>CM041522.1:3891286-5096286 GCA_023091065.1 Dianthus caryophyllus
TCCGTCACATTTAGGATTCAGTGTTCCTAATTTCACATGGTTGGGCTTGTTTCAAAATGATTTTTCAGGATCAATTTCGACCATAACAAATTTCACAAGTCTCAAACATATATCTTTTGACGATAATCACTTCAGCGGGGAAGTTCCTCGCGATTTTCACCAATTTCATAATCTGATCGACTTAGGTCTCTCGTTTAACCACTTCAACGGCGACATCAACTTTATTGAGACACTAGTTAACTGTACCCAATTACGAACGCTGCAATTGATATCAAATGAGTTTTCCGGAGTTCTGCCTGTGTTAATTTCCAATCTCTCCACGACTTTAACGGGTCTTACAATTGGCGATAATTTGATAAGTGGCGTGTTTCCTCCCCATATCACCAATCTGGTTAACCTTCAGATTTTGGATATGGGAAATATGGAATTGACAAATTCTATTCCTCACGATATCGGGAGGCTCAAGAATTTAGAAACACTCTATTTGGGCTCCAATGCGCTAACAGGTAGAATACCCGATTCCTTGGGGAATTTATCATATCTGAGTGAACTTCACTTGGACGACAACAGCTTCAAAGGAGGTATACCTGGAAACATCGGGAATTGCAAGAGCTTGTTAATATTGAAGCTATCACATAATGAACTCAACGGAACTTTAGACAGCAAACTATTCACGGGATCTGCTGCATTTATTCAAATAGATTTGTCGTATAATCGACTGACAGGGCCATTACCTTTAGAGATAAGTAAAAAAACCAGCCTTGTATCCTTTGGACTGTCAAAGAATATGTTTTCAGGCGTGCTTCCCGAGGGTCTTGGTGAGTGTACCGAACTTCAATATCTATATATGGACACGAATTCATTCCACGGTAACATCCCGTCATCGTACGCTTCCTTGACCAGCGTCCAAGAAATTGATTTTTCTCGAAACAACTTATCCGGCCCGATTCCGTCTTTTTTCTCCAAACTTTCCACAATATATTACCTGAACTTATCCCATAACGACTTCCAGGGAAGTGTCCCGACAAATTCAGTTTTTGCAAATGCGAGTGAATTATTTCTTGACGGAAATAGCAAGCTTTGTGGAGGGATTCCACAGCTGCACTTCCCTAAATGCATCAAAATTGAAATCAAGAAAAGGAAGGAAACCAACAAGTCTCGCGGGCTTAAGCTGATCATTCCTGTCGGAAGTGCAGTTGTCGGGGTGCTGGCCATCACAGCAGGGTTATACGTGGCATGTAAAAGAAAAGAGAATACAACGCTTTCGTTAGGGTTAGTGATGAATGGAGCGTTTATGAAAGTGTCTTACGACATGCTACTGAAAGCGACAGGTGGGTTTTCTTCTGAAAATCTACTCGGTTCAGGCTCTTTCGGGTCAGTTTTCAAGGGCATTTTGGACGGGAAAACTGTCGCTGTGAAAGTTCTAAACTTGCAACATCACGCAGCGTACAAGAGCTTCATGGCAGAGTGTAGGGCTTTGAGGAACGTCCGTCACCGGAATTTGGTTGGCCTCATAACAGCTTGCTCGAGTATTGATTTTCGTAGAAACGATTTCAAAGCTTTGGTGTATGAGTTCATGCCCAACGGAAGCCTTGCTGGATGGTTACACGGAGCTATCGGAACCTTAAGCCTTCGTGAAAGGGTGGATATATTACTCGACGTGGCTCATGCAATCAACTATCTCCACCGCGAGTGTGAAACTCCTGTTGTTCATGGCGATCTAAAACCAAGCAACATATTACTCGATCAAGACATGGTCGCTCACGTTGGAGATTTCGGACTAGCAAGGTTTCTTACTCAACCTCGACATCCAAATCAAAGCAGCACTATAGGAATCACGGGGACCGTCGGATATGCTGCACCAGGTAAAAATGCATACAGCGACTCCTTTTATTATTAAATTTGAATTCTGAGCATTCTCTAACTTGCCGACATTGCATCAAATTTATATGTCAAGAATATGGCCTCGGAAGTGAAGCATCTGCAGCAGGAGATGTATACAGTTACGGTATATTGCTACTTGAGCTCATGACAGGAAAGACTCCAACAGACACAATGTTTGAAGGCGACGAAAACCTTCATACATACGCAGAGGCAGTATTACCTGAACAAGTACTACTGATAGTGGATCCAGCACTCGAAGAAGCTAATCTCACCGATGATTCCTATGAAAGACGAGAAATCCAAGATGAACAGCAGCGGAAATTAAAATGCATTAGTTCTGTGATTAGTGTTGGGATATCGTGCTCGAACCATCAGACAGAAGATCGAATCACAATAAGTGATGCCTTAAACATGCTACTGGCAGCTAGAGATAGCCTTCTAAGTGCTAACAATAGGCGTCGTCGTCCTGCAAGAGGTATATCGTAAAACAAATCAAAATATTACCAAGATATTTTATGTCGTGTTCGATTTGAAATGTAAGTCTTTGACTTTGAGTTTTATGAAAATAATACTTGCACAAAAACTATGAAATTTATACCGCTAATGAAAACAGTTTTCTTTGAAGTACACATTTCATGATATTAGTGTCATATTTTAAGCGGTACTAAAGAAAGAAGTGAATGTCTTGAAAAGTTTGTATACCAAGAATGAAAAACAAATGTAATTGAAAAAAAAAAGTTTTCACTAAAGAAAGATGTTTCCAACCAGTTAATGTCAACCCAAAAAAAGACGTTTGGTAATGTTCGAGATAGCCTTGTTTCAGGTTGAAGACGCAGAAGTGTAGCGTGGAAGAGAAGTTGGTCAGTAATCTAAGTAACGTCGTAACTTTGAATGCTGAGGAGGTTAAAGAAAAGCGTGAGAGGCAATAAAAAAAGAACCCCGTAAACTCGCCGTCTTCTTTCCAAATGATAAATCTGTAATTTTCTGAATCATTTACGTGCTAAGTGTATTTCTTTTACTTATCATTCTAGTTCAAGTACTACAAAACAGAGTTGTAGTTCTTCAAATAAAGTTTTTAGTTACAATACTACACGCATTTACTCTTATTACATACTTTCGTGTCATCTACTAACATCTACTCACCGTAAAAGTCTTGCCTTCAATTAAGAAATAGATATCTCGATTTTTATGATAAATTTTTCTAACGTGTGAATTGTGTGCATACGTTTAGAATAAAAAAAATAGTGACAGATTCCTTTGAAAAATCAAGTCATTTATTGGGTTTTTGTAGTTTAGTTAAAAAGGAATGCTCCATAGTGAGTACTAAAAGTACATAAAATTTCTGAAACGATGGCTGGAAAAAGAAAGAAGTGTTGAGCTAAAACGTACTAGATGCTGCAATGACCATTGACTGGAAATACCGCGCAACTTGTCGAGTTGCACTGACCTCAGAGTTCTATACATAGTAGGCCACAATAGATAAGAGGGAAAACTGCCTGCAGAATTAGGTATGCTGTCGAAATTACAAATTTTCTATGTCGGAGTCAACGAAACTTAAAGGACCTCTATTTGACATTATACAAAACCTTACCTCTTTACAAACTATATTCGCGACTTTCAACACTTTCAGTGGAACTATTCTGAACAACATCGTTAACATGCGGAGCGCCTAGTTATCCTCGGACTTGTAGGAAACCAACTCACTGGAACGCTTCCAATATCCCTCTTCAATCTCTCTGCACTTCAAGTTCTTGATGTTGGTGACAACTTCTTCCATGGAAAAGTTCCGTCACATTTAGGATTCAGCTTTCCTAATTTGACATGGTTGAGCATTGGTCAAAATGATTTTTCGGGATCAATTCCGACCATAACAAATTTCACAGGTCTTGAACAAATATATTTCGATGGCAATCACTTCAGCGGGAAAGTGATTTCTGAGTGGCAACACTTCACCGGGCAGCGGGACCCCCGAATAGTCACTCGAAGTGGCAACAAACAGATTCAAGGCATATATCTAACAAATTGATTTCTGAGTACGCTCTAACATGTCGACTTGCCGTTGAATTTATATGTCAATTGTCAAGAATATGGCCTTGGAAGTGAATCGTCTACCTCAGGAGACGTATACAGCTACGGTATCCTGTTACTTGAGCTCATGACAGGAAAGACTCCAACAGACACAACGTTTGAGGGAGGCGACGACTTTCATACGTATGCAGAGGCAGCACTACCTGACCAAGTGCTGCAAATTGTGGATCCAGCACTCAAAGAAGCTAAGCTCAATGATGACACCTATGACAGAAGATAAATCCAAGATGAACATCAGCGGAAAGTAGTTTGCATTAGTTCTGTGATTAGCGTTGGAGTTTCGTGTTCAAACCATGCTAAAGGCAGCTAGAGATAGCCTTGTTAATGCCAACAATAGACATAGTCATCCTCCAAAATAGCCTTGTTAATGCCAAAAGTTATATCATGAAACAAAACCGAAATATTATAGGGTTTCAAGTTGAAGACGCAGATGTGTAGCGTTGAAGTGAAGTCGGTCAGTAATCACAATGATGTCGTATCGTTTGAAGGCTGAGAAAGTGAGAAGGCCAAGGAAGAGTGTAGCAGGCATAAAAAGAACTTGTAAACTCAGCGACTTCTTTCTAAATGATGATCTGTAAATTTATGATTCATTTCTTTGGTTCTACAATTGTATTTCTTTTTCTTTATTTTGTTCTTCTTATCCTACTAGTTCAAGTACTACAAAACAGATTTCTAGTTCTTCAACTAGAGTGAAATATTAGCCATGTCGACAAAACTGATTTATTTTGTAGCACAAGTACTACATTTGTATTTCTTTTTCTTTATTTTGTTGTTCTTATCGTTCTACTACAACGATGCTAAATGTTTCAAAGACACAAATAAACCACATAAGCAATACATATGATAGAATTTCATGGGGGTCGATTTTCGCGGGAAAATGAAGCAATACAATTCAAGTATTGGCTCATCTACAAACCAAAAACATTTTTAGATAAGTTTTTCTAACGTGCGAATTGTGTGCATACGATAGGAACCACAAATATTGTGACAGATTTGCATGAAAAATCAAAACGTCTATTGAGTTTTGTAGTTTTGCTAATCGCGCTAGATGGTGCAAAGACCATTGACTTGGAGATGTAGATAGTTCATCACTCATCAGTCTTTTTGTAATTGTGTATATATACATACAATGGAAGCAAACTAATTAATTTAAACACAATCTCCCACTTAAAAACAGTAGAGCATATAAAATATGAAACTTACTCACCTCCAAACCTCTTACAATCCTTCAAGTTATATTTCTTGTCTATGTAGTGTCATCGTCGTCTTTTTGTTTGTTACACAAAATAACAAACTGACAGGGCCGACTCATTGTTTCGCCTATTCAGGCAATTAAGACCCAACTAGTAGACCGTCCTGAGGGCATTTTAAGCTCATGGAATAACTCCATTCACCACTGTCACTGGGTCGGTGTTGTGTGGCCGCAAGCATAATAGAGTCACTTCATTAGACCTCAACAATCGCGGTTTGGCAGGTACCATATCTCCTTTTATAGGTAATTTGAGCTTCCTTAAACAAGTTTGGCTTTATAGTAATCATCTGCAAGGCATAATCCCCCCTAGTTTAGGTCATTTATCCAGGTTACAAGAGTTATGGTTATCGAATAATTCACTTGTCGGAGAAATACCGCGCAACTTGTCCAGTTGCACCGACCTGATAGATCTACTATTAAGCCACAACGAACTGGACGGAAAACTGCCTGCAGAACTAAGCACGCTGTCCAAATTACAATATTTTGGTGTTCGCAGCAACAAACTTACTGGGCCTCTATTTGACATCATACAAAATCTTACCTCCTTACAGGGTATTCACGGGAAGTTCAACACTTTCACTTGAACTATCCCAAACAACATTGGTGACATGCGAAACCTAGTTGACCTCGCAGTTGTGGGAAACCATTTCACTGGAACACTTCCCCAGTCCCTTTTCAATCTCTCTGCACTTCAAACTCTTGACCTTGGTGACAACTTTTTCCACGGAAAAGTTCCGTCACATTTAGGATTCAGTATTACTAATTTGATGTGGTTGAACTTTTATGAAAATGATTTTTCGGGATCAATTCCAACCCTAACAAATTTCACAGGCCTTCGACAAATAGAATTTGGCTTTAATCACTTCAGCGGGAAAGTTCCTCGTGATTTTCACCAATTTCATAATCTGATCAACTTAGCTCTCTCGTCTAACCACTTTGAGGGCGACATCGATTTTATTGAGACACTAGTTAACTGTACCCAATTAAGATCGCTGCAACTGGAATCAAATAAGTTCTCCGGAGTTTTGCCTGTGTTAATTACCAATCTTTCCACAACTTTAATGGGTATCACAATTGGAGAAAATTTAATTAGTGGCGTGTTTCCTCCCGATATCACCAATCTGGTTAACCTTCAGATTTTGGATATGAATAACATGAAATTGACAAGTTCTATTCCTCACGATATCGGGAGGCTCAAGAATTTAGAATTTCTCTATTTGAGCTCCAATGCGCTGACAGGTAGAATACCCGATTCCTTGGGGAACTTATTGTTGGTAATTTAAGTGTAATTACCGGTTCATTTAACGTAACTCGAATTTGGTTCATGGATGGTTAAATTCGATATAATAAAATGTAAGTTTGGGAAGTACGGAGTGTACGGTTATATATAATTATTTACGATTTTACGGTATAGTCTTTTATTATGACTGACTATGATGGGATCAATGATGAGATTGTTGAAGAGTCGCAACTCTTGGAAAATGAAGTATCCCTGTTTCACTCTACTTCTATTTAAATAGGAGTGAAATTAGAGGAAGAGGTACACAGAAATATTATCACGCTCTTCTTCTGCATCCCTTTGAACAATATAACAAAATTCTCATAAAATACTTTTGAATTACATCTCTGGTTTCTTGTGCCTGAAATCAGAGGACACCGTCTTATCTCAATAGGAAATTCGGTACAACCCTGGCACTAATATAGGGTCGAATTGTTCTATTAGGAAAGCGTAAGTCGATTCGGTGTGATTATTATTGTCAATTCCATTCGTTGTATACCCTAATTCTAACACTTATCATATCTGAGTGAACTTCACTTGGACGACAACAGCTTCAAAGCAGGTATACCTGGAAACACCGGGAATTGCAAGAGCTTGTTAGAATTGACGCTATCTCATAATGAACTCAATGGAACATTAGACAGCAAACTATTCACGGGATCTGCTGCGCTTACTCAAATAGATTTGTCGTATAATCGACTGACAGGCCTTTACCTTTGGAGATAAGTAGAAAAACCAACCTTGTAACCTTGATACTGTCAACGAATAAGTTTTCAGGCGTGCTTCTCGAGGGTCTTGGTGAGTGTACCGAACTTCAATACCTATATATGGACACAAATTCATTCCACGGTGACATCCCGTCATCGTACGCTTCCTTGACCAGCGTCCAAGAAATTGATTTTTCTCAAAACAACTTATCTGGCCCAATCCCGTCTTTTTTCTCTAAAATTTCCACAATATATTACCTGAACTTGTCTCATAACGACTTCCAGGGAAGTGTTCCGACAAATTCAGTTTTTGCAAATGTGAGTGCAATATTTCTTGACGGAAATAGCATGCTTTGTGGAGGGATTCCGCAGCTGCATTTACCTAAATGCATCGAGAAAGAACTCAAGAAAGGGAAGGAAACCAACAAGTCTCGTGCGCTTAAGCTGATCATTCCTGTCGTAAGTGCACTTGTCGGGGTACTAGCCATCGCAGCAGGGTTATACATGGCATGTATAAGGAAAGAAAATACACCGCTTTCAGTAGGGTTAGAGATGAAAGGAGCGTTAATGAAAGTGTCTTACGACATGCTACTTAAAGCAACAAATGGGTTTTCTGCGGAAAATCTACTCGGTTCAGGCTCTTTCGGGTCAGTTTTCAAGGGCATTTTGAACGGGAAAACTGTCGCTGTGAAAGTTCTAAACTTGCAACATCACGCAGCGTACAAAAGCTTCATGGCAGAGTGTAGGGCATTGATTTTCGCAGAAACGATTTCAAGGCTTTGGTGTACGAGTTCATGCCCAACGGAAGCCTTGGCGGATGGTTACACGGAGCTGTCAAAACCTTAAGCCTTTGTGAAAGGGTGGATATATCAATCGACGTGGCTCATGCAATCAACTATCTCCACCATGAGTGCGACACTCCTATCGTGCACGGCGATCTAAAACCAAGCAACATATTACTCGATCATGACATGATCGCTCACGTTGGAGATTTTGGACTAGCAAGATTTCTTACTCAACCTCGTCATCCAAATCAAAGCAGCACGTTAGGAATCGCAGGCACCATCGGATATGCTGCTCCAGGTAACAGTGCATACCGCGTCTCCTTTTATTTATAAAGTTGAATTCGAGCATTTTCTAACTTAACGACCTTACATCAAATTTATATGTATAGAATGATAGAATAATGGAGAGTAAGAAAGGTTTTATTAAATTCAGAATTGCATGGTTACAATATCAACAGATGATACATATATATAGGTTTACATGATAAATCTTAATCAGAATAAAATATCTAATTACAAAGATATGATTTTATTTACTTACTAATTACAATGTGAACATAATTATATTGATGAGTTGATTTACTTAATTGGGAGGTAAATAATATTTCCTTAACTAGAGTAATATGGCTAATACGCCCCCGCAAGATGGACGGCCGAAGGGTAAGACCAATCTTGACCAAATCTTGATGAGTAGACGATGAACGATCGAGATGGAGCGCGTAGGAACCTGTGTCTGTATTTGAACAAGAGGGTTTTAGGGGTCATTAAAACCGGTTGTTTTGGGTTGATAGTGTGGGTTCCTTGGGGTTTTTAACGTCTGTTATTGACGAGGGTTTTGTAGATTGAATTTTTGGATGAATTATTTGGTTTTTTTTTTTTTTTTTTTTAAGACTTCTATGCTAAATTATATTAGCAGGTTTTTGGTTTTGTTGCAGTTGCACACATGCACGATTTTTTTTTTTTTTTATTTTTTTTTTTTTGTGATAAATTTAATTTTATGGTCGTGTTGGTGGTGTACCATAAAATTTATGGGTGAAATTGTTCTATTATCTGAACAATATTATGGGTTGGAATAAGTAAATTTTGGTTGTGGGTTTGTGCCAAGATGGTTTTGGCTATAATTTTGGTTGTGGGTTGGATGAAAGTGCGCCCATTAGAGCTTGTTTTAACCACTCGGGTTATGGGTTTTGGTTTTATCATCAGCAACAATGGTTTGCGATGGTGGTTTTGGTTATAATTTTGGTTGTGATCGAGTTTGATGCAATTCTGGGTTGGTGGTAGCGAAAAAAGTGTAGGTTTAGGCCAAGTGAAATTTGGTTTTAGGTGGGTGGTTTGGCCACAAGATCTACTCCGAGGTGTTACCCTCTATCAAGAGCACAAGGCTCTGATACCATGATAGAATAATGGAGAGTAAGAAAGGTTTTATTAAATTCAGAATTGCATGGTTACAATATCAACAGATGATACATATATATAGGTTTACATGATAAATCTTAATCAGAATAAAATATCTAATTACAAAGATATGATTTTATTTACTTACTAATTACAATGTGAACATAATTATATTGATGAGTTGATTTACTTAATTGGGAGGTAAATAATATTTCCTTAACTAGAGTAATATGGCTAATATAGAATATGGCCTGGGAAGTGAAGCGTCAACTGCAGGAGACGTATACAGCTACGGTATATTGCTACTTGAGCTTATGACCGGAAAGACTCCAACAGACACAGCGTTTGAAGGAGACGACAACCTTCATACGTACGCAGAGGCAACACTACCCGACCAAGTGCTGCAAATTGTGGATCCTGCACCTGGAGAAGCTAATCTCACCGATGATCCCTATGAAAGACGAGAAATCCAAGATGAACAGCAGCGGAAATTAAAATGCATTAGTTCTGTTATTAGTGTTGGGATTTCGTGCTTGAAGCATCGGACAGAAGATCGAATCACAATAAGTGATGCCTTAAACATGCTGCTGGCAGCTAGAGATAGCCTTCTAAGTGCTAACAATAGGCGTCGTCGTCCTGCAAGAGGTATATCATAAAACAAATCAAAATATTACCAAGATATTATATGTCGTGTTCGATTTGAAATGTAAGTCTTTGACTTTGAGTTTTATGAAAAAAAATACTTGCACAAAAACTATGAAATTTATACCGCTAATGAAAACAGTTTTCTTTGAAGTACACATTTCATGATATTAGTGTTATATTTTAAGCGGTACTAAAGAAAGAAGTGAATGTTTCGAAAAGTTTGTATACCAAGAATGAAAAACAAATGTAATTGAAAAAAAAGTTTTCACTGAAGAAAGATGTTTCCAACCAGTTAATGTCAACCCAAAAAAGAGGTTTGGTAATGTTCGAGATAGCCTTATTAAGCAAAACCATAATATTGTTGGGTTTCAGGTTGAAGACGCAGCAGATGTGTAGCGTGGAAGAGAAGTTGGTCAGTAATCTAAGTAACGTCGTAACTTTGAAGGCTGAGGAGGTTAAAGAAAAGCGTGAGAGGCAATAAAAAGAATCTGTAAACTCGCCGTGTTCTTTCCAAATGATAATCTGTAATTTTATGAATCATTTACGAGTGTATTTGTTTTTCTTTATTTTTCTTTTTATCATGCTAGTTCAAGTACTACAAAACAGAGTTCTTGTTCTTCATATAGAAATGACATATTAGCCATGTAGACAAAACTGATTTCGGCCATGGTCTTTGTTTGTTGCTACTTAGTAAAATGTATATATCCGTTAATTCTCGCTGATTCGGCATTGACAAAAGAGTGAAGGAAAAACTCTCTAAACGTTAGTGAAAGGTTAAATGTTCAAAATTTGTTTATGGTGGTGTGATATTGATCTATTTTTCTCCTTTCCAAGCCTAGCCTTAACTTATCATTGAAAATTCCGTTTTTACAGTGATCGAATTTTAGTCAATGACATCGGAACGTACGTAATGAGACTAATTAAATGCATGTTCGGATTGAAGATATCTGTGTTTTTAAGATCAATACTACACGCATTTACTCTTATTATGTACTTTCGTGTCATCTACTAACATCCACTCACCGTAGAAGTCCTACCCTCAATTAAGAAATACTCCGATATCTAGATATTTATGATAAGTTGTACTAACGTGTGAAACTTACTCATCATAAAACCCCTTCCTGTCTATGTAGCAACATGGCTGTTGTTGTCGTCGTAGTCATGTTTTTGTTATTGACGCAAAATAACAAACAGACTCATAGTTTCGCGTATTCAGGAAATGAAACAGACCGCGTTGCTTTGTTGGCTATTAAGACCCAACTTGTAGACCGTCCTGAGGGCGTTTTAAGCTCATGGAATGACTCCATTCACCACTGCCATTGGGTCGGTGTCATTTGCGGCCGCAAACATAAAAGAGTCACTTCATTAAACCTAAACTCTCGTGGTTTAGCAGGTACCATATCTCCTTTTATAGGTAATTTAAGCTTCCTTAAAAATGTTACGCTTTACGGTAATCATTTGCAAGGTGTAATACCCCCTAGTTTAGGTCATTTATCCCGTTTACGAGAATTATTGTTATTCAATAATTCCCTTGTGGGGGAAATACCGCGCAGCTTGTCAAGTTGCACCGTCCTCAGAAATCTAGACATAAGCTACAATGAACTAGTGGGAAAACTGCCTACAGAATTAAGCACACTGTCGAAATTACAAATTTTCTACGTTGCAAACAACAAACTTACTGGTCCTTTGTTTGACATCATACAAAACCTTACCTCCTTACAAACTATTTTTGCGGATTTCAACACTTTCACTGGAACTATCCCGAACAACATCGGTAACATGCGAAACTTAGTTATCCTCGGAGTTGTAGGAAACCAACTCACTGGAGCGCTTCCCCACTCCCTTTTCAATCTCTCTGCACTTCAAGAACTTGACCTTGCTGACAACTTTTTCCACGGAGAAGTTTCGTCACATTTACAATTCAGTGTTCCTAATTTGACATACTTGAGCTTTGGTCTAAATAACTTTTCGGGATCTATTCCGACCATAACAAATTTCACAGGTCTCGAACAAATATATTTTGATGACAATTACTTCAGCGGGAAAGTTCCTCGTGATTTTCACCAATTTTATAATCTGCGCAACTTAGCTCTCTCGCATAACCACTTTGAGGGTGACATCAACTTTATTGAGACACTACTTAACTGTACCCGATTAAAATCGCTGCAATTGGAATCAAATGAATTCTCCGGAGTTTTGCCTGTGATAATCGTCAATCTCTCCACGACTTTATACTATCTCACTATTGGACAAAATTTGATAAGTGGCGTGATTACTCCCGATATCACCAATCTGGTTAACCTTCAGGTATTGAGTATGGGAAACATGGAATTAACAAACTCTATTCCTCACGATCTCGGAAGGCTCAAGAATCTAGAAGCACTTTATTTGAACTCCAATGCGCTAACAGGTAGAATTCCCGATTCCTTTGGAAATTTATCGTATCTGAGTGAACTTCACTTGGACGACAACAGCTTCAACGGAGGTATACCTGGAAACATTGGGAATTGCAAGAGCTTGTTAAAATTGATGCTATCATATAATGAGCTCAACGGAAACTTAGACAGCAAACTATTCACAGGATCTGCTGCGTTTACTCAAATAGATTTGTCGTCTAATCGACTGACAGGGGCTATACCTTTGGAGATAAGTAGAAAAACCAGCCTTGTGGAGTTGAGACTGTCAAAGAATAAGTTTTCAGGCATACTTCCCGAGGGTCTTGGTGAGTGTACTGAACTTCAATACCTATATATGGACACAAATTCATTCCACGGTGACATTCCATCATCGTATTCTTCCTTGAAAAGCGTCCAAGAAATTGATTTTTCTCAAAACAACTTATCTGGCCCAATCCCATCTTTTTTCTCTAAAATTTCCATGATATATTACTTGAACTTGTCTCATAACGACTTCCAGGGAAGTGTCCCGACAATTTCAGTTTTTGCAAACGCGAGTGCAGTCATTCTTGACGGAAATAGCAAGCTTTGTGGAGGGATTCCACAGCTGCATTTCCCTAAATGCATCGAGAAAGAAATCAAGAAAGGGAAGGAAACCAACAAGTCTCGTGCGCTTAAGCTGATCATTCCTGTCATAAGTGCACTTGTCGGGGTACTAGCCATCGCAGGAGGGTTATACATGGCATGTAGAAGGAAAGAAAATACACCGCTTTCAGTAGGTTCAGAGATGAAAGGAACGTTAATGAAAGTGTCTTACGACATGCTACTTAAAGCAACAAATGGGTTTTCTGTGGAAAATCTACTCGGTTCAGGCTCTTTCGGGTCAGTTTTCAAGGGCATTTTGGACGGGAAAACTGTCGCTGTGAAAGTTCTAAACTTGCAACATCACGCAGCGTATAAAAGTTTCATGGCAGAGTGTACGGCTTTGAGGAACGTCCGTCACCGGAATTTGGTTGGCCTCATAACAGCTTGCTCCACTATTGATTTTCGCAGAAACGATTTCAAGGCTTTGGTGTATGAGTTCATGCCCAATGGAAGCCTTGGCGGATGGTTACACGGAGCAGTCAGAACCTTAAGCCTTCGTGAAAGGGTGGATATATCAATCGACGTGGCTCATGCTATCAACTATCTCCACCATGAGTGTGTAACTCCTGTGGTGCACGGCGATCTAAAACCGAGCAACATATTACTCGATCTAGACATGGTCGCTCACGTTGGAGATTTTGGACTAGCAAGGTTTCTTACTCAACCTCGACATCCAAATCAAAGCAGCACTATTGGAATCGCAGGCACCATCGGATATGCTGCACCAGGTATAAATTCATACTGTGACTTCTTTTATAATTAAAAATATGATTCCAAGCATTCTCTAAGTGTCGATTTGCCATTGAATTTTTCATGTGTCAAGAATATGGGCTTGGAAGTGAAGCGTCTACTGCAGGAGACGTATACAGCTACGGTATATTGCTACTTGAGCTCATGACAGGAAAGACTCCAACAGACTCAACGTTTGAAGGAGACGACAACCTTCATACGTACGCAGAGGCGGCATTACCCGACCAAGTGCTACAGATTGTGGATCCAGCACTCGAAGAAGTTAATCTCATCGACAAATCTTATAAACGGCGGGAAATCGAAGATGAACAGCAGAGGAAAATAAAATGCATTAGTTCTGTGATTAGTGTCGGGGTTATGTGCTCGAACCATGTGACAGAAGATCGAATCACAATAAGTGACGCCTTAAACATGCTACAGGCAGCTAGAGATTGCCTTGTAAGTGGTATCAATACGCGTAGTCATCCTGCAAGAGGTATATCATAAAACAAACCAATATATTAGATGTTGTGTTCGATTTGTAATGTAAGTCTTTGACTTCGAATTTTATGAAAAAATATTTGCACAGAAACTATGAAACTTATACTGCTAATGAAAACAGTTTTCTTTGGTGCACACATTTCATGATATTAGCATAGGCAGTATTGAAGAAAGAAGTGAACATCTCGAAAAGTTTGTATTTAAGAAAAACAGAAAGAAACAGATGTTTCCAACCAGTCAATGTCAACCCAAAATAGACGTTTGGATCACGATGATTTGTTCACAAACAAGGAAACAACAACAGTCAGTCGACAACAAAGGAGTACAACCTTCGAGTAAATACTCTTTCGTATACAGAAGTATTAATTTAGTACATTTTAGGATGATTTCAAAACTATCCGAAAACAAAAAAGTTAAGCCATTCTAGAACACATCAGGGTAATTGATCGGATATTTTTTTTCCCTTTTCAAGTCTCTGGTTAACGAATCATTGAAAAGGGATGTAATTTTGCTGCGTGTGGATTCTATTCGACGACAGAAAAGGAGATAATAAGAGTACATGCACGTTTGAATTGAAAATATCTAGGTTTTTTAGACGATGCTAACATGTGTTAGCTCTTATTACGTTCTCTGTGTAATTGACTTCTCTCCAGATCACTGTAAAACGTACCTCCGACAGTGAAAAAGATATTACTCTGTATAATAGTAGATTCTCATGAAAAATCAGAAGTTAGCGATTTTTGTAATTTTGTTAGAGAGTATCTATCATAGCACAAAAAATCTCTTAAATAACCATTGATTTGGAAGGTCCTTTTTTAACTGTCTATACTAAGTTAAACTGGAAGTAAACTAATTAAACCAAACACAGTCTTTCACCAAAAAACAGCAACTGACAAATATGAAAATTACTCACCTCAAAACCCCTAAAAATCCTTCAAGTTTTATGTCTTGTCTATGTAACAACCTGGCCGTTGTCGTCTTTTTGTTTCTGATGCAAAATAACAAACAGAGTCACAGTATTGCATATTCAGGCAATGAAACAGAACACGCAGCATTGTTGCCATTAAGAGACAACTTGTAGACCGTCCTGATGGTGTTTTAAGCTTGTGGAATGACTCCATTCACCACTGCAATTGGGGTGGTGTCATTTGCGGGCTTGCGGCCACAAACATAACAGAGTCACTTCAAAGTATTGGCTCATCTACAAGCCGAAAAAAAATTGAAGGAATTCCATGGGTTTTCAGCTAACACGGGTAAGTGGTCATCGACAAAACATGCGGCAAAAGTAATCAAACTTACTACATCTAGAAGATTAACACTTGCTAACATCCAAAAATGTCATAATACTATCATCTCACCAGTAACCACCACCTACATTTCAATTAACAGAACACTTCGCTTTAAAAACCCCAATTTCACATTAAAAAACAAAAACATTCATCACTAAATTGAAATGATATCCTTCAATAAACCTATCATCCCCGACTAAATTGTCAATAAAACGATTATTGTAATCATACAACGATCTCATTTAAGAATTACAGAAAATTGAAAACACTTTTCTTGGGTACTGGAGTATTAAATTTGATTATACCTCATAGTACCACTCCCTAAAGCTATCATCTTTCTTCTTCCTAGCTAAGAAATTCATAGCAAAGATTCAGTCTTTTTCACGGGCATTTCACAAAATCAACACAAACATCAGTAAAAATTAACAAAAACTAAAATAAAATTCACAAACCATATTTGGAGGTTGGTGTACTATTTCCTCATTCAATGGTGTTTAATCGACACATTGACTTTTTGCTTAGCGTCTTCGGTGGCGGCTCGATTTCGCAATTATTGTCTGATGATGATGTTGAACATTTCAAAGTTGACTCAAAATTGACTCGAAAACTATATACTACGTATTGAAAGTGTGAAACTATGTGTGAGCACTGAGATGGCAAGGGGTCGGGTTCTATAGGACCCGGACCCGGACCCGGACCCGGACCCATTTTGTATGCATGGACCTAAATCCGACCTATATCCGGCGGGTTTAAATTTACAAGGCCTGACGGGTCTGAGTCCTTTACGAGTCAGTATTTTGTAGACATATAATTGTTTTGTTTAGGGAATTATAGTCGTAAAAAATAATTTTGAAAGTTTGGATATTGATAATCTAAATTTCAAAAACTCTATTATGAAACTTATGCTCTATTTGAGAAAACTAGTTGAAAAGGTAGCTGAAAACTGAAAAGGTAACTGAATAGGTAATTGAAAATAGCAGATTGATAAAGTAGCTGAAATTAATTATATTGTTTGGTAAAAACAAGCTGAAATAATAGCTGAAATAAATTAATTGACATAAAACGACATGATTTTTATTTTATGGATAAAATTGTAAGGGTATAATAGTAAACAAACTTGTAACCAGCTGGCTTATTTTTTAATAAGCTACCTGAAGTAGCTTTTTATTTCAGCTAGTTGAAATCACTAAAATATTTTCCCGTCAACCTTATCAAACACTTCTAGATAAAAACGAGTAGCTGAAATTTTGGTCAAACCAACTAGCTGGTCAAATAAGCTAGCTGAAATGTGTTGCCAGAGGCTTACTTGTACTCCATAAAACATATTTAGAGGCTTAGAACATTAAAAATTTTTAACGAGTAGTTTATAACATGTGATATAAAAAAAACACGATACTTGATACTAAACTATACTTCAAAACGAATTATAGTGTAAAATAGATGATTGGCATGAAAAACATCGTGCTAGATGGCGCAAAGACCATTGACTTGGAGATGTAGATAAGGTGTTCTGTAATTGTCTATATATATATACATCTAACATACAAGGGAAGCAAACTAATTAAACCAAACACAATCTCCCACTTAAAAACAGTACAACATATAAATATGAAATTTACTCATCTCAAAACCTCTTACAATCCTTCTAGTTATATTTCTTGTCTATGTAGCGTCATCGTCGTCTTTTTGTTTGTTACACAAAATAACAAACTGACTGGACCGACTCATTGTTTCGCGTATTCAGGCAATGAAACAGACCGCGTAGCACTGTTGGCTATTAAGACTCAACTAGTAGACCGTCCTGAGGGGGTTTTAAGCTCATGGAATGACTCCATTCACCACTGCCATTGGGTTGGTGTCATTTGCGGCCGCAAGCATAATAGAGTCACTTCATTAAACCTAAAATCTCGTGGTTTAGCAGGTACCATATCTCCTTTTATAGGTAATTTAAGCTTCCTTAAAAATGTTACGTTTAACAGTAATCATCTGCAAGGTTTAATTCCCCCCAGTTTAGGTCATTTATCCAGGTTACAAAAGTTATGGTTATTCAATAATTCACTTGTCGGAGAAATACTGCGCAACTTATCGAGTTGCACCGACCTCAGAGATCTAAATTTAGGCAACAATGAACTGGACGGAAAACTGCCTGCAGAATTAAGCACGTTGTCGAAATTACAAATTTTAGTTGTTCAAAACAACAAAATTACTGGACCTCTATTTGACATCATACAAAATCTTACCTCCTTACTAGGTATTTACGCGGCTTTCAATACTTTCACTGGAACTATCCCGAACAACATCGGTGACATGCGGAACCTAGTTATCCTCGGCGTTGGAGGAAATCAACTCACTGGAACACTTCCCCACTCCCTTTTCAATCTCTCTGCACTTCAAAGACTTGACCTTACTGGCAACTTATTCCACGGAAAAGTTCCGTCACATTTAGGATTCAGTGTTCCTAATTTGACATACTTGAGCTTTGCTCAAAATAACTTTTTCGGATCAATTCCGACCATAACAAACTTCACAAGCCTCGAAGAAATTGTTTTTAATGACAATCACTTCAGCGGGAAATTTCCTCGTGATTTTCACCAATTTCATAATCTGCACAACTTAGCTCTCTCGTATAACCACTTCGACGGCGACATCAACTTTATTGAGACACTAGTTAACTGTACCCAATTAAGATCGCTGCAATTGTTATCAAATGAGTTTTCTGGAGTTCTGCCCGTGTTAATTACCAATCTCTCCACGACTTTAACGGGTCTCACAATTGGCGAAAATTTAATTAGTGGCGTGTTTCCTCCCGATATCACCAATCTGGTTAACCTTCAGATGTTGGATTTGGGAAACATGGAATTGACAAATTCTATTCCTCACGATATCGGGAGGCTCAAGAATTTAGAATTTCTCTATTTGAGCTCCAATGCGCTGACAGGTAGAATACCCGATTCCTTGGGGAATTTATCATATCTGAGTGAACTTCACTTGGACGACAACAGCTTCAAAGGAGGTATACCTGGAAACATCGGGAATTGCAAGAGCTTGTTAGAATTGACACTATCACATAATGAACTAAACGGAACTTTAGACAGCAAACTATTCACGAGATCTGCTGCTTTTACTCAAATAGATTTGTCGTATAATCGGCTGATAGGGCCTTTACCTTTGGAGATAAGTAGAAAAACCAACCTTGTAGCCTTGATACTGTCAAAGAATAAGTTTTCAGGCGTGCTTCCCGAGGGTTTTGGTGAGTGTACAGAACTTCAATACTTATATATGGACACGAATTCATTCCACGGTGACATCCCGTCATCGTACGCTTCCTTGACCAGCGTCCAAGAAATTGATTTTTTCTCAAAACAACTTATCTGGCCCAATCCCGTCTTTTTTCTCTAAAATTTCCACAATATATTACCTGAACTTGTCTCATAACGACTTCCAGGGAAGTGTTCCAACAAATTCAGTTTTTGCAAATGTGAGTGCAGTATTTCTTGATGGAAATAGCATGCTTTGTGGAGGGATTCCGCAGCTGCAATTACCTAAATGCATCAAGAAAGAACTCAAGAAAGGGAAGGAAACCAACAAGTCTCGTGCGCTTAAGTTCATCATTCCTGTCGTAAGTGCATTTGTCGGGGTGCTAGCCATCGCAGCAGGGTTATACATCGCATGTCGAAGAAAAGAAAAGATACAGCTTTCATTAGGGTTAGAGATGAAAGGAGCGTTAATGAAAGTGTCTTACGACATGCTACTTAAAGCAACAAATGGGTTTTCTGCGGAAAATGTACTCGGTTCAGGCTCTTTCGGATCAGTTTTCAAGGGCATTTTGAACGGGAAAACAGTGGCGGTGAAAGTTCTAAACTTGCAACATCACGCAGCGTACAAAAGCTTCATGGCAGAGTGTAGGGCTTTGAGGAACGTCCGTCACCGGAATTTGGTTGGCCTCATAACAGCTTGCTCGAGTATTGATTTCCGCAGAAACGATTTCAAAGCTTTGGTGTACGAGTTCATGCCCAACGGAAGCCTTGGCGGATGGTTACACGGAGCAGTCAAAACCTTAAGCCTTCGTGAAAGGGTGGATATATCAATCGATGTGGCTCATGCAATCAACTATCTCCACCATGAGTGTGAAACTCCTGTTGTTCATAGAGATCTAAAACCAAGCAACATATTACTCGATCAAGACATGGTCGCTCACGTTGGAGATTTTGGACTAGCAAGGTTTCTTACTCAACCTCGACATCCAAATCAAAGCAGCACGATTGGAATCGCAGGCACCATCGGATATGCTGCACCAGGTATTATTTAAACTGCGACTTCTTCTATAATTAAAAATATGATTCCGAGCATTCTCTAAGTGTGGATTTGCCACTGAATTTTTCATGTGTCAAGAATATGGGCTTGGAAGTGAAGCGTCTACCGCAGGAGACGTATACAGCTACGGTATATTGCTACTTGAGCTTATGACAGGAAAGACTCCAACAGACACAATGTTCGAAGGAGACGGAAACCTTCATAAGTACGCAGAGGCAGCATTACCCAACCAAGTGCTACAGATTGTGGATCCAGCACTCAAAGAAGCTAATCTCATCGACGAATCTTATGAATGGCGGGAAATCCAAGATGAACAGCAGTGGAAATTAAAATGCATTAGTTCTGTGATTAGTGTCGGGGTTATGTGCTCGAACCATGTGACAGAAGATCGAATCACAATAAGTGATGCCTTAAACATGCTACAGGCAGCTAGAGATTGCCTTGTAAGTGCTATCAATACGGGTCGTCATCCTGCAAGAGGTATATCATAAAACAAACCAAAATATAGATGTCGTGTTCGATTTGTAATGTAAGTCTTTGACTTTGAATTTTATGAAAAAATACTTGCACAAAAACTATGAAACTTTTACTGCTAATGAAAACGGTTTTCTTTGGTGTACACATTTCATGATATTAGCATAGGCAGTATTGATGAAAGAAGTGAACGTCTCGAAAAGTTTGTATTTAAGAAAAACAGATGTTTCCAACCAGTCAATGTCAACCCAAAATAGACGTTTGGATCACGATGATTTGTTCACAACCAAGGAAACAACAACAGTCAGTCGACAACAAAGGAGTACAACTTTCGAGTAAATACTCTTTCGTATACAGAAGTATTAATTTAATACATTTTAGGATGATTTCAAAACTATCCGAAAACAAAGGTTAAGCCATTCTAGAACACATCAGGGTAATTGATCGGATATTTTTTTTCCCTTTTCGAGTCTCTGGTTAACGAATCATTGAAAGGGATGTAATTTTGCTGCGTGTGGATTCTATTCGACGACAGAAAAGGAGATAATAAGAGTACATCCACGTTTGAATTGAAAATATCTAGGTTTTTTAGACAATCCTGACATGTGTTCGCTCTTATTACGTTCTCTGTGTAATCGACTTCTTTCCAAATCACTGTAAAAACGTACCTCCGAAAGTGAAAAAGATATTACTCCGTATAATAGTAGATTCTCATGAAAAATCAGATGTTAGTAAGTTTTGTAATTTTGTTAGAGAATCTATCATCAGCACAAAAAATCTCTCAAATAACCATTGATTTGGAAGGTCCCTTTTTAACTGTCTATACCAAGTTAAACTGGAAGTAAACTAATTAAACCAAACAGTCTTTCACCTAAAAACAGCAACTGACAAATATGAAAATTACTCACCTCAAAACCCCTAACAATCCTTCAAGTTTGATTTCTTGTCTATGTAACAACCTGGCCGTTGTCGTGGCCGTCGTCTTTTTGTTTCTGATGCAAAATAACAGAGTCACAGTTTTGCGTATTCAGCCAATGAAACAGAACGCGCAGCAATGTTGGCTATTAAGAGCCAACTTGTAGACCGTCTTGAGGGTGTTTTAAGCTTGTGGAATGACTCCATTCACCACTGCAATTGGGGTGGTGTCATTTGCCGGCTTGCGGCCACAAACATAACAGAGTCACTTCATTGAATCTACGCACTCGTGGTTTAGCGGGTACTATATCTCCTTTTATAGGAAATTTAAGCTTCGTTAAAAACGTTTTGCTTTATGGTAATACAGCCACAATTCAATCTATTCAAAAGTCAAACAACGACGGCACTAACCCGAACCAATA
The DNA here is from genome assembly GCA_023091065.1 of Dianthus caryophyllus. Taxonomy (NCBI): domain Eukaryota; kingdom Viridiplantae; phylum Streptophyta; class Magnoliopsida; order Caryophyllales; family Caryophyllaceae; genus Dianthus; species Dianthus caryophyllus. Next base: position 3,913,007 of record CM041522.1, read on the forward strand.
CAATTCAAAGTGTTGGCTCATGTACAAGCCGAAAAAAAATTGACGGAATTCCATGGGTTTTCAGCTAACAAGGGTAAGTGGTAATCGACAAAACATGCGGCAAAAGTAATCAAATGTACTACATCTAGAAGACTAAGGACTTGTTCTTTCCAGCTTATTTTCAAAGACATTTCGATTAAGCTCACTTTAGTTCGATTCGATTCATTTATTGATTCGATTGGGCCAAAGACATTATGTTATTTAATTGAACTTCATTGATTCGATTGATTATTTCGATTGATTCGACTCATTTCGATTGATTATTTCATTTTGATTCGATTATTTCGATTCAGTTTAGTTAAGTTTAGCTCTAAAAAGTCCGAAAGAACATGTTCTAACACTTGCTAACTCATGAAATTATGAATGAACATTTGCTTTTAAAATCTTCCTTATTTTCATAGTAGTTGGCCTTAAGACGTAACATCCAAAAATGTCATAATACTATCATCTCAGCAGTAACCACCACCTACATTTCAATTAACAGAACACTTCACTTTAAAAACCTCAATTTCCAGCCGTCAAAAAAAAAAAAAAAAAAAAAAAAACCCCAATTTCACATTAAAAAACAAAAATATTCATCCCTAAATTGAAATGATATCCTTCAATAAACCTATTATCGCCGACTAAATTGTCAATAAATGATTATTGTAACCATTTGAAACAGAGATACCCGATATATACATACAACGATCTGATTTGAGAATTACAGAAAATTGAAAATACTTTTCTTCGATACTATTAAATTTGATTATACCTCATAGTACCACTCCATAAAGCTGTCATCTTTCTTCTTCCTAGCTAACAAATTCATAGCAAAGATTCAGTCTTTTTCACGGGCATTTCACAAAATCAACACAAACATCAGTAAAAATTAACAAAAACTAAAATAAAATTCACAAACCAAATTTGGAGGCTAGTATACTATTTCCTAATTCAATGGCTGACTTTTCTTAGTGTCTTCAGTGGCGGCTTCGCAAGCTCACTACAAGTCTACAACTCTTGGTCTTCGGCGCTCGATTTCGCAATTATTGACTCTTATTGTCGATGATGATGTTGACTCAAAATTGACTCGAAAACTTTATGCTACGTATTCAAAGTGTGAAACTATGTGTGAACACTGACATGGCAATGGGTCGGGTTCTATAGGACCCTAACCCAAACCCATTGGACCTCAATCTGACTCAAATCTGTCGGGTCCAAATTTCTAAGGCCTGACGGTTCTGAGTCGTTTACGAGTCATTATTTTGTAGACATATAATCGTTGTACGTAATTGATTTTTCATATACGGATTTTACCCAAGTTATATACTTTTTTATCATTATTTTTTCCACCTTACCCTTTTTACTCCAAGAATATACAGAATTCTCTCTTTTTAATTTTTTACCAAATCTTAAATCAATTTCATTTAAATTTCTAAATTTTCAATCATAAACTCCAATCATAGATTCAATGAAGTAATATTTGTCTTTCAATTTTAATTTTGTGTTTAAATTATTGAATTTTATTAATTTTAAATCAATTTAATTATAATTTTTAATTAGGATTTGTTAAGGGTAGAAGGTAGGGAGTGGGTGGCCGGTGGAAGGCGGAGACAAAGGTGGCTACCAATCTTCTACCATTAATTTTTTTTTCTCCTTTGAGGTGCTGCTGTTGCGTCATTGCGTGGCTACCTCTTTTTTTTTTTTTTCAAATTTGTTTTTGTAATTTTTTTATTCAATTAAATTTATTACAAATTAATAAAATTCAATAATTTAAACACAAAATGAAAATTAAATATTACTTAATTGAATTTATGATTGCAGTTCGTGATTGAAAATTTAAAAATTTGAATGAAATTGATTTAGACCCGACCCAAATGGATCAAGTCAAGTGGGTTTGAGTTGGGTATTGGACTCATTCATCCCAAGTGAGCAAGGAAACCGAAAAGGTAGGAGGGTTCAAGTAGAATTGGCATTGTGAATTGGTAATTTGCGATGCTTTGGAGTAGTTAGGGAATACATTTTGTAAGGGAGATATGTGTGTTTTAAGATCAATCCAAACATACGGTTACTCCAATTACGTACTTTGTGTTATCTACTAACATCCACTCACCGTAAAAGGTTAAAAGCCTTAACACGAGTTATGGAATAATTCTAAGTTTTTTAGATAAGTTTTTCTAACGTGCAAATTGTGTGCATATGATAGGAACCACAAATATTGTGACAGTTTCGATTGAAAAATCACCACATTTATTGAGTTTTGTAGTTTTGCTAATCGTGCTAGTTGGTGCAAAAACCATTGACTTGGAGATGTAGATAGTCATCATTCATCAGTCATCAGTAAATAGATCTTTTGTATTTGTGTGTATATGTATATATATAACATACTCGTACAACGGAAGCAAACTAATTAAACAAAACACAATCTCCCACTTAAAAACAGTAGAGCTTATAAAATATGAAACTTATTCACCTCAAAACCTATTACATTCCCTCTACTTTTATTTCGGGTCTATGTAGTGTCATCATCGTCTTTTTGTTTGTTACACAAAATAACAAACTGACAGGACCGACTCATTGTTTCGCGTATTCAGGAAATGAAACAGACCGCGCTGCATTGTTGGCTATTAAGACCCAACTAGTAGACCGTCCTGAGGGCGTTTTAAGCTCATGGAATGACTCCATTCACCACTGCCATTGGGTCGGTGTCATTTGCGGCCGCAAGCATAATAGAGTCACTTCATTAAACCTCAACACTCGCGGTTTGGCAGGTAGCATATCTCCTTTTATAGGTAATTTGAGCTTCCTTAAAAATGTTTGGCTTTACGATAATCATCTGCAAGGTTTAATACCCCCTAGTTTAGGTCATTTATCCAGGTTACAAAACTTATGGTTATCGAATAATTCACTTGTCGGAGAAATACCGCGCAACTTGTCAAGTTGCACCAACCTGACAGGTCTACATTTAAGCCACAACGAACTGGACGGAAAACTGCCTGCAGAATTAAGCACGTTGTCGAAATTACAAAGTTTCAATGTTCAAAACAACAAAATTACTGGACCTCTATTTGACATCATACAAAATCTTACCTCCTTACAATATATTTACGGGAAGTTCAACACTTTCACTGGAACTATCCCAAACAACATCGGTGACATGCGAAACCTAGTTACCCTCGCTGTTGAAGGAAATCAACTCACTGGAACACTTCCCCAGTCCCTTTTCAATCTCTCTGCACTTCAAGTTTTTGATGTTGGTGACAACTTCTTCCACGGAGAAATTCCGTCACATTTAGGATTTAGTGTTCCTTATTTCACAACGTTGAGCTTAGGTCTAAATGATTTTTCAGGATCAATTCCGACCATAAGAAATTTCACAGGTCTCAAACATATATTTTTTGACATGAATCACTTCAGCGGGGAAGTTCCTCGTGATTTTCACCAATTTCATAATCTGATCGACTTAGGTCTCTCGTTTAACCACTTCGACGGCGACATCAACTTTATTGAGACACTAGTTAACTGTACCCAATTAAGAACGCTGCAATTGTACTCAAATGAGTTTTCCGGAGTTCTGCCTGTCTTAATTTCCAATCTCTCCACAACTTTATTGGATCTCACAATTGGCAAAAGTTTAATTAGAGGAGTGTTTCCTCCAGATATCACCAATCTGGTTAACCTTCAGATTTTGGGTATGGGAAACATGGAATTGACCAATTCTATTCCTCATGATATCGGGAGGCTCAAGAATTTAGAATTACTTTATTTGAGCTCCAATGCGCTAACAGGTAGAATACCCGATTCCTTAGGGAATTTATCATATCTGAGTGAACTTCACTTGGACGACAACAGCTTCAAAGGAGGTATACCTGGAAACATCGGGAATTGCAAGAGCTTGTTAGAATTGACGCTATCACATAATGAACTCAACGGAACCTTAGATAGCAAACTATTCACGGGATCTGCTGCGTTTACTCAAATAGATTTGTCTTATAATCGACTGACAGGGCCTTTACCTTTGGAGATAAGGAAAAAAACCAGCCTTGTAGACTTGAGACTGTCAAAGAATAAGTTTTCAGGCATTCTTCCTGAGGATCTTGGTGGGTGTACTGAACTTCAGTACCTATATATGGACACGAATTCATTCCACGGTGTCATCCCGTCATCGTACTCTTCCTTGACGAGCGTCCAAGAAATTGATTTTTCTCGAAACAACTTATCCGGCCCAATCCCGTCTTTTTTCTCTAAAATTTCCACGATATATTACCTGAACTTGTCTCATAACGACTTCCAGGGAAGTGTTCCGACAAATTCAGTTTTTGCAAATGTGAGTGCAGTATTTCTTGACGGAAATAGCATGCTTTGTGGAGGGATTCCGCAGCTGCATTTATCTAAATGCATCGAGAAAGAAATCAAGAAAGGGAAGGAAACCAACAAGTCTCGTGCGCTTAAGCTGATAATTCCTGTCGTAAGTGCACTTGTCGGGGTACTAGCCATCATAGCAGGGTTATACATGGCATGTAGAAGAAAAGAAAAGATACCGCTTTCATTAGGGTTAGAGATGAAGGGAGCGTTAATGAAAGTGTCTTACGACATGCTACTTAAAGCAACAAATGGGTTTTCTGTGGAAAATCTACTCGGTTCAGGCTCTTTCGGGTCAGTTTTCAAGGGCATTTTGGACGGGAAAATTGTCGCTGTGAAAGTTCTGAACTTGCAACATCACGCAGTGTACAAAAGCTTCATAGCAGAGTGTAGGGCTTTGAGGAACGCCGTCACCGGAATTTGGTTGGCCTCATAACAGCTTGCTCGAGTAATCGATTTTCGCAGAAAGCGATTTGAGCCTTGGTGTATGAGTTCATGCCCAACTAAGCCTTGGCGGATGGTTACACTGAGGCGATCGGAAACTTAAGTCTTCGTGAAAGGTTGGATATATTGATCGATGTGGCTCATGCGCTCAACTACCTCCACCATGAATGTGAAACTTCTGTTGTACACGGTGATCTAAAACCAAGCAACATATTACTCGATCATGACATGGTTGCGCACGTTGGAGATTTTGGACTAGCAAGGTTTCTTACTCAACCTCGACATCCAAATCAAAGTAGCACTATAGGAATCGCAGGCACCATCGGATATGCTGCTCCAGGTAACAATGCATACCGCATCTCCTTTTATTTATTGTTGAATTCGAGCATTTTCTAACTTATCGACCTTACTGTTAGGAACCAACTCAACCAAAAGGTTAAGCTGATGGTTGGAGGCCCAAGATCGATTATATACTCTAACACGCCCCCTCACGCGAATGCCCTTTGGGCTTGAAGCGTGGACGCAACTCTGAGCCCGCCTGCACAGTGCGATTTTAATACCACTTTGAAAGTGAGGGGTGGTGAGATTCGAACCCGTGACCTTTTGTCACAAGGCTTTGATACCATGTTAGGAACCAACTCAACCAAAAGCTTAAGCTGATGGTTGGAGGCCCAAGATCGATTATATACTCTAACACTTACATCAAATTTGTATGTATAGAATATGGCCTGGGAAGTGAAGCGTCAACTGCAGGAGACGTATACAGCTACGGTATATTGCTACTTGAGCTTATGACAGGAAAGACTCCAACAGACACAGCGTTTGAAGGAGACGACAACCTTCATACATACGCAGAGGCAACACTACCCGACCAAGTGCTGCAATTTGTGGATCCAGCACCCGGAGAAGCTAATCTCACCGATGATCCCTATGAAAGACGAGAAATCCAAGATGAACAGCAGCGGAAATTAAAATGCATTAGTTCTGTAATTAGTGTTGGGATTTCGTGCTCGAAGCATCAGACAGAAGATCGAATCACAATAAGTGATGCCTTAAACATGCTACTGGCAGCTAGAGATAGCCTTCTAAGTGCTAACAATAGGCGGCATCGTCCTGCAAGAGGTATATCATAAAACAAATCAAAATATTACCAAGATATTATATGTCGTGTTCGATTTGAAATGTAAATCTTTGACTTTGAGTTTTATGAAAAAAATACTTGCACAAAAACTATGAAATTTTTATACCGCTAATGAAAACAGTTTTCTTTGAAGTACACATTTCATGATGTTAGTGTTATATTGTAAGCGGTACTGAAGTAAGAAGTGAAAATCTCGAAAAGTTTGTATACCAAGGATGAAAAACAAATGTAATAAAAAAAAAAAAGTTTTCAGTGAAGAAAGATGTTTCCAACCAGTTAATGTCAACCCAAAAAAGACGTTTGGTAATGTTCGAGATAGCCTTGTTTCAGGTTGAAGACGCAAGTGTAGCGTGGAAGAGAAGTTGGGTCGATAATCAAAGTAACGTCGTAACTTTGAAGGTTTGAGGAGGTTAAAGAAAAGCGTGAGAGGCAATAAAAAGAAGCGATGCCTTCTTTCCAAATGATAAATCTGTAATTTTACGAATCATTTACGAGCTAAGTGTATTTCTTTTACTTGTCATTCTTGTTCAAGTACTACAAAACAGAGTTCTAGTTCTTCAAATAGAGTTTTTAGTTACAATACTACACGCATTTACTCTTATTACTTACTTTCGTGTCATCTACTAACATCTACTCACCGTAAAAGTCTTGCCTTCAATTAAGAAATAGATATCTCGATTTTTATGATAAATTTTTCTAACGTGTGAATTGTGTGCATACGTTTAGAATAAAAAAAAAAAATAGTAATGATTCCTTTGAAAAATCAAGTCATTTATTGAGTTTTTGTAGTTTAGTTAAAAAGGAATGCTCCATAGTGAATTAGTGAGTACTAAAAGTACATAAAATTTACAAACGATGGCTAGAAAAAGAAAGAAGTGTTGAGCTACAACGTACTAGATCTTGCAATGACCATTGATTGGAAATACCGCGCAACTTGTCGAGTTGCACTGACCTCGAGTTCTATACATAGTAGGCCACAATAGATAAGAGGGAAAAGCGCTGCAGAATTAGGTATCTTTGTCGAAATTACAAATTTTCTATGTCTGAGTCAACAAAACTTAAAGGACCTCTACTTGACATTATATAAAACCTTACCTCTTTACAAACTATATTCGCGACTTTCAACACTTTCAGTGGAACTATTCCAAACAACATCGATAACACGCGGAGCGCCTAGTTATCCTTGGACTTGTAGGAAACCAACTCACTGGAACGCCTCCACTATCCCTCTTCAATCTCTCTCGCACTTCAAGTTCTTGATGTTGGTGACAACTTCTTCCATGGAAAAGTTCCGTCACATTTAGGATTCAGCTTTCCTAATTTGACATGGTTGAGCATTGGTCAAAATGATTTTTCGGGATCAATTCCGACCATAACAAATTTCACAGGTCTTGAACAAATATATTTCGATGGCAATCACTTCAGCGGGAAAGTTCCTCGTGATTTTCACCAATTTCATAATCTAAACGGCTTAATTCTCTCGTATAACCACTTTGAGGGCGACATCAACTTTATTGAGACACTAGTTAACTGTACCCAATTACAAAGGCTGGAATTGGAATCAAATGAGTTTTCCGGAGTTTTGCCTGTGTGAATCGCCAATCTCTCCACGAGTTTACTGGTTATCACCATTGGCGAGAATTTGATAAGTGGCGTATTTCTTCCCGATATCACAGGAATCGGATATGGGAAACATGGAATTGAAAAATTCTATTCCTCACGATCACGGGAGGCTCAAGAATTTAGAAGCACTCAAGGGCGTGCTGTTAAGCTTCCACCCTTCGAAGACGAACATATAACGGAGTTCCATAGTGCACTGGGGGGATACCGGGGATATGATTGCTTGGGGAATGTAAATCTACGCCAATTATTTGAGTAATCTTTCTACACTTAAACTCAGGATATGCTGCACCAGGTAAAAATGCATACCGCGACGGCACTATTAGTCATATCAATCCAGATTAGGAAATATTACTTACCTCTCAATCAAGCAAATCAACTCATCAATATAATTGTGTTCACATTGTAATTAGGAAGTAAATAAAATCATATCTTTGTAATTAGAGATTTTATTCTAGCTAAAATTTATCATGTACACCTATATATATATGTATCATCTGTTGATATTGTAACCGTGCAATTCTGAATCAATAAAGCCTTTCTTGCTCTTCCATTATTCTATCATGGTATCAAAGCCTTGTGCTCTTGATAGAGGGTAACACCTCGGAGTAGATCTTGAGGCCAAACCACCACACAAAAACCAAATTTTACTTGGCCAAAACCTACATATTTTCCGCTGCCACCACCTCAGAATTGCATCCAACCAAAAACCAAAATTATAGCCAAAAACCCTCCTTGGCACAAACCTAATAACAACCCAAAATGTGATAAAATATCATCTCGAAATTTACTTTTTTGAACCCTTACTATTCTTCATGTACAAGACAAACTCACCCATAATTTTAGTCTTGACAAACCTCAATGAGATAATGACCACTTTCAGACAAAAACCATCAAATTATACATACCCTTTGTTTATTTTTACAACCTCTTGTTTATCTTTACAACAAAACCACTTGTTTATTTTTTATTTTTATTTTTTTAACATTAATAAGTCCTCTTACTTATTATACAACCCATAAAATTTTATGTTACACCACCAACATGACCATAAAATTAAATTTATTAAAAAAAAAAAAAAAAACCCAAATAATTCATCCAAAAATTCAATCTACAAAACCCTCGTCAATGACAGACGTCAAAAACCCCGAGGAACCCACGTTACCTCTCAAACAACCACCACCGCCACACCACCAATGTCACAATCCACGACATAAGATATCCTCCACCAATGTCGTCGACAACCACCAACAACGTTGACGAAGCACCGGATGTCAATCACCATGACCACCGACCTCTACCTACACTATCAACCCAAAACAACCGCTTTTAATGACCCCTAAAACCCTCTTGTTCAACTACAGCACACGTCCTTACGCGCTCCATCTCGATCGTTCATCATCTACTCTTCAAGATTGGTCAAGATTGGTCTTACCCTTCGGACGTCCATCTTGCGGGGGCGTATTAGTCATATCAATCCAGATAAGGAAACATTACTTACCTCTCAATCAAGCAAATCAACTCATCAATATAATTGTGTTCACAATGTAATTAGGAAATAAATAAAATTATATCTTTGTAATTAAATATTTTATTCTACCTAAAATTTATCATGTACACGTATATATGTATCATCTGTTGATATTGTAATAGTGCAATCAATCAATAAAGCCTTTCTTACTCTTCCATTATTCTATCGAGCACAACTCCTTTAATTTATAAAAATTGATTTACGATGCACGCTCTAACTTGTCGACTTGCCGTTGAATTTATATGTCAATTGTCAAGAATATGGCCTTGGAAGTGAATCGTCTACCTCAGGAGACGATACATACTACAGATATCTGCGAGCTCATGACGGAAAGACTCCAAGCAGACACAACGTTTGAGGGAGGCGACAACTTTCATACGTATGCAGAGGCAAAGACTACCCAGACCAAGTGTCGCAAATTGTGGATCCAAAGACTCAAAGAAGCTAAGCTCAATGATGACTCCTATGACAGAAGAGAAATCCTAGATGAACATCAGCGGAAAGTAGTTTGCATTAGTTCTGTGATTAGTGTCGGAGTTTCGTGTTCAAACCATCTGTTACAAGATCGAATGACAATAAGTGATGCCTTAAACATGCTAAAGGCAGCTAGAGATAGCCTTGTTAATGCCAACAATAGACATATATAGTCATCCTCCAAAAGGTATATCATGAAACAAAACCGAAATATTATAGGGTTTCAAGTTGAAGACGCAGATGTGTAGCGTTGAAGTGAAGTCGGTCAGTAACTACAATAATGTCGTATGTTTGAAGGCTGAAAAGAACTTGTGAACTCAGCGACTTCTTTCTAAATGATAATCTGTATATTTATGATTCATTTATTTGGTTCTACAATTGTATTTCATTTTCTTTATTTTGTTCTTCTTATCGTTCTTCTACAACGATGCTAAATGTTTCAAAGACACAAATAAATCACTTAAGCAATACATATTAAAGAATTTCATGGGGGTCGATTTTCGCGGGAAAGTGAACCAATACACAAATTAACTTTATGCTACGTACTGAAAGTGTGAAACTGTGTGTGAGCATTGAGATGGCAATGGGTCGGGTTCTATAGGATGCCGACCCAACCCATTTTGCATGCATTGGACCTCGATTTGACTCAAATCCGTCGGGTCCAAATTTCTAAGGCCTGGCGGGTCCGAGTCCTTTACGAGTCATTGTTTTGTAGACATATAATTGTTGTACGGATTATTGTTTAGGCCTTAGGGAATTATAATCGTAAAAAAATATTTTTGAAAGTTTGGATATTGATAATCTAAAGTTCAACAACTTTATTATGAAAGTTGTATAAAACATATTTAGAACATTAAAATTCTTTCATGAGTGGTTTGTAAAATATGAAATAAAAAGATACGATACTTGATACTAAACGATACTCGAAAATTATTATAGTGGAGAATAGATGATTGGCATTTTAGAGAAAAAAAACATTGTACTAAACTATGAGATTTAGGTGATAAATATTAAAAATCACATATAATATTCGGGTTCATGGATCGGGTCTGGGTCTACATAAGGAGACCCAAACCCGACCTGTTTATCATAGACCCCGACCCATGCCTGTTAGGTCTGAGAAAAAATTAGACCTAGACCCAACCCAAATGGATCGGGTCCAGTGGGTCTGACGTACAAATTGTGTGCATACGATAGGAACAACAAATATTGTGACAGATTCGCTTGAAAAATCAAAACGTCTATTGAGTTTTGTAGTTTTGCAAAGACCATTGACTTGGAGATGTAGATAGTCATCAGTCATCAGCAAATAGGTCTTTTGTAATTAATTGTGTATATATACATACAATGGAAGCAAACTAATTAAACCAAACACAATTTCACACTTAAATAAAGTAGCATATATAATTATGAATCTTACTCACCTCGAAACCTCTTACAATCCTTCTATTTTTATTTCTTGTCTATGTAGTTTCATCGTCGTCTTTTTGTTTGTTACACAAAATAATAACAAACTGACTGGACCGACTCATTGTTTCGCGTATTCAGGCAATGAAACAGACCGCGCTGCATTGTTGGCTATTAAGACCCAACTAGTAGACCGTCCTGAGGGTATTTTAAGCTCATGGAATGACTCCATTCACCACTGCCATTGGGTCGGTGTCATGTGTGGCCGCAAGCATAATAGAGTCACTTCATTAGACCTCACCGCTAGCGGTTTGGCAGGTACCATATCTCCTTTTATAGGTAATTTGAGCTTCCTTAAACACGTTTCACTTTATAGTAATCATCTGCAAGGCGTAATCCCCCCTAGTTTAGGTCATTTATCCAGGTTACAAGAGTTATGGTTATCGAATAATTCACTTGTCGGAGAAATACCGCGCAACTTGTCCAGTTGCACCGACCTGATAGATCTACAATTAAGCCACAACGAACTGGACGGAAAACTGCCTGCAGAATTAAGCACGTTGTCGAAATTACAATTTTTCCTTGTTCAAACCAACAAACTCACTGGACCTCTATTTGACATCATACTAAACCTTACCTCCTTAGAAACTATATTTGCGGGTTTCAACACTTTCACTGGAACTATCCCGAACAACATCGGTGACATGCAAAACCTAGTTAACCTTGGCATTGAAAGTAATCAACTCGCTGGAACACTTCCCCACTCCCTTTTCAATCTCTCTGCACTTCAAGCACTTGATCTTAGTGGCAACTTTCTCCACGGAGAAGTTCCGTCACATTTAGGATTCAGTGTTCCCAATTTGACATGGTTGAGCTTTGGCGAAAATAACTTTTCAGGATCAATTCCAACCCTAACAAATTTCACAGGCCTCCAACAAATAATATTTGGCATTAATCACTTCAGTGGAAAAATTTCTCATGATTTTCACCAATTTCATAATCTGCTCACCTTAGAAATCTCATATAACCACTTCAAGGGCGACATCAAGTTTATTGAAACACTAGTTAACTGTACCAAATTACAATCGCTGCAATTGGAATCAAATGAGTTCTCCGGAATTTTGCCTGTGTTAATTGCCAATCTTTCCACGACTTTAAACGATCACACTATTGGAGAAAATATGATAAGTGGCGTATTTCCTCCCGATATCACCAATCTGGTTAACCTGCGGATTTTGAATATGGAAAACATGGTATTGACAAATTCTATTCCTCACGATATCGGGAGGCTCAAGAATTTAGAATTACTTTACTTGAACTCGAATGGGCTAACAGGTAGAATACCCAATTCCATCGCAAATTTATCTTATTTGAGTAAACTTTTCTTGGATGACAACAGCTTCTATGGAGGTATACCTGAAAACATCAGGAATTGCAAGAGCTTGTTAGAATTGGATCTATCACATAATGAGCTCAACGGAAGCTTGGACAACAAACTATTCACGGGGCCGGCTGCGTTTACTGGAATAGATTTGTCGTATAACCAACTGACAGGGCCTTTACCTTTGGAGATAAGTAAGAAAACCAGCCTTGTAGACTTTAGACTGTCAAAGAATATGTTTTCAGCGTGCTTCCCGAGGGTCTTGGTGAGTGTGTCGAACTTCAATACCTATATATGGACACAAATTCATTCCACGGTGACATCCCGTCATCGTACGCTTCCTTGACCAGCGTCCAAGAAATTGATTTTTCTCAAAACAACTTATCTGGCCCAATCCCGTCTTTTTTCTCTAAAATTTCCACAATATATTACCTGAACTTATCTCATAACGACTTCCAGGGAAGTGTCCCGACAAATTCAGTTTTTGCAAATGCGAGTGAAGTATTTCTTGACGGAAATAGCAAGCTTTGTGGAGGGATTCCACATCTGCATTTACCTAAATGCATCGAGAAAGAAATCAAGAAGGGGAAGGAAACCAACAAGTCTCGTGCGCTTAAGCTGATCATTCCTGTCGTAAGTGCACTTGTCGGGGTACTAGCCATCGCCGCAGGGTTATACATGGCATGTAGAAGGAAAGAAAATACACCGCTTTCAGTTGGGTTATTAGAGATGAAAGGAGCGTTAATGAAAGTGTCTTACGACATGCTACTTAAAGCAACAAATGGGTTTTCTGCTGAAAATCTACTAGGTTCAGGCTCTTTCGGGTCAGTTTTCAAGGGCATTTTGGACGGGAAAACTGTCGCTGTGAAAGTTCTAAACTTGCAACATCACGCAGCGTACAAGAGCTTCATGGCAGAGTGTAGGGCTTTGAGGAACGTCCGTCACCGGAATTTGGTTGGCCTCATAACAGCTTGCTCGAGTATTGATTTTCGCAGAAACGATTTCAGAGCTTTGGTGTACGAGTTCATGCCCAACAGAAGCCTTGCCGGATGGTTACACGGAGCTGTCAGAACCTTAAGCCTTCGTGAAAGGGTGGATATATTACTCGATGTGGCTCATGCAATCAACTATCTCCACCACGAGTGTGAAACTCCTGTCGTGCACGGGGATCTAAAACCAAGCAACATATTACTCGATCATGACATGGTCGCTCACGTTGGAGATTTCGGACTAGCAAGGTTTCTTACTCAACCTCGACATCCAAATCAAAGCAGCACTATAGGAATCATGGGGACCGTCGGATATGCTGCACCAGGTAAAAATGCATACAGCGACTCCTTTTATTATTAAATTTGAATTCCGAGCATTCTCTAACTTGTCGACATTGCATCAAATTTATATGTCAAGAATATGGCCTCGGAAGTGAAGCATCTGCTGCAGGAGATGTATACAGTTACGGTATATTGCTACTTGAGCTCATGACAGGAAAGACTCCAACAGACACAATGTTCGAAGGAGATGAAAACCTTCATACGTACGCAGAGGCAGTATTACCTGACCAAGTACTACTGGCTGTGGATCCAGCACTCGAAGAAGTTAATCTCACCGATGATTACTATGAAAGAGGAGAAATCCAAGATGAAAAGCAGCGGAAATTAAAATGCATTAGTTCTGTGATTAGTGTTGGGATTTCGTGCTCAAACCATCTGACAGAAGATCGAATCACAATAAGTGATGCCTTAAGCATGCTACTGGCAGCTAGAGATAGCCTTCTAAGTGCTAACAATAGGCGTCGTCATCATCCTGCAAGAGGTATATCATAAAACAAATCAAAATATTACCAAGATATTATATGTTGTGTTCGATTTGAAATGCATGTCATTGACTTCGAATTTTATGAATAAAATACTTGTACAAAAACTATGAAATTTATACCGCTAATGAAAACAGTTTTCTTTGAAGTACACATTTCATGATATTAGTGTTATATATTAAGGGGTACCGAAGAAAGATGTGAATGTCCCAAAATGTTTCCAACCAATAATATTATTGGGTTTCAGGTTGAAGACGCAGCAGATGTGTAGCGCTGAAGAGAAGTTGGTCAGTAATCAAAGTAACGTCGTAACTTTGAAGGCTGAGGAGGTTATAGAAAAGCGTGAGAGGCAATAAAAAGAACCTGTAAACTCGTCGTCTTCTTTCCAAATGATTATCTGTAATTTTCTTAATCATTAACGAGTGTATTTCTTTTTCTTTTTCTTTATCATGCTAGTTCAAGTACTAGAAAACAGAGTTCTAGTTCTTCGAATAAAAATGACAAATTAGCCATGTCGACAAAACTGATTTCGGCCATGGTCTTTGTTTGTCGCTACTTAGTAAAATGTATATATCCGTTAATTCTCGCTGATTTGGCATTAACAAAAGAGTGAAGGAAAAACACTCTAAATGGGAGTGAAAGGTAAAATGTTCAAAATTTTTTACTCCGCTTAAACTCAGGATAATAATATACTCAACGACTTCTTTGTAAATGATAATCTGTAAATTTATGATTTATTTCTTCGGTTCTACAATTGTATTTCTTTTTCTTTATTTCAAGTACTACAAAACAGATTTCTAGCCTTCAACTAGAGTGAAATATTAGCCATGTCGACAAAACTGATTTATTTCGTAGCTCAAGTATTACAACTGTATTTCTTTTTCTTTATTTTGTTGTTCTTATCATTCTACTACAACGATGCTAAATGTTTCAAAGACACAAATAAACCACATAAGCAATACACATGACACAACGATTAAAAGCCAAACAAAGACGACGCTAACCCGAACCAAAACAATTAAAAGTATTGGCTCATTTACAAGCCAAAAAACGAATAAATTGTCAATAAAAGATTATTGTAACCATTTGAAACACAGATACCCGATATATAATACAACGATCTCATTTGAGAATCACACGAAATTATAAATATTTAATGTCTGTACTATTAAATTTGATTATACTCGAGTACCACTTCCTAAAGTTGTCATTTTTTATTTTTTTTAGAGGAGACCCAACCTTTTTCTCTTTTCTGCTTCTTACCTAACAAAATCATACGATAGCAAAGATTCAGTGTTTTTTCATGGGCATTTCACAAAATCGACAAAAACATTAATAAAAATTAGCAAAAACTAAAATAAAATTCACAAATCAGATTTGGAGGCCCGTATACTATTTCCTGATTGACTTGTGTTTTATCGACACATTGACCTTTTACAGTGTCTTAATTGGCGGCTTTACAAGCTCACTACAACTCTTGGTCTTTGGCGCTCGATTACGCAATTATTGTCCATGATGACGTTAAACACTTCAAAATTGACTTGAAATTGTTGAAAGAGTGACTCAAAGTTAGATGAATCATTGTTACCCTTGAATGAAGGGTTGTAACTTTTGATATTATTGTACTGTAAATATTAGTATAAATATGTCATTTGTATTGTCAATAAAACATCATATACAATTGTCTGAATAAAAAGTTCTGTTAATTATTTTGTTATCTTCTCTATCTTGTTTTATATATTTATATTACCCAACATTAGTGGTATCAGACTTTCGGGTTTGATCCATTTTAGAAACAAAGACCACAAAAACTACTTCGTATAAACAAAACCAAACACCCTTTCATCCACCTATTTTCCTAATTCAATTCAATTCAATTCAAATCCCTAAATTTCCCAGAATTCATTCCCAAAATTAATCAACCAAAAATGACAAACACTAATTCTAATACATCTACTTCCCCATCGATTCCCATGTTTAAGGGAGAAAAGTATCATCTATGGAGTATTAAAATGCAAACCATGTTTAAATCCCAAGACTTGTGGGATTTGGTAGAGACGGGATACACTGAACCGAACCCGCGTCCAGATGTTCCCGATGCTCAATTGAAGGATACTCGTAAGAAAGATGCTAAAGCACTATTCTTCATTCAGTCGGCACTAGATGATGAAATTTTTCCCCGAATCACAGGAGCGCGCAACGCTCATGAAGCATGGGAGACGCTTAAACAGGAATATTTGGGTGATGAACGCGTACTGAAGGTACGTTTACAAACACTTCGTCGAGATTTTGCGGAGTTATTAATGGGTGAGAAGGAGTCTGTTCAAATGTGACACCCCGTATTTTACCGAGTTATTTATGTTATTATTTTATATAGTCACAAATATGGAGCAAGTGATATAAATGACTAATACTATAAATTTAGGTATTTTGAAATAAAGGAAATCGTCTATTTTAATAAACTTATTTTATTTGCTTTTTAGATTTTATAAACATATTTAAAGTACTTTAAAGTACAATATAATAACTTAAACGTTAAGTACTACTCCGTTTTATTTGACAGAGACGAATTAATTTATTTGACATTTTTAAATTTACGCTTTTAATTTAATACGTTATATTAATATTACTTAATGTTAAACGTTTTATAATCGGTGTGAGATCGTAAACTCGAGTCTTAAATTATGAGACTCAGTATACGTGTAATAACCTACTGATCACACGCCCTTTACTTCATTCATCATTCTCGTTCATTGACATCAAAAACAAAAAGAAAAGCAGGGGATAACTCCCCATTATTTACCCTTTCATTCTCAACCTTCAACCTCAATTTTTCATCTCATTTCTTGTCCAAATTCGAATCCGTCTTCACCATAGTGATCCTCTTTTCGTTCTCTACAAGCACATACCAAAAACCCCAATTTTTACTTCGGCGTTATCATCATCATCAACAACAACGATTTAGGGTTTTATCAATTTTAAGTTCATCAACTTGGGGCTTTTCATGGGAGAAGTATAGTAAGCTTTTCCTTGTAAAATTTGACTTATAAGGTAACTAAAATCTCTTTTATTCATTTAGTTTTTATGATTTAGGTTACATATGATTGAATTAGCAATTTTATGTTGATTGTAATATAATGAATTGAGTTTTTGGAGTGAAAATAGATTATGGATGATAATTAGGATATGTGAATTGATATATTTGGCTTTATAAATAATTAGGGTTTTTGAATGTTTCATGTGTGATTGTGTTCATGGTAGTTTGAATTTGAGGATGATTATAGTGTTTTCTATGATGAGAATTGATTTGGTTTGATTTATTTGTTAATTGAAATTCATTTGGGAATTCTGAAATTTGAGGATTTGTTGTGTGTTTTGGATTGCTTGAACTTGATGATAATTATGGTGATATTATGGTGAAGATTGGTTTAGGTTGTGATTCACTTGTGCATTGAAATCAAATTGGAAATGCTGAAATTCTGGAAAATTCGTAGGACCCTCTTTAGGCCTCAATAAAACGAGTTTTACAAGTCCAATCGGGGCTGTTAATATGTTTAAATTGTAGTTCGTCGAGCGTAGATTCCAGAACAGTTTTCGGAATTGAAATCCGTTGAGTCATTTGGAAGTTATGAGCGTTTTCGTGTCGGGTGTCTTCGTTAAAACGTGCAGCACAAGGCTGAAATTTCAGCCGACTTCGGATCTGATTTACTTGGGCTTTAGAACTCCGATTTACAAAATTCTTGATCCTATAGTGTAGCCCTCTGAGCGTACTTTTCAGATTAGGTTTCGGTTGGCCCATACGATTTTTCGTTTGATCACGGTGAGCGTTTTCTTGACGACTATAATGCTGTAAATTTGGGTTGTTTGCTGGACAGCTTTTGGGACGTCATTTTGACCCTTCTATTGACCTTGTTGGTTAAAACGTAAAACATGAAAGTTATAGATATATGTCTCGTCCTTTGAGTGGTAAATTTTCACTTCATTTGGACTTAAAGTGTGAGCTCGGTGGACGTTGTAAGAACGCCGTTTGATATAAAAGTTAACTCGTTGTGAGTAACCAATGAATTACTTAATTCTACGTTAAACTTGATCTTAAGATTTGAAATGAATATTATATACTTTCTATATTTTGATATGGTCAAGGTTTATATATCGTTTGAATACGACCGAGTTAATTTATTACTAATATTATTGGATTGAGTCGATAAATGATTATTATTTTGATTATTATGAGACAAATTATCGACTTTATTATAATCTTATTGTAATGATTATTATGCCCCTTGCGTATATGCATCGGTTGATTTTATTCTTGAGAAGTTTGGACTCAAGAGTTATTTTAAAAGATAGCTTTGATTGAATGACCGTTGTTGAGAAGTTTGTACTCTGCAGCGGGAAGAACCATTATTATTATATTACGTCTCTTGAGAAGTTTGTACTCATGAGATTGTCTATGGTGTCGTTCAAGTGTAAAGTTTGTATACACTTGAGAGTCTGGCCAGTCTTAGACTTGTGGATACTGAAATGTATCCTTTTATTACCATAGTTTGGAAGTGAGAAGTTTGTACTCGCTTTCTAGTTAGTGTCGAGAAGTTTGTACTCGCACTAATGTGGGTTCATTGAGATCGAAATGCTTATCTATTATATTATTATTATTATCATTATCTAATTATCAATGATTAAATTGGTATAAGTCAGTCCGGGCTTATTTTTCCCTGAACTTATGAACTTTTCCTTTTATATTAATAAACTAATATGAAAGACTTATATTTATTATTTAAATGTATTTGGTTTAAGATTACCTTTACTTTCGTATTTCACATGTTATATTATTTAACATTACGTCGAGAATATATAATAACCGACTGCTGATTTGTTATTAAAAGGGAATACTTACTTTTGATCGTTTACCTATATTTTACACTTATACTTCCGCTGACACTTATTTCTTATATTATTTGATTATGCTTGTTTGCTTATATATAACCTTATATCATACATACTAAATGATAAAAGGGCATTTAGTTACTCCCCACTGATTGTGGCAGTTTATTTAAATAAACTGACAGGTACAGGGAGCTCTGGGATATTGTGAGAGAAGTCGAGTATTTTCGAAGTGAAGAAAATTGTTCCTTTTGCCGAAATTGTATTTTGTTATATTTTTATTTATTTATTATATTTTCAAAGGTTTTGTAATATTTTTTTTTTATAATACCCTGAGTTTTGGCGTTCATTATTTATAAGTTTTAGTTTTAAAATGGTCGAAATTTTCAGGGTGTTACATCAAAGTTATTTGTCGAGAGTTACTGATATTGTCGGTCAAATGAGGTCGTATGGAGAGAAGATTACTAATGAAATTATTGTCAGTAAGGTTTTGAGGAGTTTAAGTGACGATTGGAATCATGTTGTCCCTGCGATAGAAGAATCAAAGGATTTATCTACCTATACCTTTGATGAGTTGATGGGTTCTTTGTTAGCCCATGAAAATAGATTGAAAAGAAATGGTACAAAGGCAGAAGAAAAAGCCTTTAAAGTACAAGGTGAGTCGTCTTACAAAGGAAAGACGGAGAGTTACAGAAGAGGCCGGGGTAGAGGCAATTTTCGTGGAGGTCGCGGTGGAAGTCGTGACCATGGTAGAGGCAGAGGACATTTTACTGGTGATGGTGGTAGAGGCAGAGGCCTTACCAATGACTTTCGGCAACAGAAAAGCCAAATACAGTGTCATTATTGTAGCAAATATGGGCACAAAGAAGTGGATTGTTGGGTAAAACAAAAAAATGATCAATCTCAGGCTAATTTTTCAGAAAACATCGAGGATGAAAGTGTGTTATTTCTGGCCAATTCACAAATACAGGACTCCATGGATACCAATGAAGTATGGTATTTGGATAGTGGCTGTTCAAACCACATGTCCGGTAGAAAGAATTTGTTCAAGCAAATTGACGAGTCAAAATGAGGCGATGTTCGTCTTGGAGACAATAAAAAAATGCAAGTAGAAGGTAAAGGTACAGTTGCCATTAAAACTGCGCAAGGTGATATAAAACTTCTTTATGATGTGCAATTTGTTCCTGATTTGGCACACAACCTATTGAGTATTGGCCAATTGATGAGTCATGGTTACAAGATTGTGTTTGATGAACAAACGTGTACTGTGATAAACAAGAAGACGGGTCATAGTATCGCAAATGTACGTATGACTGTGAATAAGATGTTTCATTATCGTTTGAGACATTGTGAGTAAGGCATTAATTGTTAAACAGAAAAACGACTCTGATTTATGGCATTTGCGATACGGTCATTTGAATTTGCGAAGTTTGAAGCTTTTGAGTCAGAGGGATATGGTAATTGGTCTACCAAAAATAACTGACTTTAGTTTTTGTGAAGGTTGTGTGTATGGAAAGCAAAGTAGAGCGTCTTTTCCAAATGGAAAAGCATGGAGGGCTTCTAAGTCACTCGAACTTGTTCATGCCGATTTATGCGGGCCTATGAAAACTGAGTCATTAGGTGGTAATCGATATTTTTTATTACTTACTGATGATTATTCGCGAATGAGTTGGGTGTACTTCTTAAAGTCGAAGTATGAAGCATTTGAAAATTTCAAAAAATTCAAAGCCTTGGTGGAAAATCAAAGTGGAAATCGCATAATTGCTCTCCGAACTGACAGGGGAGGAGAATTTGTGTCAAAAGAGTTTAACGATTTTTGTGATCAGTACGGCATTCGCAGAGATCTGACAGCCCCTTATACACCGGAGCAGAATGGAATTGCAGAGCGAAAAAATCGCACAGTAGTCGAGATGGCTAGAAGTATGTTGAAATCAAAAGGACTTCCGAATAAATTCTGGGGAGAAGCGATAGCAACATCAGTTTATCTTCTGAATATATCTCCAACAAGGGCAGTGTTGAATCGAACACCATTTGAAGTATGGAGAGGTAAGAAACCGGGAGTAAGCCATTTAAAAGTCTTCGGTTGTATATGTTATGCTTTGGTTAATAACCGTTCAAAATTAGACGAAAAATCTGAAAAATGCATCTTTATTGGTTATTGTCCTCATTCGAAAGCATATCGTCTATATAACCTTGTGAATGGCAAAGTGATTATTAGCAGAAATGTCGTGTTCAATGAAGAAGCTTGTGCGCAGTGGAATGTCGTCAAAGATGGTACTGATCATTGTATTTCAGTGGGTGAAGGTAATGGAGACCTTGAAACAGATCCAGCAGAAAACTTAACCCCAACAAATACTCCTCCGACAACACCAAGAAGCAATGACGAGTCTCAAAATAACTCCTCCAACGACAGTGACTCCCCTGTGAGAAAATACAAGTCACTGGCAGAAATTTACAACTCGTGTAATTATGCGTTGCAAGTCAGTGATCCCATGATTTTTGAAGAAGCAGATGAGAAACAAGCAAAGCATGATTTCTTCCGAACCGAACTTGGAATGTGTAACTTTGAATCAAGAGGAGGTGTTGAAAGTGTGACTCAAAGTTAGATGAATCATTGTTACCCTTGAATGAAGGGTTGTAACTTTTGATATTATTGTACTGTAAATATTAGTATAAATATGTCATTTGTATTGTCAATAAAACATCATATACAATTGTCTGAATAAAAAGTTCTGTTAATTATTTTGTTATCTTCTCTATCTTGTTTTATATATTTATATTACCCAACAGAAACTTTATGCTACATATTGAAAGTGTGAAACTATTTGTGAGTACTGAGATGACAATGGGTCGGGGTCTATAGGACCCCGATCCAGACCCATTTTGCATGCATTGGACCTCGATTTGACACAAATCCGTCGGGTCCAAATTTCTAAGGCCTGGCGGGTCTGAGTCCTTTACGAGTCACCGTTTTGTAGACCTATAATTGTTGTATAAATAATATTTAGAACATTAAAATTCTTTCGTGAGTGGTTTGTAAAATGTGAAATAAAAAAACACGATACTTGAGATATGTGTGTTTAAAGATCAATCCAAACATACGGTTAATCCCATTACGTATTTTGTGTCATCATCTACTAACATCCACTTACCGTAAAAGGCTAAAAGCCCCACCTCCAGTTATAGAATAATTCCACTTTTTTAAAGGTGATCGGTTTTTCTAGCGTGCGAATTGTGTGCACACGATAGGATCGATCGCATGAAAAATCAAAGCATTCATTGAGTTTTTGAAGTTTAGCTTATCGTGCTAGATGGTGGAAAGACCATTGACTTGGGAGATGTAGATACTCATTATTCATCGGTCATCAGTAAAATAGGTCTTTTGTAATTGTCTATATATTCATACAATACAATGGAAGCAAACTAATTAAACCAAACAAAATCTCCCACTTAAAAACAGTTGAGCATATAAAATATGAAACTTACTCACCTCAAAACCTCTTACAATCCTTCTACTTTTATTTCTTGTCTATGTAGCGTCATCGTCGTCTTTTTGTTTGTTACACAAAATAACAAACTGACCGGACCGACTCATTGTTTCGCGTATTCAAGCAATGAAACAGACCGTGCTGCATTGTTGGCTATTAAGACCCAACTAGTAGACCGTCCTGAGGGCGTTTTAAGCTCATGGAATGACTCCATTCACCACTGCCTATGGGTCGGTGTCATTTGCGGACGCAAGCATAATAGAGTCACTTCATTAGACCTAAACTATCGTGGTTTAGCAGGTACCATATCTCCTTTTATAGGTAATTTAAGCTTCCTTAAAAATGTTACGCTTTACGGTAATCATCTGCAAGGTTTAATACCCCCTAGTTTAGGTCATTTATCCAGGTTACAAAAGCTACGGTTATCCAATAATTCACTTACCGGAGAAATACCGCGCAATTTGTCGAGTTGCACCGACCTGATAGATCTAGAATTAGGCCGCAACGAACTGGACGGAAAACTGCCTGCAGAATTAAGCACGTTGTCGAACTTGCAAATTTTTGATGTTGAAATCAACAAACTTACTGGATCTCTATTTGACATCATACAAAATTTTACCTCCTTACAAGGTATTTACGCGGCTTTCAACACTTTCACCGGAACTATCCCGAACAACATCGGTGACATACGAAACCTAGTTACCCTCGCTGTTGAAGGAAATCAACTCACTGGAACACTTCCCCAGTCCCTTTTCAATCTCTCTGCACTTCAAGTTCTTGACCTTTCTTACAACTTTTTCCGTGGAGAAATTCCGTCACATTTAGGATTCAGTGTTACTAATTTGACAGACTTAATCTTTGGTGAAAATAACTTTTCGGGATCAATTCCAACCCTAACAAATTTCACAGGCCTCCAACAAATAGTATTTGGCTTTAATCACTTCAGTGGAAAAATTTCTCAAGATTTTCACCAATTTCATAATCTACTCATCTTAGAACTCTCAGGTAACCACTTCGAGGGCGACATCAACTTTATGGAAACACTAGTTAACTGTACCCAATTACAAGCGCTACTATTCGATAGAAATGAGTTTTCCGGAGTTTTGCCAGTGTCAATTGCCAATCTCTCCAAGACTTTAATGACTCTCGATATTGGCGAAAATTTAATTAGTGGCGTGTTTCCTCCCGATATCACCAATCTGGTTAACCTTCAGATTTTGGCTGCGGAAAACATGGAATTGACAAATTCTATTCCTCACGATATCGGGACGCTCAAGAATTTAGAAACACTCGATTTGAGCTCCAATGTGCTAACAGGTAGAATACCCGATTCCTTGGGGAATTTAACGTATCTGAGTATACTTCAGTTGGACGACAACAGATTCAAAGGAGGTATACCTGAAAACATCGGGAATTGCAAGAGCTTGTTAATATTGACGATATCACATAATGAACTCAACGGAACCTTAGACAGCAAACTATTCACGGGAACTGCTGCGTTTACTCAAATAGATTTATCGTATAATCGACTGATAGGGCCTTTACCTTCGGAGATAAGTAAAAAAACCAGCCTTGTAGACTTTAGACTGTCAAAGAATATGTTTTCAGGCGTGCTTCCCGAGGGTCTTGGTGAGTGTACCGAACTTCAATACCTATATATGGACACGAATTCATTCCACGGTGTCATCCCGTCGTCGTACTCTTCCTTGACCAGCGTCCAAGAAATTGATTTTTCTCAAAACAACTTATCTGGCCCAATCCCGTCTTTTTTCTCTAAAATTTCCACGATATATTACCTGAACTTGTCTCATAACGACTTCCAGGGAAGTGTTCCGACAAATTCAGTTTTTGCAAATGTGAGTGCAGTATTTCTTGACGGAAATAGCATGCTTTGTGGAGGGATTCCACAGCTGCATTTACCTAAATGCATCGAGAAAGAACTCAAGAAAGGGAAGGAAACCAACAAGTCTCGTGCGCTTAAGCTGATCATTCCTGTCGTAAGTGCACTTGTCGGGGTACTAGCCATCGCAGCAGGGTTATACATGGCATGTAGAAGGAAAGAAAATACACCGCTTTCAGTAGGGTCAGAGATGAAAGGAACGTTAATGAAAGTGTCTTACGACATGCTACTTAAAGCAACAAATGGGTTTTCTGTGGAAAATCTACTCGGTTCAGGCTCTTTCGGGTCAGTTTTCAAGGGCATTTTGGACGGGAAAACTGTCGCTGTGAAAGTTCTAAACTTGCAACATCACGCAGCGTACAAAAGCTTCATGGCAGAGTGTAGGGCTTTGAGGAACGTCCGTCACCGGAATTTGGTTGGCCTCATAACAGCTTGCTCGAGTATTGATTTTCGCAGAAACGATTTCAAAGCTTTGGTGTATGAGTTCATGTCCAACGGAAGCCTTGCCGGATGGTTACACGGAGCTGTCGGAACCTTAAGCCTTCGTGAAAGGGTGGATATATTACTCGACGTGGCTCATGCCATCAACTATCTCCACCACGAGTGTGAAACTCCTGTTGTCCATGGAGATCTAAAACCAAGCAACATATTACTCGATCATGACATGGTCGCTCACGTTGGAGATTTCGGACTAGCAAGGTTTCTTACTCAACCTCGACATCCAAATCAAAGCAGCACTATAGGAATCATGGGGACCGTCGGATATGCTGCACCAGGTAAAAATGCATACAGCGACTCCTTTTATTATTAAATTTGAATTCCGAGCATTCTCTAACTTGTCGACATTGCATCAAATTAATATGTCAAGAATATGGCCTCGGAAGTGAAGCATCTGCTGCAGGGGACGTATACAGCTATGGTATATTGCTACTTGAGCTCATGACAGGAAAGACTCCAACAGACACAATGTTCGAAGGAGACGAAAACCTTCATACGTACGCAGAGGCAGTATTACCTGACCAAGTACTACTGACTGTGGATCCAGCACTCGAAGAAGTTAATCTCGCCGATGATTCCTATGAAAGACGAGAAATCCAAGATGAAAAGCAGCGGAAATTAAAATGCATTAGTTCTGTGATTAGTGTTGGGATTTTGTGCTCAAACCATCTGACAGAAGATCGAATCACAATAAGTGATGCCTTAAGCATGCTACTGGCAGCTAGAGATAGCCTTCTAAGTGCTAACAATAGGCGTCGTCATCCTGCAAGAGGTATATCATAAAACAAATCATAATATTACCAAGATGTTATATGTCATGTTCAATTTGAAATGCATGTCATTGACTTCGAATTTTATGAAAAAAATACTTGCACAAAAACTATGAAATTTATACCGCTAATGAAAACAGTTTTCTTTGAAGTACACGTTTCATGATATTAGTGTTATATTTTAAGGGGTACCGAAGAAAGAAGTGAATGTCCCGAAATGTTTCCAACCAATTAATATCAACCCAAAAAAGACGTTTGGTAATGTTCGAGATAGCCTTGTTAAGCAAAACCGTAATATTATTGGGTTTCAGGTTGAAGACGCAGCAGATGTGTAGCGCTGAAGAGAAGTTGGTCAGTAATCAAAGTAACGTCGTAACTTTAAAGGCTGAGGAGGTTATAGAAAAGTGTGAGTGGCAATAAAAAGAACCTGTAAACTCGTCGTCTTCTTTCCAAATGATTATCTGTAATTTTCTGAAGCATTTACGAGTGTATTTCTTTTTCTTTTTCTTTATCATGCTAGTTCAAGTACTAGAAAACAGAGTTCTAGTTCTTCGAATAAAAATGACAAATTAGCCATGTCGACAAAACTGATTTCGGCCATGGTCTTTGTTTGTCGCTACTTAGTAAAATGTATATATCCGTTAATTCTCGCTGATTTGGCATTAACAAAAGAGTGAAGAAAAAACTCTCTAAATGGGAGTGAAAGGTAAAATGTTCAAAATTTTTTACTCCGCTTAAACTCAGGATAATAATATATACTCAGCGACTTCTTTCTAAATGATAATCTGTAAATTTATGATTCATTTCTTCGGTTCTACAATTGTATTTCTTTTTCTTTATTTCAAGTACTACAAAACAGATTTCTAGCCTTCAACTAGAGTGAAATATTAGCCATGTCGACAAAACTGATTTATTTCGTAGCTCAAGTATTACAACTGTATTTCTTTTTCTTTATTTTGTTGTTCTTATCGTTCTACTACAACGATGCTAAATGTTTCAAAGACACAAATAAACCACATAAGCAATACATATGAGAGAATTTCACGAGGGTCGATTTTCACGGGAAAGTGAACCGATACAACCACAATTGAATCTATACAAAAGCCAAACAAAGACGACGCTAACCCGAACCAAAACAATTAAAAGTATTGGCTCATTTACAAGCCAAAATAAATTGTCAATAAAACGATTATTGTAACCATTTGAAACACAGATACCCAATATATAATACAACAATCTCATTTGAGAATCACACGAAATTATAAATAAATATTTTATGTCATTTGATTATACTCGAGTACCACTTCCTAAAGTTGTCATTTTTTTTTAGAGGAGACCCAACCTTTTTCTCTTTTCTGCTTCTTACCTAACAAAATCATACGATAGCAAAGATTCAGTGTTTTTTCATGGGCATTTCACAAAATCAACAAAAACATCAATAAAAATTAGCAAAAACTAAAATAAAATTCACAAATCAGATTTGGAGGCCCGTATACTATTTCCTCATTCACTGCTGTTTTATCGACACATTGACCTTTTACAGTGTCTTAATTGGCGGCTTTACAAGCTCACTACAACTCTTGGTCTTTGGCGCTCGATTACGCAATTATTGTCGATGATGACGTTGAACACTTTTAAAAAAAAACTTTATGCTACGTATTGAAAGTGTGAAACTATGTGTGAGCACTGAGATGGCAATGAGTCGGGTTCTAAAGGACCCCGACCCAGACCCATTTTGCATGCATTGGACCTCAATCTGACTCAAATCCGTCGGGTCCAAATTTCTAAGGCCTGGCGGGTCTAAGTCCTTTACGAGTCATTGTTTTGTAGACATATAATTGTTGTACTTCGTATTGTTTAGGGAATTATAATCGTAAAAAAATATTTTTGAAAGTTTGGATATTGATAATTTGAAGTTCAACAACTTTACTATGAAACTTGTATAAAACATATTTAGAACATTAAAATTCTTTCACGAGTGGTTTGTAAAATGTGAAATAAAAAAACACGATACTTGAGACTAAACTATACTTGAAAAGAATTATAGTGGAGAATAGATGATTGACATTTTAGAGAAAAAAAAACATTGTACTAAACTATACTCCTATTACGTATTTTGTGTAATCTACTAACATCCGCTCACCGTAAAAGGCTAAAAGCCCCACCTCCAGTTATGGAATAATTTTAATTTTTAAAGATCGGCTTTTCTAGCGTGCGAATTGTGACAGATCGCATGAAAAATCAAAGCATTCATTGAGTCTTTTACTTTTTAAAGACCATTGACTTGGAGATGTAGATAGTCATCAGTCATCAGTCATCAGTAAATAGGTAAAATCAAAGCATTCATTGAGTTTTTGAAGTTTAGCTAATCGTGCTAGATGTAGTAAGGTCTTCTGTAATTGTGTATATATACATACAATGGAAGCAAACTAATTAAACCAAACAAAATCTCCCACTTAAAAACAGTTGAGCATATAAAATTATGAAACTTACTCACCTCAGAATCTTTCAAGTTTAATTTCTTGTCTATGTAGCGTCATCGTCGTCTTTTTGTTTGTTACACAAAATAACAAACTGACAGGACCGACTCATTGTTTCGCGTATTCAGGCAATGAAACAGACCGCGCTGCATTGTTGGCTATTAAGACCCAACTAGTAGACTGTCCTGAGGGCGTTTTAAGCTCATGGAATGACTCCATTCACCACTGCCATTGGGTCGGTGTCATTTGCGGCCACAAGCATAATAGAGTCACTTCATTAAACCTCAACACTCGCGGTTTGGCAGGTACCATATCTCCTTTTATAGGTAATTTGAGCTTCCTTAAAAATGTTTGGCTTTACGATAATCATCTGCAAGGTTTAATACCCCCTAGTTTAGGTCATTTATCCAGGTTACAAAACTTATGGTTATCGAATAATTCACTTGTCGGAGAAATACCGCGCAACTTGTCCAGTTGCACCGACCTGACAGGTCTACATTTAAGCCACAACGAACTGGACGGAAAACTGCCTGCAGAATTAAGCACGTTGTCGAAATTACAAAGTTTCAATGTTCAAAACAACAAAATTACTGGACCTCTATTTGACATCATACAAAATCTTACCTCCTTACAATATATTTACGGGAAATTCAACACTTTCACTGGAACTATCCCAAACAACATCGGTGACATGCGAAACCTAGTTACCCTCGCTGTTGAAGGAAATCAACTCACTGGAACACTTCCCCAGTCCCTTTTCAATCTCTCTGCACTTCAAGTTTTTGATGTTGGTGACAACTTCTTCCACGGAGAAATTCCGTCACATTTAGGATTTAGTGTTCCTTATTTCACAACGTTGAGCTTAGGTCTAAATGATTTTTCAGGATCAATTCCGACCATAAGAAATTTCACAGGTCTCAAACATATATTTTTTGACATGAATCACTTCAGCGGGGAAGTTCCTCGTGATTTTCACCAATTTCATAATCTGATCGACTTAGGTCTCTCGTTTAACCACTTCGACGGCGACATCAACTTTATTGAGACACTAGTTAACTGTACCCAATTAAGAACGCTGCAATTGTACTCAAATGAGTTTTCCGGAGTTCTGCCTGTCTTAATTTCCAATCTCTCCACAACTTTATTGGATCTCACAATTGGCAAAAGTTTAATTAGAGGAGTGTTTCCTCCAGATATCACCAATCTGGTTAACCTTCAGATTTTGGGTATGGGAAACATGGAATTGACCAATTCTATTCCTCATGATATCGGGAGGCTCAAGAATTTAGAATTACTTTATTTGAGCTCCAATGCGCTAACAGGTAGAATACCCGATTCCTTAGGGAATTTATCATATCTGAGTGAACTTCACTTGGACGACAACAGCTTCAAAGGAGGTATACCTGGAAACATCGGGAATTGCAAGAGCTTGTTAGAATTGACGCTATCACATAATGAACTCAACGGAACCTTAGATAGCAAACTATTCACGGGATCTGCTGCGTTTACTCAAATAGATTTGTCTTATAATCGACTGACAGGGCCTTTACCTTTGGAGATAAGGAAAAAAACCAGCCTTGTAGACTTGAGACTGTCAAAGAATAAGTTTTCAGGCATTCTTCCTGAGGATCTTGGTGGGTGTACTGAACTTCAGTACCTATATATGGACACGAATTCATTCCACGGTGTCATCCCGTCATCGTACTCTTCCTTGACGAGCGTCCAAGAAATTGATTTTTCTCGAAACAACCTATCCGCCCAATCCCGTCTTTTTTCTCTAAAATTTCCACGATATATTACCTGAACTTGTCTCATAACGACTTCCAGGGAAGTGTTCCGACAAATTCAGTTTTTGCAAATGTGAGTGCAGTATTTCTTGACGGAAATAGCATGCTTTGTGGAGGGATTCCGCAGCTGCATTTATCTAAATGCATCGAGAAAGAAATCAAGAAAGGGAAGGAAACCAACAAGTCTCGTGCGCTTAAGCTGATAATTCCTGTCGTAAGTGCACTTGTCGGGGTACTAGCCATCATAGCAGGGTTATACATGGCATGTAGAAGAAAAGAAAAGATACCGCTTTCATTAGGGTTAGAGATGAAGGGAGCGTTAATGAAAGTGTCTTACGACATGCTACTTAAAGCAACAAATGGGTTTTCTGTGGAAAATCTACTCGGTTCAGGCTCTTTCGGGTCAGTTTTCAAGGGCATTTTGGACGGGAAAATTGTCGCTGTGAAAGTTCTGAACTTGCAACATCACGCAGTGTACAAAAGCTTCATAGCAGAGTGTAGGGCTTTGAGGAACGCCCGTCACCGGAATTTGGTTGGCCTCATAACAGCTTGCTCGAGTACTGATTTTCGCAGAAACGATTTCAGAGCCTTGGTGTATGAGTTCATGCCCAACGGAAGCCTTGGCGGATGGTTACACGGAGCAGTCGGAAACTTAAGCCTTCGTGAAAGAGTGGAAATATCAATCGATGTGGCTCATGCGCTCAACTATCTCCACCATGAGTGTGAAACTCCTGTGGTACACGGCGATCTAAAACCAAGCAACATATTACTCGATCAAGACATGGTCGCTCACGTTGGAGATTTTGGACTAGCAAGATTTCTTACTCAACCTCGTCATCCAAATCAAAGCAGCACGTTAGGAATCGCAGGCACCATCGGATATGCTGCTCCAGGTAACAATGCATACCGCATCTCCTTTTATTTATTGTTGAATTCGAGCATTTTCTAACTTATCGACCTTACTGTTAGGAACCAACTCAACCAAAAGGTTAAGCTGATGGTTGGAGGCCCAAGATCGATTATATACTCTAACACGCCCCCTCACGCGAATGCCCTTTGGGCTTGAAGCGTGGACGCAACTACAGGCCCGCCTACCTGGTGCGATTTTAATACCACTTTGAAAGTGAGGGGTGGTGAGATTCGAACCCGTGACCTTTTGTCACAAGGCTTTGATACCATGTTAGGAACCAACTCAACCAAAAGCTTAAGCTGATGGTTGGAGGCCCAAGATCGATTATATACTCTAACACTTACATCAAATTTGTATGTATAGAATATGGCCTGGGAAGTGAAGCGTCAACTGCAGGAGACGATATCTGACTACAGATATTGCTACTTGAGCTTATGACAGGAAAGACTCCAACAGACACAGCGTTTGAAGGAGACGACAACCTTCATACATACGCAGAGGCAACACTACCCGACCAAGTGCTGCAATTTGTGGATCCAGCACCCGGAGAAGCTAATCTCACCGATGATCCCTATGAAAGACGAGAAATCCAAGATGAACAGCAGCGGAAATTAAAATGCATTAGTTCTGTAATTAGTGTTGGGATTTCGTGCTCGAAGCATCGATGTAAGATCGAATCACAATAAGTGATGCCTTAAACATGCTACTGGCAGCTAGAGATAGCCTTCTAAGTGCTAACAATAGGCGGCATCGTCCTGCAAGAGGTATATCATAAAACAAATCAAAATATTACCAAGATATTATATGTCGTGTTCGATTTGAAATGTAAATCTTTGACTTTGAGTTTTATGAAAAAAATACTTGCACAAAAACTATGAAATTTTTATACCGCTAATGAAAACAGTTTTCTTTGAAGTACACATTTCATGATGTTAGTGTTATATTGTAAGCGGTACTGAAGTAAGAAGTGAAAATCTCGAAAAGTTTGTATACCAAGGATGAAAAACAAATGTAATAAAAAAAAAAAAGTTTTCAGTGAAGAAAGATGTTTCCAACCAGTTAATGTCAACCCAAAAAAGACGTTTGGTAATGTTCGAGATAGCCTTGTTTCAGGTTGAAGACGCAGAAGTGTAGCGTGGAAGAGAAGTTGGGTCAGTAATCAAAGTAACGTCGTAACTTTGAAGGCTGAGGAGGTTAAAGAAAAGCGTGAGAGGCAATAAAAAAGAAGCAGTGCCTTCTTTCCAAATGATAAATCTGTAATTTTCTGAATCATTTACGAGCTAAGTGTATTTCTTTTACTTGTCATTCTTGTTCAAGTACTACAAAACAGAGTTCTAGTTCTTCAAATAGAGTTTTTAGTTACAATACTACACGCATTTACTCTTATTACTTACTTTCGTGTCATCTACTAACATCTACTCACCGTAAAAGTCTTGCCTTCAATTAAGAAATAGATATCTCGATTTTTATGATAAATTTTTCTAACGTGTGAATTGTGTGCATACGTTTAGAATAAAAAAAAAAAAAAATAGTGACAGATTCCTTTGAAAAATCAAGTCATTTATTGAGTTTTTGTAGTTTAGTTAAAAAGGAATGCTCCATAGTGAATTAGTGAGTACTAAAAGTACATAAAATTTCTGAAACGATGGCTAGAAAAAGAAAGAAGTGTTGAGCTACAACGTACTAGATGCTGCAATGACCATTGACTGGAAATACCGCGCAACTTGTCGAGTTGCACTGACCTCAGAGTTCTATACATAGTAGGCCACAATAGATAAGAGGGAAAACTGCCTGCAGAATTAGGTATGCTGTCGAAATTACAAATTTTCTATGTCGGAGTCAACAAAACTTAAAGGACCTCTACTTGACATTATATAAAACCTTACCTCTTTACAAACTATATTCGCGACTTTCAACACTTTCAGTGGAACTATTCCAAACAACATCGATAACACGCGGAGCGCCTAGTTATCCTTGGACTTGTAGGAAACCAACTCACTGGAACGCTTCCACTATCCCTCTTCAATCTCTCTGCACTTCAAGTTCTTGATGTTGGTGACAACTTCTTCCATGGAAAAGTTCCGTCACATTTAGGATTCAGCTTTCCTAATTTGACATGGTTGAGCATTGGTCAAAATGATTTTTCGGGATCAATTCCGACCATAACAAATTTCACAGGTCTTGAACAAATATATTTCGATGGCAATCACTTCAGCGGGAAAGTTCCTCGTGATTTTCACCAATTTCATAATCTAAACGGCTTAATTCTCTCGTATAACCACTTTGAGGGCGACATCAACTTTATTGAGACACTAGTTAACTGTACCCAATTACAAAGGCTGGAATTGGAATCAAATGAGTTTTCCGGAGTTTTGCCTGTGTGAATCGCCAATCTCTCCACGAGTTTACTGGTCATCACCATTGGCGAGAATTTGATAAGTGGCGTATTTCTTCCCGATATCACAGGAATCGGATATGGGAAACATGGAATTGAAAAATTCTATTCCTCACGATCACGGGAGGCTCAAGAATTTAGAAGCACTCAAGGGCGTGCTGTTAAGCTTCCACCCTTCGAAGACGAACATATAACGGAGTTCCATAGTGCACTGGGGGGATACCGGGGATATGATTGCTTGGGGAATGTAAATCTACGCCAATTATTTGAGTAATCTTTCTACACTTAAACTCAGGATATGCTGCACCAGGTAAAAATGCATACCGCGACGGCACTATTAGTCATATCAATCCAGACTAGGGAATATTACTTACCTCTCAATCAAGCAAATCAACTCATCAATATAATTGTGTTCACATTGTAATTAGGAAGTAAATAAAATCATATCTTTGTAATTAGAGATTTTATTCTAGCTAAAATTTATCATGTACACCTATATATATATGTATCATCTGTTGATATTGTAACCGTGCAATTCTGAATCAATAAAGCCTTTCTTGCTCTTCCATTATTCTATCATGGTATCAAAGCCTTGTGCTCTTGATAGAGGGTAACACCTCGGAGTAGATCTTGAGGCCAAACCACCACACAAAAACCAAATTTTACTTGGCCAAAACCTACATATTTTCCGCTGCCACCACCTCAGAATTGCATCCAACCAAAAACCAAAATTATAGCCAAAAACCCTCCTTGGCACAAACCTAATAACAACCCAAAATGTGATAAAATATCATCTCGAAATTTACTTTTTTGAACCCTTACTATTCTTCATGTACAAGACAAACTCACCCATAATTTTAGTCTTGACAAACCTCAATGAGATAATGACCACTTTCAGACAAAAACCATCAAATTATACATACCCTTTGTTTATTTTTACAACCTCTTGTTTATCTTTACAACAAAACCACTTGTTTATTTTTTATTTTTATTTTTTTAACATTAATAAGTCCTCTTACTTATTATACAACCCATAAAATTTTATGTTACACCACCAACATGACCATAAAATTAAATTTATTAAAAAAAAAAAAAAAAACCCAAATAATTCATCCAAAAATTCAATCTACAAAACCCTCGTCAATGACAGACGTCAAAAACCCCGAGGAACCCACGTTACCTCTCAAACAACCACCACCGCCACACCACCAATGTCACAATCCACGACATAAGATATCCTCCACCAATGTCGTCGACAACCACCAACAACGTTGATGAAGCACCGGATGTCAATCACCATGACCACCGACCTCTACCTACACTATCAACCCAAAACAACCGCTTTTAATGACCCCTAAAACCCTCTTGTTCAACTACAGCACACGTCCTTACGCGCTCCATCTCGATCGTTCATCATCTACTCTTCAAGATTGGTCAAGATTGGTCTTACCCTTCGGACGTCCATCTTGCGGGGGCGTATTAGTCATATCAATCCAGATTAGGAAATATTACTTACCTCTCAATCAAGCAAATCAACTCATCAATATAATTGTGTTCACATTGTAATTAGGAAGTAAATAAAATCATATCTTTGTAATTAGAGATTTTATTCTAGCTAAAATTTATCATGTACACCTATATATATGTATCATCTGTTGATATTGTAACCGTGCAATTCTGAATCAATAAAGCCTTTCTTACTCTTCCATTATTCTATCAGGCACAACTCCTTTAATTTATAAAAAATTGATTTCTGAGTACGCTCTAACTTGTCGACTTGCCGTTGAATTTATATGTCAATTGTCAAGAATATGGCCTTGGAAGTGAATCGTCTACCTCAGGAGACGCATACAGCTACGGTATACTGCGAGCTCATGACAGGAAAGACTCCAACAGACACAACGTTTGAGGGAGGCGACAACTTTCATACGTATGCAGAGGCAGCACTACCCGACCAAGTGCTGCAAATTGTGGATCCAGCACTCAAAGAAGCTAAGCTCAATGATGACTCCTATGACAGGAGAGAAATCCAAGATGAACATCAGCGGAAAGTAGTTCGCATTAGTTCTGTGATTAGTGTCTGAGTTTCGTGTTCAAACCATCTGCCACAAGATCGAAGGACAATAAGTGATGCCATAAACATGCTAAAGGCAGCTAGAAATAGCCTTGTTAATGCCAACAATAGACATATATAGTCATCCTCCAAAAGGTATATCATGAAACAAAACCGAAATATTATAGGGTTTCAAGTTGAAGACGCAGATGTGTAGCGTTGAAGTGAACTCGGTTAGTAACTACAATAATGTCGTATGTTTGAAGGCTGAAAAGAACTTGTGAACTCAGCGACTTCTTTCTAAATGATAATCTGTATACTTATGAATTATGATTCATTTCTTTGGTTCTACAATTGTATTTCTTTTTCTTTATTTTGTTGTTCTTATCGTTCTACAACAACGATGCTAAATGTTTCAAAGACACAAATAAACCACATCAGTAATACATATGAAAGAATTTCACGGGGGTCGATTTTCGCGGGAAAGTGAACTAATACACAAATTAACTTTATGCTACGTATTCAAAGTGTGAAACTACGTGTGACCACTGAGATGGCAATGGGTCAGGTTTCATAGGACCCCGACCCGGACCCATTTTGTATGCTTTGGACCTCGATTTGACTCAAATCCGCTGGTCCAAATTTCTAAGGCCAAGTGGTCCGAGTCCTTTACGAGTCATTGTTTTGTAGACATATAATTGTTGTACGGATTATTGTTTAGGCCTTAGGGAATTATAATTGTAGAAAATTTCTTTGAAAGTTTGGATATTGATAATCTAAATTTCAAAAACTTTATTATGAAACTTACTTGTACTCCATAAAACATATTTAGAACATTAAAATTCTTTTACGAGTAGTTTGTAAAATGTGATATAAAAAAACACGATACTTGAGACTAAACAATACTCGAAAATTATTATAGTGGAGAATAGATGATTGACATTTTAGAGAAAAAAAGACATTGTACTAAACTATGAGATTTAGGTGACAAATATTAAAAATCACATATAATATTCGGATCCATGGATTGAGTCTGGGTCTACATAAGGAGACCCAAACCCAAACCCAAATCCGACTTGTTTATCATAGACCTCGACCCATGCCTGTTAGGTCTGAAAAAATTAGACCTAGACCCAACCCAAATGGATCGGGTCCAGTGGGTCTGACGTACAAATTGTGTGCATACGATAGGAACAACAAATATTGTGACAGATTCGCTTGAAAAATCAAAACGTCTGACGGGCTAAAAGTCGTATGCCGCAAATTACAATTTATAATCACTTAAATCCTATATACTAAACACGTAGTAAAATAGAAGTAAGGGTCGATCCACAGGGAAAAAGACTAACTGTAACAGAGTGAAGTGTAAATAATGCAATAATATAAGAAAAGCAGATAACAGTAACAGATTTGGGGGGGGTTTTGGTTTAGTTTAATAAGAACTAAAATAGCTAAATATGAAAGCAGCAAAACTAATAAAAGATGTGTGAAAACAAGTATGAGAAAGGTCTCGATTCAAACAGAAATCCACGAACGATAATATAGCCGATCACAGAAAACAATCAATTAACTTCACTTGAGCACTTTACTGTGACAATTAATGCAGTTCAATTACACTAACTATCAATTTCTCTCTTAACTTAGCAATTAGGTCAAAACTGATGCCCTAATTACCCTTTCTATGATTAACTCGAGTCACGCGAAACAAGTTCAAATCAAAAGAAGAAATAGAACGAGAAACAGTAAAGGTAACTAATACTAACAACGCAGTTAATACTCGAGTTACAAATTTAATCCCTTTTATGGCCAACTCACGACAAACTGAGTACGATAAATTGAACACAATTGCTATCGCGAAAAGATTAATAAGGCAAACAGAGCTAATAATCAATTCTAGCAGATAAATTAACAACAATCCTAATTAGTCGTACGCACTAATCAAAATTAGGGTTAATCAACAATAATAATAAGGGAATTAAATAATACTCACGAAAAAGTCAAGAGATTGATAATCTCACGGTTGAATTACCGACGCTTCAATCTTATTGAATCAAGAAATAAAAGTTTAGCAATGCATAATTCCTAATCAATTCTCCAAGTTTTTGAAAAAGTGAAAACTAAAACTAGAAAAACTCATGAAAAAAGTGGCTAATGAGATCATAATAAACTAGGTTAAGTTCTAAAACTAATAATAGTATATTTTTCCCAAAAGATAACAAATCAAATTCGGAAATAATAGAAAAAGTCGGAAATAATAGTACTCACAAGATAGGTTGCTGCTGGTTGCGCATTGTCGCCAAAAACATCCTCGCTCTTCTCTTTGCTTGAATTAATTCACGCGCATGACGTCACTCATGCGCAGCCTGCCGCTTTGTCTTGCTTACCTTCTGGTCCCTTTCCTTCCTTCCGATTCCTCGTCCAAGTCTCACGAGCTTTATTAATATCGTCCAAGTGCATTAACGCGTTGTAAATCCAATTCATCGCAATCGATTACAAAGCACGAAAATCTTCATAAAACCACGCCTAAACCTCACTAAATGAGCTCAAAATCGTCATACTAACCTATACTAAAACCGACTCATCAACGTCTATTGAGTTTTGTAGTTTTGCAAAGACCATTGACTTGGAGATGTAGATAGTCATCAGTCATCAGCAAATAGGTCTTTTGTAATTAATTGTGTATATATACATACAATGGAAGCAAACTAATTAAACCAAACACAATTTCACACTTAAATACAGTAGCATATATAATTATGAATCTTACTCACCTCGAAACCTCTTACAATCCTTCTATTTTTATTTCTTGTCTATGTAGTTTCATCGTCGTCTTTTTGTTTGTTACACAAAATAATAACAAACTGACTGGACCGACTCATTGTTTCGCGTATTCAGTAATGAAACAGATCGCGCTGCATTGTTGGCTATTAAGACCCAACTAGTAGACCGTCCTGAGGGTATTTTAAGCTCATGGAATGACTCCATTCACCACTGCCATTGGGTCGGTGTCATGTGTGGCCGCAAGCATAATAGAGTCACTTCATTAGACCTCACCGCTAGCGGTTTGGCAGGTACCATATCTCCTTTTATAGGTAATTTGAGCTTCCTTAAACACGTTTCACTTTATAGTAATCATCTGCAAGGCGTAATCCCCCCTAGTTTAGGTCATTTATCCAGGTTACAAGAGTTATGGTTATCGAATAATTCACTTGTCGGAGAAATACCGCGCAACTTGTCCAGTTGCACCGACCTGATAGATCTACAATTAAGCCACAACGAACTGGACGGAAAACTGCCTGCAGAATTAAGCACGTTGTCGAAATTACAATTTTTCCTTGTTCAAACCAACAAACTCACTGGACCTCTATTTGACATCATACTAAACCTTACCTCCTTAGAAACTATATTTATGGTTTCAACACTTTCAATCGAACTATCCCAACAACATCGGTGACATGCAAAACCTAGTTAACCTTGGCATTGAAAGTAATCAACTCGCTGGAACACTTCCCCACTCCCTTTTCAATCTCTCTGCACTTCAAGCACTTGATCTTAGTGGCAACTTTCTCCACGGAGAGGTTCCGTCACATTTAGGATTCAGTGTTCCCAATTTGACATGGTTGAGCTTTGGCGAAAATAACTTTTCAGGATCAATTCCAACCCTAACAAATTTCACAGGCCTCCAACAAATAATATTTGGCATTAATCACTTCAGTGGAAAAATTTCTCATGATTTTCACCAATTTCATAATCTGCTCACCTTAGAAATCTCATATAACCACTTCAAGGGCGACATCAAGTTTATTGAAACACTAGTTAACTGTACCAAATTACAATCGCTGCAATTGGAATCAAATGAGTTCTCCGGAATTTTGCCTGTGTTAATTGCCAATCTTTCCACGACTTTAAACGATCACACTATTGGAGAAAATATGATAAGTGGCGTATTTCCTCCCGATATCACCAATCTGGTTAACCTTCAGAATTTGGACATGAGAAACATGGAATTGACAAATTCTATTCCTCATGATATCGGGAAGCTCAAGAATTTAGAAGTACTCAATTTGAGGTCCAATGTGCTAACAGGTAGAATACCCAATTCCATCGCAAATTTGTCTTATTTGAGTAAACTTTTCTTGGATGACAACAGCTTCTATGGAAGTATACCTGAAAACATTGGGAATTACAAGAGCTTGTTAGAATTGAGTCTAACATATAATGAGCTCAACGGAAGCTTGGACAGCAAACTATTCACGGGATCTGCTGCGTTTACTCAAATAGATTTGTCGTATAATCGACTGACAGGGTCTTTACCTTTGGAGATAGGTAGAAAAACCAACCTTGTAGTCTTGAATATGTCAAAGAATATGTTTTCAGGCGTGCTTCCCGAGGGTCTTGGTGAGTGTGTCGAACTTCAATACCTATATATGGACACAAATTCATTCCACGGTGACATCCCGTCATCGTACGCTTCCTTGACCAGCGTCCAAGAAATTGATTTTTCTCAAAACAACTTATCTGGCCCAATCCCGTCTTTTTTCTCTAAAATTTCCACAATATATTACCTGAACTTATCTCATAACGACTTCCAGGGAAGTGTCCCGACAAATTCAGTTTTTGCAAATGCGAGTGAAGTATTTCTTGACGGAAATAGCAAGCTTTGTGGAGGGATTCCACATCTGCATTTACCTAAATGCATCGAGAAAGAAATCAAGAAGGGGAAGGAAACCAACAAGTCTCGTGCGCTTAAGCTGATCATTCCTGTCGTAAGTGCACTTGTCGGGGTACTAGCCATCGCCGCAGGGTTATACATGGCATGTAGAAGGAAAGAAAATACACCGCTTTCAGTTGGGTTATTAGAGATGAAAGGAGCGTTAATGAAAGTGTCTTACGACATGCTACTTAAAGCAACAAATGGGTTTTCTGCTGAAAATCTACTAGGTTCAGGCTCTTTCGAATTAGGCCAAGGGCATTTTGGATCGGAAAACTGTCATTGTGAAAGTTCTAAACTTGCAACATCACGCAGCTGCATACAAGAGCTGCATGGCAGAGTGTAGGGCTTTGAGGAACCACCGACACCGGAATTTGGTTGGCCTCATAACATCTTGCTCGAGTATTGATTTTCGCAGAAACGATTTCAGAGCTTTGGTGTACGAGTTCATGCCCAACAGAAGCCTTGCCGGATGGTTACACTGAGTCGCCGTAACCTTAAGCCTTCGTGAAAGGGTGGATATATTACTCGATGTGGCTCATGCAATCAACTATCTCCACCACGAGTGTGAAACTCTGTCGGTACCTGGGGATCTAAAACCAAGCAACATATTACTCGATCATGACATGGTCGCCACGTTGGAGATTTCGGACTAGCAAGGTTTCTTACTCAACCTCGACATCCAAATCAAAGCAAAGACTATAGGAATCATGGGGACCGCTCGGATATCTTGCACTGTAAAAATGCATACAAATGACTCCTTTTATTATTAAATTTGAATTCGAGCATTCTCTAACTTGTCGACATTGCATCAAATTTATATGTCAAGAATATGGCCTCTAAGTGAAGCATCCGCTGCAGGAGATGTATACGATTACAGATATTGCTACTTGAGCTCATGACGGGAAAGACTCCAATGACACAATGTTCAAGGAGATGAAAACCTTCATACGCAGACGCAGAGGCAAGATACGACTAAGTACTACCGGGCCGTGGATCCAAAGATCAAGAAGTTAATCTCACCGATGATTACTATGAAAGAGGAGAAATCCAAGATGAAAAGCAGCGGAAATTAAAATGCATTAGTTCTGTGATTAGTGTTGGGATTTCGTGCTCAAACCATCTGACAGAAGATCGAATCACAATAAGTGATGCCTTAAGCATGCATCTTGGCGGCTAGAGATAGCCTTCTAAGTGCTAACAATAGGCGTCGTCATCATCCTGCAAGAGGTATATCATAAAACAAATCAAAATATTACCAAGATATTATATGTTGTGTTCGATTTGAAATGCATGTCATTGACTTCGAATTTTATGAATAAAATACTTGTACAAAAACTATGAAATTTATACCGCTAATGAAAACAGTTTTCTTTGAAGTACACATTTCATGATATTAGTGTTATATATTAAGGGGTACCGAAGAAAGATGTGAATGTCCCAAAATGTTTCCAACCAATAATATTATTGGGTTTCAGGTTGAAGACGCAGCAGATGTGTAGCGCTGAAGAGAAGTTGGTCAGTAATCAAAGTAACGCCGTAACTTTGAAGGCTGAGGAGGTTATAGAAAAGCGTGAGAGGCAATAAAAAGAACCTGTAAACTCGTCGTCTTCTTTCCAAATGATTATCTGTAATTTTCTTAATCATTAACGAGTGTATCTCTTTTTCTTTTTCTTTATCATGCTAGTTCAAGTACTAGAAAACAGAGTTCTAGTTCTTCGAATAAAAATGACAAATTAGCCATGTCGACAAAACTGATTTCGGCCATGGTCTTTGTTTGTCGCTACTTAGTAAAATGTATATATCCGTTAATTCTCGCTGATTTGGCATTAACAAAAGAGTGAAGGAAAAACACTCTAAATGGGAGTGAAAGGTAAAATGTTCAAAATTTTTTACTCCGCTTAAACTCAGGATAATAATATACTCAACGACTTCTTTGTAAACGATAATCTGTAAATTTATGATTCATTTCTTCGGTTCTACAATTGTATTTCTTTGTCTTTATTTCAAGTACTACAAAACAGATTTCTAGCCTTTAACTAGAGTGAAATATTAGCCATGTCGACAAAACTGATATATTTCGTAGCTCAAGTATTACAACTGTATTTCTTTTTCTTTATTTTGTTGTTCTTATCGTTCTACTACAACGATGCTAAATGTTTCAAAGACACAAATAAACCACATAAGCAATACATATGATACAACGATTAAAAGCCAAACAAAGACGACGCTAACCCGAACCAAAACAATTAAAAGTATTGGCTCATTTACAAGCCAAAAAACGAAGTAACCATTTGAAACACAGATACCCGATATAATACAACGATCTCATTTGAGAATCACACGAACTTATAAATATTTTATGTCTGTACTATTAAATTTGATTATACTCGAGTACCACTTCCTAAAGTTTGCATTTTTTTTAGAGGAGACCCAACCTTTTTCTCTTTTCTGCTTCTTACCTAACAAAATCATACGATAGCAAAGTTTCAGTGTTTTTTCATGGGCATTTCACAAAATCAACAAAAACACAATAAAAATTAGCAAAAACTAAAATAAAATTCACAAATCAGATTTGGAGGCCCGTATACTATTTCCTCATTGACTTGTGTTTTATCGACACATTGACCTTTTACAGTGTCTTAATTGGCGGCTTTACAAGCTCACTACAACTCTTGGTCTTTGGTGCTCGATTACGCAATTATTGTCGATGATGACGTTGAACATTTTAAAAAAAAAAAAAACTTTATGCTACGTATTGAAAGTGTGAGCACTGAGATGGCAATGAGTCGGGTTCTAAAGGACCCCGACCCAAATCCATTTTGCATGCATTGGACCTCAATCTGACTCAAATCCGTCGGGTCCAAATTTCTAAGGCCTGGCGGGTCTAAGTCCTTTACGAGTCATTGTTTTGTAGACATATAATTGTTGTATTGTTTAGGGAATTATAATCGTAAAAAAATGTTTTTGAAAGTGTGGATATTGATAATCTGAAGTTCAACAACTTTATTATGAAACTTTTATAAAACATATTTAGAACATTAAAATTCTTTCATGAGTGGTTCGTAAAATGTGAAATAAAAAAACACGATACTTGAGACTAAACTATACTGGAAAAGAATTATAGTGGAGAATAGATGATTGACATTTTAGACTAAACTAAACATTGTACTAAACTATACTCCTATGACGTATTTTGTGTAATCTACTAACATCTGCTCACCGTAAAAGGCTAAAAGCCCCACCTCCAGTTATGGAATAATTTTAATTTTTAAAGATCGGCTTTTCTAGCGTGCGAATTGTGACAGATCGCATGAAAAATCAAAGCATTCATTGAGTCTTTTAATTTTTGTGACATTGCATCAAATTAATATGTCAAGAATATGGCCTCGGAAGTGAAGCATCTGCTGCAGGGGACGTATACAGCTACGGTATATTGCTACTTGAGCTTATGACAGGAAAGACTCCAACAGATACAATGTTCGAAGGAGACGAAAACCTTCATACGTACGCAGAGGCAGATACTGCGACCAAGTACTACTGACTGTGGATCCAGCACTCGAAGAAGTTAATCTCACTGATGATTCCTATGAAAGACGAGAAATCCAAGATGAAAAGCAGCGGAAATTAAAATGCATTAGTTCTGTGATTAGTGTTGGGATTTCGTGCTCGAACCATCTGACAGAAGATCGAATCACAATAAGTGATGCCTTAAGCATGCTACTGACAGCTAGAGATAGCCTTCTAAGTGCTAACAATAGGCG
Source organism: Dianthus caryophyllus (assembly GCA_023091065.1). Taxonomy (NCBI): domain Eukaryota; kingdom Viridiplantae; phylum Streptophyta; class Magnoliopsida; order Caryophyllales; family Caryophyllaceae; genus Dianthus; species Dianthus caryophyllus. The sequence goes on from CM041522.1 coordinate 3,956,838, forward strand.
TCGTCATCATCCTGCAAGAGGTATATCATAAAACAAATCATAATTTTACCAAGATATTATATGTCGTGTTCGATTTGAAATGCATGTCATTAACTTTGAATTTTATGAAAAAAAAATACTTGGACAAAAACTATGAAATTTATACCGCTAATGAAAACAGTTTTCTTTGAAGTACACATTTCATGATATTAGTGTTATATTGTAAGCGATACTCAAGAAAGATGTGAATATCTCGAAAAGTTTGTATACCAAGGATGAAAAACAAATGTAATCACAAAAAAGTTTTCAGTGAAGAAAGATGTTTCCAACCAGTTAATGTCAACCCAAAAAAGACGTTTGGTAATTTTCGAGATAGCCTTGTTTCAGGTTGAAGACGCAGAAGTGTAGCGTGGAAGAAAGTTGGTCAGGAATCAAAGTAACGTCGTAACTTTGAAGGCTGAGGAGGTTAAAGAAAAGCGTGAGAGGCAATAAAAAAGAAGCAGTAAACTCGCCGTCTTCTTTCCAAATGATAATCTGTAATTTTCTGAATCATTTACGAGTGTATTTCTTTTACTTTATCATGCTAGTTCAAGTACTACAAAACAGAGTTCAAGTTCTTCAAATAGAGTTTTTCGTTACAATACTACACGCATTTACTCTTATTACATACTTTCGTGTCATCTACTAACATCTACTCACCGTAGAAGTCTTACCTTCAATTAAGAAATAGATATCTCGATTTTTATGATAAATTTTTCTAACGTGTGAATTGTGTGCATACGTTTAGAATAAAAAAAAAATAGTGACAGATTCCTTTGAAAAATCAAGTCATTTATTGAGTTTTTGTAGTTTAGTTAAAAAGGAACGCTCCATAGTGAATTAGTGAGTACTAAAAGTACATAAAATTTCTGAAACGATGGCTGGAAAAAGAAAGAAGTGTTGAGCTAAAACGTACTAGATGCTGCAATGACCATTGACTGGAAATACCGCGCAACTTGTCGAGTTGCACTGACCTCAGAGTTCTATACATAGTAGGCCACAATAGATAAGAGGGAAAACTGCCTGCAGAATTAGGTATGCTGTCGAAATTACAAATTTTCTATGTCGGAGTCAATAAAACTTAAAGGACCTCTATTTGACATTATACAAAACCTTCCCTCTTTACAAACTATATTCGCGACTTTCAACACTTTCAGTGGAACTATTCCGAACAACATCGATAACATGCGGAGCGCCTAGTTATCCACGGACTTGTAGGAAACCAACTCACTGGAACGCTTCCACTATCCCTCTTCAATCTCTGTGCACTTCAAGTTCGTGATGTTGGTGACAACTTCTTCCACGGAAAAGTTCCGTCACATTTAGGATTCAGCGTTCCTAATTTGACATGGTTGAGCATTGGTCAAAATGATTTTTCGGGATCAATTCCAACCATAACAAATTTCATAGGTCTCGAACAAATATATTTCGACGGCAATCACTTCAGCGGGAAAGTTCCTCGTGATTTTCACCAATTTCATAATCTAAACGCCTTAACTCTCTCGTATAACCACTTTGAGGGCGACATCAGCTTTATTGAGACACTAGTTAACTGTACCCAATTAAGGCTGGAATTGGAATCAAATGAGTTTTCCGGAGTTTTGCCTGTGTCAATCGCCAATCTCTCCACGAGTTTACTGGTTATCACCATTGGCGAGAATTTGATAAGTGGCGTATTTCCTCCCGATATCACCAATCTGGTTAACCTTCAGGAATTGGATATGGGAAACATGGAATATAAAAATTCTATTCCTCGCCATGTCGGGAGGCTCAAGAAGCTCCACAGAACGTCGATGATTTTTGGATTGACGATCAAATTGTGGATGGACAACGGCTTTTGTCATCCTTTATGAATCACGACCCTGCTGATATAAGAACATACTTGATTGTTGGAGACGGTGAAGGTTCACAAGAAAAGCCCGATCTATATATTACTAGTCATTAAGCATTTTCAGGTCGACGAAGATGAAACAAGTCCACCCAAAACAAAGAAGATAGACTTGATCAGTATCGATTTAGAGAGGAAGAAATTTGAATATGTGAAGTCAATAGGTGACCAGATACTATTCATAGGAGAAAATAGCGAATCCTTCATCCTCTCGACTCGTGACTGTCCAGGACTTAAGTCAAATTCTATATACATCGCTGATGATTTAGGATACTACGATTTGGAAACCAAAAGTGTTACGCCTTTCCTTTCGCTTGGGGTTCTTGCCAACACTCGCCCTCAAGTCTACTGGGTAGCTCCTCACTCTTGAACTTCCGAGATAAATAAGATAATAGTCGTTTAATTATTTCCTTGTTACTATTTGAAATTGGCCCCAAGATTGCTAACGACGCTATATAGTTGAAGTCGTAACACACACAAAATAAAACGACTAGCTATATACTCTGTCCGTCTTTTCCAATAAACCCTATATACGCTTTTTAGAAAATTTGGCCAATTAGTCATTTATTAAATCTCCTCTATTGGAATAATAAGATGTCCTTTAACTTAGCAGTTGAAAACATTATAAAAAAAATATATTATCAAAAGATAATACGGAGTATATGTTATAAAAATATAGAGTTTTGTAGTTTTGTTACAGTGTAGGGTATCTTTCATAGTGAGCAAGTACATAAAGTTTCTTAAACGATGGCTGGAAAAAGGAAAAAAAAAAAGAAAAAGTGTTGAGCTACTGGTGCATTGACCATTGACTTGGAGATGTAGATAGGTCATAAGTCATGACTCATGAGTAAGTAGGTCCTTTTTAATTGGCTTATATGTTTGGCATAAGTCATGACTCATGATAATCGTCTGCAAGGCATCATCCACCCTAATTTAGGCCATTTATCCAGGTTACGACTTACGACTACGAGACCTATTGTTAAAGAACAATTCAGTTGTTGGGGAAATACCGCGCAACTTGTCGAGTTGTACCGACCTCAGAGTTCTGTACATAGCCTCTAATGAACTAGAGGGAAAACTACCTGCAGAGTGCAGACAACAAACTTACCGGACCTCTATTTGACAACATACAAAATCTTACCTCCTTATAATATATTTACGCGGATTTCAACACTTTCACTGGAACTATCCCGAACCACATCGGAGACCTAATCAACCTTGCAGTTGTAGGAAACCAACTCACTGGAACACTTCCTCTGCCCCTTTTCAATCTCACTACACTTGAAGTTCTAGATCTTAACGATAAATTCTTCCACGGACAAGTTTAATCACAGTTAGGATTCAGTGTTCCTAATTTGTCGTGCTAAATAACTTTTCGGGATCAATTCCGACCATAACAAATTTCACAGGCCTTGAACAAATATTATTTCAGGAGTATCACTTTAGTGGGAAAGTTCCTCTTGACTTTCACCAATTTCATAATCTTTTCTACTTAGCTCTCTCGCGTAACCACTTTGAGGGCGACATCAAGTTTATTGAAACACTAGTTAACTGTACCCAATTAGGTACGCTGGAAATGGAATCAAATGAGTTTTTCGGAATTTTGCCAGTGTCAATTGGTGAAAATTTGATAAGTGGCGTGTTTCCTCTTCATATCACCAATCTGGTTAACCTTCAGACGTTGGATATGGGAAACATGGAACTGAAAAATTCTATTCCACGCGATCTCGGGAGGCTCAAGAATCTAGAAGTACTCAATTTGTACTCCAATGCGCTAACAGGTAGTATACCCGATTCCTTGGGAAATTTATCGTATCTGAGTGAACTTCACTTGGATGACAACAGTTTTGAAGCAGGTATACCTGAAAACATTGAGAATAGCAAGAGCTTGCTGGAATTGACGCTGCTCAACGGAAGCTTGGACAACAAACTATTCACGGGATCTGCTGCGTTTACATAGATAGATTTGTCGTATAATCGACTGACAGGGCCGTTACCTTTGGAGATAAGTAGAAAAACCAGCCTTGTAGACTTGAGACTGTCAAAGAATAAGTTTTCTGGCGTACTTCCCGAGGGTCTTGGCGATTGTACCAAACTTCAATACCTATCTATATATGGACACAAATTCATTCCATGGTGTCATACAGTCGTCGTCCTCTTCCTTGACAAGCCTCCAAAAAATTGATTTTTCCCGAAACAACTTATCTGGCCCAATTCCGACTTCCATCTCTAAAATTTCAACGATATATTACCTGAACTAAATCAACTAATCTCATAACAACTTCCTGGGAAGTGTCCCGATAATTATTGTCGATGACTTCAAAATTGACTCGAAAACTTTATGCTACGTATTGAAAGTGTGAAACTATGTGTGAGCATTGAGATGGCAATGGGTCGGATTCTATAGGATCCCGATCCAAACCCATTTTGCATGCATTGGACCTCGATTTGACTCAAATACGTCGGGTCCAAATTTCTAAGGCCTGACGGGTTTATGTTCTTTACGAGTCATTGTTTTGTAGACATATTATAATCGTAAAAGAATATTTTTGAAAGTTTGGATATTGATAATCTGAAGTTCAACAACTGTATTATGAAACTTGTATAAACCATATTTAGAACATTAAAATTCTTTCACGAATGGTTCGTAAAATGTGAAATAAAAAAACACGATACTATACTTGTGATTAAACTATACTGGATCAGAATTATAGTGGAGAATAGATGATTGACATTTTAGAGAAAAACAAACATAGTACTAAACTTGAGAGTTGAGACTAAACTATTCTCCTATTACGTATTTGTGTCATTCTACTAACATCCGATCACCATAAAAGGCTAAAAGCCCCACCTCCAGTTATGGAATACTTTTAATTTTTAAAGATCGGCTTTTCTAGCGTGCGAATTGTGACGAATAGATTCGCATGAAAAATCAAAGCATTCATTGAGTTTTTGAAGTAAATAGGTCTTTTTTAAAGACCATTGACTTGGGAGATGTAGATACTCATTATTCATCTTTGTAATTGTCAATATATATACATACAATGTAAGCAAACTAATTAATTCAAACATAATTTCCCACTTAAAAACAGTAGCATATATAATTATGAAATTTACTCACCTCAAAACCTCTAACAATCCTTCAAGTTTTATTTCTTGTCTATGTAGCGTCATCGTCGTCTTTTTGTTTGTTATACAAAATAACAAACTGACAGGATTGACTCATTGTTTTGCGTATTCAGGAAATGAAACAGACCACGCTGCATTGTTGGCTATTAAGACCCAACTAGTAGATCGTCCTGAGGGCGTTTTAAGCTCATGGAATGACTCCATTCACCACTGCCATTGGGTCGGTGTCATTTGCGGTCATAAACATCGTAGAGTCACTGTATTAGACCTCCACACTCGCGGTTTAGCAGGTACCATATTGTTAGAGTATATAAAACCGATCTTGGGCCTCCAACCATCAGCTTAAGCTTTTGGTTGAGTTGGTTCCTGACATGGTATCAAAGCCTTGTGACAAAAGGTTACGGGTTCGAATCTCACCACCCCTCACTTTCAAAGTGGTATATATCGCACCAGGTAGGTGGGCCTGTAGTTGCGTCCACGCTTCAAACCCAAAGGGCATTCGCGTGAGGGGGCGTGTTAGAGTATTTAATCGATCTTGGGCCTTCAACCATCAGCTTAAGCTTTTCGACTGTGGATCCAGCACTCGAAGAAGTTAATCTCACCGATGATTCCTATGAAAGACGAGAAATCCAAGATGAAAAGCAGCGGAAATTAAAATGCATTAGTTCTGTGATTAGTGTTGGGATTTCGTGCTCGAACCATCTGACAGAAGATCGTATCACAATAAGTGATGCCTTAAGCATGCTACTGACAGCTAGAGATAGCCTTTTAAGTGCTAACAATAGGCGTCGTTATCATCCTGCAAGAGGTATATCATAAAACAAATCAAAATATTACCAAGATACTATATGTCGTGTTCGATTTGAAATGCATGTCATTGACTTCGAATTTTATGAAAAAAATACTTGCACAAAAACTATGAAATTTATACCGCTAATGAAAACAGTTTTCTTTGAAGTACACATTTCATGATATTAGTGTTATATTTTAAGGGGTACCGAAGAAAGAAGTGAATGTCCCGAAAATTGTGGATACCAAGAGGTATATCATAAAACAAATCAAAATATTACCAAGATATTATATGTCGTGTTCGATATGAAATGTAAGTCTTTGACTTTGAGTTTTATGAAAAAAATAATTGCACAAAAACTATGAAATTTATACCGCTAATGAAAACAGTTTTCTTTGAAGTACACATTTCATGATATTAGTGTTATATTTTAAGCGGTACTAAAGAAAGAAGTGAATGTTTCGAAAAGTTTGTATACCAAGAATGAAAAACAAATGTAATTGAAAAGAAAAGTTTTCACTGAAGAAAGATGTTTCCAACCAGTTAATGTCAACCCAAAAAAGACGTTTGGTAATGTTCGAGATTGCCTTGTTAAGCAAAACCATAATATTGTTGGGTTTCAGGTTGAAGACGCAGCAGATGTGTAGCGTGGAAGAGTAGTTGGTCAGTAATCTAAGTAACGTCGTAACTTTGAAGGCTGAGGAGGTTAAAGAAAAGCGTGAGAGGCAATAAAAAGAATTTGTAAACTCGCCGTGTTCTTTCCAAATGATAATCTGTAATTTTATGAATCATTTACGAGTGTATTTGTTTTTCTTTATTTTTCTTTTTATCATGCTAGTTCAAGTACTACAAAACAGAGTACTAGTTCTTCAAATAGAAATGACATATTAGCCATGTAGACGAAACTGATTTCAGCCACGGTCTTTGTTTGTCGCTACTTAGTAAAATGTAGATCTCCGTTAATTCTCGCTGATTCGGCATTGACAAAAGAGTGAAGGAAAAACTCTCTAAACGGGAGCGAAAGGTAAAATGTTCAAAATTTGTTTATGGTGGTGTGATATAGATCTACTTTTCTCCTTTCCAAGCCTTAACTTAACTTATCATTGAAAATTCCGTTTTTACAGTGATCAGCTAACCGAAGACTTGGAAAGTAGGTACTCTGTAGGTTTACAGTGATCGAATTTTAGTCAATGACATCGGACGTACGTAATGAGACTAATTAAATGCATGTTCGGATTGAAGATATTTGTGTTTTTAAGATCAATACTACACGCATTTACTCTTATCACATACTTTTGTGTCATCAACTAACATCCACTTACCGTAAAAGTCCTACCTTCAATTAAGAAATACTCGATAGATATCTAGATTTTTATGATAAGTTTTTCTAACGTGTGAATTGTGTGCACACGTTTAGAATAAAAAAAAATAGTGACAGATTCCTTTGAAAAATCAAGTCATTTACTGAGTTTTTGTAGTTTAGTTAAAATGAATATTTCGTACTAAATGTCTAAATGTAGTACGGAGTACATAATTATTCTGAAACGAGTGCTGGAAAAAGAGCTAAATCGTACTACTCGATACTGCATTGACCATTGACTTGGAGTTGTGGAGATGACTTTGACTCATTAGTCATCACTCATCAGTAAAGTAGGTCCTTTTCATTGTTTATATATTAACATTAAACAGAAGCAAACTAATTAAACCAAGCACATTCTCCGACTTAAATAAAAACAACAGCTTACAAATATGAAACTTATGTAGTAGTTTACTTCGACTTCTTGGGGACTTTACGATGTAAAGCAATCCCCCACACTTAGACTATTGTCGCCCTCGACAATCACAAAACATGAGCTTTAGCCAATGGCAATTCTTACCCTTTTCGGACCAAACTAAATAAAGAGTACCCGACGACGCGTAGTAAGAAATTTTGCAGATCAACTTGTTAGAACATAAGAATTTGAGATTAGTTCACAAAATAACATGTACGGTAATACTTTTTCCTCCACTACAAACTATTCAACAGATTAATAAAACAACAAAACACGTCACGAACGCTTTCAATTGAAATCTTAAACGAACATAAGAATTTTCACACTCGATCCATCTACCCTTTCTCAACTGCAAAAATTGACTCAAAGATGGTGGGTTTTAGCCAATATTAAGGTCTTGGGGAAAGGGGATACTTTCGGTACTTTAGTATTACCACCGCAGTACGAGGATCGTTCTCCCGGTTACCGCCAAGTGTACTCGATACTTCGGATTCTATTTTTCCTTTTCATTTCATTTACAGTTTTTTCTTTTTCTTGGTACTCCGTATAATTTTTTTCGTACCTTTTTTCAGCATTTTTTTCCTTTTGTTTTTGTTTCTTTCACTTTCTTTTTTCAGCGAAGTCGAGTAATCTCCTTGAAAGTCCATTAAAGGAGTCACCTCGAAAGTATTTGCAAAAACAAGACCGGCTTACACACCACACAACTTAAAGTAACAAACAAGTGATCAAGATAAAATGGACGAGTGCTATTATATATAGTTCGTTTGCAATTTCAATATAAAAGAGACTCGAAACGTATCATGTTGAGAAATTAATCAATCCAAGTTTAATAGGGAGAAGAAATTTACGTGTACACGACTTCAAAGCAGGTTTTTACTTATGTTCGTGTCATCACTAAAAAGAGCATTTTTCAAAAATTAGCACAATTTTCAGAAAATTTCGACAGCATCTCCCCTAAAAATGGCTAAATCCAAAAATTTTCAAGCCTGAAAAACTCATATCAAACAACCAAAACCAATTCAACTCAAATGAGCAATTCAGTACTGCTAAATCAATTCATTTATTCAACATTATCAGTCCCTCCCCCACACTTAAACTGAGCATCGTCCTCGATGGCACTTAACAAATAAAAAGTCGGAACAGAAATGAGAGGGAGAGAGAGAACTTAGCTGGTTATATTTGTAGTGACAGGTAGCAGGCATTATTCAACTGTCACAGTTTCGTAGAATAGTGTCATTTGTGATATGCGCTCCTAGAAGTATTTGATCTATGACAGTAGCTTGAAGTCGTAGTCCCAGCTCCAATTTCTTTACTTTGTACCGTCTTGCACGTCCTCACTAAAGAAAGGAGAATTAATGTTGTAAATCTTATTCGATGAATTCTTACGTACAACCTTTGGCTCTATATATAAAACTATTGACTCCTAATAATAGGCAACTAATAATATTGTACAGGAAACAAAATATTCACATGAGTACAATATCCCTAAATACAATATACTATCCACAAATATCGTAACCGATATCCCAAGAATCACGTTTTCTCAATACTCCCCCTCAAGTTGGAGTGGTTTGGTAAAACAACTCCTAACTTGGACTGTAGATATCGAAAAGCGTCCCCAGCTAAGGCTTTAGTGAAAAGGTCGGCAATTTGTTCCTTGCTTCGCACATGAGACGTAACTATGGTACCTTGCACAAGGTGATGTCGAATGAAATGGCAATCGATTTCGATGTGCTTTGTTCGGTCATGAAAGACCGGATTCTTGGCTATGTGTATAGCTGCTTGATTGTCACAATAGAGACTCATCGGTCGGGTGTGATCAATGCCCAATGATTTAAGAAAAGACTTCACCCAAAGGACTTCACTTGTGAGGGCTGCTAAAGCTCGATACTCGGCCTCTGCCGACGACTTCGCTACTGTTGTTTGCTTCTTGGCCTTCCACGAAATTGGTGATCCACCCAACGCAACATAATATCCTGTGATCGATTTCCGTGTCAATGGACATTTGGCGTAGTCCGCATCCGAGAATCCACGAACATGCAAATCACATTCTGAACTAATGATAATCCCCTTATCAGGGGCTCCCTTTATGTAACGGAGAGCCCTCATCACAGCTTTCAAATGATCTTCTCGTGGTGCATGTACAAATTGCGAAAGTATGTGGACTACATATAGCAAGTCTGGTCTCGTAATAGTTAAGTAAATAAGCTTTCCAACAAGTCTTCGATACTTCAAAGGATCATTAAGGAGACGTCCCTTGGCTAGAGACAAGTCATGATTCGGTTGGATAGGAGTGTCAACTGGCTTCGCGCCCTCCAATCCGGCTTCTTTTATTATATCGATCGCATATTTACGTTGACTAAGGAATAAACCCTTCGAACCAGTGGCCACTTCGATTCCCAAGAAATATTTCAGTCGGCCCAGGTCTTTAATGCCAAAACTTCTGTCCAAAAACTTCTTGAGTCGTGTGCTAGCTTCATCATTATTACTCACGACTATCATATCATCCACATAAACGAGTATTCCAAGGAAGACTCCATTTTTATTGTAAGTAAATAATGAATAATCAGCCATAGATTGCACAAAACCATACCTCGTCAAGGAATTTGTGAGCTTTTCAAACCAATTTCTTGACGCTTGCTTGAGACCGTACAATGATTTGTTGAGTCTGCACACTTTGTTAGTTCCTCCTTTGTCAAAACCAGGAGGAATTTTCATGAACACTTCCTCCTTTAAATCACCGTGGAGAAAAGCGTTGTTCACGTCTAACTGAGCAATTGACCAACGTTTCGCGACGGCAACAGCTAACAAACACCGCACACTCGTCATTTTCGCAACTGGGGCAAAGGTCTCGTGAAAATCAATGCCTTCAATTTGTGTATAACCTTGTGCTACGAGTCGTGCTTTGTACCTCTCAATACTACCGTCTGCGTTGTATTTCACCTTGTAAACCCATCGACATCCGATTGGTCTCTTTCCTTTCGGTAATTCCATGACTGTCCATGTCCCATTTTTTTCAAGTGCCTCATATTCTTGCAACATGGCCTTTCGCCACTCGGGGATAGGAGCTGCTTCGGAATAATGCTGAGGCTCGATAATTTTGTCAATTTTGCTCAAAAAACATTTATGAGAATTAGAAAAACAATCAAGTGTGACACAGTTAATCAAGGGGTAACGAGTACCTTTCTGTTTGGACTTTGACTGGACGGTGGAGACGGCAGGTGGAGCGGGGTCTATTATGCGAGTCGACTGGCAATAGTAATCTTTTTTTCAATATGGTTCAAACTTTTGTCGAGCACCTTTTCCCATCTCACTGAGCCGCCCTCTGTTTTCGTCCATGTCAGGACCTCCTTCGGCCATTTCAGGTCCTGTGTTGTCCACTTCAGTAACGACTTCATCACTCTCCCGATTTTCACTTAAGATATTGTCACCATCATCTTCAAGAATCTCTCCAAGAATGGCCTGCTCCGTGTCTATCTGAGGCGTGCTGAAGTGCTCGAGTAATGTTGCATTGTCATTGTCTGACGTCCCCTTTATATCAACAAAAGGAAATACATGCTCATAAAATGTTACGTCTCGACTTTCAAAAACACGACGCCTCTTGAGATCATAAACTCTCCACCCCTTCTTGCTTGATGGATACCCGACAAAAATACATCGTATTCCCCGCTCATTGAATTTATCTCGAGACTTATCTTTATTGTGCACGTAACATAGACTTCCGAAAACTCTCACATTTTCAAGGTTTGGTTTTTGACCATACAAAATCTCATAGGGGGTTTGTCCCTTTAAAACGTGGGTAGGAGTTCTGTTAATTAAGTACGCAGCAGTGACAACGCATTCCCCCCAGAATTCAATAGGTAAATGTCCTTGAAAACGCAAGGCTCGTGCCTTTTCTAAGATGTGTCTATGCTTCCGTTCCACTCTTCCGTTTTGTTGAGGTGTGTCAATGTTACTTGTTTGAAAAACAATTCCGTGTTCACTATAATATTCTTTTAATCCTCCGGAAAGAAATTCCATTCCGTTGTCACTTTGAACAATTTTCACTTGTTTTTCAAACTGAGTTTTAACCATATTGCAAAAATTGATCATTAATTGGACCACCTCACTCTTTTCTCGCATAAGATAAACCCAAACGGCGCGACTTTTATCGTCTACGATGGTAAGAAAATATTGAGCTCCACTGAGACTCTTCACACGATAAGCACCCCAAATATCACAATGAATAAGACCAAACAAAACATCATTACGTTTCTTATTCAATTTAAAAGGGGACCGTGTTTGTTTAGCACGACAACATGAATCACAAATATCCTTTGAATTCCAAAATAAATTAAAGCCAATTAAAGACGAAAAAAGGGGTAGGATGCTTCTCGATGGGTGGCCGAGTCTGTCATGCCAAAGTCGTGCATCTCCATTCTTTTCCACTCTAGCAACTATCTCATCTCGACATTCTTGGAAATAATAGACCCCGTCTTCATGCTCCCCCCGTCCAATCTTCATCCTCGTAGATAGGTCCTGTATTACACAATGATTAGAATAAAAGGTCACGATACAATTGTTTTCTTCGACAAGTTGTTGGACGGAGATTAAGTCACATGTTAAATTTGGGACATAAAGAACGTCTTTAAGCACGAATTTGTCACTCAAAACAACTTTTCCATGTTCTCGAGCAATAATATGGGACCCATTCGGAAGGCCAACAGTAGACGGGTTTTGACTGTGTATGTTTTGAAGTAAATGTCTTTGTCCCGTCATATGGTGCGAAGCACCACTGTCGAGGAGCCATCGAGTTTTATTAGTCATACCTGAGATTTTATTGTTACCTTCGACCTTAGCCAAGAGAGTTCGGAGTTGAGTTAATTCCTCCACTGTCAGGTTTTGTGCGCTGCTAGTGCTTTCACCATCGATCCACGTCTCGTGATTCGCTCTCGTAATCGCCATGACCTCCTCGACCACGGCCGCGACGGCCTCTTCCTCTTCCTCTTCCTGGGTTCCCTGGCTTGTTCCAACAATTTTCTTCATTATGCCAAGGCTTTCCACAATAACCACAATGGAAAATGTTTTGCTCCTCTCGGTCAGACATCACGCTGCTGCTTCTCCCGCGTCCTTGAACTTGCATCTCTGTAGCTTTTGACGCCATAGCCGACTCAATTTCTAGGGCTGCTGCCTTTCCTTTGGTCACCGTTAGATGTCTCTCTTCCTTTAAGAACAGAGCATATACCTTGCTCAATGCCAGAATTTCATCATCCATGAGAACATTTGAACGAGTATGACCATAGAGACCCGTGTCGAGCCCCATAAGAAACTGGTGCACCTTTTCTTCCTCACGCTCTTTGAGGATTTCCTTAGCCGCTCCGCAAGTACACTGAGGAACTTTGCTGTAACTCGCCAATTCATCCCATATCACCTTCAAATTTGTATAATATTGGACAACTGGCTGGTCTTTCTTCTGCTTACATTCAACTAATTCCACTTTCAATTGGTGCACTCTTAGAGCGTTGCCAGCGGCATAGCGTTCTCGTAATTCCTTCCAAAGCTCTGTCACGGTTCCCGAAAAATTGATACTGGCGTGCAACTCCTCTTGGATTGAGCACCGTATCCACGACTTGAGCATAGCATTGCACTGTCGCCATGCTACTGCTTCAAGGGACTCTTCTTGTCCCTCGGGAGTGACAGGACTCGTGATTTTACCTTCAATGAAGGCCAATTTATTTTTCGCATCTAGAGCCGTCTTCACCGCATCTGCCCATAAATCGTAATTTTCTCCATTGAATTTCTTTGGAGTCAATACCAGGGTTGGATTTTCATTTGGGTGAAGATACAAGGGAGAGGACGGCGTGATGTGATCGGGTTTCTTGTTTTTGCTTCCTTCATCGTTTGTCATGATGGGTTGATTAATTGAACAAGAAAATAATTAATTTTGTGTTTTTTACCAGGATCTAATTCCTGCTCTTGATGCCATAAAGAAAGGAGAATTAATGTTGTAAATCTTATTCGATGAATTCTTACGTACAACCTTTGGCTCTATATATAAAACTATTGACTCCTAATAATAGGCAACTAATAATATTGTACAGGAAACAAAATATTCACATGAGTACAATATCCCTAAATACAATATACTATCCACAAATATCGTAACCGATATCCCAAGAATCACGTTTTCTCAATACTCACCATGAAAGTATTAACCCGAACCACTCGAACTTATATAGCTGCCTGCAAAATAGATGACTAGGCAAGACAAGTGAAATCTGACAGAAAGGCGAAATACCTATAATAGTGAGCTGATTTTTATTTATGTTTCCTAATTTTTTTGAATTTTTGATTTTTCTGATTTTTTTGTGGCCGACACTATAAACATCCCCCTACAAAGGCTCCGAACTCGGGGAGGCACTTAAGCCGACTCGACTCGTAAAGGTAAAACAATGCAAGAAATCTAAATAGAAAAATAAAATAAGATGCTACGGAGTATATAAAAAGAAGAATACACGATATCATAAGTGTTAAATAAATGCGGAGTAACTAAAAGTATACAGCAATCTAAAATAAATGAATCATCCATGTGAAAGCTAAAGAAAAGAATTACAAGTCTTAGTTACATGTAAAAATTTGTACATAATACAATCAAATATCAGAAACACAAGCAAGTGTGGATAATACACTAAAACGCAAGTATACAGTAATAACACTGGTAGGAATTCATATTAAACTAATGTCAGATTCTTATGTTCTAACTCAACGGGTAAGTGACACGCTGTACCATCAACTAGTCTAAACGGAGACATATTCACGCATTCAATACAAGCAAAGCTGGAAATTTGTAAATGAAACAGAAATCAGAAACTCAAAAATTGATCAGAAACGCAAGTGTATCAGAATATTACACTAAAATTAAAGCATACATCACTGGTGAGTCTTTAAAATGTTAAAACTTGGAATTCATCGGGTTAAAGCTACTAAAACCAATTAAAAGCCTTCACTGCTATCTATTCAAATGCAACTCGCGAAATTAAACTTTTAGGATCAAACTCATAAAACCAAAATCATTCAGTAGTACATGATTCATTTTGTTTTTCAGCTACGAAACAACGGAAAATAATTATCAGAAAACTCAAAGCATAAACCCGGAGATATTGGTCAGATTAAGATGGAAATTAGACACTTTACGGCACCTGATTTACAGGACATAAATTTTATTGAAACAAAGTCCTGAACTATAAACTACTCGTATATAGTAAGGTTGACATAAAAGGGATATCTAACTATTGAAATCAGGCCCCATGAAAAAAAAAAAAAAAAAAAAATACCAAGATCATTCACAACAAACAATTAAGTATTATAGTAGCATAAAGCAGTTAATTATTAGAATCAGTTAAGTAGGAACAACAACTTCCGACTATCTCTACTAGTACAGAACTAAATAATTAAGGCTATTTATAATTTGTCACAAAGACTACATTATATAAGTGTAAGCTAAGGTAATATAACCTACAGATTTCATGAAATCAACCTCCCCGGCAACGGCGCCAAAATTTGATACGTGTCGTTAGGCGTACTCAAATTAATATTTATAAAACCGTTACTATCCGTTTAAAATACTCAATTTATGTAATATAGGGTAGTAAGGTGTCGATCCCACGGAGAGGCAAGTGCTATGATCTGCTAGCTTACACTAATGACAAATTCGTAACGTACAAATTATACAGTACTTATGGGGGGTTCATTTAGATTGTTCAGATTATAAATTATAAATAAATAACTAATATAGAAAATAAATTACAGGTTTGAGACAAAAACCAATTTTAGCCCAAATATGAGATATTCGACCTTTCGACCACAATTTACGCACTTAGTTCTGTTAACTCTAATTCACTTTATCAGGTTAATGTTAGGAATCTCGATAGCGAAAATTCCCCTTAAGTCCTCTAATACAATTTAATCTAGGACCAAATTGATTTTAGGTGTCGTAATTTTGAACTAGGCCAAAACTACTCTTACAAGTTAAATTCTCAAGCTTATGTCGCAAAGCCTAAGATTTCATATGTAGCATTATAAACGATTAACCCACGCTAATTAAAACGATTAGACGTTAAATTAAGCGCGACCAAATTATACCCTCTAACCACGATTTAGCTATGTCGCAAGTCCAAATTATGATTAGTTGCTACTTTTAGTATATAATTTAGAGTAGCCCAAATTCTATACTTAGCTATAAATTACACCCTAATACAAGAATAGTAGCACTCAAGATTAGAGAGTAATTTTATGAAATTTCACACAAGTATAATTCGATAAATAAAGCAAACTCAAACTGAACTATTATCAAATTCTCACATAATCAGTCAATTGATCGGACATTCTCGAGTACAATCGAAAACTGAAATTACAAGTAAAATAAAGGGAAAGGATAGAGAAGAACGTAAGAATATCACCATGAAAATCGCGGCTCAAAGTCGGTGGCGAACCTCGAGAGAGCCCCAAATTTCCGACCTTCCTTATGGTGTAGATAGCTACCCACTCGGACTCGCTCTTACTCGACCCAAATCCCTCAATTTCACTCCGAATTTCGCTCTCAATTCACTCAATTCCTCAACTTTGCGATGTTCTTGTCTGCGTCTTCAAATCGGTCATTGAATGCGCGCGTTACAGTCGATTCAACTTCATCTTTGTTGTTGTGCACTGCTGTCCTCTCTGCCGTTTTTCTTTTCTTTGCTTCTTCAATGGCCTTTCCTTTTCTTTAGCTTATTATTATTTGTTTTTGTTTTGCCTTATTTTTGGGTGTTCCACGTAGCCACAAGTCCATCAAGTTGGACTCTTATTTCTTTTGCTCGCTTTATCTAATTGCCACTCGATTGAATTTTGGACCCAATTACCTAGCACATTAAAAACAGATAAAATTATAATATTTAGTCCAAAATTAATATTCAACCAACTTAAGCTCATATTTATTAATAATGTAAAATAAAGCTCAATTTATACGGAAGACGACTCCAAGTGTATAAAAATAGCTACTAAAAATATAACAAATTAAGCGCTTATCAAGCAACAATATGATCGCCCTACAATTGTAGTGACGAAGTTATAATCTACTTGGATAATACTTGAGTCACGGATACCGCTTTCCTTAGAGAATATTCCGACCCTTATAAGCCTTGGGTTACACGAAATTTCTCGCAGGATAAAACAAGTACGACCCTTTGCTTCTTAGGCTTAGAAACAAAGAAATATTTCGAGTCTTTATGTTGGTTTGTTGTAGCGATAATGTGCAAGGAAAAAACTATGAAAAATGTTATTGAATTCCTCCAACACCACCCTCCCTTATATAGGAAATGAGGGGGCGCGATGTTATGCCAAAAGTCACGACTCTTGAATCAAGAGATACATCTCATTGGATCAAAGGACACATCCCTTGAACCAATACATCTTTTCTACGAAAAGACACGACTTGAATGAAAGGATGCAACACTTTATTTTTTTGGCACAAATCATCATTCAACGTAATCAAATTATTATATTATTGATCACGTTCCGTAACATACAATCATTTCTATATGAGCGTGCACTCCGCACTCCCGACCCATATTATAATGTCGTAGTTACTACATTTCGCACAAATCCCGACTACACTTAAACGACCGGCAATTTACACTTAAATTACCAACATTCCTCCCCCATTTAAGTGTAATCCTTGACTTGTAATAAAACACAACAAATAGAACCAAACTTGCGCATAAATGAAAATGTCACGAAGATTGAATTTCCACATTAGTATTACATACATTCGCATTCGAGCATCGGGGTGTCTCTAAGGATTGAACCCTGTCAACTCATATTGAATACATAACGATACAATACACACAAGTCTAAGACGGACTCAAAATTTATTAACCGACACTTATTATAGGCCTAGTGTCCCAATCCATTCATGAACGCATACGAGACCAAGCCAAAATCCCTTGAAGCAGCCTAACTTCGCGCTCACATAGGTGGACTCTTTTCAATCTTGCTCCTGCATAAGCAATTTTCCAAAAGGTCCATTAAGAAGAAAATCTTCAACCTAACAAACATGCAGGTCCAAGCACATACCTTCGGGATAATATATAAAATGTGCTTCAATCTCCGAGAATAGGCTTTCCACATTGAATTACGCCTAACGTTGTATTAGAGGGAATGGGTGTCCTACGATCGGAAATTTATACCGCTTTAAGCCCATCCCGATAATCGACTTTTCAACGAAGTCCCTAGACAATCCTTTTGTCAAGTGATCGGCTAGATTATGCCGAGATCTCACAAAATCAACCGATATCACCGTGAGTGATCGGGCTCACTGACCGCGCTATGCCTGACGCCCAAATGCCGCGATTTACCATTATAAACCTGGCTATATGCTTTAGCCAAAGTAGCGGCACTGTCACAATGAATAGCCATTGGTGATATTGGTTTTGGCCATAATGGAATTTCATATACCAAATTCCTTAACCATTCCGCCTCTTTTCCGGCTGATGCCAAGGCAATAAACTCCGACTCCATAGTCGAACTTGTAATACAAGTTTGCTTCTTAGAGGCCCAAGAAATGGCACCTCCCCCAAGCAAGAATACCCAACCACTCGTTGAAGTATGATCTTCAATGTTGGATATCCAACTTGCATCCGAGTATCCCTCTAAAACCGAAGGATATCCACTATAGAACAATCCATAGTCCATAGTCCCTTTTAAGTATTTCAATACATGATTAACCGCAGCCCAATGATTAGTGCTAGGATTACTCGTGTATCTACTAAGCTTGCCCACCGCGTAAGCGATATCCGGCCTTGTACTCGTCATGGCGTACATAAGACTACCAATAACTTGCGAGTACTTTAACTGTGAAACTGGTTCCCCCATATTAGGCATAAGTTTCACATTTGGATCCATAGGGGTTCTTACCGAAGAAAAATCAATCGCCTTGAACCTTTTCAACACTTTCTCAATATAATGAGATTGAGTTAAAGAGATTCCATTTTTCTCCCTTTTAATACGTATGCCAAGAATGACATCCGCCTCCCCCATATCCTTCATATCAAGCTTGATGATAAAAATGCTTTTGTAAGATCAACTTGATTTTGGTCAAGCACTAAATATCAACATATCATCAACATATAGATGATGATGACTCCTTTACCTAATCATCAAACTTACTATATACACACTTATCCGACTGGTTAAGCACATATCCGTTTGACAAAACAATTTCATCAAACTTATTATGCCATTGTTTAGGAGCTTGTTTTAGCCCATACAACGACTTCACCAACTTGCACACTTTGTGCTCGTTGCCTTGCATGACGAACCCTTCGGGTTGTTTCATGTAAATCTCTTCTTCTAGATCACCGTTCAAGAAAGCCGTCTTGACATCCATTTGATGGATCACTAAATTTTGAATTGCTGCCAAGGCAATCAACAATCTAATAGTGGTGATTCTAGCAACCGGAGCATATGTATCGAAATAATCAATACCCTCCTTCTGTCTAAAGCCTTGGATAACCAATCGAGCCTTAAACTTATCGATAGACCCATCGACTTTCATCTTCTTCTTGAAGATCCATTTACAACCTAGAGGTTTACAACCACGTGGAAGATCCGTTAGAATCCACGTATTGTTACTCATGATGGAATCCATCTCATCATTAACCGCTTCCTTCCAAAAAGAAGCATCTTGAGACTTCATAGCCTCATCAAACGTCTTAGGATCATCATCCACAAGAAAGCAGTAAGAGTATTGACATCTTACTTCATTTCTCGAACCTTCAACTAAGTAGGTTTGAAAATAGGACCAAATGACTTTTCTATTCTAGTCCTTTTGCTTCTACGAAGCTCTTGTGATGCTTGTTGAGAAGATTTATTTATCTCAACATTTCCCCTAGTGTTAGACACTAGGTCTTTCGGTCTAGGCATAGACGTAAAACGATTTTCATCGAAAATAGCATCCCTTGACTCTATTACGGTATTCACCGCAACAAAATCATTTGGTTCAATCACGTAGAACCTATATGCCAAAGAGTGTTCCGCATATCCAATGAATATGCAATTAACACCTCTTTCACCCAAAGTTTTTCTTTTGGGTTCAGGTAGTCTAACGACAGCCCTGCATCCCCAAATTCGAATATGCTTCAAATTTGGTTTACGTTTATGCCAAAGTTCAAATGGGGTTGTCACATTCCTTTTATTAGGAATCCTATTTAATAAATAGCAAGCGGTTAATGCCGCTTCACCCCAAAATCCATCACTTAAACCGGAGTAAGACAACATGGAATTAACCATCTCCTTTAGTGTCCTATTCTTCCTTTTCGCAACACCATTAAGTTGAGGCGTATACGGAGGAGTTACCTCATGGATGATACCACAAGACTCGAAAATCTACACCATCGAACTACTCAAGTTTTCCAAACTTCAACGTCATGTCCTTGATGCTTGTCATCGTAACGCAATAAGGATATATTCTCTAAGTTTGTAGTAGTTTACTTCGACTTCTTGGGCACTTTACGATGTAAAGCAACAATATGATCGCCCTACAATTGTAGTGACGAAGTTATAATCTACTTGGATAATACTTGAGTCACGGATACCGCTTTCCTTAGAGAATATTCCGACCCTTATAAGCCTTGGGTTACACGAAATTTCTCGCAGGATAAAACAAGTACGACCCTTTGCTTCTTAGGCTTAGAAACAAAGAAATATTTCGAGTCTTTATGTTGGTTTGTTGTAGCGATAATGTGCAAGGAAAAAACTATGAAAAATGTTATTGAATTCCTCCAACACCACCCTCCCTTATATAGGAAATGAGGGGGCGCGATGTTATGCCAAAAGTCACGACTCTTGAATCAAGAGATACATCTCATTGGATCAAAGGACACATCCCTTGAACCAATACATCTTTTCTACGAAAAGACACGACTTGAATGAAAGGATGCAACACTTTATTTTTTTGGCACAAATCATCATTCAACGTAATCAAATTATTATATTATTGATCACGTTCCGTAACATACAATCATTTCTATATGAGCGTGCACTCCGCACTCCCGACCCATATTAATAATGTCGTAGTTACTACATTTCGCACAAATCCCGACTACACTTAAACGACCGGCAATTTACACTTAAATTACCAACAACTTACTCATCATAAAACCCCTTCCTGTCTATGTAGCAACATGGCTGTTGTTGTCGTCGTAGTCATGTTTTTGTTATTGACGCAAAATAACAAACAGACTCATAGTTTCGCGTATTCAGGAAATGAAACAGACCGCGTTGCGTTGTTGGCTATTAAGAGCCAACTTATAGACCGTGCGGAGAGCGTTTTAAGCTCATGGAATGACTCCATTCACCACTGCCATTGGGTCGGTGTCGTTTGCGGCCGCAAGCATAATAGCACTACTACAAATCTTAAGTAAGAGAACGGTTATAAACCGTCCTAAAAGAAGAAAAAACCCGTCCTTCAGCGAAGCGTTCTCTTAGCCCTAAGAGAACGGTTACAAATTTGGTCAACCCGTCCTCTAAGTGTCATTTTAGAGAACGGTTGTAATAAAAAACCGTCCTCTAAGGGTGTACCAAAAGAATGAAAAAAAGCGCGGTTAGATTAAAAAGAACGGTTATTTCAAATAACCGTTCTTGTATGTGGACCTAAGAGAACGGGTCTGTTTCAATAACCGTCCTCTAAGTGTTATTTTTTTGATGAATAAAAAAGCGCGGGTTTTTTTTTAATATTAGAGAACGGTTATTGAAAATAACCGTTCTGGTTTATTCACCTAAGAGAACGGGTCCAGTTAATAACCGTCCTCTAAGGGTTATTCTTTTGATGAATGAAAAAAGGGCGGGTTTTTTTTTTGATGTTAGAGAACGGTTATGTATAATAACCGTTCTCTTTGGTTAATTTTTTTTTTTTTTATAAATTTTTTGTTTTATTTTTAGTCCCTATATATGGCTCTCTGCAGAGCCATATATAGCTTATATAACAGAACCTGGCCTGCATTTTCCACGCACCAAAAACAGAACCTGTATTTACATAACCAACCATAACCAACCAATATCCTCAAAAAATGTCAACATGTTCTAACCAATTCACACACAATTTATATAACCAATAACCAAAAAACCTGCATTTACATGTTCTCAAAACATGCCAACATATTTCATTTTCAACACTTCATTTATCTGGCTTAAATTTCAATACGTACTCGGCCCATATATCTCTCACCTCTTTGATTTCTGAAGCCGAGTATGTTGGTGGTGCTCTAACCCTAAGCTGTAACCAAAATACAATAAATTTGTAAGGTAATGCATTAACTTGTTTAAAAAATAATGAAAAAACTAAATTAGAGCAAATTCATGCATCCTCAAAATGTACAATGTAATAATGATTCAGATTACTCCAAATAAATTATGAAACTGACAATGAACTAAAATGTAAACAAAGCAAAGACGATAATAATTAGTAGAATTAGAGCAAACTTAAATCTAAATTAGAGAAAACTTAAAAAATAATGAAAAATCTAAATTAGGCATACCTTTGCAGTAACAGTACAATAGTTTCCCTTGACCAACTCCATCATATAACGGCAAACGTAATATCCACATAAGAGAGTACCTATCGGTTGTTTAGGACACTTAAAAAGGAGCCATAAATTAGAGTAAGCACACACTATTTTCGACATGATTTTTAGAAAACTAGAAAACCTTAATACTTTAGAGCAAACTTACCTCGATTTTTTGCCACTCTACTTTTGAATTGATCCTTGTTTTTGAATCCATAGACCTTCTCTTTTCGAATGCACTATTCAAACACAAATTAAAACATTTACGCAATAATCTTGACGAAATTATAATTAT
The DNA here is from genome assembly GCA_023091065.1 of Dianthus caryophyllus. Classification (NCBI taxonomy): domain Eukaryota; kingdom Viridiplantae; phylum Streptophyta; class Magnoliopsida; order Caryophyllales; family Caryophyllaceae; genus Dianthus; species Dianthus caryophyllus. The sequence continues at coordinate 3,979,309 of CM041522.1, forward strand.
ATCGCATAATTTTAAAGAAATTATAACCATACTTGTTGATTGTATCAACGAGAAATTCTCGAGGATCATTTCCTGCAGGATCACACCAATATACTTTATTGGCGGAAGGATTAATGACGGCTAACATCCAATGTCGACTACAATTTCAAAAAAAATCAACGTAAATTAACATGTAAATCATGTAGTAGTAGTAGTAATTATAGTAATAATAATAATAATAATAATAATAATAATAATAATAATAATAATAATAATAATAATAATAGTTAAAATTATATATATATACCTCTCGTTAAATGGTGCAAATATAAGTTTCCGACCTCTTGCACATTCACATGTCATAGATTCGGCAATATACTGTGTTCGAACTGCATCATCAACAAAAGCATTGATCGGAGACAAAATCTCGGGATTCAAATATCCATATCTTTGCGGGGCTGTAGAAATAACATTCAAATACCTACAACAACAACCACTTATTAAAATTTGCATATTCTTTATAAATAAAAATTATCAATTCCTTAAAAAAAATTGAATAAGGAAAAAGGAAAAAAAACAAACTTCATGAAAACGGAAATGTGGGAGGCACCGATCATTTCTTCATCACACCAGTGAACGAGTTCCTCTGGACCTAGGTACATGTCTAAGTCGTCGTCACCCTCGGCATATACATGTTTAAGTAAATGCTTGTCAATTTCCACCTTAATCAACAATTCCGTCATTTGCAACACACGAGCTTCATTTGATATTTCTTTCAAATTTTCGGTGACCAACTTTTGTTTGTACTCCTCGGACACTTCAATACCAGCATGATAATACTTTTTCTTCTCAGATTGACTTTCTGTTGGTACCTTTTCAAGCTTCGTATAGAAATAATGTATACAAATAGTTAATTAGTAACAACTAATAATAAATAGCTTAAAGTTAAGTAAATTAAGTTAAGTTTATAACAACTAATAATCAGTATAAAACATAATTACCTCAACTGGTGAATCATGATCATGAGTAGGACTTTTTCTTGCAGGTACCTTTTCTCGCTCCGTATTCTGCATTTTTCACATAAGTATTTAAATTACCGTAAATTAAGTAAGTAATTAATTAATGATGGATGTATACGTATTCACAAGAAATGATAAATAGCCTAAAACTAAGTAAATCAAGTTAAATAACAACTAATAATGAATATAAAACATAATTACCCGAACTGGCAGATCATGAATATGATTTTCTGGCCATGTAACAAATGACCCTTTCGCTTGAATTAAAATGCTCATATCACCAACAGGCATAGGTAACTTAACGTTCTCAGCCTCAGGATAAACTTGTATGATAGAGACTTTCTTGAAACCGTCACGTAGCGAGCTACCATGAATAGTTACGAATTCCTCCGAACTAGGTACATACACTTTGCCGTATGCTACCATCTTTGTTTGATTTTCGGGCAACGAAAGTACGCAATCTTTCCAAGCCTTCACATCATAATTACCATTAATTACAAGTACAAATCTATCTATGAAATCATTATTCTACACTTGTTAAATATAGGTCTCTAGTTATTTTATATACTTCTCACTTATTAAATATACTTCGATTCATTCATTAACTATTTGTATACAAAAACGGAGTTTTAGAGTGTAAAATGATAAGTAACTTAGTAACAAAAAGGGAGTTTTAGAGTAACACGAACCTGCAATGTTGGAGTAATAATGATGGACGACTTGCTAGGTGCCTTCTCGGATGGCTTCTGGGATGGCTTCTGGGATGGGTTCTCGGATGGCTTCTGGGATGGCTTCTCGGATGGCTTCTCGGATGTCTTCTGGGATGGGTTCTCGGATGGCTTCTTGGATGCCTTCTCAGACGGCTTCTTGGATGCCTTCTTGGATGCATTCTCGGACGGCACCTCAACGGTTTGATCGTCAACGTGTGGTGTCTCGGATGGCTTCTCAATGACTACCTTCTGGACAGATAAGTTCTGAATTGCTGGCTCCTCAATAGAAGTCAAAGTTTGTAACTCATCAGAACTTGGTTTCTCTCCTGTTTGCCAAAAATGCATCACCAATGCCTTCATTTTAGCCATCTCATTCAATTGCGATTCCATGACATGTACCTGCATGCACGCAGAAAGACAATTATTTTAATCGTAAATAACATATTAACTAACTTTCAAATAAATAAAAAATGTAAGTAGATAATTATTTTTAGTGCACTCAAAATTGACATACCTTATCGATTAACTCTTGTCGCGTTGGGTTTTTTTGAGCCTTACCGAAATACTTTCTAATACCTATAGTCTGAGGAATTCCTCGTACACGTCCAGGATGTTCAGGCTTACCGATCGCCGTCCCAAGTATGTCTTTATGCGGTCCATCTTTCACAAAATTACCCTTTTCGGCTTCTTTTTCTAAATGTTCCTGAAATCAATAAAGACATATAAAAACAACAATGTGTACCACACGAACCTTCACAACATTGCACTCACATCACTAGAAATAACCCGACTAACAAAGCGAATCAAACCACGTTAATAATAACAACGACCTACAACCACACCAACGAGGGAAAGACAGCAGCAACAGCACCAGAAACCGCCCCACAAAAACCAATAACCCTGCCACCAAACCGACAAAGAATTCAAATTTCTTCACTTCAGAAGCTAATCAAGGTCGATAGCAACCTATTTTCTGGCCCAAACAAATGCTTTACAAGAGTCGGGTAAAATTTCCACCTCACCCAAAAACCACTTCTCCAAACGACTTCATACACCTACTAAAATAATAAAAAAATTTCCCACTTGTAAACAACTCGGTCATCATCACCATCATTCACTTTTTAGGATTATACACACATACAATCAAACAACATACATACACACAAGCTTACATACACCCAATTCTTTTATAAACACTCTCAGAACTAATCAAAACTGCATACAATCGACAATCGACAATTCACAAACACACACATGATGTAAATGAATCCGAAAATCATAAATTACTTACAATCGTCTTGGCGATTTCTTGATCGTAAGCATTTTTTTCACCTTTCTTGGATGTGTGACCCCATAACCAAGTCTGGTGTCGATCAACTTTATCAATGTGTACACCCTTTTTAGCAAATTCTTCAATCTATATAATAGAAAAAATTAATTTAAAGTTAATATAAAAATAACAACAAATTATAAGTTAATATAAAAACAAACAAACATAGTCCACTTACAATTATTTTTTCACCCCCTACATATCCTAGACGACCGCCACAGTATAATCCTTTTCTGTTTGCTATATTCTTCTTGTTTTGCTCACTGATCGCCTGAAAAAATATTACATACTTGTAACATATTTAATTGGTTTATTAAATTATACGAAAAAACATGTCATAAAACAAAGATGTAATTACTACCTTGAACTCATCTGAAATGTGATATGCCACAAACTTTTTCCAATCTTCTGGTTCTATAAACGCATACAACTCCGGTGGCGTCTCTTGAACCGCTCCCGACTCATCATATAAATAATCACTAACCAATGTCGCTTTCCATTTCCTCCACAACACACTCAACTTCTTTCGAATCAAATCATGACCTTTATCGATGACCTTGAATGCACCCTAATTAATACCATAAACAAAATCAAACAAGTCATATTATAGGATACTAATTAATAACATACAATTAATAACATACAATAAAATTTGCATATATAAGTTAATTTTAATGGTCGCGCCTATTAAAAACTAGTTAATTTGATAATATTTTGACTATTAAAAAAGAAGCAACTATTATAAAATAATACATACCGTCACATTCTTCATCATAAGTTCCATCGTCGGCTTATCTACATCATCCCAACTCCTCACAGAACAACTAATGTGCGTCCGAGCAACAACGCCTATCCAAGAACTGAACTCGCTTGCATTTTTTCCTATAGGCAATACACGAGATTCATCCCACTCAAGATCTATGGGTTTTCCTTCTTTAAGAGCTTTTGCCGCTTTCTTCAATACTGTTCGACCTCGTTCAGTACGTTTCAGCTTGCCACTTGACTCGACAGTAGATTTCTTTTGTTTCTTTCGTGGATGTTGTTCGTTGCCCATATCATCAATGACCTGAAAATATATTAATTTAAGTACTTCACACTTGTATTATAAATATCCTACAACTTCACATCGAAGCCAATGATATTCTTATAATTCTTTTCATAAAGAGACATTGACAAAGACAACCAAAACAGAAACATAAACCAGCAGCAAAACGACATAAGTACGCAGCAGAACAGAGGCTCAAAAAAGTGACATTTACAACACGATTTCAACATATTAACGGCCATAGAACGACCCAAACTCGACCCTACACCATCCCGACATTATACGCAATCACACACACAAGCCAAAACATCACGAAACACGACCAAAACGCAAAGAAAGACAAAGAAACCTCTGAAAACATCAGAAACGCAATAGCCTAAAACGCAAGAAAGACAAATTTAAAACGCAGCAGCTAAAACGCAATGGTATTCATAAAAATGTAAATATATAAATTTAATTAAAAAAAAAAACCAATTATCCATCAAGTCATACTTGCCTATACGTTAGAGCGAGGACGTTTCTTCGTAGCCGAATCACCAATTATCCATATACCTTCATTATGATCATCACGCATATATAAACTAGAAGGATCGACTACATTCAAATCTTCGAGCTGTGATACATGGTGATCAAAGCTCTCAAATACTTCATCCTCGTCACAACTATCTATGGTTTGCCTAGCCCTTAAGGATAGAACCACAGACCACTTTTTATCCAAGGGATCTGTGACATAGAACACCTGTTTGGCTTGAGTGGCTAATATGAAAGGATCTTCCTTGTGACCGGTTCTCTCAAGATTCACCAACGTAAATCCTAAATCATCTTTGCGAACGCCACTATTACTTTCAATCCACTTACATCCGAAAATTGGAATTTGAAAGTCTGTGTAATCTAACTCCCATATCTCTTCAATAACCCCATAATAATGCATTTTGCTCAAAATAGGATTCTTATCTTTTGAACTAGCAAAGTGCATTGCTTCAGATTCAACGGAGACCCCACTGTTTTGCATTGTGCTCATGTTATCTTGTTCACGAGTGTAAAACGTGTACCCATTAATAGCATAGCTATTGTAAGACGAAGTAAAAATCTTAGGCTCAAAACAAAGTCTCCGTAATCTGGAAGAAATAGACTCTGGATATTGTTCCCAATCTTCTTTGACTCGTTCCTTGAACAATAGTCGAAAAGTCTTGTAATGTTCACTTGCGATCCACTTTTCAGGTTTATTTCGATGTTTTTCCCTCAACCACAGCATATGTTCTTCAATGTAAGGTTGAACCTCATCCTCGTTATGTAGAACATAGGTATGTGCTATATGCCACTTGTCAAATGGCATATCTCGACACACATGACCCCTTAGACCTTTTCCATTCATCCAATCACTATGCCTATTTCTAGCAACCCCAATTAACTCCGAATTGGACAAGTGTCCATCACAATAAGAAAGCGCTTCGTCGATATATGCACGATCGGCTTACGCAGCCTTCAGATCGATATCTGTTTGAGGTGTAGCTCTTATATACTTTCATCAAACGCTCAAAAGGATATTGATACCTTAGGTACACCGGACCAAGATATTCAATCTCTCTGACCAAGTGCACAGTCAAATGAACCATAATTGTGAAAAACGAAGGAGGAAAGTACATTTCCAACTGACAAAGAGTAGTGACTATTAGCTTTTGCAACGATTCTAACTCCGTGGAATCAATCACTTTGTTACATATCGAATTGAAGAAAAAACACAACCTAGTGATGGCATATCGAACCTTTTTAGGTAAAACGGAACGTAAAGCCACCGGTAGTAGTTGTTGCATCAATGTATGACAATCATGAGACTTTAAACCACCAAGCCTCAAATCTTGCATCGACACAAGGCTACTAATATTCGAAGAGTATCCCTCTGGCACTTTAACACTATGCAAACACTCACAAAACTCTCTTTTCTCCTTCCTTGAAAGTGTGTGGGCGGCCGGAGGCAAATAAACTCGTGATCCCTTCTCTTGCGGAGCCAACTCGGGCCTAATCTTCATATCGACCATGTCTTTCCTTGCCGAAACGTTGTCTTTTGACTTATTCGGAACATCCAAAAGCGTATTTATGATATTATCACAAACATTCTTCTCAATATGCATAACATCTAAACAATGTCGTATGGAGAGATCACGCCAATAAGGAAGTCGCTCGAAAAGAGGAGACATCTTCTTGTATCCACGAGACGCTAACTTAGAACCCTTCTTCCCATATGTTATCTGAATGTCTTTCACCATTTGATATACGTCGTCGCCGGTTAATATCTTAGGACGTGGACGATGTTCAGACTTACCATCAACGCCTTTTGTTGCTTACGATAAGGATGATCATGAGGCAAAAATCGACGGTACCCTAAAAATGCTTGCTTTCGAGAAAACTTTAAATAGCAAGAATCAACTTCATCCGCACACAAGGGACAAGCCTCTTTCCCGTGAACAGTGTGTCCACAGAGATTACCATACGCCGGAAAGTCGGTTATAGTGCATAATAACATAGCTTTCAAATTGAAAATATTATTCCGGTACGCATCAAAGACTTGTATCCCTTCATCCCACAATGTTCGTAAATCGTCAAGTAGAGGCGCCAAGTAGACATCTATATCGTTACCGGGTTCTTTAGGGCCAGAAATCAACAACGACAACATCAAATACTTTCGTTTCATGCAGAGATATGGAGGCAAATTGTAAATAGCCAAAATCACGGGCCAAGTACTATGTTGACTACTCAAGCTTCCGAAAGGATTCATCCCGTCAGTAGACAACGCGAGTCGAAGATTTCTCGGTTCTTTGCCAAAATCAGGAAACTTCTCGTCAATGAACTTCCAATCCTTTCCATCAGCCGGGTGTCTCAACTTGCCATCATCGGGTCTTCCAAATTTGTGCCATGTTAGTAGTTTCGCATATTCTTTATTCGCAAAGATGTGTCTAAGCTTAGAAGTATAGGAAAATACCACAACACTTTTGAAGGAATCCTCCTTCTTCTTGTACCGCCATGTATTACATTTTGGGCAAGAATCGAGATTCTCAAACTCTTTACTAGAAAGTATGCAATCGTTGGGACACGCATGAATTTTTTCATATTTCATACCGATCCCTCTAAGTATCTTCTTTGTCGTGATATGTACGATTTGGAAGTACATTATCTTCAGGAAGCATATCTTTCAATAATTCAAGGAGATCAGTAAAACTCTTATCACTCCACCCATTTGCTGCTTTTAGATTATATAATTTAACTACCGCCGACAATTTAGTGTACTTCCCACAACTCTCATACAAGGGTGTTTCACAATCTCTCAACTTCTCTAACACAATGTTTATGTCACCCAAATCAACTTCATCATCAAGAGATTCACCATCATCTACAATGTCATCTTCGAGATTTTGATCATCATTAAGGTTAGATTCTAAGTCATTGGTTTCTAAAACATCATCACATTCCTCCCTCGAACCATCATTTGAATTTGCGTCATTGGGTTCATCATCATAATCATCACCTAAGCAAGTGTCACCCTCAATTTCACCCCATTGTACAACATTATCTTCCATTGAATCCGTATGAGTTGATTCTCCATGAAAAATCCACCGACTATACATTGGACTGAAATTATTTTTCTCCAAATGTATTTTGACATCGGAGAAACTCATATACCTAAAATTCAAACACATATCACAAGGGCACGCCATATTTGCTTTATCTTTCACATTGTTTATAACGAACGCATAAAATTCAGAAATCCCAGCATCGTATATCGAATCACCTTTTCTCCCATCAATCATCCACGTACGACCCATTTATATCTATATAATCATAATATTTTGACACAAAATAATTAGTAGCTAATCACACTTCACACTGTAAAACCATAAGTTAATAAACCATGTGTTATACGGAGTACAAAATACTCTTGAAATACCACAGAGAAATGCAATCCAGAAAATACAACATGAATTTAACATACTAAAAATCAAAGAATGAAGAAATCAAGAAAAAGAAAAAGAACAAATGCTGTGTCTGTACTAAAAATCAAAGAATGAATTGACCAAGCCAGAATTGAAAGTAGAGAGCCAGAATTAAGCCACAAACCTTAATTGACAATCGAAACGAAAAAGCAGAGGCCGGAACCGAGTGGACGAACACGTACAGCAAAGCCAAAAGACGGACTGAAATTGACCGAACACATACAGCAAATTCAGTTGCAATCGGGAAATAAACATTGACAATCAAAATTAAATTGACTGAAATGAACCAAAATTAATGAAGACACAAACCTCAAAATCGAAACAAAGAAGCAGGGGTATTAGGGCAAACGACGGTGTTAGGAATTGGTTAAGATATTTTAGAAAGCGGAGGAGGTGGTGGTAGAAAGCAGCGGCGAAGAAACGGAGGTGGAGAGGCGACGGTGACGGGCGACGGTGGAGATGACCAGTGGAGGAGGTGGTGGTTAAATTGGTGTTTGTGGTTTGAAATTGTGTGATAGGAGGTGGTAGTGGAGAGGCGGCGGTAGAAAGGCGGCAGGGGAACGCGACGGCGACGAGGCGGTGGTGGGGATTACCGGTGGAGGAGGTGGTGGTGGTTAAATTGGAGTTGGTGGTTTGAAGTAGTGGTGGTTTGATGAATGAAAAATAAGAAGGCAAGTCTTAGAGGACTGTGGCCTCGATCTAAAAAGGGGGAAAAGTTAAACCCAAAGAGAACGGTTCTTGCATATAACCGTTCTCTTTGGTAAGTCTTAGAGGACGGTTGTGTATTAGAACCGTCCTCTTAGGTTTCACTTTAATTTCCCTCCTTCCTTTGCTATATTAAGGACGCTTGGTCAATCCAACCGTCTTCTTTGTTCACATTTTAAGTACGGTTTATTTATTAACCGTTCTCTTTTAGGTTAATTTTGAGCGCCAAATTTTTTTAGGGTATATAGAACGGTTCCGCTTTTTTGCGTACTATTATCGCTGTCCTCTAATCCCAGATTTGTAGTAGTGTAGAGTCACTTCATTAAACCTAAACTCTCGTGGTTTAGCAGGTACCATATCTCCTTTTATAGGTAATTTAAGCTTCCTTAAAAATGTTACGCTTTACGGTAATCATTTGCAAGGTTTAATACCCCCTAGTTTAGGTCGTTTATCCAGGTTGCAAAAGTTATGGTTATTCAATAATTCAATAATTCAATAATTCAATAATTGGCGAAAATTTAATTAGTGGCGTGTTTCCTCCCGATATCACCAATCTGGTTAACCTTCAGATTTTGGAAATGGGATACATGGAATTGACAAATTCTATTCCTCACGATATCGGGAGGCTCAAGAATTTAGAATTACTCTATTTGAACTCCAATGCGCTAACAGGTAGAATACCCGATTCCCTGGGGAATTTATCATATCTGAGTATACTTCAGTTGGACGACAACAGCTTCAAAGGAGGTATACCTGAAAACATCGGGAATTGCAAGAGCTTGTTAGAATTGACTCTATCACATAATGAACTCAACGGAACCTTAGACAGCAAACTATTCACGGGATCTGCTGCGTTTACTCAAATAGATTTGTCGTATAATCGACTGACAGGGCCTTTACCTTTGGAGATAAGTAAAAAAACCAGCCTTGTAGACTTTAGACTGTCAAAGAATATGTTTTCAGGCGTGCTTCCCGAGGGTCTTGGTGAGTGTACCGAACTTCAATACCTATATATGGACACGAATTCATTCCACGGTGTCATCCCGTCGTCGTACTCTTCCTTGACCAAATATTCAAGAAATTGATTTTTCTCAAAACAACTTATCTGGCCCAATCCCATCTTTTTACTCTAAAATTTCCACGATATATCACCTGAACTTGTCTCATAACGACTTCCAGGGAAGTGTTCCGACAAATTCAGTTTTTGCAAATGTGAGTGCAGTATTTCTTGACGGAAATAGCATGCTTTGTGGAGGGATTCCACAGCTGCATTTACCTAAGTGCATCGAGAAAGAAATCAAGAAGGGGAAGGAAACCAACAAGTCTCGTGCGCTTAAGCTGATCATTCCTGTCGTAAGTGCACTTGTCGGGGTACTAGCCATTGCCGCAGGGTTATACCTCGCATGTAGAAGGAAAGAGAATACACCGCTTTCAGTAGGGTTAGAGATGAAAGGAGCGTTAATGAAAGTGTCTTACGACATGCTACTTAAAGCAACAAATGGGTTTTCTGCGGAAAATCTACTCGGTTCAGGCTCTTTCGGATCAGTTTTTAAGGGCATTTTGAACGGGAAAACAGTGGCGGTGAAAGTTCTAAACTTGCAACATCACGCAGCGTACAAAAGCTTCATGGCAGAGTGTAGGGCTTTGAGGAACGTCCGTCACCGGAATTTGGTTGGCCTCATAACAGCTTGCTCGAGTATTGATTTCCGCAGAAACGATTTCAAAGCTTTGGTGTACGAGTTCATGCCCAACGGAAGCCTTGGCGGATGGTTACACGGAGCAGTCAAAACCTTAAGCCTTCGTGAAAGGGTGGATATATCAATCGATGTGGCTCATGCAATCAACTATCTCCACCATGAGTGTGAAACTCCTGTTGTTCATGGAGATCTAAAACCAAGCAACATATTACTCGATCAAGACATGGTCGCTCACGTTGGAGATTTTGGACTAGCAAGGTTTCTTACTCAACCTCGACATCCAAATCAAAGCAGCACGTTAGGAATCGCAGGCACCATCGGATATGCTGCTCCAGGTAACAATGCATACCGCGTCTCCTTTTATTTATTAAAGTTGAATTCGAGCATTTTCTAACTTACCGACCTTGCATCAAATTTATATGTATAGAATATGGCCTGGGAAGTGAAGCGTCAACTGCAGGAGATGTATACAGCTATGGTATATTGCTACTTGAGCTTATGACAGGAAAGACTCCAACAGACACAGCGTTTGAAGGAGACGACAACCTTCATACGTACGCAGAGGCAGCACTACCCGACCAAGTGCTGCAAATTGTAGATCCAGCACGAGGAGAAGCTAATCTCACTGATGATTCTTATGAAAGACGAGAAATCCAAGATGAACAGCAGCGGATATTAAAATGCATTAGTTCTGTGATTAGTGTTGGGATTTCGTGCTCGAAGCATCAGACAGAAGATCGAATCACAATAAGTGATGCCTTAAACATGCTACTGGCAGCTAGAGATAGCCTTGTTAATGCCTAACAATAGACCAAGTTGATGTTTGATGGTGAGGAGTCATTTTAGCGAAATGTAGATCTCTTTAATCCTCGAAGATTCGATGGAAATTTCATTCTTACGTGTGAATAGCGTGCATAAAGTTTTGTTACAGTGTATTGTACCTTTCATAGTGATCTAGTACATAAAGTTTCTTAAACGATGGCTGGAAAAAGGGGAAAAAAAGTGTTGACCATTGACTTGCAGATGTAGTCAGGTCCTTTTTAATTGGCTTATATGTTTCGCTTTATGATATGTTGGATTTATGATCCAAAATTAACTAAGTTAATTTTCTATTATTATTTAGTTAGTGAAATAAGTAATTTAGAATATTAATAGTCAAAGTTAATGGTTATAACTCCTAATAAATAGAGGAGTTACTAAAATCATAATGATAATGTGCAATCAAGTGCATTTAGAACGTAAGATTAAATGTGGAATAACTCCACTTAATTAGGTTAGTATTTAGTTTTTTAATTACTTAAATTTAGGTTGTAAGCCTATATAAAGGCCACTAATTTATATTTATCATTTGAGCAAGTTTATAACAACTTCTCCCTTTTCTCCCCTAATTATATTCCCCCTTAAAATTCTACATGATAATCGTCTGCAAGGCATCATCCCCCCTAATTTAGGCCATTGTTAAAGAACAATTCACTTGTCGGGGAAATACCGCCCGACCTCAGAGTTCTGTACATAGCCTCTAATGAACTAGAGGGAAAACTACCTGCAGACAACAAACTTACCGGACCTCTATTTGACAACATACAAAATCTTACCTCCTTATAATATATTTACGCGGATTTCAACACTTTCACTGGAACTATCCCGAACCACATCGGAGACCTGCGGAACCTAATCAACCTTGCAGTTGTAGGAAACCAACTCACTGGAACACTTCCTCTGTTCCTTTTCAATCTCACCACACTTGAAGTTCTAGATCTTAACGATGACTTCTTCCGCGGAGAAATTCCATCACAGTTAAGATTCAGTGTTCCTAATTTGTCATGGTTGAGTTTTGCTCTAAATAACTTTTCGGGATCAATTCCGACCATAACAAATTTCACAGGCCTTGAACAAATATTATTGAAACACTAGTTAGTTAACTGTACCCAATTAGGTAAGCTGGAATTGGAATCAAATGAGTTTTTCGGAGTCTTGCCAGTGTCAATTGCTAATCTCTCCACGACTTTAATGTTTCTCGCAATTGGTGAAAATTTGATAAGTGGCGTGTTTCCTCCTGATATCACCAATCTGGTTAACCTCTAGACGTTGGATATGGGAAACATGGAATTGAAAAATTCTATTCCACGCGATCTCGGAAGGCTCAAGAATTTAATTAGAAGTACTCAATTTGTACTCCAATGCGCTAACAGGTAGTATTCCCGATTCCTTGGGAAATTTATCGTATCTGAGTGAACTTCACTTGGATGACAACAGTTTTGAAGCAGGTATACCTGAAAACATTGAGAATAGCAAGAGCTTGTTAGAATTGACGCTATCACATAATGAGCTCAACAGAAGCTTGGACAACAAACTATTCACGGGATCTGCTGCGTTTACACAGATAGATTTGTCGTATAATCGACTGACAGGGCCGTTACCTTTGGAGATAAGTAGAAAAACCAGCCTTGTAGACTTGAGACTGTCAAAGAATAAGTTTTCTGGAGTACTTCCCGAGGGTCTTGGCGAGTGTACCAAACTTCAATACCTATATATGGACACAAATTCATTCCATGGTGTCATACAGTCGTCGTCCTCTTCCTTGACAAGCCTCCAAAAAATTGATTTTTCCCGAAACAACTTATCTGGCCCAATTCCGACTTTCATCTCTAAAATTTCAACGATATATTACCTGAACTAAATCAACTAATCTCATAACAACTTCCAGGGAAGTGTCCCGATAATTATTGTCGATGACTTCAAAATTGACTCGAAAACTTTATGCTACGTATTGAAAGTGTGAAACTATGTGTGAGCATTGAGATGGCAATGGGTCGGATTCTATAGGATCCCGATCCAAACCCATTTTGCATGCATTGGACCTCGATTTGACTCAAATACGTCGGGTCCAAATTTCTAAGGCCTGGCGGGTTTGTGTTCTTTACGAGTCATTGTTTTGTAGACATATTATAATCGTAAAAAAATATTTTTGAAAGTTTGGATATTGATAATCTGAAGTTCAACAACTTTACTATGAAACTTGTATAAAACATATTTAGAACATTAAAATTCTTTCACGAGTGGTTCGTAAAATGTGAAATAAAAAAACACGATACTTGAGACTAAACTATACTTGTACAAGTTATTATATAGTTAGTGGTATAATAATATTTGTATTATCTATACATTGTTGTAATTATATCTTTGTAATATATTATTCATTGTTTTAATATAATTCCCCAACATATACTTGAAAAGAAATATAGTGGAGAATAGATGATTGACATTTTAGAGAAAAAAAAAAAAACATTGTACGTACTAAACTATGCTCCTATTACGTATTTTGTGTAATCTACTAACATCTGCTCACCGTAAAAGGCTAAAAGCCCCACCTCCAGTTATGGAATAATTTTAATTTTTAAAGACCGGCTTTTCTAGCGTGCGAATTGTGATAGATCGCATGAAAAATCAAAGCATTCATTGAGTCTTTTAATTTTTAAAGACCATTGACTTGGAGATGTAGATAGTCATCAGTCATCAGTCATCAGTCATCAGTAAATAGGTCTTTTGTAATTGTGTGCACACGATAGGATCGATCGCATGAAAAATCAAAGCATTCATTGAGTTTTTGAAGTTTAGCTAATCGTGTTAGCTAGATGGTGGAAAGACCATTGACTTGGGAGATGTAGATACTCATTATTCATCACCATCAAGAAATAGGTCTTTTGTAATTGTATATATATACATACAATGGAAGCAAACTAATTAAACCAAACAAAATCTCCCACTTAAAAAGAGTTGAGCATATAAAATTATGAAACTTACTCACCTCAAAACCTCTTACATTCCTTCTAGTTTAATTTCTTGTCTATGTAGCGTCATCGTCGTCTTTTTGTTTGTTACACAAAATAACAAACTGACAGGACCGACTCATTGTTTCGCTTATTCAGGCAATGAAACAGACCGCACTGCATTGTTGGCTATTAAGACCCAACTTGTAGACCGTCCTGAGGGCGTTTTAAGCTCATGGAATGACTCCATTCACCACTGCCATTGGGTCGGTGTCGTTTGCGGCCGCAAGCATAATAGAGTCACTTCATTAGACTTAAACTATCGCGGTTTATCAGGTACCATATCTCCTTTTATAGGTAATTTAAGCTTCCTTAAAAATGTTATGCTTTACGACAATCATCTGCAAGGTGTAATACCCCCTAGTTTAGGTCATTTATCCAGGTTACAAAACTTATGGTTATTCAATAATTCACTTGTTGGAGAAATACCCCGCAACTTGTCAAGTTGCACCGACCTCAGAGATCTAATTTTAGGCGACAACAAACTGGACGGAAAACTGCCGGCAGAATTAAGCACATTGTCAAAATTACAAATTTTCGTTGTTCAACACAACAACATTACTGGACCTCTATTTGACATCATACAAAATTTTACCTCCTTACAAGGTATTTACACGGCTTTCAACACTTTCACTGGAACTATCCCGAACAACATCGGTGACATGCGAAACCTAGTTATCCTCAGCATTGAAAGTAATCAACTCGCTGGAACACTTCCCCACTCCCTTTTCAATCTCTCTGCACTTCAAGAACTTGATCTTAGTGGCAACTTTCTCCACGGAGAAGTTCCGTCACATTTAGGATTCAGTGTTCCCGATTTGACATGGTTGGACTTTGGCGAAAATAACTTTTCAGGATCAATTCCAACCCTAACAAATTTCACAGGCCTCCAACAAATAATATTTGGCGATAATCACTTCAGTGGAAAAATTTCTCATGATTTTCACCAATTTCATAATCTGCTCACCTTAGAAATCTCATATAACCACTTCAAGGGCGACATCAAGTTTATTGAAACACTAGTTAACTGTACCCAATTACAATCGCTGCAATTGGAATCAAATGAGTTTTCCGGAGTTCTGCCCGTGTTAATTACCAATCTCTCGAAGACTTTAACGGGTCTCACAGTAGGCCAAAATTTAATTAGTGGCGTGTTTCCTCCCGATATCACCAATCTGGTCAACCTTCAGCTTTTGTATATGGAAAACATGGAATTGACAAATTCTATTCCTCACGATATCGGGAGGCTCAAGAATTTAGAAATACTCGATTTGAGCTCCAATGCACTAACAGGTAGAATACCCGATTCCTTGGGGAATTTATCATATCTAAGTGAACTTCACTTGGACGACAACAGCTTCAAAGGAGGTATACCTGGAAACATCGGGAATTGCAAGAGCTTGTTAGAATTGACGCTATCACATAATGAACTTAATGGAACCTTAGACAGCAAACTATTCACGGGATCTGCTGCGTTTACTCTAATAGATTTGTCGTATAATCGACTGACAGGGCCTTTACCTTTGGAGATAAGTAAAAAAACCAACCTCGTAGACTTTAGACTGTCAAAGAATATGTTTTCAGGCGTGCTTCCCGAGGGTCTTGGTGAGTGTACCGAACTTCAATACCTATATATGGACACGAATTCATTCCACGGCGACATCCCGTCATCGTACTCTTCCCTGACGAGCGTTCAAGAAATTGATTTTTCTCGAAACAACTTATCTGGCCCAATCCCGTCTTTTTTCTCAAAAATTTCCACGATATATTACCTGAACTTGTCTCATAATGACTTCCAGGGAAGTGTCCCGACAAATTCAGTTTTTGCAAATGCGAGTGCAGTATTTCTTGACGGAAATAGCAAGCTTTGTGGAGGGATTCCACAGCTGCATTTCCCTAAATGCATCGAGAAAAAAATCAAGAAAAGGAAGGAAACCAACAAGTCTCGTGCGCTTAAGCTGATCATTCCTGTCGTAAGTGCACTTATCGGGGTACTTGCAATCGCAGGAGGGTTATACATGGCATGTAGAAGGAAAGAAAATACACCGCTTTCAGTAGGTTCAGAGACGAAAGGAACGTTAATGAAAGTGTCTTACGACATGCTACTTAAAGCAACAAATGGGTTTTCTGTGGAAAATCTACTCGGTTCAGGCTCTTTCGGGTCAGTTTTCAAGGGCATTTTGAACGGGAAAACTGTCGCTGTGAAAGTTCTGAACTTGCAACATCACGCAGCGTACAAAAGCTTCATGGCAGAGTGTAGGGCTTTGAGGAACGTCCGTCACCGGAATTTGGTTGGCCTCATAACAGCTTGCTCGAGTACTGATTTTCGCAGAAACGATTTCAGAGCTTTGGTGTACGAGTTCATGCCCAATGGAAGCCTTGGTGGATGGTTACATGGAGATGTCGGAAACTTAAGCCTTCGTGAAAGGGTGGATATATCAATCGATGTGGCTCATGCAATCAACTATCTCCACTATGAGTGTGAAACTCCTGTCGTTCATGGCGATCTAAAACCAAGCAACATATTACTCGATCAAGACATGGTCGCTCACGTTGGAGATTTTGGACTAGCAAGATTTCTAACTCAACCTCGACATCCAAATCAAAGCAGCACTATAGGAATCATGGGGACCGTCGGATATGCTGCACCAGGTAAAAATGCATACAACGACTCCTTTTATTATTAAATTTGAATTCCGAGCATTCTCTAAGTGTCAAATTGCCATTGAATTTTTCATGTGTCAAGAATATGGCCTTGGAAATGAAGCGTCTACTGCAGGAGACGTTTACAGCTATGGTATATTGCTACTTGAGCTTATGACAGGAAAGACTCCTACAGACACAATGTTCGAAGGAGACGAAAACCTTCATACGTACGCAGAGGCAGCATTACCCGACCAAGTGCTAGAGATTGCGGATCCAGCACTCGAAGAAGATAATCTTACCGATGATTCCTATGAAAGACGAGAAGTCCAAGATGAACAGCAGCGGAAATTAAAATGCATTAGTTCTGTGATTAGTGTTGGGATTTCGTGCTCAAACCATCTGACAGAAGATCGAATCACAATAAGTGATGCCTTAAGCATGCTACTGGCAGCTAGAGATAGCCTTCTAAGTGCTAACAATAGGCGTCGTCATCCTGCAAGAGGTATATCATAAAACAAATCAAAATATTACCCAAAAAAAGACGTTTGGTAATGTTCGAAACAGCCTTGTTTCAGGTTGAAGACGCAGAAGTGTAGCGTGGAAGAGAAGTTGGTCAGTAATAAAAGTAACGGCGTAACCTTTGAAGGCTGAGGAGGTTAAAGAAAAGCGTGAGAGGCAATAAATAGAACCTGTAAACTCGCCGTCTTCTTTCCAAATGATAATCTGTAATTTTCTGAATCATTTATGAGCGTATTTCTTTTTCTTTATCATGCTAGTTCAAGTACTACAAAACAGAGTTCTAGTTCTTCAAATAGAAATGACATATTAGCCATGTAGACGAAACTGATTTCAGCCACGGTCTTTGTTTGTCGCTACTTAGTAAAATGTAGATCTCCGTTAATTCACGCTGATTCGGCATTGACAAAAGAGTGAAGGAAAAACTCTCTAAACGGGAGCGAAAGGTAAAATGTTCAAAATTTGTTTATGGTGGTGTGATATAGATCTACTTTTCTCCTTTCCAAGCCTTAACTTATCATTGAAAATTCCGTTTTTACAGTGATCAGCTAACCGAAGACTTGTAAAGTAGGTACTCTTTAGGTTTACAGTGATTGAATTTTAGTCAATGACATCGGATGTAGTGAGACTAAATGCATGTTCGGATTGAAGATATTTGTGTTTTTAAGATCAATACTACACGCATTTACTCTTATTACATACTTTTGTGTCATCAACTAACATCCACTTACCGTAAAAGTCCTACCTTCAATTAAGAAATACTCGATAGATATCTAGATTTTTATGATAAGTTTTTCTAACGTGTGAATTGTGTGCGTGCACACGTTTAGAATAAAAAAAAAAATAGTGACAGATTCCTTTGAAAAATCAAGTCATTTACTGAGTTTTTGTAGTTTAGTTAAAATGAATATTCCGTACTAAATGTAGTACATAATTATTCTGAAACGAGTGCTGGAAAAAGAAAAAAGTATTGAGCTAAATCCTTTTCAATGTTTATATATTAACATTAAACAGAAGCAAACTAATTAAACCAAGCACATTCTCCGACTTAAATAAAAACAACAGCTTACAAATATGAAACTTACTCATCATAAAACCCCTTCCTGTCTGTGTAGCAACATGGCTGTTGTTGTCGTCGTAGTCATGTTTTCGTTACTGACGCAAAATAACAAACAGACTCATAGTTTCGCGTATTCAGGAAATGAAACTGACCGCGTTGCGTTGTTGGCTATTAAGAGCCAACTTGTAGACCGTCCTGAGGGAGTTTTAAGCTCATGGAATGACTCCATTCACCACTGCCATTGGGTCGGTGTCATTTGCGGCCGCAAACATAACAGAGTCACTTCATTAAACCTAAACTCTCGTGGTTTAGCAGGTACCATATCCCCTTTTATAGGTAATTTAAGCTTCCTCAAAAATGTTGAGCTTTACGGTAATCATTTACAAGGTGTCATACCCCCTAATTTAGGTCATTTATCCCGTTTACGAGAATTATTGTTATTCAATAACTCCCTTGTGGGGGAAATACCGCGCAGCTTGTCATGTTGCACCGACCTCAGAGATTTAGACATAAGCGAGAATGAACTAGTGGGAAAACTACCTGCAGAATTAAGCAAGCTGTCGAAATTACAAATTTTCGCTGTTGAACACAACAAACTTACTGGACCTCTATTTGACATCATACAAAATCTTACCTCCTTACAAAATATTAATGCGGTCTTCAACACTTTCACTGGAACTATCCCGAACAACATCGGTGACATGCGAAACCTAGTTATCCTCGCCGTTGCAGGAAATCAACTCACTGGAACACTTCCCCAGTCCCTTTTCAATCTCTCTGCACTTCAAGATCTTGATCTTACTGACAACTTCTTCCACGGAGAAATTCCGTCACATTTAGGATTCAGTGTTCCTAATTTCACATGGTTGGGGTTTGGTCAAAATGATTTCTCAGGATCAATTCCGACCATAACTAATTTCACAGGTCTCGAAGAAATATATTTATATGAGAATCACTTCAGCGGGAAAGTTCCTCGTGATTTTCACCAATTTCATAATCTGCAAGACTTAGCTCTCTCGTATAACCACTTCGACGGCGACATCAACTTTATTGAGAGCCTAGTTAACTGTACCCAATTAAAATCGCTGCAATTGGAATCAAATAAGTTCTCCGGAGTTTTGCCTGTGTTAATTACCAATCTTTCCACGACTTTAATGGGTATCACAATTGGAGAAAATTTAATTAGTGGCGTGTTTCCTCCCGATATCAGCTATCTGGTCAACCTTCAGATTTTGGATATGGGAAACACGGAGTTGACAAATTCTATTCCTCACGATATCGGGAGGCTCAAAAATTTAGAAGCACTCTATTTGAGCTCCAGTGCGCTAACAGGTAGAATACCCGATTCCCTGGGGAATTTATCATATCTGAGTATACTTCAGTTGGACGACAACAGCTTCAAAGGAGGTATACCTGAAAACATCGGGAATTGCAAGAGCTTGTTAGAATTGAATCTATCACATAATGAACTCAACGGAACCTTAGACAGCAAACTATTCACGGGATCTGCTGCGTTTACTCAAATAGATTTGTTGTATAATCGACTGACAGGGCCTTTACCTTTGGAGATAAGGAAAAAAACCAGCCTCGTAGACTTTAGACTGTCAAAGAATATGTTTTCAGGTGTGCTTCCCGAGGGTCTTGGTGAGTGTACCGAACTTCAATACCTATATATGGACACGAATTCATTCCACGGTGTCATCCCGTCGTCGTACTCTTCCTTGACCAGCGTCCAAGAAATTGATTTTTCTCAAAACAACTTATCTGGCCCAATCCCGTCTTTTTACTCTAAAATTTCCACGATATATCACCTGAACTTGTCTCATAACGACTTCCAGGGAAGTGTTCCGACAAATTCAGTTTTTGCAAATGTGAGTGCAGTATTTCTTGACGGAAATAGCATGCTTTGTGGAGGGATTCCACAGCAGCATTTACCTAAGTGCATCGAGAAAGAAATCAAGAAGGGGAAGGGGAAGGAAGGGGAGGGGAGGGGAAATGGTGGTGTTTGGATACCATTTTTCCTCCAAATCTTGCCTATTTTGGAGGGACTCCAATTAGACTTTGAGGAGGGTAAATGGATCCCTCCAAATCCCTCCCCCTCCATTTCCTTCCCTCCATTTTTTGTATCCAAACAAAGGAAAATCAATCCCCCCATTTCCCTCCCCTTCCTTTCCCTCCATTTCCCTCAATCCAAACACACCCTTAGGGTCCGTTTGGATAGCATTTTAGGAGGGAAAGGAAAGTGAGGATGAGTGAGGGAAAGGAAAAAAAAAGGGGAGGGAAGGGGAGGAAAATCAAAGCTTGTATGTTTGGATAACTAAAATCAATGAAAGGAATGGGAAGGAAAGAAGAATGGAGAGGCTTAATGGGAGAGATTTTCTTTTCCTTCCAAATCTTGCCAAATTTAGAAAGATTTTGTTTTAGTTAAAATGAGGGAAATCAAATCCTTCTATTCCCCTCCCCTTTCAATCCTTTTTTTCCCTGTAAAAAAGGGAGCTTGGCCCATTTAGAAGTAATGAGGAGTGAAAGAAATGCTCAAGCCCAAACTGATAATGAAACAAAAGTTGAAGAGAAAGTTTGTCAGCCCAGCTCAACAAGTATTCCAGGCCCAATGTGTGAAAGTCCTCAAACAAGTTGGCAGATGAAAGCAAAGCATTTTTGGGAAGGAAGACGTAAATGTTGTATGTAGGGGTGTCTTTCTATTTTGTCTTATAGTGTTAACCTCTCTAGGGTTTTGTGCCTATATAATGTAAGGAATGAGTCATTAAAATGTAAGACAAAAAGATTAAAAGAAAAGCTAATCAAATACAGCCGTTTAAAGGTAAGAGAGAAACCTCTTCCTCTGTTTATCGTCTTCATACTTGTTCAATGGAATCAGTGTCTATCATGCTCTTTAATGGCAAATTCTACATGGTATCAGAGCCTTGAGCTCTTGATAGCCACTGTAGATTGCCTCTTGTGTGTTTTCTTTTGTTCTTTCGTTTTAAAGTTTGGATCTTTGTTGTGGTTTATACATCCTCTGTTGTTGTCTATCTTTTTCTGGTAGTTTGTTTCTGATTTTGCCTGCAACCATGCCTGATAATGATGCCACACACACTATCTCGATGACTGACCCTCTCTATTACAACCCTTCTGAGGGAAACCAAACCCTAAAGGTGACACCTTTGCTGTCTGGGGTTGAGGATTATGGATCTTGGAAACGTCAGATGGAGTTGGCTTTGTCTGCCAAAAGAAAGTTGGGCTATGTCACTGGCAAAGTCACAAGACCAACCTCAGACCCCAACAAACAGGAAGCCTGGGAAGCCTCAAATCATCTGGTGATTTCCTGGATTCTTCAGAATGTGAGTGACAGGATTAAGTTGGTTATAATGAAGAGGGAAACAGCCAAGGAGATGTGGGATGTGTTGGAAAGGAGATATGTTGTGGCTAATGGTGCAAGGAAGTATAAGTTGAACAAAGAAACGTATGAGGTTGAGCAGGCTGGAAAGACCATTGAAGAATACTACACACAGTTGCAAATCATATGGGATGATTTGGAGAACATGAGAAAGCTTCCTGTCATTACCACAACTGCAGCTGATGTGACTGCTTACTTGAAAGCCTTGGACCAGGAAGATGAAGAAAGAAGGCTGTTTCAGTTTCTCAATGGTTTGGACAAGGGTTATCTCATGCTGAGGAGTAATATTCTTCTTATGTCTCCCTTACCAAGTGTGGATGGAGCTGTGGCAATGTGTCTTCAGGAGGAGTCACAAAACAACAATGCAATTGATCACAAAGGTCATGAAAGTTCAGCATACTTGGGCAGAGGAGAGAGGTATGAAGAGCAGTGCAAACATTGTGGGAGGAAAAATGACACAGCTAAGTCGTATCGCTGAAATCAAAAATAAACCCTACGGACTACTAACAATAGCTAGCGGCAAGAAGGGGTCGAACCACAGAGAAACAATTACTCGCAAGACACTTAGTTGACAGGTTATTCCTAGGTATGACGATGTTTGGTTGGAAAAACTAATAAACTACTAGCAAATATGATAAAGAGGGGTTTAAACTAGGGAGAAAAGACTAGGGTCTTGGGTTCCTTATGTCAATAATCCGGATAAAATAAGTTTCACCGAAATAGCAATCAATTGGATCGTGCAAGGCGATTAGGGCAGAACACGCTCTCTCGAATCAATGTTCCCTTAAGTTCAATTTAGCGGGCTCTCGCGACTTACTAATTCAACTTATCAATTACGCGAAGTGGTCTAATACTGATTAGGCTTTCGATCTTAAATCAATATTACCCTAGGTTCAATTCAATTAAGGCGTCCCTAAATTCAATTGATAATTAATCGCGCAGGAAGAAATCGCACAAGCACAAACCAATCAATTACAACAATTTAATCAAAACTCCGGATTAAAGGCATAATTCCCCCTCAACCCTAGTTGGGGAATTAGCTACTCATAACTAAGGCAAAAGACATATTAATAATTAAAGAGAAGAAATTAAGAACAATAAACATGAAATTACCAATTGAAATAATCTTGAAATTAATCCTGAGTACCGACGGTTACAAAGCTTGAAGATGAACTTAAAAGAGAACTTGAAGTTTTTCTAAGAGAGTAATTCTAAAAAGCAGTAGAAAGCAGTAAATAAAGGATAGCCTAAACCTAACTCACGAGTTTCTTATTTATAGTAATTCCTAAAATATTAAAATAATTAAATTACAAAATAACTCCGTCGAATAAAAATCCAAGGCCGGCCGGCCGGCTGCCGGTCGGCGCCCGAATGCGTAGCCCAAATTTTGGGCTTAAAATCTCGTGAAAAAGTCAACAAAAGCACATCAGCCGGCCGACCGGCCGCCGGTCAAGTTTGACCGGCCGGCCCTTCGAAATTGGGCTGGCTTTTCCTTGGGCTTTGACCCTTCTTCCTTTTCTTCCTTATTGGGCTTGACTTTCGAATTTCGCCCAAGTCATTTACTTCGTCACTCCCGAGCTCGTCTTCGCCTCAGTCTTGGGGTTCAGTCATAACTTCCATTTTTCACCAAACGCACGGAAATGCAACAAATTCTGCGGACCACGGAAAAACACCAAAAACGCTACTCGAGCGAAATATGAGAACAAAATGGCCCTAAAGGGCGCATTTTGACAATAAAACGCAGCTCGGGACGGGGGTAAAAACATATAAAAATAACGTATATCAAACTCCCCCAAGCCAGGCTCTTGCTCGTCCTCGAGCAAGTGACTCAACTAAAACTAAACACACCATACAAGTATAAACAAAAGATGAGAAACAACGACTCAGAGCCGAGCATGAACTGTCGCTAATCAAGTACAACTTAAACAATCATGAGCAGTCGAAAGTGTTAGGAATAAATTCCCAACTGCAGAAACAAAGTCAATACACACTTATCAAGCCGCATAGAAATGATTTGTGAACCGGCGACCCTAGGAGACCAATAATGTAGTGTCCTCACGGGTTTCACTCTGCACTCATTTAAGAACAAGGGTGAGTATATGTGTATTATATGTAACAATGCAAAGGTAACTCACTCACCATCTCGACTCGTGAAACACGCCTGCAATCGAATGTGAAAACAATCTCTACAACATAAGTACGTGTCCAACCAAACGAATGACCAGAATACATGCCAAGGACTTACGCGGGAAGGCCAAGGTGAAGGGTGAAAGGTGGTTGCGCCAAGCGCGTTTAGGATAAGTGGAGCTAAATTCGGTAGTTGCAAAAGCTACAAAAATTCAACTCGCCACAACATTCAACCCAACTCCGTCGACTCGGAGGCAAAATAAACTCAAGCTCAAGATACAACCTCCGTAAGAAAAGTCGAATAAATCTCGTCAACCAACCGTATTATGTACAACCCCAAACGAAATAACATATTTTTTTGCGTTTTCTTCTCTTTTCTTTTTTTTTCGATTTTTCTGTTTTTTTTTTTTTTTTTTTTTTTTTTTTTTGAAATGCAAACAATAAAAAGGGTAACGGTAGGTGACGAAAAATTAAGCTTCCAACTCGTAACTCTTTTCTGCAACCTCAAATCAATGCCTCGAGCATAAACCAACATACCAAAAATCAAATGCAACTGTCCCGAATAGGGTAGGTAAATGAAAAGGTAAGTGGTTAGATAAAATGTAGTATAAAAACAAGCTTTAAGGCTAAGACGGGGTGCAAAAAGTGGTAAACCTATAATCTAAAGGGTAAGAAAAACAGGCTATTTGGCTAATGTGGAGCTCATAAAACAAGTATAAGTCTTTGCGCTTTCCTCATGTAATGCCGCTAGCCACCAACCCGACACGACTCAGTATTAAGCAGATTGAGTTCACATTTATGCATGTTAATATTACGCCCTGCACGAGGAGGAACTACACACAACCTAACAACAAGGAGACCAGTCGTAGATGTCACTGGCCTTGGAGGCTCTAATCATCTCCATATATGTAGCTCACTAATTACCGGTCGAGCCTATGGTTCAACAAAACAAACTAGCAACTGACTCGTAAGATCAACTCTATAACGCATGAAGCACATGCTCAATCATGATAAGTGTAAGAAAAGGACAACATAGGCAATTAAATCATCGTCGTTTTGCATGTTTCAACATCTAACTGACTCTATTTTTTTTTTTGAAATTTTTGACATTTTTTTAATTTTTTTTGGATTTTTTGAAAATGAAAAGAAAAATAGGAGCAATAAGAAGAACTAACCAAAAGCAATCAAAACTAACTAACACACAAATACAAGAGAATGAAAAATAAAGCAACCTAATTCCTCCCCCAAGCCTAAACTTCACAATGTCCTCAGTGTGATCAGCAGCAAACAATAACCAACATCCAAAATCAGAAAACACAACTGGAGGACTCAAATCAATAATGGGGAAGGAAATAAAACGAGAGTAGAGAGGAGAAAACATACTATAAAGAGGGATTCCCCTGCCGAGGAAGATGCGCGGGGTTAGTGGTGCGCGCCACTTATTAATCGTCTGCTCGTACTCATCAATTTCCTAAGATCGGGATCATCCTCTTCGTCGTCTATCGGCATCCCTAAGGCTGCAGCACCCGACCCAGACGCGCCTGCGTCACCAAAACTAGTAAAGGGCTGCTGCGGAGCTCCATATCCGTATCCACCATCTGGCCAAGTAAAAGGAGTAGAGTAATAAGCCGGCTGAAGGGTGAACCCTCCATGGACGCTCGGGTCGGTATACCCGCCGTCGGGCCAAGTGTAGAAGGACGGGTGAGGTCCCTCTGGTGGTACGGTGCCCTGCCTCGCATAAGCATCATATGAGAGGCCCGACTCAACGCTGGTCAGTATAAACCCGATCAATTCGCGCGTGCGTCGCGCGCAAATCATCCCCGTACTGATGACGAAAGCTATCAAAATCAGAACGGAGCCCAGTCAGCCCCAAATCCATACGACCCATCATAGAGACAATATCAGGGTGTAGGTCGTAGTACTGCGGAGTGCCGTATTTGTGGAGACCGCGAAGTACGTGAAGGTTCCTCAATACCAGAAGAGGTCTCGGCGGGGTGTGTCTCCCGTCGGCTGAAAGTGCGGACAGGCACAGTAGGGGCAGGAGCTCCTGCAAGCGGTAGAGTGTAAGTGGGTTGATCGGCCACCACCGCACTGAGAGGCGCCAGGTAGCTCAATACTCGGAAGCCGGTTGATCATCCAAACGCGTTTGCCCACCGAATTGTGGGTGATCCAGTTCAGAGGACTATGAAAATAATTCGTATCAAGAAGATAATTGCTCGCGATAAGCGTGTCGCGGAGTTGTCAACAAAATCAGATCCTCATAGCGATTTGGGTGATGAGGCCACCCACAAACACCGGCACATTAGCCGCATAAGCACTAGACAACCGCTTCAGGTGATAAGCGAGATGGTACGCGATGTTGATATGAAACTTCGCGGGTTTCTGCCGAAGGTACTGTCCCAAAATCTGCATCTCCTCAGTTCGGACATTATGGGGCTCGCTCCTGCTAAAGATTGTCAAACCCATGAATCGCTGCCAAATGCGAATGGCGGTGATGGATCCGAATCAACTCATATGGCGACCGGCGTGTGGCGTATTGCCGAAATAGCGCGCCATAGCTCTGTATAGTCAAAAGTATCAGGAGCCTCAACCGCCCTCCTATGAGCTAACCCGAATATTTCACCGAGTTCTTTCGTCGTTAACGTAATGTCGGCATTCATAAGGCGAAACTGCAAGATGGGGAACCCGGAACTAGTGTCTTTCGTAACCTCCAACGAACTCAAAAATTCCCAAGTAAGTCTAGGGTAGGTCATTCGAATCAATCCGAACATAAATTCCATCCCGACGCCTTTAAATAGTTTCTCCGTAACACCGTCTAATCCTAAGGCTCGCAAAGAGTTCCGACAAATAAATCTAGTAGGAACGAGGGTCCGTTTCTTCAAAGCGGTAAACTTATCCTTTTGAGTAGTAGAAGTAAAAATTACCTCGTCGAAATCGGGATCCGGTGCGATGTCGGGTTGAGCCGCTTGATACCGGGTGTTAGGGCGACCGCGTTTCCGAGCTCCTTGAGTTGAATCCGCCATGGAAATGGGTAGGATGAAGTGAGGTTGAGTTTTAGGGTTTGGGTGAAAGAGAGAAAGGGATTTTCGTGGGTTTAGAGTGAATGTAGTGAGAGAGAGTGAAAATTAGAATGTGAGGTGAAATGAGGCGGAAATCTTGTATAAATCCGTAGAAATACGCCTCAGCCGGTCGGACCGTGATCGCCCGGCACGACCCAACGTCAAGATGGCGTCGGTGTCTCGTCAAATTTCTCTACATACCTCAGCCGGGCCCTGACCGGCTGCCGGTCGACCGGCTTAGAGGACCTGTAGCTTATTTTCCTCTTCTTTTTCTCAAAATTAAAACCCTGAAAATTTAGCCTACGGCTCCGGGCCAGGACCGGCGTCCGGTCGGCCGGCTCTTGAGCCCCGTTTTCTTTGCTCGAAAATTTCCTAAGTGTAGAATTATAAACTCAACCTGCACTACTCAAGAAAATTATTAATACCCTCACTCTCGTCTCACCTAGAATGTAATGAAAATGCGAAAAATCAACAGTACAATTAATACAAGAACACGCGGGTTGCCTCCCGGAAGCGCTGGTTTTAAGTCCCGCTCGACTGTGTTACCTCATCAGCAAGAGGAATCAAGTGGTGCGAGGTAGAGTACCTCGACCAAACCAACAGCAGCACCATCGTGATACAGCTTCAAACGATGACCATTAGCTTGAAAACGCTCTCCCGCGCTAGTTTCAAGCTCGAAGTAACCGTACTTACTCGTTTGGGTGATAGTGAACGGTCCTGACCACCGGGACTTCAGCTTGCCCGGAAATAAGCGAAGTCGGGAATTATAAAGGAGCACCTTATCACCTACCTTGAATTCACGAGGTAGAATCCGCTGATCGTGCCTCTTCTTCGTGCGCTCCTTATAAACCCGCGAGCTTTCATAAGCACTCATACGAAATTCATCGAGCCTATTCACCGCAATAATCGCTTCTCCCACACGTAGTCGAGTCAAAATTAAGCTCCTTAACTGCCCACCAAGCTTTATATTCCAACTCAACGGGGAGATGACATGCCTTCCCGTACACCAACCTGTAAGGTGAAGTTCCAATCGGCGTTTTAAACGCCGTCCTATAAGCCCATAGAGTATCATCAAGTTTCGAGCTCCAGTCTTTGCGTGACTTAGTAACCACCTTCTCAAGAATGGACTTGAGCTCCCTATTTGAAACTTCGACCTGCCCGCTCGTCTGCGGGTGATAAGCAAGAGCAGTACGGTGTTGAACACCATACTTCCGTAAAAGAGTGTCGAGATGCTTCTCGTGAAAATGACTTCCCCCATCGCTTATGATTGCGCGAGGGACTCCAAATCGAGGAAAGATCGTCTTGCGAAATAAGTTGATTACCACCTTAGCATCATTGGTAGGAGATGCGACAGCTTCGACCCATTTAGAGACATAGTCGACAGCAACAAGTATAAAACGGTTCCCATTAGAAGACGGGAACGGGCCTTGGTAATCGATTCCCCAAACATCAAACAACTCAACCTCTAGTATACCCGTTTGAGGCATTTCATGCCTCCTTGAGATATTCCCGGTCCGTTGGCACGCGTCACAAGATAGAACGAAAGCGGCTGCATCTTTAAACAAAGTAGGCCAATAAAACCCGGACTGCAATATCTTCGCCGCGGTCTTGGTGGGACCATGATGCCCACCGTAAGGAGATGAATGACATCCCTCTAACACCCCGCGAATCTCCCAATCAGGTACACATTTACGGAATAATCCGTCGCTACACTCACGGAATAGATGTGGATCATCCCAAAAGAACTTCTTTGCATCATGCCGAAACTTCTTCTTTTGTTGAGAAGTAGCATCCTTAGGAAATGTACCTGCAACCACAAAGTTAGCATAATCGGCGAACCAAGGCTCACCATGACTAACTGCCATCAACGAGTCATCCGGAAAAGAGTCGTCAATAGGGACAACAACTCCACCCTCATCGAAACGTAGTCGAGATAGATGATCCGCAACCACATTCTCAGCACCCTTCTTATCGCGGATTTCAAGGTCGAATTCCTGGAGTAGCAGAATCCAGCGAATCAACCTAGGCTTGGCTTCCTTCTTAGCTAGGAGATACTTCAATGCCGCATGGTCCGTATAAACAATCACCTTGGACCCAATAAGATATGATCGAAATTTGTCTAACGCGTAGACAATGGCAAGAAGTTCCTTCTCCGTCGTCGCATAGTTCACCTGCGCTTCATCCAAGGTTTTGCTAGCATAGTATATAGCATGTAATACCTTGTCATGCCTCTGTCCCAACACCGCGCCGATCGCATAATCACTAGCGTCGCACATAATCTCAAACGGCAAGTTCCAATCTGGAGACTGGATAATCGGTGCTGAAATCAAAGCCTGTTGAATCCTGCGAAAAGCTTCAACGCACTCATTAGTAAACACAAAGGGGGCATCCTTCAGGAGGAGCTGGGTAAGTGGTTTAGCAATCTTTGAGAAGTCCTTGATAAAGCGGCGATAAAACCCCGCATGACCAAGGAAGCTTCGGACCCCTTTCACGTTAACGGGAAGAGGTAGTTGCTCAATCACTTGGATTTTAGCTCTGTCAACCTGGATGCCCCTATCAGAAACAACGTGACCAAGGACGACACCCTCCTTCACCATAAAATGACATTTTTCCCAATTTAAAACCAAGTCGACTTCTTCACAACGCTTTAGGACTTTAGACAAATTAAGCAAACAAGACTCAAAATCGGTCCCGTACACACTAAAATCATCCATAAAGACTTCCATAATAGACTCGATAAACTCGGAAAAAATGCTAATCATACAACGCTGAAAAGTAGCAGGTGCGTTACATAAACCAAACGGCATTCGACGATAAGCGAAAGTCCCGTAGGGACACGTAAAAGTGGTCTTTTCCTGATCCTCAGGATGAATGGGGATCTGAAAGAAACCTGAATAGCCGTCTAGATAGCAAAAATACCTGTGGCACGCTAACCTTTCCAACATTTGATCAATAAACGGAAGTGGGTAATGATCCTTCTTCGTGGCGGCATTCAACCGTCGATAGTCGATGCACATCCGCCAACCAGTCACGACTCTAGTGGGAATCAGCTCATTTTTCTCATTCTTGACCACCGTAGTCCCGCCCTTTTTAGGAACAACCTGGACCGGACTAACCCACCTAGAATCTGAAATCGCGTAGATAATTCCAGCATCAAGGAGTTTCATCACCTCCTTCTTAACAACCTCTTGCATGTTCGGGTTCAACCGCCGTTGACCCTGAATCACCGGTTTGTGATCATCCTCGAGGTGAATCGTGCATGCGTAAATCAGGACTAATACCTCTCAAATCACTAAGACTATAGCCCAGAGCCTTCTTGTGGGCTCTCAAAACCTTCAGCAAAGCAGTCAACTGGGACTCCGTAAGATCCTTACTGACGATCACCGGATTCATCTCTTCTTCATCCAAGAACGATACTTCAAATGCGTGAGGCAACGGCTTCAATTCGGGCTTTTGGACCTCGAAGATAAGAGGTCTCAACTGTCTCGATGGTGTCGAAGTCTCTCCGCTCATCAAAGATATAGGAGAGCTTCAAGCTCAAAGAACTTCCGCGATTCCACGGACTGTCTCATCATCCGCACATTCACCACACATTAAAACTTCCAAAGGATCCTTGGACAAGGATCCCTCGGAGACAAAAGACACCGACTCATCAACAATGTCAATAAAATCAAGATAGTAGCAAGACTCCTCCAACATTGGGCTCTTAAGGGCATGGTTAAGGTTAAAGTGACCTTATCCCTCCTACCTCTAGAGTCAACCTACCGTTCTTAACATCTATGACCGCCTTACTGTGTGTAGGAATGGTCGCCCTAGGATAATAGGTATCCGGGTATCCTCAGCCATATCCAAAACAATAAAGTCAACAGGGAAAAAGAACTTCCCTACCTTCACGGGGACATCCTCAAGCACTCCTAAGGGTCGCTTGACCGAACGATCGGCCATCTGCAAGGTGACGCTAGTACACTTCAACACTCCCATGTTTAGTTTCTCACAACCGAATAAGGCATAACGCCACGCCGCCCCAAATCACACAAGGCTTTGTCAATAACATGGGTCCCTAAGGTGCAAGGAATGGAGAAACTACCTGGATCCTTCAACTTAGGGGTGCACTACTCGTAAAGGGCACTACACTCACCAGTAACGCTTATAGTCTCAACCTCATTAAAGGAACGTTTCTTAGTAAGAATATCCTTCATAAATTTAGCGTAAGAAGGTACCTGGGTGATAAGCTCAGTAAATGGAACGGTTACCTGCAGATTCTTCACGACCTCCATAAACTTACCGAACTGCGTCTCGACTTTAGCATTTCGTTGACGTCCCGGAAACGGGAGTTGAATTTTTATCGGAGGTGTAACTGGAGTAGTAACATCCTTTGAAGCATCTTGGACCTTAGCTTGAGCGTCCTTAGCTTCCTCATCAATTTTCTTCTCCAAATCCGCGTCACCCGCAAGGTCAGACGTGCCAGCCGGTTGGACGACCGAATGCGTAGCCCAAATTTTGGGCTTAAAATCTCGTGAAAAAGTCAACAAAAGCACATCAGCCGGCCGACCGGCCGCCGGTCAAGTTTGACCGGCCGGCCCTTCAAAATTGGGCTGGCTTTTCCTTGGGCTTTGACCCTTCTTCCTTTTCTTCCTTATTGGGCTTGACTTTCGAATTTCGCCCAAGTCATTTACTTCGTCACTCCCGAGCTCGTCTTCGCCTCAGCTTTGGGGTTCCCGTCATAACTTCCATTTTTCAGCTCAAACGCACGGAAATGCAACAAATTCCTGCAGACCACGGAAAAACACCAAAAACGCTACTCGAGCGAAATATGAGAACAAAATGGCCCTAAAGGGCGCATTTTGACAATAAAACGCAGCTCGGGACGGGGGTAAAAACATATAAAAATAACGTATATCAAAAAACCATAAGTCTGATGCTTGTTGGGAAGTTGTGGGCTATCCCTCTGGTCATCCAAAGAACAGAAAGCCAGGGTCAAAGCCAGGGTGGAAGAATACTAACTCCATCAAGGGTCCAAGATTCAATCAAGCACAGACAGGCCAGACTAATCAGTGGAGTGATAACAAACAGTTCAAGGGTTTCAGGAAGACTGCTGCAAATGCTAAGACAGATCAAGATCTTGCTTCAGCCATTGGAGCTGCTACTCAACAGCTTGAAAACCTGCTCAAGATGGTCCCAAATCACAGTGGAGATCTGAACAAAGGAGGAGGAGAGACTGATGAGGAAATTGACTGTAATTTTGCAGGTATTGTTGAAACTGTAAACCCTAAAGTGGATTGTGTTTGGATAATAGATTCAGGAGCCTCAGATCATATGATATCTGATCTGAAACACCTGTACAATGTTCTTGAGTTAAGCTCAGGACCAAAAGTGAACTTACCAAATGGTGAAGTTGTGAAAGTTACACACAAGGGCAATGTGAGATTGAACAATGGCCTGGAATTAAAGAATGTACTTTATGTGCCTGTGTTCAAATAGAATTTGCTATCTGTTCAGAAATTGGTGAAGGATAACAGATGCACAGTCTCATTTGATAATGATGACTGTTTTATACAGGCATGTAGAAGTGCTGATAAGACCAGGCTGGGAAAGGCAGAAGGAGGTTTATACTATGTGAGTGATTCAAGAAGGAAGGCTGTTGATAGAGACTTTAAAAGGAGTAAGGATTTATGTTTGTTATCAAATAAGTTGTGTGCTAGCAGTAATGATGAAACAAAGGCTGAAATTAAGATGTGTAATGAATCTTTTTTGAGTAATGAAGATATGAGACAGTGTTTTGTTTGGCATAACAGGCTTGGTCATGTCCCCTTGCATAAACTGAAAACTGTTGTGTCTGTGAATTCTGATATATCTGACAGGGAATTTCTTTGTGTTACTTGTCCCATGGCAAGACATACAAGGACACCTTATAGTCTGAGTAAGTCTGTTAGTAAAAAGCCCTTTGAGTTGATACACATAGACCTGTGGGGTCCATATAGAATTGCTTATCTGGGAAAGTACAAGTACTTCTTGACAATTGTGGATGACTGTACAAGGGGTACTTGGGTTTATCTCATCAGACATAAGTCTGATGCTCTTGAGAAGTTGAAAGTGTACAAGGAGTATGTTAAGACTCAATTTGGTGGTCAATTAAAGGTTATCAGAAGTGATAATGCTTTTGAACTTGATGATCAGTTTTGCAAGAAATTCTTTGAAGAGCTGGGAATTGTTCATCAGACCAGTATTGTTGATCACCCACAGCAAAATGGTGTGGTTGAGCGCAAACATAGACATCTTTTGGAGATTAGTAGAGCCCTGAGATTTCAGTCAGGGTTGGCTCTTGGATATTGGGGAGATAGTGTTCTCACAGCAGCACACATCATCAATAGACTGCCATCCTCAGTTATAAGCAACAAGACTCCTTATGAAGCTCTCTATGGTCAGGTTCCTGATTATGATCATCTCAGATCTTTTGGTTGCTTGGCAATGTGCTATAATCCTGATAGAAGCAAGGACAAATTTCAACCAAGAAGTGTACCTTGTATCTTCATTGGGTATCCTCTGACACAAAAAGGTTACAAAGTTGAAGATCTGTTCACAGGCAAGAGATTTGTTACAAGAGATGTGAAATTTTATGAACACATCTTCCCTTGTGCAGAGGGGAGTAGAGAAGATTTCAGAAAGAAGTATATGACAGGAAATCCTGATATATATCTTCAAGGTGTACCTCATCCTGAGGAAACACAACCTGTTCACACTGAAGCAACAAGAGAAGATGGATCAGATTGCAATCATGAAGATGTTGAGAATGAGACTGAAGCTCAGGATAATGAGGTTCAGGAGAATGAGTCTGAACATGAAGTTCAAGACATTGTGACAGGAACTACAGGCTCTCCAGATACCCTGAGAAGAACAACAAGGGAGAGAGTGGAACCTGTGTGGATGAAGGATTATGTAGGAAGAAACAAGAGACAAAAAGGAGCTACTGAAGTTGCAAGGGTAACCAAGGCCAGTATTCACTCATCTCATGCAAACTTGACTAATGTCATACAGTCACAGAAGGAACCTGCAAGTGTAAGAGAAGCTATCAAGGATGAAAATTGGGTTCAAGCTATGAACAAAGAGCTTGAAGCCCTAGAATTCAATCAAACCTGGGAGGTGACCACTTTACCACCTAGGAGAAGAGCTATAGGATGTAAATGGATCTATAAACTGAAGTATAGACCAGATGGTTCCCTTGAAAGGCACAAAGCAAGACTGGTGATACAAGGTTGCAAGCAAAGAGAAGGGTTGGATTACTCTGAAACATTTGCCCCTGTAGCTAAGATGACTACAGTTAGGGCATTGTTAGCTGTGATAGCAAGAGAAAATTGGCATACAAGTCAGATGGATGTCACTAATGCGTTTCTCCATGGAGACCTCAATGAAGAAGTCTATATGCAACTTCCATATGGCTATGAACATGTGGGTGACAGAATGAGACAGTCAGAAAATGTATCTCAGATACATGCTGGTTCTCTTGTGTGCAGGCTGAAGAAAGCACTGTATGGATTAAAGCAGGCTCCAAGGCAATGGTTTGCCAAACTCTCATCAGCCTTATTAAGTTCAGGGTTTGTGAAGTCTCAAGCAGACCACTCTCTGTTTATTAAGGCAAATAATGAAGATATTACAGTTGTTCTCATCTATGTGGATGATATGGTGATAGCTGGGAACAACCTGTCAGAAATTGATGCTCTTAAAGATGCTCTCAGAACTCAGTTCCATATGAAGGACCTAGGAAACCTATCATACTTTCTAGGCTTGGAGATTGCCAAGACTGAACATGGTTTGTTCATGTCACAGAAGAAGTATGTGACAGATATGCTGAAAGAATTCCATATTGTCAAGGAAAGGAGTTTGAAGGTTCCCCTTGATAGTCACCATAAACTTGAGCCCAACAAAGGTGTTGCTCTTGCTGATGCTGAGAAATATAGGAGAATTGTGGGAAAGTTGATATATCTGACCATAACACGTCCTGATATATCATACTCAGTGCAGGTCTTGAGCCAATTTGTCCAAGCACCAACCTCTGATCATTGGCAAGCTGCAAGGAGGGTGTTAAGATACTTGAAGAATGCTCCTGGTCAGGGTATTCTCTTGGCCAACAGTTCAAAGGTGAGTCTAACAGCATATTGTGACTCAGATTGGACTGCTTGTCCATTTTCTAGACGCTCTACGACAGGGTATTGTGTGCTCCTTGGTGATTCACCCATCTCGTGGAAGTCAAAGAAGCAAACTGTGGTGGCTAGATCTTCTGCAGAAGCTGAATACAGAGCCATGGCTCATGTGGCTTGTGAGATTACGTGGATTAGAGCTCTCTTGAAAGACTTAGGCATCAAATGCATTCCACCTGCAGTTCTCTACTGTGACAATCAGGCGGCTCTAGCCATTGTGGCTAACCCAGTCTATCATGAGCGTACTAAGCACATAGAGGTGGACTGTCACTTCATTCGTGACAAGGTACGTGAAGGAAAGATTGAACCAAGATACATACCAAGTAGTAAGCAATTGGCAGATATGTTTACGAAGCCTTTACAAGCAAGCTTGCATCAGAAACACTTAAACAAGATGGGAGTGATCAATGAAGATCACTCACACCTTGAGGAGGAGTGTAAAAAAGGGAGCTTGGCCCATTTAGAAGTAAGGAGGAGTGAAAGAAATGCTCAAGCCCAAACTGATAATGAAACAAAAGTTGAAGAGAAAGTTTGTCAGCCCAGCTCAACAAGTATTCCAGGCCCAATGTGTGAAAGTCCTCAAACAAGTTGGCAGATGAAAGCAAAGCATTTTTGGGAAGGAAGACGTAAATGTTGTATGTAGGGGTGTATTTCTATTTTGTCTTATAGTGTTAACCTCTCTAGGGTTTTGTGCCTATATAATGTAAGGAATGAGTCATTAAAATGTAAGACAAAAAGATTAAAAGAAAAGCTGAACAAATACAGCCGTTTGAAGGTAAGAGAGAAACCTCTTCCTCTGTTTATCGTCTTCATATTTGTTCAATGGAATCAGTGTCTATCATGCTCTTTAATGGCAAATTCTACATTCCCATATTGTAACCAAACAAAGGAAAATGCTTCCTTCCCTTTCCATCCCCTCCCTTCAATCCAAACGGATCCTTAATGTCGTATGTGGCGGCTTTACAAGCTCACTACAACTCTTGGTCTTCAGCGCTCGATTACGAAATTATTGTCGCTGATGACGTTGAACACTTTAAAATTGACTCGAAAACTTTATGCTATGTATTGAAAGTGTGAAACTGTGTGTGAGCACTGAGATGGCAATGGGTCGGATTCTATAAGACCGGACCCAGACCCATTTTGCATGCATTGGACCTTGATTTGACTCAAATCCGTTGGGTCCAAATTTCTAAGGCCTGGCGGGTCTAAGTCCTTTACGAATCATTGTTTTGTAGACATATAATTGTTGTATTGTTTAGAGACATATAATTGTTGTATTGTTTAGGGAATTTTAATCGTAAAAAAATATTTTTGAAAGTTTGGATATTGATAATCTGAAGTTCAACAACTTTACTATGAAACTTGTATTATAAAACATATTAAAAACATTAAAATTCTTTCACGAGTAGTTCGTAAAATGTGAAATAAAAAAACACTATTCTTGAGACTAAACTATACTTAAAAAGAAGGGAAATTCTCATTTGTGCCCCTGAAGAAATGAGTTTTCTCACTTGTACCCCTACAATTCTCATAATCTCAATTATACCCCTACAATTATAGTGGAGAATAGATGATTGACATTTTAGAGACTAAACTATTCTGCTATTACATATTTTGTGTCATTCTACTAACATCCGCTCACCCTAAAAGCCCCACCTCCAGTTATGGAATTATTTTAATTTTTAAAGATCGGCTTTTCTAGCGTGCGAATTGTGTGCACACAGATTCCCCGGAAAATTCAAAGCATTCATTGAGTCTTTTAATTTTTAAAGACCATTGACTTGGAGATGTAGACAGTCATCATTCATCACTATCATAGTCATCAGTAAATAGGTCTTTTGTAATTGTGTGTATATATATATATATATATATATATATATACAATGTAAGCAAACTAATTAAACCAAACACAATCTTAAAAACAGTTGAGCATATAAATATGAAACTTACTCACCTCAAAAGCTCTTACAATCCTTCTACTTTTATTTCTTGTCTATGTAGTGTTATCGTCGTCTTTTTGTTTGTTACACAAAATAACAAACTGACTGGATCGACTCATTGTTTCGCGTATTCAGGCAATGAAACAGACCGTGCTGCATTGTTGGCTATTAAGACCCAACTTGTAGACGGTGCAGAGGGTGTTTTAAGCTCATGGAATGACTCCATTCACCACTGCCATTGGGTCGGTGTCATGTGTGGCCGCAAGCATAACAGAGTCACTTCATTAGACCTCAACAATCGCGGTTTGGTAGGTACCATATCTCCATTTATAGGTAATTTGAGCTTCCTTAAACACGTTTGGCTTTATAGTAATCATCTGCAAGGCATAATCCCCCCTAGTTTAGGTCATTTATCCAGGTTACAAGAGTTATTGTTATCGAATAATTCACTTGTCGGAGAAATACCGCGCAACTTGTCGAGTTGCATCAACCTGATATTTCTACATTTAAGCATCAATGAACTGGACGGAAAACTGCCTGCAGAACTAAGCACGTTGTCGAAATTACAAAATTTTAATGTTGGAAACAACAAAATTACTGGACCTCTATTTGACATCATACGCGGAGTTCAACACTTTCACTGGAACTATCCCAAACAACATCGGTGACATGCGAAACCTAGTTAGGCTCGGCATTGAAGGAAATCAACTCACTGGAACACTTCCCCAGTCCCTTTTCAATCTCTCTGCACTTCAAGGTCTTGATCTTAGTGACAATTTCTTCCACGGAGAAATTCCGTCACATTTAGGATTCAGCGTTCCTAATTTGACATGGTTGAGCTTCGCTCAAAATAACTTTTCGGGATCAATTCCAATCATTACAAATTTCACAAGCCTTGAACAAATATTTTTTGGGTTCAATCACTTCAGCGGGAAAGTTCCTCGTGATTTTCACCAATTTCATAATCTGCACAACTTACAGCTCTCGTTTAACCACTTAGATGGCGACATCAACTTTATTGAGACACTAGTTAACTGTACCCAATTAAGATCGCTGCAATTGTTATCAAATGAGTTTTCTGGAGTTCTGCCCGTGTTAATTGCCAATCTCTCCATGACTTTAACGGGTCTCACAATTGGCGGAAATTTAATTAATGGCGTGTTTCCTCCCGATATCACCAATCTGGTTAACCTTCAGATTTTGTATATGGAAAACATGGAATTGACAAATTCTATTCCTCACGATATCGGGAGGCTCAAGAATTTAGAGATACTCTATTTGAGCTCCAATGCACTAACAGGTAGAATACCCGATTCCCTGGGGAATTTATCATATCTGAGTATACTAAAGTTGGACAACAACAGCTTCAAAGGAGGCATACCTGGAAACATCGGGAATTGCAAGAGCTTGTTAGAAATGACGCTGTCACATAATGAACTCAACGGAACCTTAGATAGCAAACTATTCAAGGGATCTGCTGCGTTTACTAAAATAGATTTGTCGTACAATCGACTGACAGGGCCTTTACCTTTGGAGATAAGTAAAAAAACCAGCCTCGTAGACTTTAGACTGTCAAAGAATATGTTTTCAGGCGTGCTTCCCGAGGGTCTTGGTGAGTGTACCGAACTTCAATACCTATATATGGACACGAATTCATTCCGCGGTGTCATCCCGTCGTCGTACTCTTCCTTGACCAGCGTCCAAGAAATTGATTTTTCTGAAAACAACTTATCTGGCCCAATCCCGTCTTTTTTCTCTAAAATTTCCACGATATATTACCTGAACTTATCTCATAACGACTTCCAGGGAAGTGTCCCGACAAATTCAGTTTTTGCAAATGCGAGTGAAGTATTTCTTGACGGAAATAGCAAGCTTTGTGGAGGGATTCCACATCTGCATTTACCTAAATGCATCGAGAAAGAAATCAAGAAGGGGAAGGAAACCAACAAGTCTCGTGCGCTTAAGCGAATCATTCCTGTCGTAAGTGCGTTTGTCGGGGTACTAGCCATCGCCGCAGGGTTATACATGGCATGTAGAAGAAAAGAAAATACACCGCTTTCAGTAGGGTTATTAGAGATGAAAGGAGCGTTAATGAAAGTGTCTTACGACATGCTACTTAAAGCAACAAATGGGTTTTCTTCTGAAAATCTACTCGGTTCAGGCTCTTTCGGGTCAGTTTTCAAGGGCATTTTGGACGGGAAAACTGTCGCTGTGAAAGTTCTAAACTTGCAACATCACGCAGCGTACAAGAGCTTCATGGCAGAGTGTAGGGCTTTGAGGAACGTCCGTCACCGGAATTTGGTTGGCCTCATAACAGCTTGCTCGAGTATTGATTTTCGTAGAAACGATTTCAGAGCTTTGGTGTATGAGTTCATGCCCAACGGAAGCCTTGCTGGATGGTTACACGGAGCTGTCGGAACCTTAAGCCTTCGTGAAAGGGTGGATATATTGCTCGACGTGGCTCATGCGATCAACTATCTCCACCGCGAGTGTGAAACTCCTGTTGTTCATGGCGATCTAAAACCAAGCAACATATTACTCGATCAAGACATGGTCGCTCACGTTGGAGATTTTGGACTAGCAAACTCAACCTCGACATCCAAATCAAAGCAGCACTATAGGAATCATGGGGACTGTCGGATATCCTGCACCAGGTAAAAATGCATACAACGATTCCTTTTATTATTAAATTTGAATTCTGAGCATTCTCTAACTTGCCGACATTGCATCAAATTTATATGTCAAGAATATGGCCTCGGAAGTGAAGCATCTGTTGCAGGGGACGTATACAGTTACGGTATATTGCTACTTGAGCTCATGACAGGAAAGACTCCAACAGACACAATGTTCGAAGGAGACGAAAACCTTCATACGTACGCAGAGGCAGTATTACCTGACCAAGTACTACTGACTGTGGATCCAGCACTCGAAGAAGTTAATCTCACCGATGATTCCTATGAAAGACGAGAAATCCAAGATGAAAAGCAGCGGAAATTAAAATGCATTAGTTCTGTGATTAGTGTTGGGATTTCGTGCTCGAACCATCTGACAGAAGATCGAATCACAATAAGTGATGCCTTAAGCATGCTACTGACAGCTAGAGATAGCCTTCTAAGTGCTAACAATAGGCGTCGTCATCATCCTGCAAGAGGTATATCATAAAACAAATCAAAATATTACCAAGATACTATATGTCGTGTTCGATTTGAAATGCATGTCATTGACTTCGAATTTTATGAAAAAAAATACTTGCACAAAAACTATGAAATTTATACCGCTAATGAAAACAGTTTTCTTTGAAGTACACATTTCATGATATTAGTGTTATATTGTAAGCGATACTCAAGAAAGAAGTGAATGTCTCAAAAAGTTTGTATACCAAGGATGAAAAACAAATGTAATTAAAAAAAAAAAGTTTTCACTGAAGAAAGATGTTTCGAATCAGTTAATGTCCACCCAAAAAAGACGTTTGGTAATGTTCGAGATAGCCTTGTTTCAGGTTGAAGACGCAGAAGTGTAGCGTGGAAGAGAAGTTGGTGAGTAATCTAAGTAACGTCGTAACTTTGAAGGTTGAGGAGGTTAAAGAAAAGCGTGAGAGGCAATAAAAAAGAAGCAGTAAACTTGCCGTCTTCTTTCCAAATGATAAATCTGTAATTTTCTGAATCATTTACGAGTGTATTTCTTTTTCTTTTTCTTTATCATGCTAGTTCAAGTACTACAAAACAGAGTTCTAGTTCTTCAAATAAAAATGACAAAACTGATTTCGGCCATGGTCTTTGTTTGTCGCTACGTAGTAAAATGTATATATCCGTTAATTCTCGTTGATTTGGCATTAAGAAAAGAGTGAAGGAAAAACTCTAAATGGGAGTGAAAGGTAAAATGTTCAAAATTTTTTACTCCGCTTAAACTCAGGATAATAATATATACTCAGCGACTTCTTTCTAAATGATAATCTGTAAATTTATGATTCATTTCTTCGGTTCTACAATTGTATTTCTTTTTCTTTATTTCAAGTACTACAAAACAGATTTCTAGCCTTCAACTAGAGTGAAATATTAGCGATGTCGACAAAACTAATTTATTTCGTAGCTCAAGTATTACAACTGTTTCTTTTTCTTTATTTTGTTGTTCTTATCGTTCTACTACAACGATGCTAAATGTTTCAAAGACAAAAATAAACCACATAAGCAATACATATGATACCACGATTAAAAGCCAAACAAAGACGACGCTAACCCGAACCAAAACAATTAAAAGTATTGGCTCATTTACAAGCCAAAAAACGAATAAATTGTCAATAAAACGATTATTGTAACCATTTGAAACACAGATACCCGATATATAATACAACGATCTCATTTGAGAATTACACGAAATTATAAATATTTTATGTCTGTACTATTAAATTTGATTATACTCGAGTACCACTTCCTAAAGTTGTCATTTTTTTTTAGAGAGACGGACCCAACCTTTTTCTCTTTTCTGCTTCTTACCTAACAAAATCATACGATAGCAAAAATTCAGTGTTTTTTCAAGGGCATTTCACAAAATCAACAAAAACATGAATAAAAATTAGCAAAAACTAAAATAAAATTCACAAATCAGATTTGGAGGCCCGTATACTATTTCCTCATTGACTTGTGTTTTATCGACACATTGACCTTTTACAGTGTCTTAATTGGCGGCTTTACAAGCTCACTACAACTCTTGGTCTTTGGTGCTCGATTACGCAATTATTGTCGATGATGACGTTGAACATTTTAAAAAAAAAACTTTATGCTACGTATTGAAAGTGTGAGCACTGAGATGGCAATGAGTCGGGTTCTAAAGGACCCCGACCCAAATCCATTTTGCATGCATTGGACCTCAATCTGACTCAAATCCGTCGGGTCCAAATTTCTAAGGCCTGACGGGTCTAAGTCCTTTACGAGTCATTGTTTTGTAGACATATAATTGTTGTATTGTTTAGGGAATTATAATCGTAAAAAAATATTTTTGAAAGTTTGGATATTGATAATCTGAAGTTCAACAACTTTACTATGAAACTTGTATAAAACATATTTAGAACATTAAAATTCTTTCACGAGTGGTTCGTAAAATGTGAAATAAAAAAACATGATACTTGAGACTAAACTATACTTGAAAAGAATTATAGTGGAGAATAGATGATTGACATTTTAGACTAAACTAAACATTGTACTAAACTATACTCCTATTAGGTATTTTGTGTAATCTACTAACATCCGCTCACCGTAAAAGGCTAAAAGCCCCACCTCCAGTTATGGAATAATTTCAATTTTTAAAGATCGGCTTTTCTAGCGTGCGAATTGTGACAGATCGCATGAAAAATCAAAACATTCATTGAGTCTTTTAATTTTTGAAGACCATTGACTTGGAGATGTAGATAGTCATCAGTTGATAGAATAATGGAGAGTAAGAAAGATTTTATTAAATTCAGAATTACATGGTTACAATATCAACAGATATACATATACTCCGTATATAGGTGTACATGATAAATCTTAGCTAGAATAAAATTTCTAATTACAAAGATATGATTTTATTTACTTCCTAATTACAATGTGAACACAATAATATTTATGAGTTGATTTACTTGATTGGGAGGTAAGTAATATTTCCTTAACTAGAATAATATGGCTAATATCAGTCATCAGTCATCAGTATATAGGTCTTTTGTAATTGTGTGCACACGATAGGATCGATCCCATGAAAAATCAAAGCATTCATTGAGTTTTTGAAGTTTAGCTAATCGTGCTAGCTAGATGGTGGAAAGACCATTGACTTGGGAGATGTAGATACTCATTATTCATCAGTCATCAGTAAAATAGGTCTTTTGTAATTGTGTATATATACATACAATGGAAGCAAACTAATTAAACCAAACAAAATCTCCCACTTAAAAACAGTTGAGCATATAAAATTATGAAACTTACTCACCTCAAAACCTCTTACAATCCTTCTACTTTTATTTCTTGTCTATGTAGCGTCATCGTCGTCTTTTTGTTTGTTACACAAAATAACAAACTGACAGGACCGACTCATTGTTTCGCGTATTCAGGCAATGAAACAGACCGCGCTGCATTGTTGGCTATTAAGACCCAACTAGTAGACCGTCCTGAGGGTGTTTTAAGCTCATGGAATGACTCCATTCACCACTGCCATTGGGTCGGTGTCATTTGCGGCCGCAAGCATAATAGAGTCACTTCATTAGACCTCAACACTTACGGTTTGGCAGGTACCATATCTCCTTTTATAGGTAATTTAAGCTTCCTTAAAAATATTACGTTTTACGGTAACCATCTGCAAGATGTAATACCCCCTAGTTTAGGTCATTTATCCAGGTTACAAAAGTTATGGTTATTCAATAATTCACTTGTCGGGGAAATACCTCGCAACTTGTCGAGTTGCACCAACCTCAGAGATCTAGATTTAAGCAACAATGAACTGGACGGAAAACTGCCTGCAAAATTAAGCACGTTTTCGAAATTACAAACTTTCGATGTTGGACACAACAAAATTACTGGACCTCTATTTGACATCATACAAAATATTACCTCCTTACAAGGTATTTACGCGGAGTCCAACACTTTGGCTGGAACTATTCCGAACATCGGTGACATGCGAAACCTAGTTTATCTAGCCGTTGAAGGAAATCAACTCACTGGAACAA
The DNA here is from genome assembly GCA_023091065.1 of Dianthus caryophyllus. Lineage (NCBI taxonomy): Eukaryota > Viridiplantae > Streptophyta > Magnoliopsida > Caryophyllales > Caryophyllaceae > Dianthus > Dianthus caryophyllus. The sequence goes on from CM041522.1 coordinate 4,023,244, forward strand.
TTCCCCAGTCCCTTTTCAATCTCTCTGCACTTCAAGCTCTTGATCTTAGTGACAACTTCTTCCACGGAGAAATTCCGTCACATTTAGGATTCAGCGTTCCTAATTTGACATGGTTGGGCTTCGCTCAAAATAACTTTTCGGGATCAATTCTAATCATTACAAATTTCACAAGCCTTGAACAAATTTTTTTTGGGTTCAATCACTTCAGCGGAAAAGTTCCTTGTGATTTTCACCAATTTCATAATCTGAACAACTTAGCTCTCTCGTCTAACCACTTTGAGGGCGACATCGACTTTATTGAGACACTAGTTAACTGTACCCAATTGGAATCAAATAAGTTCTCCGGAGTTTTGCCTGTGTTAATTTCCAATCTCTCCACGACTTTAATGAGTCTTACAATTGGCGATAATTTGATAAGTGGCGTGTTTCCTCCCGATATCACCAATCTGGTTAACCTTGAGATTTTGGATATGGAGAACATGGAATTGACAAATTCTATTCCTCACGATATCGGGAGGCTCAAGAATTTAGAAATACTCGATTTGAGCTCCAATGCGCTCACAGGTAGAATACCCGATTCCTTGGGGAATTTATCATATCTGAGTAAACTTCACTTGGACGACAACATCTTCAAAGGAGGTATACCTGGAAACATCGGGAATTGCAAGAGCTTGTTAATATTGATGCTATCACATAATGAGCTCAACGGAAGCTTGGACAGCAAACTATTCACGGGACCTGCTGCGTTTACTCAAATAGATTTGTCGTATAATCGACTGACAGGGCCATTACCTTCGGAGATAAGTAGAAAAACCAGCCTTGTAGCCTTGATACTGTCAAATAATAAGTTTTCAGGCGTGCTTCCCGAGGGTCTTGGTGATTGTACCGAACTTCAATTCCTATTTATGGACACGAATTCATTCCGCGGTGACATCCCATTGTCGTACTCTTCCTTGACAAGCGTCCAAGAAATTGATTTTTCTCAAAACAACTTATCCGGCCCGATCCCGTCTTTTTTCTCTAAACTTTCCACAATGTATTACCTGAACTTATCTCATAACGACTTCCAGGGAAGTGTCCCGACAAATTCAGTTTTTGCAAATGCGAGTGCAGTATTTCTTGACGGAAATAGCAAGCTTTGTGGAGGGATTCCACATCTGCATTTACCTAAATGCATCGAGAAAGAAATCAAGAAGGGGAAGGAAACCAACAAGTCTCGTGCGCTTAAGCTGATCATTCCTGTCATAAGTGCACTTGTCGGGGTACTAGCCATCGCTGCAGGGTTATACATGGCATGTAGAAGGAAAGAAAATACACCGCTTTCAGTAGGGTTATTAGAGATGAAAGGAGCGTTAATGAAAGTGTCTTACGACATGCTACTTAAAGCAACAAATGGGTTTTCTGCTGAAAATCTACTAGGTTCAGGCTCTTTCGGGTCAGTTTTCAAGGGCATTTTGGACGGGAAAACTGTCGCTGTGAAAGTTCTAAACTTGCAACATCACGCAGCGTACAAGAGCTTCATGGCAGAGTGTAGGGCTTTGAGGAACGTCCGTCACCGGAATTTGGTTGGCCTCATAACAGCTTGCTCGAGTATTGATTTTCGCAGAAACGATTTCAGAGCTTTGGTGTACGAGTTCATGCCCAACAGAAGCCTTGCCGTATGGTTACACGGAGCTGTCAGAACCTTAAGCCTTCGTGAAAGGGTGGATATATTACTCGACGTGGCTCATGCAATCAACTATCTCCACCACGAGTGTGAAACTCCTGTCGTGCACGGGGATCTAAAACCAAGCAACATATTACTCGATCATGACATGGTCGCTCACGTTGGAGATTTCGGACTAGCAAGGTTTCTTACTCAACCTCGACATCCAAATCAAAGCAGCACTATAGGAATCATGGGGACCGTCGGATATGCTGCACCAGGTAAAAATGCATATAGCGACTCCTTTTATTATTAAATTTGAATTCCGAGCATTCTCTAACTTGTCGACATTGCATCAAATTAATATGTCAAGAATATGGCCTCGGAAGTGAAGCATCTGCTGCAGGGGACGTATACAGCTACGGTATATTGCTACTTGAGCTTATGACAGGAAAGACTCCAACAGATACAATGTTCGAAGGAGACGAAAACCTTCATACGTACGCAGAGGCAGTATTACCTGACCAAGTACTACTGACTGTGGATCCAGCACTCGAAGAAGTTAATCTCACCGATGATTCCTATGAAAGACGAGAAATCCAAGATGAAAAGCAGCGGAAATTAAAATGCATTAGTTCTGTGATTAGTGTTGGGATATCGTGCTCGAACCATCAGACAGAAGATCGAATCACAATAAGTGATGCGTTAAGCATGCTACTGGCAGCTAGAGATAGCCTTCTAAGTGCTAACAATAGGCGTCGTCATCCTGCAAGAGGTATATTATAAAACAAATCAAAATATTATATGTCGTGTTCGATTTGAAATGCATGTCATTGACTTCGAATTTTATGAAAAAAAATACTTGCACAAAAACTATGAAATTTATACCGCTAATGAAAACAGTTTTCTTTGAAGTACACATTTCATGATTAGTGTTATATTGTAAGCGATACTCAAGAAAGAAGTGAATATCTCGAAAAGTTTGTATACCAAGGATGAAAAACAAATGTAATCAAAAAAAAGTTTTCACTGAAGAAAGATGTTTCCAACCAGTTAATGTCAACCCAAAAAAGACGTTTGGTAATGTTCGAGATAGCCTTGTTAAGCAAAACCATAATATTATTGGGTTTCAGGTTGAAGACGCAGCAGATGTGTAGCGTGGAAGAGAAGTTGGTCAGTAATCTAAGTAACGTCGTAACCTTTGAAGGCTGAGGAGGTTAAAGAAAAGCGTGAGAGGCAATAAAAAGAACCTGTAAACTCGCCGTCTTCTTTCCAAATGATAAGCTGTAATTTTCTGAATCTTTTACGAGTGTATTTTTTTTCTTTATTTATTTATTATTTTTTTTTTTATCATGCTAGTTCAAGTACTACAAAACAGAGTTCTAGTTCTTCAAATAGAAATGACATATTAGACCATGTAGACAAAACTGATTTCGGCCATCAGGCCATGGTCTTTGTTTGTCGCTACTTTGTAAAATGTATATATCCGTTAATTCACGCTGATTCGGCATTGGCAAAAGAGTGAAGGAAAAACTCTCTAAACGGGAGTGAAAGGTAAAATGTTCAATTTTTTTTACTCCGCTTAAACTCATAATAATAACAATAATAATAATAATAATAATAATACAGGGATTCGTGTGCGGCAACGGGATATGGTTTCCTACCGTTCTCTTTCTCTACGTTTGGGGAGTTGGACTCGGATCGGAGGCTATAGCCTTGCTTAAGCGGATTCAGAACTTCTCTGCCTCCCATGATGCAGGGGCTCGGATGTCCGCTTACATTTTTGTTCGACTTAGCTTTCTTTATGCGAAGGGTGGGGGGCCAGATTGTTTCTCGGCTCCCCACCAATTTCTTGTAAACTGTGGTTGAAAATCAATAATAATTGCGTTTTATAATAATAATAATAATAATAATAATAATAATAACTAGATAAATTCTTTGATAAAAGATAATTCTGCAAGATCTTGATAATACAGAGATATATGAAACAAGAAGAAATTTGAGTCTTTACTAAAATAATAATAATAATCCCATAAAATTAAATTAAAAAGCTTGCACAATAAGAAAACAATAATATTAACTTTACCGGAAGGCCATAAGATTAATCTTCAGAAATCATAATCATAATAACAAATCAAATCACTTTCAAGTTTCAAACACTTTACAATGGCTGCTATTATTTTTGGTAGAACAACACAAAACCTTTTATCCTCCTTAATCCGTTCGACGACAGCGAGGGGCCTCACTACACCCAAGCTTTATTGTTCTATGACTCGGGATACGTTGCCTAAGTCATCGTCACCTTGGCTACGCTTACCCAAGGATATGTGTACAACATCAGCGTTTGTCGTCCACGACAATTTCCTGAACCTTGTCAATAAACAATTAGTCAAGGTACATATGGCTGACGACGACACAGATTGCATTGGTTCCTCTCGTGGGTCGCTGGCATATCTCACCGACTCCGACTTTTACTATATGTATACTGTAAATCCTTACACTGGTTACTCCCAACAAAATTATCGATACATGAATTTAGATCATAGTAATCTCCACTTATCGACTCGATCTTTCACTTTGGTAGGCGATGTACTTACAGTTCTTTGCGATCCATGGCTACACTTGGATACTTGTACTCCCATAAACCATCTTGAATTTTTTTGTCTTTGTGATGTTGACATTGGTTGGACTAGATACTCTTACTTATTCCACAAGGACGATCCCCCTATTGCATATTGTGCTACAACTAAAACGGTCTATAAGCTTTCCAGGGATTCAGAAAACCGTTTCTACCTGGAGTTATGGGATTTACTTGAATACCCTATGAAGGTCAAGTCTCGATTTCCTGTAGCGACCAGCTTTATGACTTTGGAGGCCTCTGAACAAGAGCTCAGAGCGCGGTGCCATCAAGACAAGTACTTAGTGGTGGCCAATGGTTTGCGTCTGTACCTCGTTATAAGGCATCATAACAGAGAGCTAGGCGTGTCTCAAACACGTGCAGTGGATGTGTTTGAGTTTGATTTGGTCGAGAGGAAGATGACGCAGACAACAAAGCTTAATGGTCATGCGTTTTTCATAGGCAAAGGAAGTGATCCCTTTGCTGTTAAAGTGAATACATGTCCGGAGTTAAAGACAGATTCAATATACATAGCTGATGACCTACGAGTTTTCGACTTGAAGGACAGGTCTGTGACACCCTTTCTAGAGATGGGGGATCTCTCCATTGCCCGTCCTCAGACATTTTGGGTGGCCCCTTCATCCGCATAACTTATAATCTAATTGCAACTAGAATCAGTACGTAGATTTAGTTATCTATTTACACAATCTACAGATGAATGCTTTGAAATGCAAAAGCGCCTAGATTAATTCTCAATTACTCTATAGCTCTTTCCTATGTTACTTCAACTTAAGTCGCTACAGATGTTGTACGCGGCATAATAAAAAGTTCCGTTCATGTATTTTTTTAGGCTGCAGGCAGTGTTCATCACAGCCGAAAACAGTTTGCAGGCTGCATTTTTCGTCATAGGTCTCAGCTAATTTTGAGATCGTAATCAAATATTTACTCTGCTCGACTAGGAGACCGTAAATGGCAGTACTTGAATATTTCCTATATGACCATACCAAAATGCTTGGAAAATCGCAATTTACTCTATTTGATCCTTTTATTAATAGAACATATTTTGTACATCAACATAAGTAGATTCGTATACGAAGGAAACAACATTACCAACAGAATGAATTTATCGATATAACGACGTTAGTGTACTTAATTATTTCCTCTCTGAGAAAAACTGACATGAGTTTTGTTTCTAGATCAACTCCATACGCATCTTGATCTTGCATTAATTTAATTTAACGTGAGTCTGAACTCACAGGAGACTTACTGAGATTCACAAATTTCAAGACAATGGTACGTTTTCAACGTCTCAATCGTATCGTATGATAAGGAAATGCATTAACATTATGGATTTGGATCCATTTTATAAACCCAAACAAATGGGTTATTTGCAATCGTCTTAAACAAAACTTGTGATTTTAATTTTTGTTATTCCGCTAAAACTAGATCGTATCGTGACGTGTTTGTATCCGTGTCTTATGTAAACGGGTCACGAAACCTTCAACCCAATCCCCCCCACCCAATTAAGTGATACCCGTTAATTTCTTGTCGGATTCATGTACTCTTTTCGTGTCGTGTCATTATTTGCCGGACTCTAGAAAAAACTTAGGATGAAGTTTATTGGATAAAAAATTTGGAAATAAAATATATGAAATCTTGTAGATAATATTACGTTCGACACAAACTCTTTTTGAAAGTCGGGTCTTACAATTAAAAAAATATACTTCTTTAAATAAAAAAAAAATTAAAATAAATTCAGGGTGTAAATTGCTTGCACAAAAAGATAATCCACCATAAATAAATAAATTCACTGGAAGATCATAACCTAACTTTCTTAACACAAAATTATTTAACTTGTTACCATGGCTGCCGTTACCATGGCCACCTTATTTCTCAGCAGTATTTTTAAAAGGTCACTTACCCGTAGTTCAATCGTCCGAAGTGCGGTTAAATATTCGACATCATCAAAACCATACGCGAGTTACTCGTCTTCACTACCCAAGACAGCAACACCATGGCTAATGCTACCGCCTGACGTCAATGACAGGCCAAACGGCCCAACCGATAACTACTTTAACATACTCGACAGAAGCTCGGTTAAGCTTGACCGACACCACCAATCCCACGGCCTCGTCCCAAAAAACACCACGTGCATTGGCACGACTCAAGGGTGGGTAACGTTCACCTGCGATACTGACGAGAGCGTCTACCTCGTTGACCCTTACACTGAAGGGAATGTTGTTAAACTTCCGCCCTTCATTTGCGCACATGGCACAGGTTTCCAATGTACACTGGTGGGAAACCCGGTATCCGAGAGCTTTGCGCTTTTAAATCTACAATACCATTACATTGATATGGGTCACATGTACAGCAGTAATCATCCTGAATTGGGATGGCGGACAGAAAAACATTTCGGCGGATCTGACGCTTTATTGGTGTACAGTAGGAAGGATTGCACCGTCTACAATTTACATTGGCAGGAGGAATCCGCGGTGCTGAAAATCTATTGCTGGGATGTTCTTGGAGAAGACGCTCCCAAGATTATCCGTGAATTTAGTTTTACTGATCATGTCGTGGATGGACAACGGCTTTTGTCCTCCCTTATGAGTCCAGACCCTGAAATTACCGAGACTAGGACTGACGCTATGAAAACATACTTGGTTGTTGGAGACGGGGATGGTTCACAAGAAGAGCAAGATCTATTACTAGTCATCAGGCGTTTTCACGTTGACGAAGATATAGGAGGTCCCGCCAAAACAAATAAGATAGATGTGATGAGTATCGATTTAGAGAGGAAGAAATTGGAAAGTGTGAAGTCAATAGGTGACCGAATGATATTCATAGGAGGAAATAGCGAGCCGTTCATGCTCTCGACTCGTGAGTGTCCAGGACTCAAGTCGAACTCAGTATACATTGCTGAAGATTTAGGATACTACGACTTGGAAACCAATTGTGTTACGCCTTTCTTTTCGCTTGGGGATTTCGCCAACATTCGCCCTCACGTCTACTGGGTTGCTCCTCGCTCATAAGTTTTCAAGATAAATAGATGATGGTTGTTTGTTTCACAATAAGAAATTAACAATATTTCGCGCAGACGCGCCTCATATCTAGTATCAGTAATTTAGTTTTTATTGTTTCTATTCGAAATTGTCAGGTAAAACTGTAAAAGGGTATACGGATTTGGATTTACCCAGGCTAATTAACGACCTTAAATAATTGAATTAGTATCAATAAATTTATTTATAATCATAAGCATACAATTCAAAACAAATACGCAGCCACAACTATCATACTCTTAATTCTTAATTTTCTTACTAGTTCGTTTGATTCACAGAGGACTCCTAACTAATTTATTTATAATATTTCCCGTCTAAGATGATAAATTACGAAAACTCTAATTTCATGAAGCTAGGTGACGGATATTGAAACGTTAAGTTGGATGAGATTCCGAGATCATCAACGGATTTTAGTTGGCAATTTTTAGATAATTAAATATAATTTGCAATCAAAGATGTAATTTATTCAAAACCCTAGGAAAATTTTCTAGGCAATAATAAGTAGGGAGTATCTTTCTTGAGGAAAAAGAAATCAATCAAAGAGATTATTTATAGAATTATAGAAGACCTAATTAACATAAGTCAATTTCAAACACACCTACAAATTATTTTGGAGTACTTTAATTTTCTGCTAAAGCAACCATGGCTGGTATTATTTTTGGTGGGAGAACACAGAAGCTTATTATATCCTCCTTTATTCGTTCGACTACGAGAGGCCCCACCGCACCCAAGCTTTTTAGTTCCTGGGATACTTATAAATACTCGACAATATTGCCACCGTCTTCGTCACCTTGGCTACTTTTATCAAAGGATAATTTCCTCAACCTTGTCGATAAAAGACTAGTCAATTTGAATATGATTTGTTCCGGTAGTAGTTTTGATAGGGCAGCGTTCAATACCAGGGTTTGCGTTGGATCCTCTCGTGGGGCGTTGGCATATGTCTACGATTACCACTATGTCTGTATTCTATCTCCTTACACTGGTGGCACCATTGGTAAGTTTTATTACAAGCGTAATCAAGACTTAAGTGGGCCCTGCTCAACCCGATGTTACACTCAGGTAGACGATGTACATACTTTTCTTTCTGAGCCTTGGCAACCCCTTGATTGTTCGACTCCCATAAACTATCACGAGTTTCATGTTCATAGGCCTAAACATTCAGAATTTGATTGGACTAGATACCCTTACATATTCCGTAAGGACGATCCGCCTATTGCGTATTCTGCAGCGACTAAAACAGTCTATAAGCTTTCCAGGGATTCAGAACACCGTCTCCACATCGAGTTATGGGATGTGTTGGAATACCCTATAAAGGTTAAGTCTCGATTTCATGTAGCGACCAGTTTTGCCACTATGGAGGCCTCTGAACTAGAGCTCAGAGCGCGGTGTCATCAAGACCGATACTTAGTGGTGACCGAGGATTCTGGTGAGGGAGAGCCAGGTTTGTTCCTCGTTATAAGGCATCACAACAGAGAGGAGGGCGTTTCTGAAACACGTGCAGTAGACGTGTTTAAGTTTGATTTGGTCGAGAGGAAGATGACGCAAACAACAGAGCTTGACGGTCATGCCTTTTTTATAGGCAGAGGAAGTGATTCCTTTGCCGTAAAAGTGAATACATGTCCCGAATTAAAGAGTGATTCAATTTACATATCAGATGACCTACGGGTTTTCGACTTAAAGGACAAATCTGTGACTCCGTTTGTTGAGATGGGGGATCTCTCCATTACCCGACCTCAGACATTTTGGGTGTCACCTCCGCCCTCGAGCAAATAAAAAACGACAAAGTGACCTATGATAGTATTTAACGCAGAATTTTATTTTCTCTATCTTTTGTAGCAGTTGATTTCTGAATTTATTTAAAAAAAAATTGGCCTAATAGTTTTTCTTTTAATCAGATTTTGATTGTTGATTGAGCAATTAAGAAATTAATGTCGTTGTAATTTGATTTGGTGCTTTATTATTAGTCAATTGAATTTTTAGTGCTTTTTTTTTTTTTTTTTTTTTATCCCACCACTGTTGGGAGTCCGAGGTATTTCTCGTGCGCTTAATTAACCTCCCCGCTAGCTGTTCGTTATGGTCTTGTCTCACACACGTGCTGAACGACTCAAAATGTGCTTGACCACCAACACCTTCCTTAATCGAGCCTTAATGAAGATGATTGAATCGTTAGCAATGAGAAGATGAGACACGACTGTTACTTGAGCTGCCACTCTAACACCGTGGAGAGTGCCAGACTGCCAGCTTCCACCGCCCTACGACTGGTGCTTTAACACCAGTTACTCAGACCAAAATTAACCGTTTTGCATAAAGATTTGTTCAACGTCATATGGTATTTTTACTTCTTTTATTTTTTTATTCCACTAAAATTCAGGATAATAACTAGGATAAAATCTTTTGATAAAGATATGCACGATCTTGACAGTACAGAGATATGAAACGAGGTAAATATAATATTCCCTTAAAATTAAATAGCTTGCATATTAAGAAAACCATAATATTATTCTTCTGACATCATAAAAACAAAATAAATCACTTTCAAGTTTCAACAATTAACATTAACAATGGCCGGTATTATGTTGGGTGGAAGTACACCAAAGCTTTTATCCCCCTTAAACCGTTCGACGACAGGGAGGGGTCTTACTACACCCAAGCTTTATTGTTCGATGACTCGTGATACGCTGCCAAAGTCATCCTCACCTTGGCTACGCTTACCCAAGGATATGTCTGCACCATCAATGTGTGTCGACAATTTTCTTAACCTTGTCACTAAACAACTAGTTAAGGTAAATATAACTGATAGCGACGGGGATTGCATTGGTTCCTCTCGTGGGTCGCTGGCATATCTCACCGACTCCCAGTATTACTATATGTATACTGTAGATCCTTACACTGGTTACTCCCAACAAAATTATCGATACATGAATTTAAGTGACCATAGTAATCTCCACTTATCGACTCGATGTTTCACTCTGGTAGATGATGTACTTACAGTTCTTATCGACCCATGGCTACACTTGGATACTTGTACTCCCATAAACCATCTTGAATTTTTTTGTCTATGTGATGTTGACATTGGTTGGACTAGATACCCTTACTTATTCCACAAGGACGATCCGCCAATTGCGTATTGTGCTGCGACTAAAAAGGCCTATAAGCTTTCTGGGGATTCAGAAAATCGTTTCTACCTGGAGTTATGGAATTTACTTGCACACCCTATGAAGGTCAAGTCTCGATTTCCTGTGACGACCAATTATACTACTATGGAGGCCTCTGAAAGAGAGCTCAGAGCGCGGTGCCATCAAGACAAGTACTTAGTGGTGACCGAGGATGCGGGTAAGGTTGACCCAGGTCTCTACCTCGTTATAAGGCATCACAACAGAGAGCTAAGCGTGTCTCAAACACGTGCAGTGGATGTGTTCAAGTTTGATTTGGTCGAGAGGAAGTTGACACAGACAACAAAGCTAGACGGTCATGCCTTTTTCATAGGCAAAAGAAGTGATCCCTTTGCCATAAAAGTTGATACATGTCCAGAGTTAGAGAAAGATTCAATATACATATCAGATGACCTACGAGTTTTCGACTTGAAAGACGGGTCTGTAACACCCTTTGTAGAGATGGGGGATCTCTCCATGACACGGCCTCAATCATTTTGGGTGGCACCTTCGTCCCCAGAGCCGATAAATTAATTGCAGCTAACATCGTGCCAGGATTTACTTATTTATTCGCACAACTACATGATGAATGTTTGCTATGCAATAGCCTAGAGTAATTCTGAAATACTACGTAGCTCTTTACTTAGTTACACCAACATTAGTCGTTACAGATGTTGTAACGACAGAATAATGAGTTCCGTACATTTTTTTCTATTATGAGAAAGTTATATGTCCTTTTTATCCAAGATGAAGAGTCAGGTCTCAAAGTCATGTGAACTCATCTAATTCGTGCTATGTGTTGAACTAATTGGCTATGACGAGCGTATTCAATATTATATGTTCAGAATGTTATATACTCCGTCTGTCCGTCACATCTCCTAAGTCCTATCCCACTATATTCTTTGTTCGCTGCATCATATCTACTCCGTATTAAACTAGAGCAAGTAACTGATGATTTACCTGATAGTGGATCACATTATTAAGTTGTAGGAAGCGAAAAAGCTGCTCTCGGTATGGCCTAGGAATTGGGTAAACTAGTTGTTCCATAATACGACGAATCAACTTGTTTTTATTTAATACCCTGCAACAAATACAATATGGGTACAAATTATAAAGAAGAAAAGACTTCAAAATGATTTGCAGAAGGAAAATTCTTAGGGTAAATTGATGTGAGTATAAATTCGATTTATGCAATTTGGATAAGTAACCATACCCGATGTGAAAGTGACATCCAGTCATCCACAACCTTTGACAGATAATCTTGTACATAAAAAGGAGATGCTCGATCACGTCAGCCTGTACAGAGAGACTATCATAATTAGCTCACGATTGGGGTCAGCTGACATGAAAACGACAATCAACGGTGAAAGTTCACTACCATAATTAGCTCTTTTAAAACAAATAAATGGCAGAAGGCCACTAAAGTGAAACACTGACCTCAAGAACACTTGATGGATAAAAATTATGGCAACTGAGAAATGAATAGCTTAACGGAGAAGTATGCCCACAGATTTGGCTTGCTTTTGAAGTTCAACTCCCTGAGAAAAAAAGAAACATCAGTTACTTGCAGCGACTCGTGTCAACGATTTCAATAGTAGTCATCAATTATGAAAACAACATGTATGGGTAGACTTACATGCACTTTCCCACTTTTAGGTCTAAATCGGTCATCAGGATTTTCACTTGTTAGTCATACAGCAACACAGTGTCCTTTCGGTCTTACAGACTCCGCCTTGACAAAATCAAACGGAGCAACTATTACAGCCGATTTCCTCCAACTGTCATATCCACCACATTAGAAAGAAGCATATCAGGTGACTCAAAACAGACAGAAGGAAGGAAATGTACCGGGATTTTGCCAAAGAGGAGTGCCCATGCCAATTGCAACCCCTAAACGCCAGGAATATTAACATCTGTAATTGATTTAGTAACTCGATGCTCCACCTGAATTTGTCAGATACAATAACGGAAAACTTTAGAGTCACATGAACTTCATGTTACGATGAAAAAGACTTTAGACATATGGATGAAGATGAACATAATGAAGAAAGTAGAAATAATCCTCAACTTTAATCTACTTCGGAGTACTAATCAAATTATGGCTTAATTAATGAGTAACTGAAGAAAAATTAATGTATGCAGAGAAGAAGTTTAGAGACCGTGGAAAATTGCGCTAAAAAATTGGAGGTGATATACGGGGAGCTAAACCTAAGAGCTCTGTCCTGAAAGCGGGAAAGACATTTTTTTTTATGTTCTAGATGAGTTGATTATGTTGGGTGTGGAGTGCAGACTTGGCTACTCGATCGTCTGCTGCAGTCTTGGGGTGACGGTAAATTCATCGTCAAAACATATGAAGCCCACTGTATCCAGGTCCTCAGTTATTTGGTCTTCGACCAATATGCCAAAACATGTGTTCATTGCCACATTAGCTCAGCGGCCTAAGCTTCCTACGGCTAAAAAATGAGAAAGAGCATTCACCACCGCTTGCAGATCTTGCGAAGAGGGTACATCACCGATTCACTCCATCACCCCTGCTTCAACCAGGGGTGATGTACCCTCTTTCCTATTAGCTCAATTATCGATTTTTAGTTTTGGGAAGTTTTCGGTTGAAAAAAGTCATACAAAATAATCTCAACTTTTATTTATTTTGCACTCTCAAATGTTTGAACTTTTATAAATTGTTTTGAGTTAAACTGAAATTGAATCCAATTTTTTAATTTTCAACCAAAATCACACGAAAATGACAATTTTATTTATTTATACACTCCGTATAATTTATCAATTCAATAAAATTCATTATACATTTATAAATTGCATGAATATTGCACGTTTTGGTAATGAAAATAATATTTGAATCAACTACATAAATTTTGGACTTTGTAAAGTAATTCACATATATATCAACCATATTTAAACCACTAAACATATTAATATATTCTATCTAAATACTATAATAATTAATAAATTATTTAAATACTTTTGAAATGTAAAAAATGCATAAATACTCTAAATAATTATTCACGAAATAAGAATATCTTTCTTGGGGAAAAAGAAAATCACTCAAGGAGATTATTTATAGGAGACCTAATTAACGTAATAAGTCAGTTTCAACCACACCACTAGAGTATAAGTGTTGCTAAAGCAGCCATGGCTGGTATTATTTTTGGTGGAAGAGCACAAAAACTTATTATATCCTCCTTCATACGTTTGACAACGAAAGCCACCACCACACCCAAGCTTTTTTGTTCCATGGCTCCTAACGACTTAACAATATTGCCACCATCTTCATCACCTTGGCTACGGTTACCTAAGGACATGTGTAGGGAATCAGAGTTCATCGACTACGAGAATTTCCTCAACCTTGCTGACAATAGACAAGTCCAGCTGGATATGATGTGTTACGTTAGTGAGGTCAAAAACTCGGTTTGCGTTGGATCCTCTCGTGGGGCGCTGGCATATCTCTCCGGAGTCTCCGAATACCAAGAAATGTATATTGTATCTCCTTACGGTGGTGGCATCATAGCTTCTTTTTATGGCATACTTAACAGAGACTTAAGTGGGCCCTCTGCAACCCGGTGTTACACTCGGGTAGACAATGTAGACACCTTTCTTTGTGAGCCGTGGCAACCCCTTGATACTTGGACTCCCTCAAACTATCTAGACTTTTATGTTAATAAGCCTAAACAATTTGAATGCACTAGATACCCTTATTTATTCCATAAGGACGATCCGCCTATTGCGTATTCCGCATCTACTAAAACTATCTATAAGTTTTCCAGGGATTCAGAACACCGTTTCCACATCGAGTTATGGGATGTGTTTGAATATCCTATAAAGGTCAAGTCTCGATTTTATGTAGCAAGCAATTTTACTACTATGGAGGCCTCTGAACGAGAGCTCAGAGCGCGGTGTCATCAAGACAAGTACTTAGTGGTGACCGAGGATTCTGGTGAGCGAGAACCAGGTTTGTACCTCGTTATAAGGCATCACAACAGAGAGTTTGACGTTTCTCAAACACGTGCAATGGATGTGTTTAAGTTTGATTTGGTTGAGAGGAAGATGACGCAAACAACAGAGCTTGACGGTCATGCGTTTTTCATTGGTAGAGGAAGTGATCCTTTTGCCGTAAAAGTCAATACATGTCCGGAGTTAAAGACAGATTCAATATACATATCAGATGACCTACAGATTTTCGACTTGAACGAGAGGTCTGTAACTCCCTTTGTAGATACAGGGGATCTCTCCATTACCCGGTCTCCGAAATTTTGGGTGTCACCTCGGCCCCGTGCAAAAAGAAGCCCACGTGAACAACGATAGAATATTACGTAGACTTTTAAATATTTATTGTCGGTGTTGATTCCTGGATTTAGTTATTTATTTTCACAACATGATGAATTCACTTGCAATTCAGCAGCTTATTAGATTCTTAGAATATTTCTCAAATCCGCCGTAATTCTTTACTTTGTTACTCCAGTTGCGCTACAAGTATGTTGTGCACAACACAATAATAGACACTGTTCTTTCTTGAATACGTTACCTGGCCGTTTTTCCAAAATGAAGGGCCAGGCCATACTGTTGGACAAGGTCCCACAGTGGTGTCAAATTAACATCGATTTAGTGCGTCTATTGCAACTTCCTTAGCTTGTCGCGGCCATATCTTACTAGTTTCATTGTGTCGCATGGTGTTTTTTTAAGACTTTATTCGATATGAAACTAATAACATTCAAGCCAACAATGACTGATTTTTTCTAAGTTGATAGATTTCTTTTGGGGACAATGTGTCAGAGCAAACTAATTCCAGCACAAACATTCTGAAATCAAAATAATCACACGATATTCTACCAACTTATTTTGCTTCTATTCAAATTTAAGGCATAATTTCGAGAACATCTAACAACATGAGCGTGAAATATATGATGCAAAGCATGAGAATATCGAAAAGATATAGTAAAACTGTAAACCGTACCACATGATCATGCATCTTCAATTGCACATTATTGCTGCTTAATTCTCAGCGCGTTTCAGCTGATTCCGACAAAATCAATCAATTCCATATCTGCAGAAAACATCAGATCAGCTGATCAGAGACTAATAATATAACAATTTAAGCGACTTATGCATGAATTAGAAATTGTGGTGAAGGTAACAATTCTGGTACCGTGTATAATAAGCTAATTATCTAAAGTTAGAAAATCAATGAACAAAACTGAACTAGGAAAGTAGAATTTTCTTCGATGTTAATCTATAACTAATCTACTAGTGTCATTTACTTTGTATAAACTTGTCAAAAGCATATAACAAAATAAAATTTATACACAAATTATAAAAATTGATATGTACCGACTAAAACATGCCGCTTAACTTCAGATAAAAATTGTTATGAACCAACTAAAAAATGATCATGTATCATGCCCTACAAGTTTGGGTCTTTTGAAGTTCTACTCCAATAACCCGGATAAAACGGGGTCTTATTGCACATAAGTTGCCGTAAACGTGAGACTTTTCGAGTGAAAATGAGGAGCACTAACACTCCATCCTCCACATGTCAAGGAGACTCCTTAACATGTGCCTGCACATGTCAAGGAGACTCCTTGACATGTGCAGGAACATGTCAAGGAGACTCCTTAACATGTACAGGCACATGTCAAGGAGTCTCCTTGACATGTCAAGGAGTCTCCTTGACATGTGCCTAGAGTTTTGTTTTTTTTTTTTTTTTTTACGGTTTTGTTTTTTCGACTTTAAAATTAGTCGTAATTTACTTCTTTTTTTTTTAATATAAATTTTTTGTAAAAAAATGAATAATACAAAATCGAGGAATTCATTTTCTTAAGAGTAACTCAAAAAAAAAATTAAACAATCACTTAAACGTAACGATAAATAAATGTACCGATTTAATGAAAATATCAAAATTTAAAAATTTCTAATTCAAAACATTATAAATAATATTACTAACAAAAAATAAAAAATAATTATGTAATTCACTAAGTATAATTAGTGAAAAGAAAAGCCGACTGCGCAAAGTAATTTGTCGACGACGAATAGCACATCCCTTTTACATTTGAAAAAAAGGGTAACATTTAAGATATCTTTCTTGGGAAAAAAGGAAAAAGATTACCAATCACTAAACATAAATTTGAAATTCAATTGAAGTCAGTTTCAACTACGTAAGGAGTATTAGGGTTTTGCTAAACCAGAGATGGCTGGAATTATTTTTAGTGGAAGAACGAACACAGAAACTGACATCCTCCTTGATCCGTTTTACGGTGAGAGACTCCACCGCACCCAAGCGTCATTGGTACAGGATTGATAGAGAGTTGCCACTGTCGTCGTCACCTTGGTTACGGTTACCAAAGGATATGCGTGGCCCACAGAGGATCGTCTACGATAATTTCCTCAACCTTGTCGATAAAAGACTAGTCAAGCTAGATTTGTTTATGTGTTGCGGTAGTGAGATCGACACAGTTTGCGTTGGATCCTCCCGTGGGACACTGGCATATGTCACTGAAGGTCGCAAAATGTGTTTTGTATATCCTTACACTGGTGGAAGCATAAGTTTTCTTCACTATGGCCCGTTTGAGAATGATGATTGTGCTCATCTGCACTCCTCGACCCGATGTTACACTCAGGTAGACCATATACATGTAGATACATTTCTTTGTGAGCCTAGGCAACACCTTGATAGTTGGACTCCCATAAATCAACTAGAATTTTATGTCAATAATACGGGCAGTGATTGGACTAGATACCCTTATTTATTCCAGAAGGACGATCCGCCCATTGCATATTGTGCCACGACTAGAACGGTCTATAAGCTTTCCAGGGATTTAGAACACCGTCAGTACATTGAGTTATGGGATCCATTTGAACACCCTATAAAAGTCAAGTCTCGATTTTACGTAGCGACCACTTATACTACTATGGATGCCTCTGAACGAGAGCTCAGAGCGCGGTGTCAACAACACAGGTACTTAGTGGTGACCGAGGATTCAGGTGAGGTAGGCCCGTGCTTGTACCTCGTTATAAGGCATCACAATAGAGAGCTAGGAATTTCTCAAACACGGGCAATGGATGTGTTTAAGTTTGATTTGGTCGAGAGGAGGATGACGCAAACAACAGAGCTTAACAATCATGCCTTTTTCATAGGCAGTGGAAGTGATCCATTTGCTGTAGCGCTGGATACGTGTCCAGAGTTAAAGCCAGATTCAATCTACGTATCAGATGACCTACACGTTTTCGACTTGAAAGAATGCGCTATAACCTCTTTTGTGGAGCTAGGGGATCTCTACATGACACAACCTCAAACATTTTGGGTGCCACCTCCGTCCCCAGAGCAGGTAGAAAACTTTTAGCGTACTACGATCAAGTTGTACGCTGACTTGAATAAATATCTATTTTCAGAAATCGGGGCCTGGATTTGGTCACTTTTATTCACACAACGTACGTGATGAATGCAATTGCAATACTACTACGGCTTACAATAGTTTTTAAAATACTCCGTAAATCTTTACTTTCTTACTCCAATTTCGCTACAAGTATTGTGCACTGACACAGTGATAGATCGAGTTCCATTACGTTGTTCTTTCTTAAATTAATCACATTCGAGTTAATAGCGACTGATTTTCTTACCTCGGAATATTTTCAAAGAGATCAAATATATAACAAGTCATTTATAAATTATAATCATAACATTGAAAATGTACTAACCTAGTATTAAAACAAAACTATAGTGGACCAAAGTTTAACGTTTGAAAAAAGGGTACTCCGTAACATTTAAGATTTTTTTCTTGGGAAAAAAGAAACCAAGGAGATTATATGTTAAAAGAACTAAATATTTTAAATATTTATAGAGTTGGAAATATTAGAAAAATATTACCTATCACTAAATATAAATTACCTAATAAGAAACAAGTTCACACATGCAATTTGAAATTCAATTGAAGTGGATCTCCACGCGTCACTTTCAAATACCAAAGAAGTATTAGGGTTTTGCTAAACCAGCCATGGCTGGAATTATTTTTAGTGGAAGAACACAGAAACTGACATCCTCCTTGATCCGTTTTACGATGAGAGACTCCACCGCATCCAAGCGTCATTATTGGTACACTACTCGTAGATTGTTGCCACTGTCGTCATCACCTTGGTTACGGTTACCAAAGGATATGTGTGGCCCACGGATGGTCGTCTACGATAATTTCCTCAACCTTGTCGATAAAAGACTAGTCAAGCTAGATATGCTCATGTCTTACGGTAGTGAGATCAACACAGTTTGCGTTGGATCCTCTCGTGGGACACTGGCATATGTCACTGAATGTTGCAAAATGTGTTTTGTATATCCTTACACTGGTGGGAGCATAAGTTTTCTTCACTATGGCCCGGCTGAGAATGGTGAGTGTGATCATCTGCACTCCTCGACCCGATGTTACACTCAGGTAGGAGATGTACATACATTTCTTTGTGAGCCTAGGGAACACCTTGTTAGTTGGACTCCCATTAATCATCTAGAATTTTATGTTGGTATGTTCGATGTGGACAGTGATTGGACTAGATACCCTTATTTATTCCAGAAGGACGATCCGCCTATTGCATATTGTGCCACGACTAGAACGGTCTATAAGCTTTCCAGGGATTTAGAACACCGTCAGTACATTGAGTTATGGGATGCATTTGAAAACCCTATAAAAGTCAAGTCTCGATTTTACATAGCGACCACTTACACTACTATGGATGCCTCTGAACAAGAGCTCAGAGCGCGGTGTCAACAACACAGGTACTTAGTGGTGACCGAGGATTCGGGTGAGGTAGGCCCGTGTTTGTACCTCGTTATAAGGCATCACAACAGAGAGCTAGGAATTTCTCAAACATGGGCAATGGATGTGTTTAAGTTTGATTTAGTCGAGAGGAGGATGACGCAAACAACAGAGCTTGACAATCATGCCTTTTTCATAGGCAGTGGAAGTGATCCATTTGCTGTAGCGCTGGATACATGTCCAGAGTTAAAGCCAGATTCAATCTACGTATCAGATGACCTACACGTTTTCGACTTGAAAGATTGCTCTATAACCTCTTTTGTGGAGCTAGGGGATCTCTACATGACACGACCTCAAACATTTTGGGTGCCACCTCTGTCCCCCGAGCAGGTAGATGAAGTTTAGCGTACGCTAGCTGACTTGAATAAATATCTATTTTCAGGAATTGGTGCCTGGATTTGGTCACTTTTATTCACACAGCGTACGTGATGAATGCAATTGCAATACTACGGCTTACAATAGTTTTTAAATACTCGGTAATTCTTTACTTTCTTACTCCAATTTCGCTACAAGTGTTGTGAAGTGACACAATTAATCACATTTGAGTCAATAGCGACTGATTTTCTTTAAGATGATAGATTATTTTCGGGGGACAATGTGCCGTAGAACAAACTAATCACAGCACAAACGTTCCGAAATAATACGAACAAGAGCATGATTTATTTTCGGGGGACAATGTGCCGGAGATTAATCTCAACATCATCAAACAATTACAGTTACGAACGCGATATAATACGAATTTACTATGCTCCTATTCAAGTTTAAGGCATGATTTCAAGAACATCTAACAACAAGAGCATGAAATATACGATGCAAAGCATGAGAAAATCGAAAAGACATTTTAGTACTAACGATAAAACTGTAAAATCATACCACATGATCATCATCAATTCATCATGCATCTTCTTCAATTGCACGACATTGCTGCTTAACTTATTCGTTCTCCATCGTTTCCAACTGATTATTTCAACAAAATCATTAAATTATTCAATTCAATATCTGTAAAAAAAAACACATGAGAGACTGTTAATGTAACAATTAAATCGACTTTAAAACGTATTTAATGGATGATTAAATCGAATCATAAATTTGAACTAATTACGATTTTACCTTGAATAAGAGAAGAGATGATCATCTGAAGTTGAAATTGTGACGAATGAAGATGAACAAAATGAGGAAATTAAGTACGGAGTACAATAATCTTCGAAATTAATCCACAATTAATCAAAATTAAGCTTAATTAGCGATAAAATGAAGATAAATATGAGTAAGAGCTGGAAAAATATAGAAAATGTGGAAAATAGATAAGAGGGAAAAAATGTTTTGTTTAATTGGGGTAAAAAAATGTTTTTATTTGAGTATCGAGTACTATATAATGTTTGTGTAAGATAATCCGCAACGTAAAGGGGTGTTCTAGTAGTTAAAACATGAGTGAAATTTTCATGGGTTTCAGATTTAATTTTCTCCGAGAGCAATCTTGTGGGGAAGGTTAGAAACTTAAGGGTATGTGTGGTCGTGTGTGTTGGTGATTTAAGTGAATCGCTAGATTCCCGTTTAAGTGTAGTCGGGATTTGGTCAAAGTCGAGTAAATTTGAACGGATATAATTTATGTTCGAGAGTGTGGTTTACACAATTATATAAGAACATGGTTCAAATTTATGGTTTTGAGACAAGTGTAAAATTATATATTGAAAGTAATTTTGGTAAAAGAATTGAAAGAATGAAGTGTATTAAATAGTTGCTGGAATTGTATATATTAATTTAAGTTATTTTATTATCAATAAATTCAAAGTATCACAGTTGGTAAAAATTGTGGTTGGTGACCTTGAGGTCATGGGCTCGATTCCAGCCTGCGGCTATTTAATTTTGGTATAAAGCTTCTTCCCTTCTATTCAATTTTTTCCCACCGAAATATTTGGTCTCGGCTCCGGTTCTGGACCGGCGGCCGGTTGACCGGCCCTGGGGCCTTTTTCCCGGATTTTATATTTTGGCGGGTTCTTGATGTCTATTTGTGAAAAGACACGTCTCAAATGTTTTGATCAGAAATTATTTATTTCGTTAAAGATCGATGTATGGATTAGTATATAAATATACTTCAACATACATGGTAAAAGATACATGAAAATTCTGAAATTTTCGACTTTGAATTAAACGAACACAAAACTCCATTCGTAGACTCTCGCTTCTATTTGCCAAGAACGAGAGGATTTGTTGGTCGTCGTATCCTACGAGGGATTTCGTGATACCCGGGGCAAATGTAAGGGTCGAAATACTCTCAAAGGAAAGCGATTGCGCGATTCGATCATTATCCAAGTTATCCTTACATGTCGGTATCCGACGAGTACCGATGAACGCCCATTTATCCAACATTCTTTGAGAGTATTTTCGTTTTGGATTAATGATAGAATCCGCAAGAAAGTGTCGAATTTGGTTCGTGAATTTGGTTACTGGGTTTTGTATTATCGTTGCATGGATTTGTGTTGCAAAATTATAAGGCGGTTGTATATTGATTATTATGTACTCCGTATTTGTGTATGCCACCGCAAGAATACGTCCAAACAGAGAAACTTGTGCCACTCTTCTTTATACATGGTGTTTTGTGATAATCGTGTATATGTCTTGTGCCACGTACGCTGGTATGTATATGTGTTTAGCCTTTGTAGAGCATTTAAGAAACTTCTATTATGATTGTCTATGATGATGTTACGACTCATATGTGGGTTATGAAATTATGATAATACTCGTATTTGTTTATGCCGTCGTATGCCCACAATATTTTCTCATTTATTTTGGTGTTATTCTGATGAAGTTACTCCGTTTTATCCATCTTGTGTTTGATGACTTTTAATTTTGTTATCTATTTTGCTTATCAAGAACAACATGATTAGTATATTAGATTGTCATGTTTTGGATGGCTGCATCGTGTTAGTGTAATTTATGGCCATAATTTTGTCATGATTGTGTTTCATGCTTATGTGAGTTTTTCATTACGAGGTATTGACTTATATATGTTATCTGTCGATAAGTATGGAATTTTATTTTTTCCATAAAATTTAATTACTTTTTAGTGGTATGTTTTATGGTGTGTACCATGATAATTTTGTGCTAATTTTCATCATGGCTGATATGGCTTTGTGAGTCAATAATCGACTTATATATTTGTGATAATTGTCTCATGTTTATTACTATGATTATTTATAGTTATGGTGCATTGGTGGGAATGAAAGTAATTTCTTCCTGATTCTTGTAATATGATTGTGGAGTAACATCTATAATTATCATTGTACAAAATGATTATTTTGTGGAGTTTATGTCGGAAAGTTTATCCTTTTCTAATTATGAGTATTCATATATTATTGTGTAATATTATTGTAATGTTACTTGTTATAGTCAAGGTTGAATATTATAGTTATGACGTTTTTAGTCATGATGGGAGTATAATGTTAATGGTACTTCATTTCTTCAATGCTTGAAATTGATTTGTTTATGATAATCTCGGTTTTGATGGTTTGTGATAACCGTAGAGAGATTATTGGTTTATATTGGTTTTACCATGTAAAAAGTTAATTTTATAAGCATTGTGTGTACAATTAAATTGACAAGTCCGGTTATGGAGTAGTCCATTTGTTGTGTAAAATTATAATGTGACTTGCGATAGTCATAATGTATATTAAAGTCATGACGGAGTTTTTGGTCATGGTAATTGGTGAGAGTAATGTTAATACTACTCTGTTTTAATTCTGATTAAAGTTTGTCTTTTTAAACATGGGGGAGGTATATATGATCCTTGGTACTAGGATCAAGTCTAAGAGTATGATATATATTCTTTGGTATAGTACTCCCATAATAATGTGTGTAACCTATGCCTAATATGGTAAGGTGGTATCACAACTCTAATTTTTAGAAGGCTTGTATTGCTCATGAAATTGAGTGGATAAACTAGTAAAGTTGTACTCAATTTGGGGAGCAATGAAACAAGTGTGAAAGTATAACAAATAAATTTGAACCATGGTTTAATGGTTTGTTCAGTGTCGGGTTTCCTTGGTTATTGGAAGGATAATAATTTGTGCAAATTGTATTACCATGTAGAAGGTTATTTCTACAAGAGGTAATGTGATATTACTTGGAAAGACGCCATGGTTTATGGGTTTCCAAAAGTGAATTTGCAATATAATGTCGACACTGAAGTATAATTTATTATGTTAACTATAGCCGGTGAATAGGCTATGTGGTTTAGATAATTTATCTATGTCAGTATGAGACCAGCATCATCCATGCTTTGATAGTGAGTAAAGGTGCGCACCGGGGTGTTAGAAATAACACGGATTATGAACTATCATAAGTTGGATGATTTTGGTTGTATCGTGAGATCTCAAAAATTTGCTAGTGGATCACTTTGAACAAAGGGTCAACTAGGGACTTATTTATAAGTCGGGTATCGGGATGTTAAAGCCTATATATAAAATTTTGGTGGTAGGACACCCAATTCCCCTCTAATATGACGTTAGAGGCAGAATTCAATGTGGAAAGCCTATTATCAGAATTTTGGAGCACAATGTTTACGTTGTCCCGAAAGAATGTGCTCGGACTTGCATGATATGGTAGGGTGAAGGTTATCTTCTTAATGGATCTTTTGAAAAAGTGTTAGTGCAGGACACGACTAAAAGAATCCACCTATATGCGTGTGAAGTGTGGCCGCTTCTTAAAGCTTGGGTTTGGCTTTGTATGCGCTCATGAATGGATAGGGACACCAGGGCCTGTATATGGTGTCGGTAATAAACTTATGGAGTTGTCTTGAACTTGTATGTGTTCTATCTTCATGTATTCAAATGAGTTGAAGGGTTCAATCCTTAGAGACACCCCGATTCTCGAGTACAGAATGTGTAGTTCACTAAGGTGGAAATTCAATCTTTGTGACATTTTCGCTTTATGTGCAAGTTTGGTTTTGTTTGTTGATTAATGAATCAAGGATGCACTTAAATGGGGGAGGAATGTTGGTGATTTAAGTGAATCGCTAGATTCCCGTTTAAGTGTAGTCGGGATTTGGTCAAAGTCGAGTAAATTTGAACGGATATAATTTATGTTCGAGAGTGTGGTTTACACAATTATATAAGAACATGGTTCAAATTTACGGTTTTGAGACAAGTGTAAAATTATATATTGAAAGTAATTTTGGTAAAAGAATTGAAAGAATGAAGTGTATTAAATAGTTGCTGGAATTGTATATATTAATTTAAGTTATTTTATTATCAATAAATTCAAAGTATCACAGTTGGTAAAAATTGTGGTTGGTGACCTTGAGGTCACGGGTTCAATTCCAACCTGCAGCTATTTAATTTTGGTATAAAGCTTCTTCCCTTCTATTCAATTTTTCCCACCGAAATATTTGGTCTCGGCTCCGGTTCTGGACCGGCCCTGGGACCTTTTTCCCGGATTTTATATTTTGGCGGGTTCTTGATGTCTATTTGTGAAAAGACACGTCTCAAATGTTTTGATCAGAAATTATTTATTTCGTTAAAGATCGATGTATGGATTAGTATATAAATATACTTCAACATACATGGTAAAAGATACATGAAAATTCTGAAATTTTCGACTTTGAATTAAACGAACACAAAACTCCATTCGTAGACTCTCGCTTCTATTTGCCAAGAACGAGAGGGTTTGTTGGTCGTCGTATCCTACGAGGGATTTCGTGATACCCGGGGCAAATGTAAGGGTCGAAATACTCTCAAAGGAAAGCGATTGCGCGATTCGATCATTATCCAAGTTATCCTTACATGTCGGTATCCGACGAGTACCGATGAACGCCCATTTATCCAACAGTGTGGATACCCACATCCGTACCTCCCACCAAAAACCCAGTGATGTAACCACGAACTTTTATATGCATGCTTTTACGTTGATTTAAACTGTACTAATTGTGTCGAATTCAAGTTGAGTCGTTTTTAAATGCAAAATGAGGTCACCAATGATTCCTATGAAAGACGAGAAATCCAAGATGAACAGCAGCGGAAATTAAAATGCATTAGTTCTGTGATTAGTGTTGGGATTTCGTGCTCAAAGCATCAGACAGAAGATCGAATCACAATAAGTGATGCCTTAAGCATGCTACTCGCAGCTAGAGATAGCCTTCTAAGTGCTAGTACCCGTTAAACAAGGTCAATTTAGCACCCGTTAAAAGGTCAATGAACTTTGGTCTAAAATTTGGTCAATTTAGCACCCGTTAAGTGTTGGGATTTTCATAATACTTAACAGCTTTAATGAACTTTGGTCTAAAATTTAAAAGGTCAATTTAGCACCCGTTAAACAAGTTATATAAGCGGGTCACATGTTAAGTAAATATAAAATACATACTCCGTATTTATTTAGTTTGCATTTATATTATTACTATTCTATTTAAATTAAATATTTAATTCAATTACCAATTTTTTCAATAAACTATTAACTTATTTTACACACCCCGTGTATTTATGCACGGGTATTTATGCTAGTAATTATCTAAACATGGTGATTATGAATTTATTATTATTCCGTATTATTATTAAAAAAAAAAAACTATCGATAATCATGTTAAAGTTATAGACCTTCAAAATGAGATCAAATTATGTAAATATATTTTTTAAGCTTATCTCTAATTATAATACGATCTTATAAAAGAAATACCCGATGATAATAATATCTTTTTCTTGTAAAAAAAGGAAACCAAAGAGGTTATTCAAAAGAAATACCCCCATCTAAACATTAACAATAACAATGGCTGGTATTATTTTTGGTGGAAGAACACAAAAGCTTACATCCTTGTTGATCCCTTCGACGACAGCGAGCCGCCTCACCAGCAAACCCAAGCTTTATTGTTCGATAACTCGTAATACGTTGCCTAAGTCATCGTCACCATGGCTACGTTTACCCAAGGATATGTGTAGGCCATCAGAATATGTAATCTACGACAATTTCCTTAACCTTGTCAATAAACAACTATTCAAGGTATATATACCTGAGAGCAAATCGGTTTGCATTGGTTCCTCTCGTGGCTGGCTTGCATATCTCGAAGATTATTTCTATATCCAAATTGTAGATCCTTACACTGCCGCTTTCCTACAATATAATCGGTACAGGCTTGAACATCTCCGTGGTCCACTTCACTCATCTACTCGATGTTTCACTCGAGTTGGCGATGTACCTACTGTTCTTTGCGAGCCATGGCTACGCTTGGATAATTGGACGACTCCCATGAATCATCAAGAGTTTTATTGTCTGTCTGATGTAGACGATGGTTGGAGTAGATACCCTTATTTATTCCACAAGGACGATCCCCCTATTGCGTATTCTGCTTCGACTGAAATGGTCTATAAGCTTTCCCGGGATTCAGAACACCGTTTCTACATGGAGTTGTGGGATTTTTTTAAATACCCTTTACAGATCAAGTCTCGATCTGAAGTAGCAACTAGTTTTACTACTATGGAGGCCTCTGAAAGAGAGCTCAGAGCGCGGTGTCATCAAGATAAGTACTTAGTGGTAACCGAGGATGCGGGTAAGACAGACGACGTCGACCCAGGCTTGTACCTCGTTATAAGGCATCACAACAGAGAGCTAGGCGTGTCTCAAACACGTGCGGTGGATGTGTTTAAGTTTGATTTGGTCGAGAGTAAGATGACGCAAACAACAAAGCTTGACGGTCATTCCTTTTTCATAGGCAAAGGAAGTGATCCCTTTGCCGTAAAAGTCCATACATGTCCAGAGTTAAAGACGGATTCAATATACATATCAGATGACCTACGTGTTTACGACTTGAAGGACAAGTCTGTGACACCCTTTGTAGAGATGGGTGATCTCTCCATGACACGACCTCAGACATTTTGGGTGCCCCCTTCGTCCCCTAAGCTGATAAATTAATTGCAACTAGAATCGGTATGCGGATTTACTTGTTTATTCTCACAACTACATGATGAATGTTTTGCTATACACTACCCTAGAGTAATTCTGAAATACTCTATAGCTCTTTACTTAGTTACTCCAACTTCAGTCGTTACACATGCTGTACGCGACACAGTAATAAGTTTCATACATTGTTCTTTTATGAGTATGTTACACGTCCTTTGTTTTTCCCGAGATGAAGAGTCATGTCTCAATGTCGGGTAAACTCAATTAATTCGTGCAATATGATCCGATAAATATGTCTGTTTGTTTAATCAGTTGCAGGGTGACTAAGGTTATGCATTGCCGTAGCCTGACATCTGATTCAGTGACGCTTTCCTTGGAGTCTTGGAGAATCTTCTTTGTTTTAGTCGCGCTTTTGTCTACCAGAAAAAAATTAGATTTTTTAGACTGAAAAACCGTCACAAACTTTAACGTTATTCAAATTTATAAGTAGGACTTTTGCAATGAACATTGAAACGAAGAAATAATGCTCACATTTTCTACCAGCATCTGAACAATGACTTGAAGGTAGTTTCTGAACTTTGCTCGTAACATCACAGTAACCTCACGCAAACGCTCCCTGGGAATTTGGTTGTCGAAGTTGGTTATACAGGATCCCCATGCCTTGAATTGTGTTTCTATGTTGAGACGCAAAATGTCGAGCATCCTTTTCACTGAATTTAACAGGATACCAACCTGCCATAGTTAAGTATCAGAAAAAAAAAAAAAAAAAAAATCAGCTGTGGATATCGTTCTCTCGAAAAAAAAAAAACGAAAATAATTACGAAAAAGTACAATGAATTTATTTTCTTACTTGTGTTGTATAATTTTATTCAATCCTCGTCTTTGTATATATTTATTATAAACGCATTTAAATTGTTTTTTACAATCATATCATATTCAAAAGGAAATTATACTTGGTATACTTTACTCCGTATTTGATAGTCATTTATTTACTTTCAAATAACATATGATCAAATCTTAAAGGAAAATCACATAGTTACAAGTACTGTCGCTCTTGTCAAAGGTTTTTGCCAAGGCTGGAAAATCGAACAAGCGAAAAACATCCTCGAATTTATGAAGAACAATGAGTGCAGTCCGATTTTGATCAGAAGAATATCGTACAATTTCACCGTCTCTGCATAAAGAATTTGTTCAACATGATAAGGAAATAAAGAAATGCATTTTGAAAATATTTTATTTTATTTTATACTCCGTATATTTTTATTCTGCTAAAACTTAGGATGAAGTTTCTTGGATAAAATATTTTGAAAATAAAGTACACTAAATAAAAAATATATCAGAAAGTAAATTGCTTGCACAAAAAGAAAGACCATAAATAAAAATAAATTCACAGGAAGGCCATAAGAAAACTTAATTTCTTGACTGTCAACGGAAATTGTTACCATGGCTGGTTATTTTATAAGCAACATTCTTAAAAGGTCACTTACCCGTGATTCAATCGTCCAAAGAGCGGCTAAATATTCGTCGTTATCAAAACCCTACGCGAGTTACTCGTCGTCACTACCAAAGACAGCAACGCCATGGCTAATGCTACCGCCCGACGTAAATGACAGGCCAAACGGTCCAACAGATAATTACTTCAACATACTCGACAGAAGTTTGGTGAAGCTTGACCGACAACAATTCCACGGGATCGTCCCACCAAACACTGTGTGCCTTGGCACGACTCGAGGGTGGGTAACGTTCACTGACGACACTGACGACAGTGTCTACCTCGCTGACCCTTACGAGAAAGGGCGTTCTTTTAAGCTTCCACCCTTCGACCATGCAAATAGCACAGGTTTCAATTGTACACTAGCGGGAAACCCGTTATCCGAGAGCTTTGCGCTTTTGACTCTACAATATGATTTCACTGTTGTGGGTTACATGTACTGCAATAATCATTCTGAATTGGGATGGCAGAGTGAAGAACGTTTGGGCAATTCTAACTCTTTATTGGCGTACAGTAGGAAGGATTGCACCGTCTACAATTTACATTGGCAGGAGGAATCCGCACTGCTGAAAATTAATTGCTGGGATGTTCTCGGTGAAAACGCTCCCAAGATTGTGCGTGATTTTAGTTTTGCGGATCAAGTCGTGGATGGACACCGGCTTTTTTCCTCCCTTATGAGGCCAGACCCCGAAATTAGAGAGACTTGGATCCACGGTATGAGAACATACTTGGTTGTTGGAGACTGTGACGGTTCCCAAGAAGAGCCCGATCTATTACTAATCATCAGGCATTTTAACGTCGATGAAGATGAAAGAAATCCAGCCAAAACAAAGAAGATAGATGTGATCAGTGTCGATTTAGAGAGGAAGAAATTGGAAAGTGTGAAGTCAATAGGTGACCGAATGATATTCATAGGAGGAAATAGCGATCCCTTCATCCTGTCGACTCGTGACTGTCCAGGACTCACGTCAAACTCTATATACATTGCTGATGATTTAGGATCCTATGACTTGGAAACCAAATGTGTTACGCCTTTCCTTTCGCTTGGGGATCTTACCAACACTCGCCCTCAAGTCTATTGGGTTGCTCCTCGCAATTAAACCTCCGAGACTATTATTTCACAATAAGAATTTAACAATGTATGACACGGACGCAAACTATTATTGGCATGATTTTATGTCAGTTTTTTCCTATGTCCGTCCTAAACAACCGTTTGATTATTTCCTTGTTTCTATTTGAAATTGTCCCGAAAATTGCTGACAATGCTATATAGTTGAATTTGTATCACAAAATAAAACGACTAGCTATATATATAGTCTCAGCTAAGTTTGAGACCATGAACCAAATAATTACTCTGCTCGATTGGGACTGGAAAGGCAGAAACGACAGTCGTTCCAGAGAAAACGAGATGGATAAGGCATGAAAAAATGCAGTTTACTCTATCTTACCCTTTTATTAATAAGAACATATTTTGTACATCATACGGCGTCTCGAGTGTAAAGATCCAATATCAAAGGGAACAACATTATGGACAGAATGGATATATCTATATAACTACGTTAGTACTTGAATATTTCTTCACTGAACAAAACCAAAATGAGTTTTCTTTCAACTTCGACATCATGCATCTGTGTCGGCTGCAGCTACTGAGCAAGCTGCTCTCTTACTGAACAAGTAAAAATATTCTCCACCTCGAAAAAACTTCTCATTTTCAGCTTGTGACTTAGTAACAATCTGGCGCAACATGTTATTCTTATGAAGCTGTGCATCTTTGCACAACATTGACCGCACTTCCATCACTGATCGAGGTGGCTCGATGTCCTTCCTTGCAACCATTACCTAATACTTGCTGCATCTGTGACGCAAATGTATCATCAAGTACCTGCATGTTCCCAAGTGAGAAATTTCCGTGTTAGTGAAACACTTGCCACTTTGACCTGTCCTCGACTTTAGAGTTTAGGGAATGACATAATGAGTTCTCATAGCCGAGAAGTACTTACAGAAACAGCAATACGTGAACCCTTGTACCATGGTTTGTTCTCTTTTCGATTCTCCAAGAAACTAAGAACATCCTGCATAATAAGTCAAAGGAAACTTAGAAAACCCATAAGACTATTCCACACATGGAGTGATTAATTACGCGTCCAGATTTCAGGTTAACTCACCTGACCAATTCGGTCCCAATAACCTCGGCAAATGGCTATAAAGACATGGGTCTCAAAGATTGAGTGCAGGTGAGTAATCGTGCTCGTAAGCTGTTCTTTCAAAGGTTGCATTCTATTTCTGACATCTAATTCACCAACGCTTTCCTTGGAGTCTTGGAGAATCTTCTTTATCTTAGTCGCGCTTTGCAGCTTTGTCTAGAGAAAAACAGAATTTGTAGATTAAAAAATCGTCACAAACGCTAACATCATTTAGATATTATAAGTAAGACTTTTACAATGAATATGGAAACAAAAGAAATGCTCACATTTTCTACCAGCTTCTCAACAATGGCTTGTAGGTAGTTTCTGAACTTCGTAACATCACAGTAACCTCACTCAAACGCTCCCCGGGAATTTGGTTGCCGATGGTTGGGATACAGGATCCCCACGCTTTGAATTCTGTTTCTATCTTGGGTCGTAACATGTCGAGCATCCTTTTCGAACAAGAGCTCAGAGAGCGGTGCCATCAAGACAAGTACTTAGTGATTTGGTCAAGAGGAAGATGACGCAGACAACAAAGCTTTACGGTCATGCCCTTTTCATAGGCAAAGGAAGTGATCCCTTTGCCGTAAAAGTCAATACATGTCCGGAGTTAAAGACAGATTTAATATACATATCAGATGACCTACGAGTTTTCGACTTGAAGGACAAGTCTGTGATACCCTTTCTAGAGACGGGGGATCTCTCCATCGCCCGTCCTCAGAAATTTTGGGTGGCCCCTTCATCCGCAACTAAAATCAGTAGGTAGATTTAGTTATCTATTTTAACAATCTATTTTATTGTCGGTGTTGATTCCTGGATTTAGTTATTTATTTTCACAACATGATGAATGCACTTGCAATACAGCAGCTTAGATTCTTAGAATATTTCTCAAATACGCCGTAATTTTTTACTTTGTTACTCCAGTTGCGCTACAAGTATGTTGTGCACAACACAATAATAGAGTTCCATACATTGTTCTTCCTAGAATAGGTTACCTGGCCGTTTTTCCATAATGAAGGGCCAGGCCATACTGCTGGACAAGGTCCCACAATGGTGTCAAATTAACATCGATTTAGTGCATCTATTGCAACTTCCTTGTCGCGGCCATATCTTACTAGTTTCATTGTGTCGCACGGTGTTTTTTTAAGACTTGATATGAAACTAATAACATTTAAGTCAACAATGACTGATTTTTTCTAACTTGATAGATTTCTTTTGGGGACAATGTGTCAGAGCAAACTTATTTTACCAACTTATTTTGCTCCTATTCAAATTTAAGGCATAATTTTGAGAACATCTAACAACATGAGCGTGAAATATATGATGCAAAGCATGAGAATATCGAAAAGATATAGTAAAACTGTAAACCGTACCACATGATCATGCATCTTCAATTGCACATTATTGCTGCTTAATTCTCAGCGTTTCAGCTGATTCCAACAAAATCAATCAATTCCATATCTGTAGAAAACATTAGATCAGCTGATCAGAGACTGATAATATAACAATTTAATCGACTTTACACGTATGTAACACTTATGCATAAATTAGAGATTGTGGTAAATGTAACAATTCTGGTACCGTGTATAAGAAGCTAATCATCTGAAGTTAGAATATAGATGAACAAAACTGAGGAAAGTAGAATACTCTTCCATGTTAATCTATAACTAATCTACTAGTGTCATTTACTTTGTATAAACTTGTCAAAAGCATATAACAAAATAAAATTTATAAACAAACTGTAAAAATTGATATGTACCAACTAAAACATGCCGTGTAAGTGTGTAACTTCAGAAAAAAATTGTTATGTACCGACTAAAAAATGATCATGTATCATACCCCTACAAGTTTGGGTCTTTTGAAGTTCTACTCCAATAAGCCGGATAAAACAGGGTCTTATTGCACATAAGTTGCCGTAAAAGTGAGACTTTTTGAGTGAAAATGAGGAGCACTAGCTCCATCCTCCACATCTTTATTCTACTAATTGACAGTTTTCGCTGACATTATCAATGCCACATGTCGCGATTCTGTGCAATTTTTTCCCGCCAAAACTCAATGCTTACATCATTCCTCATATAATATGATTTTAAGTCTACATTCATTATCTACAATAATCATGTTTATACTAATTTTATACATAAAAAAAAATAAAATGTTGGTTTTACTAACAATATAATATTTGTATTAAATTTATTACTTACTT
The DNA here is from genome assembly GCA_023091065.1 of Dianthus caryophyllus. Lineage (NCBI taxonomy): Eukaryota > Viridiplantae > Streptophyta > Magnoliopsida > Caryophyllales > Caryophyllaceae > Dianthus > Dianthus caryophyllus. Next base: position 4,056,286 of record CM041522.1, read on the forward strand.
ATTTTAATATTTTACTTTTTATTTTAATTTTAATATTTTACTTTTTATTTTAATCCTATAATAAAATCGACAACTAAGCAACTTAATCTATTATTTTGTTTCCAACTCCTATTTTTTAACTTCCAAATAAGTATTATATATATTTATTGTCCATTATTATTATTTAAATTTATAGTTTACTGTAAACTACTAAACCTATTCCCTATTTCAAAAAAAAAAAAAAAAAACTTCTTTTTTTAATTAAAAATAAATGATAGGCATAAGCTTTACAAATAAAGTCTATAAAAATAAAATTTATACACTTTATATATTTTGCCTTTTTGTTTTTTAAGAGAATCTTTATTTTTTCATTGTTACATTAGAATCTCATTAAATTAAATATTATATTATTATTCTTCGAATAATTTATTGCTTATATTTTTATTAATTAGAATAAATATAATATCTTTAATAACCGTGCATTTATGCACGGGATCTAAGCTAGTAAAGTATTGTTTGTAAGTAGAGGTGGCCATCTTCACGGGCCGGCCCGGCCCGAAGAGCATTGAGGGCCGTGTTCTTGGAGCCCGGACCAGCCCTCAAAGCCCGTTTGGGCCCGCCAAAATTTAAGCGCCAGGCCCGGACCGAATTTTTGGAGCCCGACCCTCCCAGGCCCGCCAAAAAATTAAAAAAAAAAAAATTAAAGGGCCCTCTCAGGCCCACCAAAGGGCTGGGCTAGGGCCTCAAATTTAGAGTCCGGCCCTTTGAGGCCCGCCCCTCCCCCACCCAAGGGCCGGGCCCGGGCCTCAATTTCAGAGCCCAACCCTTCGAGAGCCGGCACGGGCCCGGTCCTTGGCCACCTCTATTTGTAAGTAAAGAGTCCAAAATTGTCGTTTTGTCAATTTGAATCAATTTGAATCTTACCTCGGAATATTTTCAAAGAGATCAAATATATAACTAGTCATTTATAAATTATAATCATAACATTGAAAATGTACTAACCTAATATTAAAACGAAACTATAGTGGACCAAAGTTTAACGTTTGAAAAAAGGGTACTCCGTAACATTTAAGATTTCTTTCTTGGGAAAAAAGAAACCAAGGAGATTATATGTTAAAAGAACTAAGTATTTTAAATATTTATAGAGTTGGAAATATTAGAAAAAGATTACCTATCACTAAACATAAATTACCTAATATGAAACAAGTTCACACATGCAATTTGAAATTCAATTGAAGTGGATCTCCACGCGTCACTTTCAAATACCAAAGAAGTATTAGGGTTTTGTTAAACCAGCCATGGCTGGAATTATTTTCAGTGGAAGAACACAGAAACTGACATCCTCCTTGATCCGTTTTACGATGAGAGACTCCACCGCATCCAAGCGTCATTATTGGTACAGTACTCGCAGATTGTTGCCACTGTCGTCGTCACCTTGGTTACGGTTACCAAAGGATATGTATGGCCCACAGATGGTCGTCTACGATAATTTCCTCAACCTTGTCGATAAAAGACTAGTCAAACTAGATATGGTGAGGTCTTACGGTAGTGAGATCAACACAGTTTGCGTTGGATCCTCTCGTGGGACACTGGCATATGTCTATGAAGGTCTTAAAATGAATTTTGTATATCCTTACATTGGTGGGAGCACAAATTTTCTTCACTATGGCCGGGCTGAGAATGATGATTGTGCTCATCTGCACTCCTCGACCCGATGTTACACTCGGGTAGACCATGTAGATACATTTCTTTGTGAGCCTAGGCAACACCTTGATAGTTGGACTCCCATAAATCAACTAGAATTTTATATCAATACGGGCAGTGATTGGACTAGATACCCTTATTTATTCCAGAAGGACGATCCGCCTATTGCGTATTGTGCCACGACTAGAACGGTCTATAAGCTTTCCAAGGATATAGAACACCGTCAGTACATTGAGTTATGGGATATCAATGCATTATTTGATATAAAACTCAAGTCTCGATTTTACGTAGCGACCACTTATACTACTATGGATGCCACTGAACGAGAGCTCAGAGCGCGGTGTCAGCAAGACAGGTACTTATTGGTGACCGAGGATTCGGGTGAGGTAGGCCCGTGTTTGTACCTCGTTATAAGGCATCACAACAGAGAGCTAGGAATTTCTCAAACACGGGCAATGGATGTGTTTAAGTTTGATTTGGTCGAGAGGAGGATGACGCAAACAACAGAGCTTGACAATCATGCCTTTTTCATAGGCAGTCGAAGTGATCCATTTGCTGTAGCGCTGGATACATGTCCACAGTTAAAGCCAGATTCAATCTACGTATCAGATGACCTACAGGTTTTCGACTTGAAAGATTGCTCTATAACCTCTTTTGTGGAGCTAGGGGATCTCTACATGACACGACCTCAAACATTTTGGGTGCCACCTCGTCCCCAGAGCAGGTAGAAAACTTTTAGCGTACTACGATCAAGTTGTACGTTGACTTGAATAAATATCTATTTTCAGAAATCAGTGCCTGGATTTGGTCACTTATATTCAGACAACGTACGTGATGAATGCAATTGCAATACTACGGCTTACAATAGTTTTTTAATACTCCGTAATTCTTTACTTTCTTAGGACCAGTTCTTTCGGACTTTTTAGAGTTGAATCGAAATAATCGAAATAAATGAATCGAATCAATGAGCCGAATCAACTCAATTGAATGAAGCTCAATTTTATAACATACAAGCTTGAATCGAATCGAATCGAATTGAATGGAGCTGGTGAATCAAGTGAGTGAATCGAAATGAAATGTCTTTGAAAATAAGCTGGAAAGAACAGGTCCTTACTCCAATTTCGCTACAAGTGTTGTGCATTGACACAGTGATAGAGTTCCATTACGTTGTTCTTTCTTCAATTAATCACATTCGAATCCCGATGCCTTCACTTATAACATACTTCCTCCATTCCGTTTGATTCTATACATTTGACCAAAACACGGTAATTAAGGTAGAAGAAAATCAAGTGGGGTAGATAATAGAATTACCAAATTACCCCTACTTTATTCTTTAAATAAGGACATTGCAAGTGGGTTGGGTGGGGTATTAATGAAGGGTATATTGGTCTTTTAGTTTAATAAAGTACGGACCAAAATAGAAATGTATAGAATTGATTGGAATTTCCGAAAAAGGAATATGTATAGAATCAAATGGAATGGAGGAAGTATTGATTAAGGGTTTTTGCCAAGGCGGGAAAGTTGATCAAGCGAAAAAGATAGTCGTTTTCATGAGGAATAACGGGTGCAATCCAAATTTGTTCAATTTTTGTTCCGTGATGAATGGGTTTTGCAAGGAAGGAAGAACCCAAGAAGCCCTGGAGATTTTCAAGGAAATTAAGGTTTCAGGAATGAACTAAAACATGTACCAAGTAAAGTATGCCGTGTAACTTCAGATAAAAATTGTTATGTACCAACTAAAACATGATCATGTATCATGCCCCTACAAGTTTGGGTCTTTTGAAGTTCTACTACTCCAATAAGCTGGATAAAACGGGGTCATATTGCACATACGTTGCCGTAAAAGTGAGACTTTTTGAGTGAAAAATAGGAGCACTAACACTCCATCCTCCACATAAAGTATTGTTTGTAAGTAAAGAGTCCAAATTTGCCGTTTAGTCAATTTGAATCAACTTGAATCTTACCTCGGAATATTTTCAAAGAGATCAAATATATAACTAGTCATTTATAAATGTACTAATCTAGTATTAAAACGAAGTAAGTTATAGTGGACCATAAGTTTTACGTTTGAAAAAAGGGTAACATTTAAGATTTCTTTCTTGGGAAAAAAGGAAACCAAGGAGATTATACGTTAAAAGACCTAAATATTTTCAATATTTATAGAGTTGGGAATATTAGAAAAAGATTACCTATCACAAATTCACACATACTTTCAAATACCAAAGGAGTATTAGGGTTTTGCTAAACCAGCCATGGCTGGAATTATTTTTAGTGGAAGAACACAGAAACTGACATCCTCCTTGATCCGTTTTACGGTGAGAGACTCCACCGCACCCAAGCGTCATTGGTACAGGATTGCTAGAGAGTTGCCACTGTCGTCGTCACCTTGGTTATGGTTACCAAAGGATATGGGTGGCCGAAAGATGGTCGGCTACGATAATTTCCTCAACCTTGTCGATAAAAGACTAGTCAAGCTAAAGTTAATGTGTTACGGTAGTAACGCAGTTTGCGTTGGATCCTCTCGTGGGACACTTGCATATGTCACTGACCGTAGCATAATGATTGTTGTATATCCTTACATTGATGGGAGCATACGTTATCTTGACTATGGCCCGGCTGACAATGATGAGTGTGATCATCTGCACTCCTCGACCCGATGTTACACTCGGGTAGGAGATGTAATACATACATTTCTTTGTGAGCCTAGGCAACACCTTGTTAGTTGGACTCCCATAAATCATCTAGAATTTTTTGTTGGTATGTTCGATGTGGACAGTGATTCCACTAGATACCCTTATTTATTCCAGAAGGACGATCCGCCTATTGCATATTGCGCCACGACTAGAACGGTCTATAAGCTTTCCAGGGATTTAGAACACCGACAGTACATTGAATTATGGGATGCGTTTGAAAAACCTATAAAAGTCAAGTCTCGATTTTACGTAGCGACCACTTATACTACTATGGAAGCCTCTGAACGAGAGCTCAGAGCGCGGTGTCAACAACACAGGTACTTAGTGGTGACCGAGGATTCAGGTGAGGTAGGCCCGTGCTTGTACCTCGTTATAAGGCATCACAATCGAGAGCTAGGAATTTCTCAAACACGGGCAATGGATGTGTTTAAGTTTGATTTGGTCGAGAGGAGGATGACACAAACAACAGAGCTTGACAATCATGCCTTTTTCATAGGCAGTGGAAGTGATCCATTTGCTGTAGCGCTGGATACATGTCCAGAGTTAAAGCCAGATTCAATCTACGTATCAGATGACCTACAGGTTTTCGACTTGAAAGATTGCTCTATAACCTCTTTTGTAGAGCTAGGGGATCTCTACATGACACGACCTCAAACATTTTGGGTGCAACCTCCGTCCCCAAAGCAGATAATAAACATTTTGCGTACTTGAATAAATATCTATTTTCAAGAATTGGTGCCTGGATTTGGTCCACTTATTCACACAACGTACGTGATGAATGTAATTGCAAATGCAATTCTACGGCTTACAATAGTTTTTGAATATTACGTAATTCTTTACTTTCTTACTCCAATTTCGCTACAATTGCTGTGCGCTGACACAGTGATAGCGAATTTTCTTTAAGATGATAGATTATTTTCGAGGGGCAATGTGGAAGTTTTTCTCAAAACGGTGTTATTTCGCAAAGTAATTAACGAAATACGGTTCATTTGAAACTTATTATCCCCAATGGGTCCACGTCATCAACTTTCATTTTTCTGAATAAAAGTTTTTGAAAACGCTGTAGGCTACAGCGTTTCACTTCAAAGAACACAAAAACGCTGTAGGCTACCTCGTTTTCAATCACTTAAATTGAGTCCCAAATTCAGAAGCTACTGTAAGGTTTTTGAGTTTTTTGGGTGGATGAAAACGCTATAGGCTATAGCGTTTTCTGGCTTCTGAGAATGAAACCGAGCTAGCCTACAGCGTTTTCATCAGACGAAACACTTATACAGCAGCCCTCCCTCTTATTTCGTCATTTACTCCTTCAAAACAAAAAAAAACCCCAAATTCGTTAGAAACCCTAAAAATCGTTTTTTCCAATCCCTTCATTCCCTAACCCAAATCCACCTAATTTCTTCCTTAAATCCATTAATTTTTCATCCAAATCTAGTATTTGCCGTCATTATTCATTGTAAGTGATTATTTTGCAAATTTTAAGATAATTGCTCTTAATTTCAATTATTGTATACTAGTTTGAAAAATTCGTATATTGTTGGTTTTTGTGGGTTTATATCTTAGTTTTGTAGTTTATTTGTGTTTAGAAGTTGATTATTGTTGGTTAATTAGTTAGTTTGCTAGAAACTAACATTTCTTGTGAATTGTTAGTAAAATGGAGAATTGTAAGTTTCCATTCATTTGTTATTGGGATGGTAATATTGTTGTTGATGGTGACAATGTTGAATATGTTGGTGGAAAACAAGATTTTGTTACAGTTAAAAAAGACATTAGTTATAATGAGTTGATTAGTGAATTATATGAAGTGATGGAGTTGGATGTTTCTGATTTTGAATTAGAAGTGCAAATGAAGTATCCAATTGTGAGAGGCGGTTTTCGAGTGCTCCCATTAAAAAATAACCGTGGTTTAGAATCTTTGTGGGCTAGTGTGAGTCAAAGTAAAGCTCCTCAACTAGATTTATACATAGAGGTCAAACCAATTCATCAAAATATCATAACACAAAATCCTTCTTCTTTTCAAAGCAACACTTCCTTCACTTCCATGATAAGTAATGTAGAGAGGTGGGTATCTTTATCCACTAATAATGTAGACACTGAGGGATTTGAAGAGAGCGATAATTCTGAAGATGAGGATGCCTTGCTTATGAATGAAGAAGGAGATTTAAATGGAGATGGTGATGATGGTGATGAGGATGTAGGAGACCTTGTCTCTTTAAGTGCACCAAACCTTGAATTTACTAAGGTTGATGATGCCGACATGGAATTTGTGAATAATTGGTGTAGTGTGAAGGAGATTCCATATGTGGATGGAGGTGAGTTTTTTAAAGGTCAAAGATTTGCTAATAGAGCTGTTTTGGCAGATGCTGTGACATCATACCACATATCTAGAAATCAAATATGTGTTATCACGGAGTCAAGGTCTCATACGGTAACTTATAAATGCGGTAGAAAACCGAAGGCGTGTAATTGGTACTTGAGAGCAACTCAAAAAGATTCTTTCACTGAAGCTTTCACAGTTGTGACCTATAAAGGTTCACATCATCCTTCTTGTGTAGGTCTAACGGTCCCTTTAGATCATCCAAATATGAAAAGAGCATTTATAAGTCGCATAGTTAAACCGCTTGTGGAAGAGGATTGGGGGGTTAAGGTTAATCTTCTTTGAAGATCCATAACAACTCAATATGGGTTTACGGTTTCTTATATGAAAGGGTGGCATGCAAAACAAAGGGCAATTGCCGACATTTTTGGTGATTGGGAGGAATCCTATGATTTGCTTCCACGTTATCTGAACGCTTTGAAAGAAGCTAATCCTGGGACCGTTGTGCACTTCCAAAACACGCAATCTAATTATTCCGATGATATTGAGCAATTTGATATGGTTTTTTGGGCTTTCGGCCCTTCCATTAGGGGTTTCCAACATTGTAGACCTCTTATTTCAATTGATGGCACCCATTTATATGGTAAATATAAGGGTGTTCTCCTAATAGCCGTCGCCGTTGACGCGAATGATCAAATCTTTCCTTTGGCGTTCGCTATTGTTGAAAAAGAAAGTAACGATACTTGGTCATGGTTCATGGCATGCATAAGGAACTATGTGACTCGTCGAGTCGGTTTGTGTGTCATTTCTGACCGGCACCAAGGTATCTTGAAAGCAATGACTACTGTCGGTAGCGGTTGGGAGGAGCCATACGCGCATCATAGATATTGTATTAGGCATGTTGCTTCTAATATGAAAAAACGATTCAAGACTGCTGGGATAAAAGAGCAGTTTGTGTGGACAGCTTTTCAAAACCAACTTCGTAAATTCAAACTTGGAATGGAGAAAATAGGCATAATGGATGATACTTGCAAAACAGTTCTGGAAAGCCTCCCGGCAAATAAGTGGTCCATGGCTCACGATGGTGGTTGTAGATATGGCTTGACTACAACGAACATGTCGGAATGTTTCAATGGTGTTCTCAAAGGATGTCGTTTTTTGCCGATTACATCTATTGTTCAGACAACGTTTTTTCGTCTAAATTCGTACTTCGTAAAGAGGCGTGAAGATGCGAAGTCTAGAATGGATGACGAATTATTGGTGTTCTCGGCTAAAATAATGACGAAGTTGAACACAAATTTGACCAAAGCAAGTCATTACAAGGTTACGTGCTACAATATCCAAGACGGTATATATGAAGTGGTAACCGCACGCGGGTCAAGAGCTATCAACACGGGTAATCATGGGTACACTGTTCATCTTTCAAGGAGAACATGTTCATGTAACAAATGGCAACTGTATCATTACCCTTGTTCACATCTCATGGCGGTTTGTCGATCAATTAGCATAAGTTATGAACAATTTGTTGACCCTTGTTACACTACTAAGAATCACTATGCATCTTATCGACCTAATTTTGTTCCGGTACCTGATATGGGTTATTGGAAGACATGGACGGGTCCAAAACTTGTACCCAACCCGACCTTGAAAAGAGGTGGAGGAAGGCCAAAGTCGAAGAGGATTCGCAATAAAATGGATGAGAAATCGAAAACAAAAAACTCATGTAGTTTATGTCATACTGAAGGTCACAACAAGCGTTCTTGCCCTATGAAAGGGAGTTCATCGAGATCATGAAACTGTTTTTTTTTTTTTAACAATGTATTAAGAACTATGTTGTATTAGGTTCGTAGTAACAACTATGGTGTATTAAGAACTATGGTGTATTAAGAACAATATTGTAAGACTTCAATTTTAATGTAAGAATTATGTTGTCGCATTAGTTTGGTTTTCTTTTTGTTGTTTTATTGATAACTAATTTAATGTAAGAATCTATTTTAATGTAAGAATTATGTTTTTGTTATTTTGGTTTAATACTAATTTGATTTGATATTGAACGCCAAATTGCTAAAGCAGGTACTATGTCGGATGAGGAAGTTGATCGTTTCATAGGTGGTCCAGATGACAAAACTGTTCTCACACTACAACAATATCATAGAAGTCAATGTGTGATAGAAGGAGAGGTAATAAACTACACATTGTATTTAATCATTTTTTGATAGTGAAATTAATCAATAGACTATGTTATGTTTTTATTTCTTTTTGTAGGAATTGCCCGAGTTGATTTGCAGAACACATTTGAAAAGCTTCTCTCATTTCAACGTTCATCCTCGTGTTGTAGAATTCATTAAAGGTACGCAATTCTGGGGTGTTCATAGGCTATGTTATGTTCCATTAGATAGTGGTCTAATAACTGCCTTGGTGGAGCGTTGGAGGCAAGAGACCCACACCTTTCACCTACCCTTCGGAGAGGCTACCGTAACATTGCAAGACGTGAATGTCACATTAGGGTTAAGGGTTGGTGGGAGACCTGGTCCACGGACGTGCAAGTTACCCTTGGGTTGAGTACGTCCAAAGAATGTTTGGGTGTTACACCCGAAAAAAACGACATGAAAGGCGGGTCGATTAAAATGAGTTGGTTAAGTAAAAACTTCCAAAAGATGCCCGATAATGCAAACGATGAAGTACTTCACCAACATGTAAAGGCATACCTTTTGTACTTGTTTGGTATGGTGTTGTTTGCTGATAAATCTGGAAATACAGTGCCGCTTGTTTACTTACCTCTGATTGATGATCTAGGGCAAATTGATACATATAGTTGGGGTAGTGCGGCATTGGCATGTTTGTATAGAAATCTTTGTCGAGCAAGTACTAGATTGCCTAATGCTACAACTATGCCTAGGCAAATAGGTGGACCACTCATTCTTCTTCAATTGTGGTCGTGGGAGCGTATCACCTTTGGTAGACCGGAAATCATTAGGTCACATGTCGGCAAAGTAAAAGGAGAAGTCTATCCTTTGGGGACACAAATGAGTACTGGTGTTGACCCTCTAGGTTGTAGATGGCTTAGGGTTGATCGTCGTTTTTTAGACCACAAACCATCCGTAGTAATTTATCGAGATGCGTTCGATATGATGACCGAGTCTCAGTTTACATGGCAACCTTATACCGTTGATTTACTCACACATTGTCGACCTATTTGCTATGAGGACCCTACCGAGTGGGTTGTTGTTGCTCCCTTGATCTTGTTTGATATTGTTGAATATCATCTACCCAACCGATGTGTGCGGCAATTTGGTTGGCACCAAGAAGTTCCTAGACTTTGCAACACTAGCACTGATTTGCATGATATCGACAAAAGAAAGAACATACAAGATTATGCCTCTAAGCATGCCCCTTATATCATGGAATGGGAAAATCGTAAAAATAATGTGGTGCAACCTGGACATCCTTACGTTGGTTTAATGAATCCCCGAGATCCTTACATGTGGTGGTACAATTCCATTACCATACGCCAAATAAGCCCTCAATGTAGGAACATGAACTCGGACTACGGGGAGCACCATTATTACTATCCAACCGCGGCGGACTACGAGCAACTTGTAAGTACTAGTTATAATAGTTACTTTTTTTTTTTTTTATTGGTACTATTATTGACTTATAATATTGGTGTTGGTTTTTTCAGACGTTGGCTAACATATACACTTATCAACAATCGAAAAAATTGCTCAACAAAATGTCGGAAAAAATGCCGCTTGAAGCCTCGAGGGTACTTAGCAACTTGCAAAAGATGTCATTGGAATCTTTGCAAAACACTCGGCAAGGTCATAGAGTATTCACCGAACAAAGTCATGATGACCTCGAACAAGATACTGGAGACGAGCAAGAAAGCGAGGAGGACGCACAACAACAAAATGAGGATGAAGAACATGAGGAAGAAGGAGAAGAGGAAGAACAAGAAGAAGAAGTTAGCCTAAGCCCTCCGAGATATAATTTTAGGAACTTACGACAACGTGTATCTGAACCGGATCAAGACAATGAAGCATCGTCATCAGCGCCAAAAAAGAAATCTTTCCTAACTCGTATCTTAAAAAAGAAAAAGTAAAAGCTTGTGTTTGTTAAAATTTCTTAAACTTGGTTTGTAAAATTGGGTAGAATTTGGTTTGTAAACTTGGTTTGTATCTTAGACTAAACTTGTATCCGTTAAACATGGTAGAATTTGGATTGCGTAGACTAATTATGTAATGGGTGCACTTGGTTTGATATGACATTGTTTTGGTTGGTGTCAATCTTTTTTGCAGGATAAAACTATTGAAAAAATAGTGGCTTGAACGAGCACGATTTGGTGTTGTGGGCTGTAAGTTCATGAAACCGAGCTAGGCTATAGCGGTCTTCAGCTTCAAAACATTGAAAACGACGTAGCCTAACTCGAATTCAGCTTCAGAAGTAGGAATCCGCTATAGGCTAACGCGTTTTCGCCCACCCAAAAATATCAAAACCTTGACAGACACTTTTTAACTTTGAATTCAATTTAAGTGACTAAAAACGTTGTAGGCTAGCTCGGTTTCAATTTCAGAAGCTAGAAAACGCTATAGCCTATAGCGTTTTCAGGCACCCAAAAAAACTCAAAAACCTCCGGTGACTTTTAAATGGGGGACTCAATTTAGGTCAATGAAAACGCTGTAGCCTAACACGGTTTCAGTTTCAAAAGGCAGAAAACGCTATAGGCTACGTCGTTTTCATTGAGCCAAAAACATAAAAAAATAACAGAAAGTTTTCACTTGGGAACTCAATTTAGTTGATTGAAAACGAGGTAGCCTACAGCGTTTTTGTGTTCTTTCATGTGAAACGCTGTAGGCTACAGCGTTTTCAGAAACTTTTATTCAGAAAAATGAAAGTTGATGACGTGGACCCATTGGGGGTAATAAGTTTCAAATGAACCGCATTTCGTTAATTACTTTGCGAAATAACACCGTTTTGAGAAAAACTTCGGCAATGTGCCGTAAAACAAACTAATCACAGCACAAACGTTCCGAAATCAATATAATTTCAACATCATCAAACAATTACAGTTACGAACACGATATAATACGAATTTATTATGCTCCTATTCAAGTTTAAGGCATGATTTCAAGAACATTTAACAACAAGAGCATGAAATATACGATGCAAAGCATGAGAAAATCGAAAAGACATTTTAGTACTAACGATAAAACTGTAAAATCATACCACATGATCATCATCATCATCATGCATCTTCTTCAATTGCACGACATTGCTGCTTAACTTATTCTCCATCGTTTCCAACTGATTTCACCAAAATCATTCAATTATTCAATTCAATATCTGTAAACAAAACACATGAGAGACTGTTAATGTAACAATTAATTCGACTTAAAAACGTATCTAATGCATGATTAAATCGAATCATAAAATTGAACTAATTACGATTTTACCTTGAATAAGAGAAGATGATCATCTGAAGTTGAAATTGTGACCAATGAAGATGAACAAAATGAGGAAATTAAGTAGGGAGTACAATAATCTTCGAAATTAATCTACTATTAATCAAAATTAAGCTTAATTAGAGATAAAATGAAGATAAATTTGAAGAAGAGCTGGAGAAATATAGAATATGTGGAAAATTGATAAGAGGGAAAAATTGATGTTTAATCGGAGTAAAATGTTTTTTATTTGAGTAAACTGTGAGTTTAGACAAACACGGTGTTACGAGTATCGGGTCCTATATAATGTTTGTGTAAGATAAGTGAATTGGAATATAATTGTATCAGTTTTGTACACGTTCAATTAGAACAACATCACATCATCCTATTGCCTTTTGTAATTGCGAGGAAAGAAGGGATCAGATGTGCGCAATTTACCCCTGCGTTAGAAAGGTCGTCCTCGAATGATCTGAGATAAAATTAAATCGATAATTAAATACAATGACTAATAATTCATAGCAAAAGAGGTATAGTCAATTTATTCATTTAGTTTTATTTCATTATACCCAACATAGGAAGTATAAAGTTCCTTTAAATCGATAATTTGAAATTCTAAATACTCTCTCCATTTCAATTTAAAGAATAAAGTGTTGTATTTTGGTAAAATGAGTATATTGATAGGCTAAAAATATGATTTTCATTACTAAAGCTCACCAAGTATACTAATACGTTTAAACGAATGAAATTGCCGGAAAAAAAAAAAACATTTTATCTCCCCAAAAAAACAAAAAAAAAAAACAAAAAAAAAAAAAAATCTAATAACAGCAATAGAAGAATAGAAGCAAGAATAGCAGAGAAATTATAGGGTTAAAGACATGAAATTTGAAATGGTGATCATTGAATTATAAATTGAGAGTTAAAATTTACAAAAGGAGTGATATTATCACTGAAATTTTTCTGAGGGAAATATACATATACGATTGCCTCAACTTTGTTCACGATTCAAGTATGCATACAAGGTGTTTGTTGAAATGCCTAGAAGAAGTAACCTGTTAAAAGGGGTTGACATTACGATGAGACTGTCGTCGACAAATATCCGCTGTCGTTACTCCTCTGCAAGGACATTGTCGTCATCTTCATTACCTTGGATTTCACCGCTTCATTATCGTAAGGAAAACCCGACAAAACACAATCCTCCACCGCCAGATGAACAGGAGGTTAAGACTAAACCGAGGTTTATAACTCACGAACGTGCAATCGATATGATCATACATGAAAAAGATCCTCAGCGCGCTTTGGACATATTTAACAAAGTGTCGGAGCAAAAGGGTTTCAATCATAATAGTAGTACTTATGCTACGATCCTACACAAGCTCGCCAAAGAGAGGAAATTCAAGGGTGTTGAGGCGATTCTTCGTCAGTTGAAGTATGAACCGTGTAAGCTCAACGAGGGTATTTTCACGAACCTTATGAAGCATTTCGCAAAGTGTTCTATGCACGAGAAAGTGGTGGAGATGTTTGATCTGATAAGACCTTATGTTAGGGATCGTCCTTCGCTAAATGCCGTGAGCACTTGTCTTAACCTCCTAGTGGAGGCGGACAGGATAGATTTGGCGCGAAAATTTCTTGTGAACGCCAAGAAAGTGCATAAGATGAAACCGAATACATGTGTTTTTAACATATTGGTGAAGTATCATTGCAAGCGCGGTGACCTTGACTCGGCATTTCAGGTCATGGAGGAAATGAAGAAGTCGAAACCATCTTACCCGAACCTAATCACATATACGACTCTTATGAATGGTCTATGTCAAGGTGGGAGGTTGAAGGATGCGATTGATTTATTTGAAGGAATGATCTCCAACGATCACATTGTTCCCGATGCCTTCACTTATAACATATTGATTAAAGGTTTTTGCCAAGGCGGGAAAGTTGATCAAGCGAAAAAGATACTCGTTTTCATGAGGCATAATGGATGCAATCCAAATTTGTTCAATTTTTGTTCCGTGATGAATGGGTTTTGCAAAGAAGGAAGAACCCAAGAAGCCCTGGAGATTTTCAAGGAAATCAAGGCTTCAGGGATGAAGCCTGACGCAATATGCTACGCGACGTTGATCAACTTCTTTGGCCGAGGTGGGAAGCTCGAGGAAGCTCTGCAGTTGCTGAAGGAAATGAAAGAAGAGGGGTGCAAACCCGATGCTGTGACGTATAAAATCGTCATTGAATCACTGTGCAGGGAGAAGAAATTCAACGAGGCGCTCGACATGCTTGAAAAATTACCTTACGAGGGCGCTTATTTAGACAAGGCTAGTTACAGGATTGCTTTGAATTGCTTGTGCAGTGGCGAAGAGGTAGAGAAAGCGGCGTGGTTGTTGAGTTTGATGCTCGGTAGAGGTTTTGTACCTCATTATGCTACTTCGAATACAGTATTGATCCTTCTGTGTGAAGCGGGAAAAGCTGATGATGCACTTACGGCGCTTCTCGAACTGTTAGAGACGGGATTCAAACCTGAGCCGAAGACATGGGAGACGCTACTAGAAACGGTTTGTCGAGAGAGAAAGCTACTGCCCACGTTTATACTACTTGACCAACTTACTGAAGAAAAGGAAAATCCTTAAAAAGAAGTGGATTATTTCCCTTGCTTGTATTCGTATAATCATTCGTATTTTAAAGAAGTGGAGCGATTCATTTTCCTTCAAGTTCCCTTATTTTGAACTCGCAATAATTTTTGAATCGAGGGAAGCAAAGTGATTTATTTTCCTTTATCCAAGTAAAAGTTACGTTCGACAATGCAATTGGATCACCCCGTAGTTCCGCCAAAATTAATTACACAGTAAATTGTAAGATTTGTAATGAAGCCGTCTCCAGTCACGATTCTCGATTTTTTTCTACATTGTTTTCTTTTTTTCGTTATCAGAATCGAGCACCATAATCCAGCTCTCATAGTCTAGGCACAATGTTTTACCTTCAGCAAAAGGTACACACATTGACTCATATGATCAATGATCATGCTTTCCATTTCGCCAAAATTAAAGGAACAAACGACAGCGGACGTACATGAATAATTTGGACAGTGGGTTTCCTCATTCAAGTTCAGATTTTATTCAACTGCCGAACAAAGTATGTCATACATGATGCTTTACCAGCTTATTAAAGGCCATTCATGCCAAACTAGTACAAGACAACAACAAGATTCTCTCAGTCGCATACAATTCTACAACAGGAAGGCGCTTTGAGACGTTTGGCGGACAATGGTAAAACTGTACAAGCCATATTCCAAAGCCGAAGAAAAAAAGGTACTTCTAACTCTCCAACCTAGTTTCGTCTCTGCACCTGCATTGGCATACACATAGATTCATCGGTACAAATCACCCCAACCTGTGCATGTATGACAGATCTACCATAAGGAGTACTTCATTCCAAGGCCGTTGCACGTCAATATAAGGCCCTTATAGCGATTTAAATACTCCTGCAAAAGTATTACGAAGTTTGATGAGTGTTGGCAATCTAATTAGGGTGTTTTGAACATAGATGCAGGATTAAGGGCAACTGATCTTACGGTGATGTTGCAATCAAAATGCACCATTGCTTTCGAGTCGTATTCTTGCCTCTTGACTGGATCGATTAAGACTGCCAAAGCAACAAGGAAAAGTATGCTGGTTATCCAGTTGACGATTGATGGTGTCACAAATGTTTTCACGTATCTAAAAGACGGGTTCACCATCCATCATACACAATCTCTAATCGTCCAGGCAAATATAATTAAGATACATCTAAGAGTTAATATTGCCTGATAATTGAGGACGTAAACTCATCGTTACACGGTTTTGGATTAGGTTGCCCTTTTCCTTTACAGAATCCGTCATGGGATACACAATTCATTGGCACAGAGACATCAGCACAATACTATATTGGTATATTTGTATTATTATTGCAGAAGAGTTATATGAAACTAAAGATGAACGATTCCACGATCCCACCCTCACCCCTACTTCCACTACTAGACGACATTCTCTCCGCATCAAAGAGAGTAAACATTTCCAAGAACCTGAAAGCCATCACAGATGAACATCCTCAACCCTCGTAAGATTCAAACTCTAAATCCAATTATACGAGACTATCATCAATCTAGTCCATTAGAAGCAATGAATTCGTCAACGTAGGTTAAGTAATTCATGAAAAACCCGTCTCTAGCCATTTCGAAATTCAGTTCAAAACCGCGAATCCATACAATACAGCCAACAAAAAATTGCGAAACACACTAACCTTGATAAGCCTCATTGATATCTTGAAACTTCGATGTGGCATCGTCCTCGCCCTTTTTCTTATCAGGGTGCCATTTCTACAGCAAAACAAGAAGCCACCAAAATTATCGTAAAGATATATTCGCATTCGTACATAATGAACAGCACAAAACACTTCAACTTCAAACTCAAAAACCTACAACTATAACCAAAGCCGAATACCGTAATTAGACATTAAACAGTAAAGATTAACACTAACCAGTGCAAGACGGATGTAATTAGACCGAATCGTTTCCTCTGTAGCATCATAATCCACTTCCAATATCCTATAATAATCCTACACCACCATAATACCACATTTTACGATTTCATCCAATAAAAGTAAAATCCCTATATTATTTGAGAAATACTATCGACAGTCTCTTTTGGACCGTCTCTTTTGCAGTCTCCCCTTTTCCCCTCACAATGCATAAAATATTGGATATATTCAGCATTGGGACCCCACAAGAAAATAAATTATTAAAAACGATTGTTAGAGAAAAAGGTAGAAGAAAAGGTAGATAGCAATCCTCTATTTATTTGACTAGCAAAATCAATGTAATCACATAAAATCATCGTCATGTCGGTTTCTTATGAGACCATCTCATGTTAGCATTTTTATTATAAGGCACAGCTAAACGCAACTCAAACTTAACAGAAACAAAAGCAAATTCCTTTGTTCACGGAACTGTCGCGATAATTTAATCGTAAAATCCCGGAAAAAAAAATTAGGTTTTCCAGCTGAAGTTCGCAAGTATAAACCATAAATTGTGGAGTAACTGAAAAATTCGACAAAAATCATTGTACAAATACGACAGTTACTCGACATTAAAATGTAATTATTATCATAATTTGGTCAGCAATGGTTATAATCATCGTAATTGTAGTCCCATTTTAATTGCAACCATCAGTTATCGTATGCATAGGTTTTACAATAGAATTAAACCAGAAGAATGTTACCTTAGGCTTAGATAGAAGAGAAATGAAGTCGAAATTAAAGGGAAAACCGTCTTCTTGATGATCATAATCACTGTTTTCCTGGAAATTGTTTTCGTCCCACATCACTTGTTCAATCATTGTTTTGTTTTTTTTTCCCAGAATTTTGATTGCAGAAAGTGATGGAGAAGGTGCAATTAAGAAGAGATGGATGAGGAAGTGTAAATTAGGGTTGTTTGTTGAGGAATTGATGAATTTGGGAATTAGGGTTTTAGGAGATTGTTGAAGTCGATGATTTGGGGATTTTTCATAGGAGGAAACTCGACGGTGTGTTTTGCACCACAAAATTTGAGAATATATGAACCCGTAAAAGATAACGTGACATGTACTCCTAAGTGTTACTCTCATTTTTAATTTACGTGATCTTCAATGCATTATTTAACGTATATATTTTTTAATATCATATTATAATAATTTTATAAGTAAATGTTGCATAAAACCGTTTCACATATGCGACGGAGTTTATATGAGTAAATTGTGACTATTTTATTGCTTAAAGTGACTGCTTTAACGCTAAATGTGATCCCTTTAAAACTCCGTAGCCACTTTAAACGTTAAAATAGTCACTTTAAACCTTAAAGTAGACACATTTTAGTTATAAATACCCCATCGCGGTTTTTTTTTTTTGAGAAAAGATCGTTATCATTAATAAAAAGTCATACGACATCTACAACATATGTCAAACTCATACGGATACAACTCGATTACAATCATAGAAAATAAATTCTTGTTCAAAGACTGATCCACTTCAACAGTAGCCTCCATCATCGGCTTTCACAGCTTTCATCCATAAGACGCTCTTCAACCATAAGAGGTTCCAAATCTTCTTCGACGAAAGATCGATTTCTTCCGACGCGATTAAGTCAGAATGAATCTGACAATATTTCAGATAATCATATAACGATCAATAACAATGCTGATCTTCCGTATCTTCTGACTCATAAGAGAACACCCATAAAGGGAACAAACTCATCAATAGATGGGAACAAAACTCCCATGAAGAGAGACTAAATAAAAGGAGATTATTATTGAGAAACCAAAAATATATTATATAGTAATAGATAGATAATAATTAGGAGGAATTAGGGCTTACCATCATCGCGGTTTTAAGTAAGCATTTATGTAATTTCATATGGGTAATCTCCTGTTAAAGATCAAACATAAAGAAACAAGACACTTTAATAAGAGGGAGTATATATTTGGCAACACTAGAGTTGCCGCCGAACGTAATCCATTAAATTTTTGAAATATTTGGTCAATATTATCGTATATTTGTTACGGTACTCAATAATTGATACGCCTAAAAAAAACTCGATTCCTAAAGCATCATTTGTTATAAACTATTAGCACCCATTTCACCTAAATGAACGCAAATTAATTGGATTTGCCTTCACAATTTTTTCTTTTTACTCGACAACATACTCTAGAAGTTGAAAAAAATTAAAAATAAAAGCAACATATTGGCCTCAATTATATTCAATTACTAAAGCATGGAATGAATTACTAGATCATGGAACACATTAAGAGGTCTAATGACATATTTAATCAGTGAAATGACCATTTTGCCCTTCTTGTTAAAAAAATAAAAATTTAAGATTAGTAGGTGATTAAGTTTAATGGGGGTAATTTAGTCATTTGGTGTTCCATGATCTAGTAATCCATTCCACTCTATAGTAGTTTATATTTCAATTACTAAAGCATGGAATGAATTACTAGATCATGGAACACATTAAGAGGTCTAATGACATATTTATCGGGTGTACTATACTACTATTACATTTTTTTGGGGAAAAAATCTTACGGTTTACTATTTTACTTTTGAAGTTCAAACTTATTGAGCATTTGTTCAAATTAACTATTGAATTAATGATAATTTTATTCGTATTAACCAACTTTTTCTATAAAAAAAAGTGCCAATAACATTTACCTTATTATCCCTTTCACCTTTTTTACTACCAGTTTTCTTAAATATAAAGTAAAATTTATTTATTTTCTCCTATTTATAAATTTTACGGTATCACTTTAAACATTTTCATTTTTAATGCAATCTTAATTGAATATACTCAATACCATTTGTTAATTGATTTTCTTAAATTTTATGTCATATTTATTTGGAGAGAAATTTTAAAATAAAGGACGTACCACACTTTTAATTTGACATCTGTCCATATATTCATTTAGCTAATTAGGCCCTTTAATTTGACCCCTAAGGCCCTAATGGTTGTGTTTTACCCCTTAATTGTTGCCAACATTCACATGACCTAACCTTCTTATTCTCCAGAAGACAACCATTATTAGAAAAATAACTATAAGCAATACCCTACAACTTCAAATTCAACCATTTAATATAAAATTCATTAGACAATTAGAGTGTTCAATGTCCTTTTCATTTGTCTCACAAAAAAATATTAATTTATGAGTATAATATCTACCATAGCATAAAAGAATCAAAGTCAGCATCTTGTGTGAGTATGACAAAGTTGACAAATAAAAACAACATAAAAACATCACATGTAATTTGTGTATTTTTTGGTAATTTGTGTATCATCGTATGTTGTAATTTGTGTATCATCATATGTTGTAATTGGAGCTGGCCAACTGTGCAGGCCGTTCGACCTAGTTTGTCCAAATTCGTTCATCAAGCCTTAATTTTGAAGTTCAGACAGGCGTCCCAAAACCCGATTGAGCCCCTTTTTTTTGAAGAGCCGGGCCCGGACTTAATTTTTGAGGCCCAATCCTTTTGAAGCTCGCTTATTTATTTTTTAAAAAAAAATGTTAACTTTGGAAGTGCTAAGCCCGACCCGCCCCTCTCAGGCATGCCTTAGAGCCGGGCTAGGGCCTCAATTTCAAAGCCTAACCCTTTGGAGGCTCAGCCCTTACCTCCAAAGGGTCGGCCCGGGCTTCAACTTTAGAGCCCACCCTACCTGGCCCTTGGCCACCTCTAGTTGTAAGTTGTAACAAATAAAATATCGTCTCTACTTTGTAACTGTAATTTACCTTCAAAAATCTACATTTTAAATAGAGAATTATATGATCCTATTATTATGTTTTTAAATTTATATTAAACTATACAGTAAATTGTAGTATAATCAACATTTGATACGAAGTAATATTTTTCTATTTTTGATAAATGACAAAACTATGATAATATCAACTTCGAGCATTTGTCATATTTGGACATAAATGATTTACAACCTTTATTGTTCACATACCCTGATTCTCCATGCTCCTCCAATACCACTCATTCACCAATCACCACCCTCAAACGTATTTATAATATTTAGCATGAAA
The DNA here is from genome assembly GCA_023091065.1 of Dianthus caryophyllus. NCBI lineage: Eukaryota > Viridiplantae > Streptophyta > Magnoliopsida > Caryophyllales > Caryophyllaceae > Dianthus > Dianthus caryophyllus. The sequence goes on from CM041522.1 coordinate 4,076,984, forward strand.
TATTTTTTTTCATTAATTCATAAAAAGGTTTATAATAAGTCCTGAATGTTACTCTGTACTACGAGTATATAACTATAGAAGTATATAAATTACTAATACAAATTGCAATGTGTATCATGCGATAAAATAAATTTTGATATACAATTATTCTATAACAATGATATAATTTAGTCAATTATGCTATAGTAATTAGTCACTTAGATTTTGTTTGATGGTAAGATTTAGTTGGGTTAGGACTTAAGAATGAACAAAATACAAATCACTAAAATAATTATCGCCCAACTATAAAAAAGATGGTCAAGCTAAGTGTTTCAATCTACGATAATTTTAGCTGCTCATATTTTCTTACATTTGTCCATTTACAGTCTTACACGCACTACTGATTTTGTCTTCCTAGTTCCTACACTCAAATTTTTACTACTATTCCATAGTTCTTGATTGACAAAATCAAATGCAAAGAAAAAAAGAGTAAAATGAAAAAGTATGAAAATTTTATTTCTTTTACTATTCAAGAAAATTATAATATTAAAAAATAAATTTAAAATAAACTATCAGTATGGAATGCCATTCCATAAATACTACGGAGTACTTCTTATCTACCCAATATAATAATATTTTTTTCTCTTTTTGATTATAATCATGTAATAAAATAATTAGATTGATCATCAAAATCAAAACAAACTTATTTCATCATTTCGAATAAGAGCGCTTAAATGTAGTCATTGACTTTAAAATCACATTAAAAACTCCATACAACATGCAAAAATCTTACAAAAGTCTTACAAAAGACCACCTTTCACTACGAAAGTAAAACATAAATTTTTCAATACAGAAAATACAATCATACGAGTAATTAAATTGATCGTAATCACTATTAACTATAATGTGATTATTAACAATGAATCAATGTCTCAATGATCATAATCAACTTACTCCCTCCGATTCATTAGATTGGTAACGTTTCAATATGGCACGATAATTAAGAAAGGCAAAAAAAGTGGGTAAACAAGTGGGTAAGCAAGTGGATAAACAAGTGGTTGTGAGATAAAAAACTTTCCCAAAAAGGAAACGTTACCAAATGAAAAATCAGCCCAAAAAGGAAAACGTTACCAATCTAATGAATCGGAGGGAGTACATATAACCACATTTTTGGTTCACTACTTCACTTTTTAGTTTATTACTTAAAAGACGGTATTTTATAAGACCTGATTACGAGATGTCGAGATCGTTAATGGTTTTACAATCCGAATTACAATACGCCGCCGCAAAAAACATTCGATACCGCCGCATATTTGTGTGAAGTACCGATTATACCCCTCCTCTAATTACATCCACCCTCTTAATTCACAAATTAACCCCCTTTAATCAATTAACCCCCTTAATTAACCTCCTTAATTAACCCCCTGGATGTCGATTTTTTGTAGTTTTTGTGGAATTGAATTGGAAATGTCGAATTGAAGTGCAAAAAAAAAAAAAAAAAAAAAGAAAAAAAAAAAAAAGGAAACGGCATCCATTCGAGTGAAAAACTCGAATGGAGGTGTTCCATTCGTGTTTTTCACACGAATGGGCATGTCATTCGAGTGAAAAACTCGAATGGGTGTTCCATTCGAGTGAAAAACTCGAATGGAGGTGTTCCATTCGTGTTTTTCACACGAATGGGCATGTCATTCGAGTGAAAAACACGAATGGAACACCTCCATTCGAGTTTTTCACTCGAATGGAAAGCGTGTTTATTTTTTTTTTTTTTTTTAATTTTTTTTTTGTTTTGTTTTATATTTTGTTAATTAAACATTATTTATTTGTTTTAAAAAGTTGTGATTGCAATAATTAATTTAATTATATGTTTTATTTATTTTAAATTGTTTACCCCTAATTTTCTAATTTATGTTTGATTTTCTATAATCGTAGGTCTCGAAATAATTTGAAAAAAACTAAAATTATTTCACTCGAATGGGAAACGTACCCTTTTTTTTCGATTAAATTAACCCTACAAACACAAACTAATCGAGCATTTAACAAAATTTCATCGTAATCAACTACTACTACAATGCCGATATATTCACATCAAACAATTTGCATCGTAATCAAATAATACTATAATGCCGATAATTAGAACAAAAAAAATGCATACCGATATATTATCATCACCCAAATCGGATTGATCATCAACCTCAAAATCGCCGTCATTAATCTCATCGTCGCCGGTAATTGACATTTTTTTGACTAATTTTGACTCAAACAATTAAAACTAACTAAAACTAATCTAACTAAACTACTCTAACTAACCAAGCAAAGTAAGAGGAAAGTCACACAAAACGGCAGATCTAATATTTATTCATACAGATATTGTACCTCCCTTTACAATTCACATCGTTTATGACGATTGACGAAGAAAAAAAAAAAATACGGTATAAATACGCAACACACAAGTTGAGTGAGATACGCACACAACAAAGTACGGTAGCACAGCCTACCAAGTCACCAACCCCCTTTCTCTCTCCTCGTAAACATCACTCGCCATCAAAGTGAGTGAGTGAGTGAGTGAGACAACCACCGTAAAAAAAAAATAAAAAAAAAATGGCGTCTTCTCTCTCCACCGCCACAACCACCCCAACATTCTCACCTAAACTCTCCTCCTCTCTCTACCGCACCACCACCAACCGCCTCTCCTTCCGTCGCATCCTCGCCGTCGCCCGCAACATCTCCGCCGCACCAACCACCGCCAACCACATCCCTTCCCTCCAAAAAAAGCTCGAAAACGGCGCCGCTTCATCTCCAACCCTACTCAAGGACCCCAGGGCCCTGTGGGCCCGCTACGTTGACTGGCTCTACCAGCACAAGGACCTCGGGCTGTACCTTGACGTCAGCCGGGTCGGGTTCTCTGATGAGTTCGTCGGCGAAATGGAGCCGAAGTTCGAGAAGGCGTTTCGCCACATGGCGGAGATTGAGAAAGGCGCGATTGCTAATCCTGATGAAGGACGTATGGTTGGACATTATTGGTTGAGGAACTCTGGACTTGCTCCGACGTCGTTTTTGAGGTCTCAGATTGATGTTACTCTTGATCGTGTTTGCGATTTTGCGAACGATGTTGTTTCTGGCAAGGTATTGTTTTGTTGATGATGATGATGATTTTGTGTTGTGTTATGTTATGGTGTTTGATTTTAGTTTTTGTTTGAATTTGTGATTATGTGTTAGGTGTGTGTGATTTTAAAAATCATGTTGTTTTTGTTAAGGTATTTTTCATTGATGATTAATTTTGATTAGGTTTTCGATAAATTTTGTTTGAATTTGTGAGCTCTGTGTGATTGTATGATTTCTCGAATGATGATGATGTTGTTAGAAATCTTACAGATGTTTCTGGCAATGTGTCTTCAATTTCACAGATGGTTAATCATGATTAGGTTTTTGAAAATTTAGTGTTATGTTATGGTGTTTGACTTCTCGTTTGTTCGAATTTGTGATGACGTGTGAGCTGTGCGTGATTTTGCGAATGATGTTGTTTTTGGCAATGTATTGTTCCGCCAATAACTAGTCGTGGTTGAGTTTTCAGAATCAATATTATGTTATGATGTTTGATTTTGCTCATGATTTTTGGATGCATGATCACCGGGTGATGTATGAGATGGAACAGATTTTTAGTTTGTCAAGTAGTCAAATGATGTGAATGTGTGATACTTCGATCAAACGTATACATAGTTGACGAATTGATTATCAGTAGTTTTCGGAAGTTAGTGCTCGTCTTTAGCTATTGTTGAAGCTAGTGTATTTGTATTATGTTGTAGTGTTGAGGAGTATATTTTTTTGGTATGGTACTCATACTTGATTTGGCTTTTTTTGAGAAAAGATCATTATCATTAATAAAAAGTCATACGACATCTACAACATATATCAAATTCAAACGGATACAAATCGATTACAATCATAGAAAATAAATTCTTGTTCAAAGACTGATCCACTGCAACAGAGTCTCCATCATCGGTTGGCCTCAACAGGCTTTCATCCATAAGAGGGTCTCCGAATCTTCCTTGACGAGTATCGATTTCTTCTGACGTGATCAAGTGTAGCCATGAATCGGACAATATTTGTATAATCATATAACGATCAATAACAATGCTGATCTTCCGCATCTTCTGACTCATAAGAGCACACCCATAAAGGGAGCAAACCCACCAAAAGATGGGAGCAAATCCATCAATAGATGGGAACAGTGAACACATGAAATAAACGGATTATAAGAGCACACTTGATTTGGCTTTTAGTTATATATATATTTTTTTTATGTATGGGTAACAGTGAACACATGAAATAAACGGATTATTTGTCGAGTGGGTTCACTTTGATCGACCAAATGTATGGTTGACTTTGTTTGGGACTAAAGTGAATTCAAGTGAAAGTGTAATGCCAAATGGAACGCGTTCTAGTTCATATATTATGCTGGTAAAAAACTAAATAGCTGGTGTTGATATGCGCTGGAACTCGGTGTAGGTACATTGTTTTAAAACCGTTGTCGGAAATCATTGTTAGGAAATGTAGTCTAGTTCATTTAATGGCGGATAATCTCTACATGGTTGTCATGTTGGTCATAAAGGCATGGTAACATTCATTTATTTGTTGCAGATCAAAACACCATCAGGTGGTCGATTTACGCAGATTCTTTCTGTCGGAATTGGTGGTTCAGCACTTGGGCCACAGTTTGTTGCAGAGGCACTGGCTCCCGACAATCCCCCTCTCAAGGTAATATATACCTCTTTTCTTCTTATGCGTTATTTACATCGTTACATGGTTTATCTGTTTTGTGGAATTGAAATAAATCCCTTGGTCGTGATCATACTATGGTTTTTCGCGCAGATAAGATTTATTGACAATACAGACCCAGCCGGCATTGATCATCAGATTGCTCAGCTCGGCGCCGAGCTGTCTTCTACCCTTGTTATTGTTATTTCAAAGGTTGCACGAACTTCTCTTCTCTCAAGAATATGCTAATGATTTTTTTTTTAGTTCAATGACAAGCTGCTAACTTTTTACCCAATATTTTTTTTGGGACCTTAGAGTGGTGGTACACCGGAAACAAGAAATGGATTACTGGAGGTGCAGAAGGCCTTCCGTGAAGCTGGGTTAAATTTTCCTAAACAGGTTTTGACCTCAGGTTCTTGTTTTAAACTTCTTAGTATAGATATTTGACAAGCTATCTGTATGTAAAAGACTCCTAATGAAAAACACAGATTGGTCGTGCACTCGTGCAATCTAAAGGTATCTAAAAGTCTTACATTGTCTGCCTTAAAAAAAACGTAAATTATATTCTTAGGATGAATAATACGGAGTATGTTATATGGTATGTTTGTATCTGGTGGTATATTTTCCTTTCTTACATTTCTGGAAAGTATGGCACTTTCTTTCTTTGACCATGCACATGCGAAAAATTTCTGCGTTGTTTTATGTTCCATTCCAAATTAGTAACGTAGTGTAAGAAGGTGAGTTCGACACTAATACGGAGTAGAATATACTTATTCGCTGTACTGTATCCGTAACATTTATCTCCGGCCTAGTTCACTTTAATTGGTTTTTGAATTGTAGTGCTTAATTATTCTTTGTCAATTAGATATGATGTCATCTCATCTTTTGAACTTACAACTTTCTAACAAAATTGCCAGGGAGTTGCTATCACGCAAGAAAACTCTCTGTTAGACAAGACTGCACAAATTGAAAACTGGTTAGCTAGGTTTCCCATGTTTGATTGGGTAGGCGGTAGAACTTCTGAAATGTCCGCAGTGGGTCTCCTTCCTGCTGCACTTCAGGTCCGTTGCCTCACTGATACACATTAAATATTCACCCTTAGCATAATTTATATGGAGTACATATTTGTGAACCCTTTAATTTTCAGGGAATCGACATTAGAGAAATGCTAGCTGGTGCAGCATTGATGGACGAGGCTACTAGGGTCCCCGTGGTAAGTTTTTCTGTGCTAATCTTGTGATCTGACGCGTCATGCGTATACCCTTTTTTGAGGTAAATGTTGGAATAAATAAAATACTCCATATTTGTTTTAGTTTATGTTGGTGAGGAAGTGAAATATCATTTCCGTAATTCCTATTGGATTTACTGGATGATTTGTTTGGTCGTAAATGCATGATCCAATTTTTCGTCTCCTTATTGTTATTCCTTTTTTTTTTTTTTTCCTTTTCTGATTGTATGGTCCTCGTTGCAGCTGAGGAGTAATCCTGCGGCGTTGTTGGCAATGTGCTGGTACTGGGCTTCAGATGGTGTTGGTTCCAAGGTATAATATCGTTAAAATTTAAAACTTTTATTCATCTGAAGAAAAGGTCGCACTAGCTACGAAGTATATAGTTTTAACAAACTAATTATCCTTGTTATTTATATATATGCAGGATATGGTTGTTCTTCCTTATAAGGATAGCTTATTACTCTTTAGCAGGTATCTACAACAGCTAGTCATGGAATCTCTCGGAAAAGAGTTTGACCTTGATGGTAACAAGGTATGCATTTGTTAACTTGTTACTCTGTAGTTTTATAGTCACATTTCCTGTCCACTGGCAACAAGCGTCCATACAATGAAATGATGAGGATGATTAGATGCTTTATATTTGTCAAACTGGAGTGATCCACAACTTTGGTAATTTGTGTTTACTTACAGAGTATTATAGATGTAGAAATCAATCTCTTGTTGAAGCAAATCTTTGAACAAGATAAAAACCAAACGACAAAATTTTAACACCCGTCACCAGTGCCTCATTTTAGGCGGGGTGCGGTCGTACAGGATGGTCAAATGGACACAGCTGAACACAATGGAAAAAAAAGGACGGGTTGTTTGCTTCATCAATGCTTTTGTGTTTAGTAGGAGATCGCTTGTGTATGTATTTGAGTTCTGTGCTTAGCAATCTTCTTAATGATTTCTCTTGAACAGGTGAATCAAGGGTTAACTGTATATGGTAATAAAGGAAGCACAGATCAGCATGCGTAAGTTTATCGGCCATTTGGCGGTCTTGCAGCAGATTAGTTCACTTTTTAGATATCTCATCGTCTCAAGTAGAATGCACCTTCCATAACTTTTGCAGTTACATTCAACAATTAAGAGATGGTGTACACAACTTTTTTGCTACATTCATCGAAGTACTACGTGACCGACCACCGGGTCATGATTGGGAGCTTGAACCAGGTGTCACTTGTGGGGACTATCTCTTTGGAATGTTGCAGGTTAGATTTCGAAACTGAGGCATCTAACTTCATCTGCACATTTATAATAATAGTTGTATGCCCTGTATCCAAGCGAGTAGTACATTGAGTCTTCTCCAGAAACCGATTTATGTTGACCAATCGTAAATTATTATGTCTTTGATGTTAAAAATCGAGCTTTACCTTTCTGTGTTAAGGGAGTGTTTCTTGACATCTACGTATTGGACTAATGGTTGATCTGCAGGGGACAAGGTCAGCTCTTTATGCAAATGACCGTGAATCTATAACAGTTACTGTGGAAGAAGTGACACCAAGATCGGTTGGTGCTATGGTAGCACTGTATGAACGAGCTGTTGGGTTATACGCCTCACTTGTTAACATCAATGCTTATCACCAACCAGGTACGCATGTCATGATTAACATATACTCCTAGTTTATATGTTTTTCTAATTACAGGGCACACGCTAAATCGCTAAATAAAGAACAAAGTCTTAAGAACATATCGTGAGAAATTGATAAACATGCTCAAATTTATTTACCATAAGTAATGGAATAATACTGTAAAATCTCTTTATTTAGCTTCTTAAGGGCATACGTTAGTGAAACTGAGAGTTTATTTATATCCGTCTTCATGAGTACTAAAGGAGCAGATTTCCAATTCTGTCCTTATTATTGATATATTGTTGACGGACTTAAGGTGTGGAAGCGGGTAAAAAGGCTGCAGCCGAAGTATTAGCTCTTCAGAAACGGGTTTTATCTGTTCTCAATGAAGCCAGGTTTGTCTCCATACACCATCACTTGTTTTTATGCCTCGGAAAACCGATTATCCTAAATGTTTATTTGAGTTGATTTGTCTTGCCATGTAATGCAATTCGCAGTTGCAAGGATCCCGCTGAACCATTGACAATTGACGAAGTGGCTGAACGCTGTCATTGCCCTGAAGACGTACTAAACCTCTCTAATTTCTCATATTAAAGATTACTATCATCTTCACTGATTTGATGACGAATAACTCATGGATCATCTTTTTCTCGTTTTGTAGATTGAAATGATATACAAGATCGTTGCGCACATGGCAGCAAATGATAGAGCGGTTATTGCAGAAGGCCACTGCGGATCTCCGAGGAGCATCAAGGTTTTCCTTGGCGAGTGTAATGTTGACGAGTTGTACGCTTAACCTACACCAATGAAATCAAACCATCAAAAGATCACATTTTGGAATGACATTTTTCTGTAATATTAATAGACAAGAGGAAAGGGATTTCCTTTCTAATTATTCTTCTTTTATAGTGGTTCATAGACCATAGTCCTTTCCAAATAAAGATTTAAAGACTCACATACAAATACCTTGTAGTATTCTCGTAACAAAAGACGGTTTTACGGAGAGTATTTACTAGTGATTGTGTTGCCCATCTATGAATCGACGCCATTTGGGTCTACTATCGGATGTTGACTTTGCGTTGTGACCTCGTGTAGAGGAGTCGAAAAACGTAACTACGGAGTACAAAAACGTAACTACGGAGTACGGAGTAAAAGCTAAAGTAATTAAGTAAGCATTAGCATGGCTAATGATTCGAAGACATGATTACTTAACCCAAGCTTTTTGTTTTTTGGTTGCTAGTTTTTGAAAGTAAACTTTGGATGAGTAGGGTTGTCTGATTAATTATGTGATGTCCGTTGTGTTAAAGACGCTAACAAAGCATATTATTCATTATTCTCCTAATTCAAATTAAAGCTCGCTTTGCTCCACTACTAATAATCGTAAAACATGCAAAAGCTTCCTTTAACAAGCTTTGTTTTATGGCATGTGTTCGGGGAAGCAAACTTTTGTGCTGATAAAATTGTCGATATGGCGTTGTCGTTTCGTCACCCCCTCATGGACTGCATCTGTCTGTCGACGAATCACGAAATGCAAAGCATGAGCTTCACTACGTTTGGTTATGGAATTAGTTTCGGCTTACTTTTCCCGTAAGTAAATACTCCGACTTTCTTTAAAAAAAAAAGATTTCATACAATAAATCGGTTGAAATCATTTTTATACCACGCCCCTATTTGATATACTTTTAATCCTGTACTAAGGGCGAGGGGAAGGATGTTACTCGTGTCCTATAGCTCTGCTCGTAGCAACACCTAGTTAGATCCGCCAAAACTTTCTTTAAGATCGCATAGAAGGTGTCAAAAATGCTCAAATAAAGTAATTTATACGGTAATTACATTTGACCACAACGTAATTTTACATATGTATTAATAGAAATAGAATATCGTTACACTTAAATTATTATTTTTTTTTATTTTTTTTGGCAAGACACTTAAATTATTTTGATCATAACAAAATATATTATATAGCGTAACAATGAATTTAAATCCGTGTTACAATGAGTTTTTTTTTTCCACTAGGTTAGCGTACCACAAACGATAAAGTTGTGAATATTTGTGCTAGTGAATACTGAATAGTGATATGTTTTGTATTTATTTGTTTCAAAAACATCTTTTACATAAGTAGTACTACTCCCTCTGTTCCAGTAAATTGTTAACGTTTGTTTTGTTTTGTGAGAGGAAAATAAAATAAATGCTAACAATTTGACTGAAACAGAAGAATTAATAATTTAGTGGTGTAAGCTAGGTGTTCTTTCCGAATCTGCAATGTGTATGTGACTATTGATTAAGTGTAACTACTTGCTTCTTAGTCAATGGAAGCTAACTAAAATGCCATAAATTGTCATTCTTGAATATGGTAAATATAAGCAATTAAGCATTTACTTCTCTTTTAACTATGACTTTTAGAATCTTTATTTGCCCGTTACTAAGTTACTTCAACAATGATCATATTCTCCTTATCATCCCTAGAAACACATTTTTCCTAAAATTATTATATGTATATGATGATATAATTGTGACTAAAATATACTAGTGTTGATAACGCAACTTTACTTTAAACTACGCCACTCAATCGATTACTTGTCCAAGAATATTATTTTAATCTCTCACCTATAAATTTTGAGTGGTGTAATCGAAAGTAGAGTGGCGTTATAAACTTATAAGTGCCCTATAAGTATTGTATTTTAGTTAACTTTTGTGGTCATGGTTTGATTTTTTCTTTCATTCCCTTCGAATTATCCAAACACACCTTAAGTGATGTTTCTTCTTATTTTTTAAAATTGTAACATTCCAAAACAGCACAAATATTGCGAAAAATAGTTGATTGTGCATAAAATTAAAAAAACAGAGAAAGTGATGAGAATTAACGTATTATATGAGAGATTTTTCTATAAATATTTCAATTCTATTGAATAAGTTATTTTCAGAACACGTTACAATTTCATAGAATAAGAGAAAACATTTATCAATTGTTGTTTTAGAATTTATCAATAGCGTACCAGGAATATTTGTTTATGCTAATTACAGACAATTACAATTTAATTAGCTCAATCCAAACCCAAAACAAACAAATAATTTTGGCAAAACAACCATAGAAAACTTTTTTTTTTTTTTTTTTTAAAAAAAAGGATTTAACACAAAGTGGGTCCCACGAGTGTCATGTGAAAACTGTATACTGGAAAATTGAAGAATTTTAGTTTTCTAGGAATGAGAGAGAAAAATAATATTAAAAAACTCAAACAAAAAACAAAGGTTGTCGTCCACACTCCTCCAACGTTCGACTGTTACTTTCAAAATTTCCTCACAGCCATTTCATTTCCCCCCACTTTCTTAATTTTCCACCATTTTATCCTTTTATTTTTCTCCCACCTTCTCCATATTTCCTAATATTAATCTAATTTTGTTGGCAATAAAAATAAAATAAAATAATATAATTATACTAAAATACCAAACTTTTCAATTTGATAAAGTTATCACAATAAACTGGAGTATTAATCATATTTACGACAATAATTATACTAATGTCAAAATAATCAGAGAAATGAACCGAAAAGTAATGTGACATGTATTTGTCTAATTCGTCGAATTTCAACATTTGATCAAATATAATCTTCCTCGCGTAGGCGCGTAATAATCGAATGTAAAAGTTTTGACCAGTCGTAACCTAATAGGGAGTAAATAATTACTGTTCTTTTAAATAAAAATTTAAATTAATTAATAATAATGTGAAACTATTTATCATATTTTCATACCGTATTATATTTTCACATAAAAATTACTCTCTATTTCGTAATTTATTAAACAATTTTTTATTTTTATTTTTAATATTTACTCCGTACTCCGTATAAATTTAAATAAAAAGAAAAATTTAAATTAAAAATTAACACTTCTTCAGTAAGCAAAGCACCGCTCTTCTTCATTCTTCAACCCACACCTCTCTCTCTCTCCCATAAATGTCCCCTTAAATTAAAATTTCTCTCTCTTTTTTTTTTTTTTATTTTTCTTTTTTGTTTGCTTCTTCCAATTTTAATCTCTTTTCTTTCATTCTTCTTCTTCATCTTCTACTTTCTCTCTCTAAAACACAGTCTCTCTCTCTCTCTAAAAATTACTCTGCAAATTTTATTATAATTTTTTTTGGCTGTGACAATTCTTCTGTGACAGACAATTCTTCTTCTTCTTCATAACACTTCCAAGCTTTCTATGTGAGTAAACTGCCCCCTTTTTTTCATGCACATTTCGTCTTCATATCACTCTAATAATTCCACACGTTTCTATATTTGTCAGTTTTTTTGTTTAAAAAAATAATATTTCTACCACATTGTTGAATATTACTGTAATTTTGGCAAACTTTTATTAATTTTTTGTTTTATTTATTTGCAGGTGAAAATTAAAACCCAGTTGAATTAGATTTTCCTTCTGAAAATGTTCACTGAAGGGTTGGATAATAGTGCTCTTAAATGGGTCAGAGAGGTATTTTTTTTATTTTTTTGAAAATTTCCATTTTTTTATTAATTTTTTTTCCTTTTTTTTTGTTGGGTATGATCTTGTTGTTTTCAGTGATTGTACTTGTTTCTATTTTTATTCTATTTTGTTTTAATTTCAATTATTGCTTAACTGTGTGTGTGCTGATTTTTGGTTTGTGGGTATTTTTTATTTTTTTTTTTTCCAAGTTGTTGAATTTTAATGATTTGTATATGTATGTGATTATTTTTGTACAATGTGGTTAGTATTAAGTTTAATCTGAGAAGTTTTGGTATTTTTCGTTTTCTAAATGTGTGGAATTTTGTATGATAATTAGGGTTCGAAATGTTGAAGAATTTGAATTTTTTTTTTGAGGATTTGAATTTGTAAGAGGGTGCTACATTACATCTTTTTTTCTGAATGATGAATTTAGGGTTATAAGTTTATGTCGATGTTGTTGAATTTTTGACATGTGGTAATGTGGGTGTATAAAAAAGATGAATTTTTTGAATAGATGTGCTTAGTAAATTACTCATCTATATAAAAATTTGAACTTGCAAAGGGTGTTACATACGGAGTATTATTCTGTATTGATTTTCTAAAGTTGCGAATTTTTCTGATGATGTTAGGGTTCAGTGAATGGTAGTAGTAATGAGAAGGAAGAACCGCCATCATCACTGTTAAACCAGAGAGCTAGGGTGGTGGTAGACCCGATTATTGGAAATCGAAATGGGTCTAATCGAGGTTTTGGCCTACCACCACCACGAAAATTCCGTAGCGGGCATTTGCCCGTCAATGCAATCCCCATCTCTCGAGTGATCCATGGTGATGACTCAGCCACCGCCTCTGATAATGACATGACTTCGGAGTCTGAGGAGGATGATGTTTACGGAGGGAGGTATTCTCTCGACTCCTCCCCACAAGACGGCCGTGCTCCTTTGTCCAACACCACCAACTACCGACGATACTCCAACTCGAAAACGTTGCCGGCAAATCGGTTGAGCTATGGAAGTGATTATTTGTCGTCTGATGTATACTCGTCAGTTGAGTGGAATGTGAAGAGAGGTGTGTCTGAGGAGGAGAGGTTGGCTAACGGGAATGCGAGGACGAGTGTCTATGTAGAGGACGAATCCTCTGATTCGGGTGCTAGTTCGGAGTTTTCTGGTTCCCGTGTTGAGAGTAATGTTGGTGCGGCCTCTCATTCTCAACCGTGTGTTTCAGAGAGTTATGGTTCAAGCGCCACTTCGAGGATGAATGCCGGAAAGGTGCGTCTTCCTGTCTTTCATTTTAGAGCAACTTTTCTGTGAGGCAATCTCACAATAAATTATTGCGTCAAAGGGTATGGAAACATAAAAAAAAAAAAAAAAAGCAATCTTGTGAAGTCATCAATGACATGGGTATTAAATATCAAATTATCAACAAAATGGATACAAATTTTATGTAAATAGTTTTGGTAATATTTTATCGCTAAATGGGTACGAAAACTATATAAATGACTGATGAGGTGGTTTTACAACAATTTATCAACAAGCATTGTCGTTTGTTTTAAACAATTGGTGATGGTTGTAGTAGTTGGACTGTCAATGGATGTCCTTTAATAGATACCAGAAGTTGTTCAATTTTATGGTAGTTGTATTTATGCTCTCTAACTTATGGCAATACTTTAACTTGACTTATTGCTATTTACAAAGCAACGTCTGTTGATAAATTTTGTTTGCTTTGGGATTTATATGTTCAGAAGTTCGCAATGCATGATAATCGTGATGGAGATGTTTCAAGGATTTTTCATTCTGCTGCTTGTAGAAAGTTATGATTTGCTGCTTTAATTACACTATTTAAAATGCTTATACGTTAGTCCATGCAGGATAGTGGCGGTACCCCAAGTGCACCTCCTGTCTGCAGTTCCGATCACGAGACGAACCAAACCATGCCCATGGTCGAAGATAATATATCTGCCAGCTGTCCTGATTCGTTAACCAAGAACACGACGGACATTCCTAATGTCGTGTCGTTTGCGGCCGATCAGCGAGATAACACTGCAAATGAGATTTGTGATCCACAGTCAAGGTCTGTGCGTTTTATTCTTGATTCGTGGTATTTTGGATTAAGGATGCGCTACATTGTTACTAATTGATGATAAATACTTAAATTGTGGATAATTTCTGTTGCAGAACCAAGGCTGGTGCTGCATCTGCTGGGTCTTCAGGTTCGCACCCTGCTCGTCTGCCAACATTTCATGCAAGGTACTTAAGCTTTTATCGACAATGTTTCCTTACCTGTCTAGTTTGCGGCTACTATACTTGCACACATTTATTTATTTGATCTTATTTCTGTACTGGTTAATCAATTTCAGTACTCAAGGACCATGGCATTCAGTGCTCGCGTATGATGCTTGTGTTCGATTGTGCCTCAATGCGTGGGCAAGGGGCTGTACAGAAGCTCCTATTTTCCTTGAAAATGAGTGTGCTGTATTGCGGGACGCATTTGGGTAAGTTTAACTTTGATCCTGCTTTTGTTTAGATTCATGTTATTGCTATTACCGAACTGCGCGTCAATGAAAAGTTATCTATATCTTTTGTCTTAACACAAATTCTTGTATAAAACGGGTAATATCCGTTTCATACAAGAAACGGGTCAAATAATTGAATAAGACAAAAGTTGAAAGCTTTGAAACTAACCAAAGATTTGTCTTTTCTATGTAAAAGTCTAACTACCTGATTCGTTTTACATATAAAGGATCACTGGCGCTACATTACTCCCTCTGATTTTGTATATTTGTCATTCTCACTTTCTGAGACGAAGCACCATATAATATGTACTCACTCTTAAGAAAGGTTTTTGCTGTCACGGATCTAATGGAATAAGTTTCATTATTTTTGTCCAACTACTTTTTGGTAAAATTTGAAGTCAATGACATACCTCAAAAAATAAAACCGTCATATAATAAAAAATGTAGGGAGTATTAATTTCCTCTTCATGTGATGCAGTTTACACCAGATTCTATTACAGTCGGAAGAGGAAGTTCTGTCTAAACGGGGTTCAGAAGTTACAGTCGAGAAAGCACCCCCAAAACCAAAAAAAATCATCGGGAAGATGAAGGTCCAAGGTATTTTGCAATATCGTGATCTCTTTCTTAGCTGCTAGATTTCCTATGATAGTCCTAACAATTGCGTCATTGCAGTTCGCAAAGTGAGAATGGGTATGGACCCGCCTACCGGGTGCAGTTTCTCATCGCTGAACATAAAGGGGCCTGCTGTAAACCTGGAGTCTACACGGTTACAGTGCTCGAAGGTGCAGAGGGCAGTAGTTTCTGGATGGAATGCCCTGCGACGAGTTCGTTTTGTTCTCCAGAAGCCTGCAGACGGTTCTTTGTCGAAGAAGAGTTTGGCTTATGTACATGCTAGTAGTCATTACATTAAGCAGGTGTCTGGTCTCATGAAAGTGGGCGTGACCACACTGCGTCACAATGCATCGTCATATGAAGCCGTGCAAGGTATGATTTTTAATGTGAAGCTCTTTGTTTTGCTGTGATATGGATTTACTGAATCAAATTGTTTGCAAGCATGTACATTCTATGATCTCTTATCTCACAATAAATTAATGTGAGGCCAGATTTATGGTTGAGTTAAATGGATACGAAAACATAGAAAACATCTGATAAAATCAGTTACATGGTTACTTTTAAAAATTGTTACTATTATCATCAAAATGGCTACAAACACTGTGAAAATAGTGATGATATTATAGGATTCTGATTATTACTAAAGAGTACAAAAATCATATAATTGATAATTGATAATTGGCTACAAATGACGTGATCTTACGACTTTTTATTGTAAGACTGTCTCATACAAGAATTAGTGTGATACTAGATGCTTTACCTAACTGCATTTCTCAACTTTCAGATATTTTATGTTTCTCAATCTGTATATCAAATTATTCCCTACTGAAAACTCTGCTGTTTTTTACCCCTTTTGTTCAACTGGCAGAGACTCATACCTGTGTATTACGCCTGAAAAGCTCACCAGAGGAAGATGCTGTTCGGATGCAGCCGGGTTCCGGGGAAACTCACGTATTGTAAGTGTCGTCCGTCATTTCCCATCTATTTCTCCCTGTTGGCAGTTGATAATTTTGCTAATGACTTTACAGCTTCCCAGATGGTCTAGGAGATGATTTGATTGTCGAAGTTCAGGATTCCAAAGGGAAAGACTGCGGCCGTGTTGTTACTCAAGTGGCAACTGTTGCTGATGATCCGGTAATTGCTTCAGTCATCAATTCATCATATTCTTTAGTATCAATAATTGTTTAATGCTATTGTACTATTCTAGCGTTAAGGGATAAAGTAGGAGAGAAACTTACCTTCAGTATTCTTGCAGAATGATAAGCTGCGCTGGTGGTCAATATTCCGTGAGCCGGAACACGAGGTTGTTGGTAAAGTGCAACTTTACGTAAACTTCTCAACTAGTTCGGATGAAACCAATCTCAAGGTAAGGGGACCCAAAAAAAGGCATGCTTTACCTAAACTTCTCAACTAGTTCAGATGATATATGCCTTTTGTCTACTATATAATGATGGTGTCCTATCTTTCAACTTTTTGAATTGCACTTCCTCTTTTCAGTCAATAAGCCTTATTTTTCACTATGTATCCGACAAATATAAGCAATTAGGGCTTATTGACTGAAATAAATTGAGTATTTAGTACAGAGTAATATTTTTATGAGAGATATTTGATCATATTTATATATGATGTTAGACCAACTGTTAAATTTGCAATGGAAGATGTAGGCTTTGTAGTGTTATTTGTGACCTACTGGTGATTTATTTTTATGGTTTGATTATGGGCTTATGGCAATTCCCTATAATCACCTATAGTCACTGATTATTCTGTTTCTGTTGGTGTTGCTAGTGTGGCTCCATGGCGGAGACTGTTGCGTACGACTTAGTTTTAGAAATCGCCATGAAAGTTCAACATTTTCAACAGCGACATCTGCTACTGCATGGGGAGTGGAAATGGTTATTGGTGGAATTTGCTGCATATTATGGAGTTTCTGATGCATATACTAAACTAAGGTATACACATTTTATCGTTTGTAATCGATGTATCGTTGACACAGGTTACTCGATGATGCCATGTACTTACGCATCGTTTTGTAACAGATACCTTTCCTATGTTATGGATGTGGCGACTCCTACAGCTGATTGCCTCACTCTTGTACACGATTTACTTTATCCTGTGATTATGAAGGGCCACACTAAGACCACGTTGAGTCATCAAGAGGTATAGTGGTTCATCACTGGGTGAATGTGTTTTCTCTTAAGCTATATCATTCATACGGCCCTTTTTTCAATCATTTAGCGTCACGGTCCCACTTCTATCTTACAGAAGGTGGATCGATGGAGTTTATTCTTCTTTTTAGAGGGAGTACATGTACATTTAATGTTTTACCTGATCGTTTTTTTTAACTTGTCAAACCTTCAAATCACTTTTGATGACTTTAAACAATTTCAGAAAACTATAGCAAATGGTTGCCTTAAGAATAACTAAACTTCAGAAAGAACTATAGAAAACTTCAGGGAACTCCGAAATACTTAAGAAAACTTTAAACTTCAGCCAAAGAGAATAAGTTTTAATTTGGTTATATTTATTCTTTGTTTTGTTAGAATCGAATTTTAGGAGAAGTTGAGGACCAAATCGAACAGATCCTTGCACTTGCTTTCGAGAACTACAAGTCCCTGGATGAATCAGTACCTTCTGGAATCGTAGACATCTTTTGTCCAGCAACTGGGTGTGCGGCTCCTGCTTTGCCACCTGCTGTTAAACTCTACACTCTTCTTCATGATATTTTGTCTCCCGAGGCACAAAATAAACTGTGCAGGCACTTTCAGGTATAGCATCACTGATTTTGTACGCACTTTTAAGATCATTGGTTGTTTGTCTTGTTCTACTTAAGACCTAGTGCTGTTTCAGGCCGCTGCAAAGAAGAGGTCTAAGAGACATTTGACTGAGACCGATGAATTTGTTAGTAACGGTGGTGAAGGGAACTTTCTAGATCACGTTACTATGTCCACCGCTTACCAGAAAATGAAGACTCTTTGCATGAACATTAGCAATGAAGTTTCCACTGATATAGAGATCCACAATCAGCATGTTCTTCCAAGGTATTGTTGGAAGTCATCTGATATTCTCCCTCCTCTTATTCTAAATTCCATGTGGTGGTATCCCACATTTTTTAAAAACATCAATACTTTGATCAACCTCTTTTAAATGTTTATTTTGTGCAAAATTTCTGAAACCAAATTTGAATGTCTGAAAGGTCGACATTTAGTAGTTTTGGTAATTTAAGAAATTTTTACTAAGCTTATGGGGTACCGATAATATTCTAAAAAAGTCTCCTTTGTTTTTGTAGTTTCTTAGACCTTCCCAATCTTGCCGCATCCATATATAGTGTGGAACTTTGCTCACGAATACGCGAGTTCCTCATAGCGTGTCCTCCTACGGGCCCGCTGCCACATGTTGCTGAACTTGTGATAGCTACTGCAGACTTTCAAAGAAGCCTTGGTAGATGGAATATCAGGTGAGTATTACTCAGTGATAATCTTGTTCAGTGTCTTTTCATGTACATGACTCTCATATACTTAAATCATTTCATCTTCAGTACTATCAAAGGCGGAGTAGATGCGAAAGAACTGTTCCACTTATATATCGTTGTTTGGATTCAAGATAAACGCCTTGCGCTCCTCGAGACCTGTAAACTGGACAAGGTGATGACATAAAAATTAACTCATTTTGTCTACTGGATAGCATGTTGCTTGTCTTCCATGCTCTTGACCGCTTCAAATTCTAAACGTTTTAACGATTTCCACATGCAGGTAAAATGGTCGGGGGTACGAACGCAACATTCAACTACCCCTTTCGTCGATGAAATGTATGACAGGCTGAAAGAAACTTTGAATGATTACGAAGTCATCATAAGCCGCTGGCCAGAGTATAGCTTTGCGTTGGAAAATGTACAGTTTTTTTTTTTCTAGATTTCTTGACCATGATGACTTTGTTTCTTTTTTCGTAAATCATCCACATGACGCTCATAGCATTCTTTAAGGAGTGTGTCTAACATTGTCATGGTTGATTCCTACTTTTTAGGCTGTTGCTGATATAGAAAAGGCTATCGTGGAGGCTTTAGACCGGCAGTATTCTGATGTATTGGCTCCGTTGAAGGAAAATCTTGCACCAAAGAAGTTTGGTTTCAAGTATGTACAGAAACTGACTAAACGATCTGTGTGTCCCTATGTGGTTCCCGATGAGGTAATTTAATGTTCGCTGAATTTTTTTTTTCTTTTTGCATTTTTTTTCTTTTGTTTTGAGTGAACGATATCCTCAGCTTACTTTCGCTGATTTTTTTTTTTTTTTTTTTTTTTCTTTTGTTTTGAGTGAACGATATCCACAACTTACTTTCCCATACTTTACTCTGGCAGGTTGGTATTCTGTTAAATTCAGTGAAAAGGATGCTAGACATTTTGCGACCCAAGATAGAAACACAATTCAAATCATGGGGATCCTGTATCCAAAACATCGGCAACCAAATTCCTGGGGAGCGTTTGAGTGAGGTTACTGTGATGTTACGAGCAAAGTTCAGAAACTACCTTCAAGCCATTGTTGAGAAACTGGTAGAAAATGTGAGCATATCGTTTCAATGTTCATTGCAAAAGTCCTACTTATTAATCTGAATGATGTTAGCGTTTGTGACGATTTTTTAATATACAAATTCTGTTTTTTCTCTAGACAAAGCTGCAAAGCGCAACTAAAATAAAGAAGATTCTCCAAGACTCCAAGGAAAGCGTCGGTGAATCAGATGTCAGAATTAGAATGCAACCTTTGAAAGAACAGCTTACGAACACGATTACTCACCTGCACTCAATCTTTGAAACCCATGTCTTTATAGCCATTTGCCGAGGTTATTGGGACCGAATTGGTCAGGTGAGTGGACCTGAAATCTAGATGCGTATTAATGTACACTCCATTTGTGGATTTTCTTATGGGTTTCTAAGTTTCCTTTGACTTATGTGATGCAGGATGTTCTTAGTTTCTTAGAGAATCGAAAAGAGAACAAATCATGGTACAAGGGTTCACGTATTGCTGTTTCTGTAAGTAATTCTTGCCTCTGAGAACTCATTATATTATACCCTAAACTCCAAAATCAAGGACATGTCAAAGGGGCAGACGTCCTGAATTGTGTAATTTGACTGCGCAAATACTTGACAGCGGGACAGTGCGTAATCCCAAAGTGATTTTTCGGACACCGTTATTATTAGTTAAACTATAACTCCTAACGACGATTTTTACATCGAGTCATCTGAAAAAACTCAGTTATTGGGGATTTGTGTTGTATTTGAGGTTCTTATTCAATAGGGTTTAACTAACACGGAAATTTCTCACGGGGAACGTACAGGTACTTGATGATACATTTGCGTCACAGATGCAGCAAGTATTAGGTAATGCTTTGCAAGAGAAGGACATCGAGCCACCTCGATCAGTGATGGAAGTGCGGTCAATGTTGTGCAAAGATGCCCAGCTTCATAAGAATAACACGTTTTATTACTAAGATAACATTAAATTTGGGAATGGTGCCATGCAAAGTGATGCCAGATTTTGCTACGAAATCACAGCTGAGAGTGAGATGTTATTTCGAGGTGAAGAATTTTTTGGCTCGTTCATTAAAGAGCAGCTTGCTCAATAGCTGCAGCCGACACAGATGCGTATGATGTCAATGTAGAAATGAAACTCACGTCAGTTTTGGTGATGAAAAATATTCAGGTACTAACGTAGTTATATAGATAAATTCATTTTGTTCATAATGTTGTTTCGTTTGACACTGAATCTTTACACCAGACATGCCGTATGGTGATGTACAAATTACGGAGTATGTTCTATAATAAAAAAAGGGTAAAATAGAGTAAACTGCATTTTTCCATGCCCTTTGATCTGGTTGTTTTGGGAACAACTGCCTTTTCCGGTCTGCTATTTGAGCGAATTATGTTTGATTCACGATCTGAAAGTTTGCTCAGACTGATTTCGGCTATGTCCAAAATACAGCCTGCAGCCTGAAAAACGACACTGCAATTAAACTCCAGGGGATAAAATTTAGATTCCGCACTTCTAAGTAGTAATTCAGCAGTGTAAAATCAGGTTCGACTGATTTTCAGCTGTGTCAACTTCGGCCTGCAGCCTAAAGAAAATTTCCTTTTGCATAGTACAAAAGAGAGTAAACAATGTTAAACCAAATAAAAATTAGGATTCAACAAATAATGTTATGAGAAACACTAAATCAGGCTACTGCAAATGCATGAATTAGTTGTATTTACCCGACATTGCGATATGACTCTTCATCTCGGGAAAAAAGGACATGAAACTTACTCATAAGAACAATCTACATACTGATTCTGGTTGCTATACGTAAGCTATGGGGATGAAGGGGCAACCCAAAATGATTGAGGTCGTGTCATGGAGAGATCACCTATCTCTACAAAGGGTGTTACAAACCCGTCCTTCAAGTCAAAAACTCGTAGGTCATCTGATATGTATATTGTATCTGTCTTTAACTCCGGACAAGTATTAACTTTTACAGCAAAGGGATCACTTCCTTTGCCTATGAAAAAGGCATGACCGTCAAGCTCTGTTGTTTGCGTCATCTTCTCCTCGACCAAATCAAACTTAAACACGTCCACTGCACGTGTCTGAGACACGCCTAGCTCTCTGTTGTGATGCCTTATAACGAGGTACAGACCTGGGTTTACCTTACCCGCATCCTCGGTCACCACTAAGTACTTGTCTTTATTGCACTGCGCTCTGAGCTCTTTTTCAGAGGCCTCCATAGCAGTAAAACTGGCCGCTACAGGAAATTGAGACTCGACCTTCATAGGGTGTTCAAGTAAATCCCATTCCTCCAGGTAGAAATTCTTTTCTGAATCCCCGGAAAGCTTATAGGCCATTTTAGTCGCAGCACAATACGCAATAGGCGGATCGTCCTTGTGAAATAAGTAAGGGTATCTAGTCCAACCAATGTTAACATCACAAAGACAAAAAAATTCAAGATGGTTTATGGGAGTACAAGTATCCAAGTGTAGCCATGGGTCGCAAAGAACTGTAAGTACATCGTTTACCAGAGTGAAACATCGAGTCGATAAGTGGAGATTACTATCGTGCTTTAAATCCATGTATCGAAAATTTTGTAGGGAGTAACCAGTGTAAGGATTTACAGTATACATATAGCAATGGGAGCCGGTGAGATAGGCCAGTGACCCACGAGAGGAACCGATGCAATCCTCGTCGCTAACAGGTATATATACCTTAACTAGTTGTTTAGTGACAAGGTTAAGGAAATTGTCGACAAACTTTGATGGGGTAGACATATCCTTGGGTAAACGTAGCCAAGGTGACGATGACTTAGGCAACGTATCACGAGTCGTCGAACAATAAAACTTGGGTGTAGTGAGACCCGTCGCTGTCGTTGAACGAATTACGGAGGATAAAAGCCTCTGTGTTCTTCCACCCAAAATTATACCACCCAAAAGCCATTCTTTTAAATAATCTCCTTGGTTTCCTTTGAACGCAAGAAAGATATACTCTGTATATTATTATTATTATTATTATTATTATTATTATTAGCCGATATACAATCCGGGTATACTCCGTATATTTCACATCAGAAACAAAGAAATCAAAATCATGCTAATACTAGTTAACAGCCGCGGCATACATCGCCCCGCTAAACGCGTTTACTATACGATGGAACGAATTACTTAAAGACGGAACGTTTTAGTGGTTTAATGACTTTGATTAAGAGTGAATTTACTTTTTTGCTCTTATGTTATTTAGTAGTTTTTAAAGTTGTTATTTTATTATTTTATTATTATTAATTTATATTTTCCTTTTAAATTTTTTACTTTATTACGGAGTACTTTTTTTTATAAGTTTCCAAAATTGTTTTATTTTTAATTTTTTTATTACTTATATTTTATTTTTCTTACTAAAAACAGTAAAAATCTAAAAAATTTTCGGATTTTGTTGAGAAATTGAATGAAATACAAAGTTGAGGTCGGTCGATTCAGATAGTGAAGATCAGGTATTCCTAACCTTTTTAATTAATTTGGTTTTTAGAAATTAATTATTATGCGCGAAACATGTGTTACGGTATTTGTAAAATTTGGAAATAAAATTCAAAAAATGAAAAAAAGAAAAAAAAAGGTAGTGCCGTAAATAAATCACGGCTGAGGCCATAGAGAGCCGTAGAAAATTCACGGCTGAAGCCGTGGGGAGCCGTATGAATCTCACGGTCCACTCCAGCAGTTGCCGTGAATTCTACACGGTCCCCCTCCACGTCTACCGTGAAATTTCTACGGTTTTTTTTTTTCTTTTTTTTTTAAATTTTTTTTATATTAGATCATATTGATTAAGAAATTATTTCTGCGGTTCCAAATGTGCTGGTATTATATTAAAAAATTATTTCTACGGTTCCAAATGTGCTGGTATTATATTAAAAATTTATTTCTACGGTTCCAAATTTTTAAAATTATTTCTACGATTAAAAAATAATGGGTTTCGATTTCGATATTATAAATAATATGTAAAAATAAAAGCATTAATTTAAAGTAAATGTCATTTTTTTTTTAATATACCGAAATTTATAAAAAAAAAAAACCAGCTGTCGTGGAAATTTCACGGTCAAACCCAACCACAGCCGTGAATTTCACACGGCTCTAACCCACACCAACCGTGGACACGGTTCCTACCCCCTCCAGCCTTGATTTTTCCACGGTTCTCCCCAGATTTCGTTTTTTTTTTTTTTTTTTTTTTTTTTTTTTTTTCGGCCAATTCAATTCACAAACACCAAACAACAACAATAACATATAATAATCGTACTTAGCACAAGGGAAAACCATTTGAACATCACAAACAACAACTTTCAATTTCCAAAACTAATTATAAACCTCAAGGGGAAAGTAATTATAAACATCAAAAAAATCAAACTACAAATGAAATTAACAAAATCAAAACTTACGATTTCTAAAATCTTTGTTGGGGTTGAATCAAGATGAAACTTAACAAATTCAAGATTGTAAATAATTTTGGATGAATGTAAAAGGGGATGTGTTTTAATTTTTTTTTTTTTTTTTAATTTTTTTTTTTTTTTTAATTTTTTTTTTTTAAGTGAGGAAAAGAAAAAGAGGGATGAAAGGTTAGAATGATGAAAGGTTAGAATAAGGTTAGTTTAGTGAAAAGTTAATTAAGAGGGAGGGCAAATTAATCATTTGAGCGTTCCGTCTTTAAGTAATTCGTTCCATCCTTTAACACCCCCTTGCTAAATTTTAAGAGTAAAATAAACGACTACTCGTTATCTACTTAACTTAAACTAAAATCATGCTAATAATAGTTCGCAGCCGTGTCATACATTGCCAAATTCTTAGAGCAAAATAAACGACTAGTCGTTACCTACTTAACTCAGTCTTGGGGATTTTTACATCGAGTCATCTGAAAAAACTCAGTCTTGGGGATTTATGTTGTATTTGAGGTTCTTATTCAATAGGGTTTAACTAACACGGAAATTTCTCACGGGGAACATACAGGTACTTGATGATACATTTGCGTCACAGATGCAGCAAGTATTAGGTAATGCTTTGCAAGAGAAGGACATTGAGCCACCTCGATCAGTGATGGAAGTGCGGTCAATGTTGTGCAAAGATGCCCAGCTTCATAAGAATAACACGTTTTATTACTAAGATAACATTAAATTTGGGAATGGTGCCATGCAAAGTGATGCCAGATTTTGCTACGAAATCACAGCTGAGAGTGAGATGTTATTTCGAGGTGAAGAATTTTTTGGCTCGTTCATTAAAGAGCAGCTTGCTCAATAGCTGCAGCCGACACAGATGCGTATGATGTCAATGTAGAAATGAAACTCACGTCAGTTTTGGTGATGAAAAATATTCAGGTACTAACGTAGTTATATAGCTAAATTCATTTTGTTCATAATGTTGTTTCGTTTGACACTGAATCTTTACACTAGAGATGCCGTATGGTGATGTACAAATTACGGAGTATGTTCTATAATAAAAAAAAAAAGGGTAAAATAGAGTAAACTGCATTTTTCCATGCCCTTTGATCTGGTTGTTTTGGGAACAACTGCCGTTTCAGGTCTGCTATTTGAGCAAATTATGTTTGATTCACGATCTGAAAGTTTGCTCAGACTGATTTCGGCTATGACCAAAATACAGCCTGCAGCCTAAAAACGACACTGCTATTAATCTCCAGGATAAAATTTAGATTCCGCACTTCTAAGTAGTAATTCAGCATTGTAAAATCAGGTTATACTGATTTTCAGCTGTGTCAACTTCGGCCTGCAGCCTAAAGAAAATTTCCTTTTGCATAGTACAAAAGAGAGTAAACAATGTTAAACCAAATAAAAATTAGGATTCAACAAATAGTGTTATGAGAAACACTAAATCAGGCTACTGCAAATGCGTGAATTAGTTGAATTTACCCGACATTGCGATATGACTCTTCGTCTCGGGAAAAAAGGACATGAAACTTACTCATAAGAACAATCTACATACTGATTCTGGTTGCAATTATGTTATACGTAAGCTATGGGGATGAAGGGGCAACCCAAAATGATTGAGGTCGTGTCATGGAGAGATCACCCATCTCTACAAAGGGTGTTACAGACCCGTCCTTCAAGTCAAAAACTCGTAGGTCATCTGATATGTATATTGTATCTGTCTTTAACTCCGGACAAGTATTAACTTTTACAGCAAAGGGATCACTTCCTTTGCCTATGAAAAAGGCATGACCGTCAAGCTCTGTTGTTTGCGTCATCTTCTCCTCGACCAAATCAAACTTAAACACGTCCACTGTACGTGTCTGAGACACGCCTAGCTCTCTGTTGTGATGCCTTATAACGAGGTACAGACCTGGGTTTACCTTACCCGCATCCTCGGTCACCACTAAGTACTTGTCTTGATTGCACTGCGCTCTGAGCTCTTTTTCAGAGGCCTCCATAGCAGTAAAACTGGCCGCTACAGGAAATTGAGACTCGACCTTCATAGGGTGTTCAAGTAAATCCCATTCCTCCAGGTAGAAATTGTTTTCTGAATCCCCGGAAAGCTTATAGGCCATTTTAGTCGCAGCACAATACGCTATAGGCGGATCGTCCTTGTGGAATAAGTAAGAGTATCTAGTCCAACCAATGCGAACATCACACATACAAACAAATTCAAGATGGTCTATGGGAGTACAAGTATCCAAGTGTAGCCATGGGTCGATAAGAACTGTAAGTACATCGTCTACCAGAGTGAAACATCGAGTCGATAAGTGCAGATTACTATTGTCATTTAAATTCATGTATCGAATATTTTGTTGGGAGTAACCAGTGTAAGGATTTACAGTATACATATAGCAATCCTGGGTGCCGGTGAGATATGCCAGTGACCCACGAGAGGAACCAATGCAATCCCCGTCGCTAGCAGTTATATTTACCTTAACTAGTTGTTTAGTGACAAGGTTAAGGAAATTGTCGACAAACTTTGATGGGGCAGACATATCCTTGGGTAAACGTAGCCAAGGTGACGATGACTTAGGCAACGTACCACGAGTCATCGAACAATAAAACTTGGGTATAGTGAGACCCCTCGCTTTCGTCGAACGAATTAAGGAGGATAAAAGTCTTTGTGTTCTTCCACCCAAAATTATACCAGCCATTGTTAATGTGCATGTTAATACTCTTGAGGTTGTGAAAAGTGGTTTAGATGTCTTTTAAATAATCTCCTTGGTTTCCTTTTTACGCAAGAAAGATATACTCAGTATATTATTATTATTATTATTATTATTATTAGCCGATATACAATCTGGGTATACTGCGAGTTCTTAAATATAGAATATTACTAGTAGTAAAGCCCGTGCGATGCAAAAAGAAAAAAAAAAATGAGACAAAATCATGCTAATAATATCACTTCCGCAATCATATTTCATATCAGAAACAAAGAAATCAAAATCATGCTAATAATAAAAACTAAACTTAAAACTAAAATCATGCTAATACTAGTTAGCAGCCGCGACATACATTGCTAAATCAACAACAGAGCTTCCTCGAGCTTCCCACCTTGGCCAAAGAAGTTGATCAAAGTCGCGTAGCATATTGCGTCAGGCTTCATTCCCGAAGCCTTAATTTCCTTGAAAATCACCACTGCTTCTTGGGTTTTTCCTTCCTTGCAAAACCCATTCATCACGGAACAAAAATTGAACAAATTTGGATTGCACCCGTTGTTCTTCATGAAAACGAGTATTTTTTTTTTCGCTTGATCAACTTTCCCGCCTTGGCAAAAACCCTTAATCAAGATGTTATAAGTGAAAGCATCAGGAACAATGTGATCGTTGGAGATCATTCCTTCGAATAAATCAATCGCGTCCTTCAATCTCCCACCTTGACATAGACCATTCATAAGTGTCGTATACGTGATTAGGTTTGGGTAAGATGGTTTCGACTTCTTCATTTCCTCCACGACCTGAAATGCCGAGTCAAGGTCACCGCGCTTGCAGTGATACTTCACCAATATGTTAAAAACACATGTATTCGGCTTCATCTTATGCAATTTATTGGCGTTCACAAGAAATTTCCGTGCCAAATCTATCCTGTCCGACTCCACTAGGAGGTTAAGACAAGTGCTCACGACATTAAGCGAAGGACGAACCCTAACATAAGGTCTTATCAGATCAAACATTTCCACCACTTTCTCGTGCTTTCATGTATGATCATATCGATTGCATGTTCGTGAGTTATAAACCTCGGTTTAGTCTTAACCTCTTGTTCAGAGGGTGGTGGAGGATCGTGTTTTGTTTTCCTTGCGATAGTGAAGGGGTGAAATCCATGGTAACGAAGACGACGATAATGTCCTTGCAGAGGAATAACGACAACAAGAAATTTGTCGATTTATGGTCTCATCTTAATCTTAACCCCTTTTAACAGGTTACTTCTTCTAGGCATTTCAACAAACACCTCGTATGCATACTTGAATCAAGATCTTAAATAAAGTCCACAATATGTATATTTCCCTCAGAAAATTTCCAGTGATTATATCACTCCTTCTGTAAATTTTAACTCTCAATTTATAATTCAATGATCACCGGTTCAAATTTTACTCCAATTAATACTAGTAACATTTTACTTCAAATAATAAAGCATCAATATTTTGGAGTCCTAAAACTTACAGAACAATAATATCGCTTCCGCAATCATATTTCAGATCAGAAACAAAGAAATCCGCAATCATATTTCACATCCGAAACAAAGAAATAAAACGCTAATAATTAAAAAACTAAAGTTAAACTAAAATAATGCTAATAATAGTTCGCAACAGCGTCATACATTGCTAAATTCTTGGTTGACATCTTCAATTGTTAAACGCTACCCATCTTCAATTCCTAAATTCTTAGTGCAAAATAAACGACTACTCGTTATCTACTTGTATTTTTTCTTCTCTGCTAATACTAGTTCTCAACCGCGTCATACATTGCTAAATTCTAAAGCGGCTCGGGCAATAGCTCGGAACTTAACCCGTATAACATAAAGAGTTAGAATGGCCAATTGAATTTCTTCTTCTCTAACAAGTTGAATAAGAGCGAGGAGGACTGAGGAGCAACCCAGCAGACTTGAGGGCAAAAGTTGTCGAGATCCCCAAGCCAAAGGAAACGCGTAACACATTTGGTTTCCAAGTCGTAATATCCTAAATCTTCAGCAATGTACACTGAATTCGACTTGAGTCCTGGAAAGTCACGTGTCGAGAGGATGAACGGCTCGCTATTTTCTCCAACGAATATCATTCGGTCACCAATTGACTTCACACTTTCCAATTTCTTCCTCTCCAAATCGATACTGATCAAGTCAATGTTCTGTGTTTTGGCTGCACTTGTTTCACCAGCGTCGACCTGAAGATGCATAATCACTAGTAACAGTTCAGGCTTTTCTTGCGACTTGCCGCCGTCTGCAACAACCAAGTACGCTTTCATAGCATTGCGGTCTCGATTCATAATCGAAGACAAAAGCCGTTCGCCATCCACGAGTTGATCAGCAAAACAAAAATCACCAGCAACTTGGGAAGGGTATTTACTTGTAACATCAAAGTAATAAATCTTAAGCTCAGCGGAATACTTAACCCACTCTAAATTGTAGACGATTCGGTTATTCCAAATAGCTTTCGCCAACACAGGCACAATCGGGCGTAAAAAAAACGGCCCACCAAGTAAAGAAAGACTAATAAGCTTAATTGCGCCGGAATTCGGGTCACAACTCAGCGAAAAATGAAACCCATTACTATAAAAGTTTTTGAAATCCAGAAACTCATTAGTAACCCCATGAATGTAAGGGAAAGCAATGTAAGCGCAGTTGTGTGTGTCGCTGGTGAAGGCTACCCAACCTCGACTCGAGCCAATGCAGGTGGTCTCTTTAGGGATGGGGAACATGTCGTAGGGTTTGTGTCGGTCAATCTTGACCAAACTTTTGTCGAGGATGTTGAAGTAGTTGTCGGTTGGACCGGTTGGACCGTCTTTGACATCAGAAGGTAGCATTAACCATGGAGTTTTAGTACTTGGCAGTATCGACGAGTGACTCACTTTTGGGTTCGATGATGACGATAAATATCGAACCGCTCTGTGAACGGTCGAACCGTGGGGTTTAAGTGGGCTTTTGAGGAGGTTGCCAAGTGAAGAACAAGCCATGGTGGTCAGATCTGGTTTTAAAATTTTAAAATAATGAGTTTTATATTTGTATTAAATTAAATTCTTTTGGTTTTTCCTTGTTCTCCAAGCTCATTTAATAGCAATATTTTAGAGAATATCTAGAATATTCCTATTTGAGGACATTCTAGACACACATTATTTTAATAAAATTTATTTTTAATTAAATGAATATTTATGCTTTAACTATTAATTAGTATGCGCGGTTTATTTAGTTATTTATTTTTTTAGAAAATATTTGTTGTAGTTGATAAAACGGTTTACACCCATATTTAGGTGAGTAATAAATAAAAATAAGATGAAGTGCTATATAGTTTAGACTGGTTCATATTTATGTTTATTAGAGATATTGCATTTATTAAATACATTAGTTAATTGAAAAAATTAGCAATTAAATTTTATTGTATACGAGTAATACTTTTTATATTATACTATAGACTCTTAATGAAAGTAATATGAATGCAATTTTTACCTTAATTTCTCCGTATATTTTTTGAAACAATTGAATAGTAATAATTAATTTAAAAAATTAGATAATTAATAGAGTAAGAACCTGTTCTTTCGAACTTTTTAAATTGAATGAATCGAATCAATCAATCGAATCGAATCAATCGAAATAAAATGAACAAAATCGAACATTATTATTATTATTATTATTATTATTATTATTATTATTATTATTATTATTATTATTATTATTATTATTATTATTATTATATTTTTTTATTATTATTATTATATTTTATTATTATTATTATTATTATTATTATTATTATTATTATTATTATTATTATTATTATTATTATATTTATTATTATTATTATAATTATAATATTTATTATTATTATAATTATATTTGTTATTATTATTATATTTATTATTATTATTATTATATTTTATTATTATTATATTTATTATTATTTTTATATTTATTATTATTATTATATTATATTATTATTATTATTATTATTATTATTATTATTATTATTATTGTTATTATTATATTTATTATTATTATTATATTTATTATTCTTATTATATTTATTATTATTATTATATTTTATTATTATTATTTATTATTATTATTATTATTATTATTATTATTATATTTTATTATTATTATTATTATTATTATTATTATTATTATTATATTTATTATTATTATTATATTTTATTATTATTATTATTATTAATATATTTATTATTATTATTATTATTATTATTATTATTATTATTATTATTATTAATAATAATAATAATAATAATAATAATAATAAGAAGAATAATAATAATAATGTGAACTGAACTAAATGAAGTTCTAATCAATCAATCAATCGAATCAAGTGTAATCGAATCAAATGAAGAAAATAAGTCCTGAAAGAATGTGTTCTAAATATTCATGTAATAAATGATGCAATGTGAAAGCAAATTTATATGTATCAAAAATAATCTTAGCTAAGTTAAACTTGTAAACGTAGTAACTCCGTCTTTTCATGTACACGACTCTCATATACTTGGTTTATTTCATCTTCAGTAGTATCAAAGGTGGAGTAGAGGCGAAAGAACTGTTCCACTTATATATCGTTGTTTGGATTCAAGATAAACGCGTTGCGCTCCTCGAGACAAATGATACACACCGAAATATTAGTGAGGGTATTTTAGTAATTTTGTTTTATATTTTCTCTTCTCCAAGGCATTATAGCCTATAAATATTCATTACTTAGCTTGTATTGACTTAATCAAGAATTGAATTAATGAAAATCATTTCCGCCATTATCTCTCTTATCTTCTTGTCTATTTTTATTTGTTGTTAATCTTATCTTCTTGTCTATTTTTATTTGTTGTTAACTTTAATCATAGGTGGTTCCCCAATCACCACAGATTATAGTTTTTTTGGCCTATCGATCATTTTGATCGAACAGTCAAAACCGATCTTATCAATTGGTTATCAGAGCTAACGGTCCTCTCGACCTCCGATCATTTAAACAAAAAAAAAAAAAAAAAAAAAAAAAAAATCAATCTATTTTTCCCGTTTCGTGTCCTTGCTACTGCATAAAGTGCTTCCTTCCATTTTACTAAGTGTTGGTACTTGCTCACAAAAGTAAAAAAAATGAGAAGAATTGAAGATTTCTGCCGTAATTTGTGCCATGATGAAGACATTGAAGATCAAATTTCGGGTGCACAAAGTAGTGGTATCATCACGTCTTACAGACTTACCACGTTGGCCGCCATGAATGCACGACGAGACGCCAATTTATGCTTGTGGTGTGACGAAATCTGGTATGCTAACCATCTTCATAGTTGTTCGTATGCTCCCGATTACAATTGTATGTTTACTTGTGGCAAAGATTTTGAGGTTTTCGCTTTTGTTAAAGTGTCGAAGGCGGGATTGAAACATATGCCAGTGAAGAATTTGCAGGATAGGGTACATGTTTCTTGTGCAGATAAGGTGTTCGATGAAATGCGAGATGAGGTACACGTTGGCTGTGCAGATAACGTGTTCGATGAAATGTCACGCAATGAATTTGAAGCAGGAGAAATGGTTGATGTAGTCAATGGGCAGGGTAATGTACACCAAGTGTTTGATAAATATCTGAACCAAAGTCGTGCCAAATCGAAGTGGAAAATGCTGTTGTTGATAACGTTGACAACATGTTTAATGAAATGCAAGGAAATGAAATTGAAGCGAGTGATGCCGCCGAGTCTGAAAATGGACAGAATGAAACTCAAGTTAGTGTACCCCAGGTGTTCGATGAATTGCCGCGGTCAAATTTGAGCTCAAATACCTTAGTATTACCAGCTCAAGATGAAAACAGTCTAATTCATGAAACTGGTGAATTGCAAGTGGGGCCATACGAGAATGTTGAGCAAAATATTGAGAATATTGATATTCAATATTCGGTTGAGAGTATGTATGAGGTCGCAGAATGCAACGTGCATCAAACGAATCGTGAGTCTTTCGAAATTCGCAGGCGAATGATCGCAAAATTGAGTAAATTGGAGACTCCGTATTTCCTTGATTTGGTAATTTTAGGTGCACATTGTGAGCGCTTCTCCACACTTACGAGTGTACTTAGGTATTGTAGTGTCTCAGACAAACTACCTCGAGATGCCTCCGAGCACTATGGTGCGATTTTTCAGGTGAATGTTAAGCCTTCTGTTGTGTTACCTGGAACTCGTTTTCCTAAATTTGCTGAAAATGTTGTATGGCCGTTGGTGACGAACATGAATTGGTTTATGAGCCCAAGTTTTTCAGTGATCTTTGGTGTATCAATTCACAGCCTTAGGACATTTGATTCTAAAATTGGACGGGAGGCGTTCTTGGATTTCAAAGAGTTACATAGTTGGGGTTTCTTTGTGTCTAGTTCTAATTATCCATTTCCGGAATTATCAATAGAGAGACGCGTTATAGAAGAATTCGTTGGAAAACTGAGAGCCATGCTAAACAAGTGTGCATTGAACATCTGTATTTTTGATCCTGGTGGTCGTCATTGGGGTTTGATAAATGTTTCAGGCTATTGGAAGAGTGGAATGTTGGGTTTCGTCTTTGATCGAGGACCATCTTACTCTAGTGTGTGGGATATAGTCTCTGTGAGGATTGTGTCGCTCTTGCTATGTCACGGAGAGACGTCATGGCTGATTGGTGGCGATCTAGTGTTCAATAGAAAGGTGGTGATGGTGATCACAGTGAGTGCTATGGGTCCTGTAATTGCTGAATTTTGTGTTAAGGCCTTAATTGTTTCCCACACCCTTGAGGACAAGGGTGATTTTGAGGAGGTGGGAAGTGATAATGTTAGGATAATCAAGTTGAGAACATCTATTCACAATGTAGCACAATCGAGAGCAGTTTCTTTAAACATTTCGCCTCCTTCGAACATCCGCGACCAACGATTAAATTTCTCCTATGCTAACCTCTGGCTATGATGTCCGTACATTAGCTCCCAAAGTTCTTCCACATGCTGCTTGCAAGACTGTCCTACTCCTTGCTTCCACTACTGTCGTACCGCGGCCTCTTCAGATTTCGGTAGCTCATCGGCATGTACTTACTACTTCATTCAAGTGGCTTTCTCTTGTTCCGTCTTTTGGTTTCAGTCGAAAGAAGACAACCATTGTTAATGGTTTTGGGTCATCCACCTTTGTTGGGGTATGGTTTTGGGTCTTCAACCTCTCGACAAGTATCTCTATGGTTTTGGATGTAGAAGCTCACAATTTTAGCACATCCGAATCGAAATTTGGTCGGAAAACATTCTTAAATTTCGAAGAACTACAATGTTGGGGTATGTATTCAACGTCATTGATGAGATATTCACTAAGGGAGTTGATACGTGGAAAGTGTGTAAGTGCATTGATAGACAATCTATACAAGAGCAAGAGCTCATTCCTTGTCCAAATATTTGATCCAGGAGGGTCACTGTTGCTACACTACATTAATGTTGATAAGGTGTCTTCTGCTTTTTCAAGGAAAATTGGTTCAGTGGATAATAGGAGTGAGGTCTATGCGCTAAGACTTGTGATTTACGTCTTCGATCCCGGTGGTTTACACACAATAATTTTCAAGTGTAGCAACTTAACTTCCGAAATAATACTTATTCCTACATGTGATCCTTGAGGACAAGGATCATTTCGAGGGGTCGGTAATGATACACACCGAAATATTAGTGAGGGTATTTTAGTAATTTTGTTTTATATTTTCTCTTCTCCAAGGCATTATAGCCTATAAATATTCATTATTTAGCTTGTATTGACTTAATCAAGAATTGAATTAATGAAAATCATTTCCACCATTATCTCTCTTATCTTCTTGTCTATTTTTATTTGTTGTTAACTTTAATCCTAGGTGGTTTTCTCCACCCCAATCACCACAGATTATAGTTTTTTTGGCCTATCGATCATTTTGATCGAACAGTCAAAACCGATCTTATCAATATGTAAACTGGACAAGGTGATGGCATAAAAATTAACTCATTTTATCTACTGGATAGCATGTTGCTTGTCTTCAATGCTCTTTACTGCTTTACATTCTAAATGTTTTAATGATTTCCACATGCAGGTAAAATGGTAGGGGGTACGAACGCAACATTCTACTACCCCTTTCGTCGATGAAATGTATGACAGGCTGAAAGAAACTTTAAATTCTAAATGTTTTAATGATTTAAGAAGTGTGTCTAACATTGTCAAGGTTGATTCCTACTTTTTAGGCTGTTGCTGATATAGAAAAGGCTATCGTGGAGGCTTTAGACCGACAGTATTCTGATGTATTGGCTCCGTTGAAGGAAAATCTTGCACCAAAGAAGTTTGGTTTCAAGTATGTACAGAAACTGACTAAAACGATCTGTGTGTCCCTATGAGGTTACTGTGATGTTACGAGCAAAGTTCAGAAACTACCTTCAAGCCATTGTTGAGAAACTGGTAGAAAATGTGAACATTTCTTCGTTTCAATGTTCATTGCAAAAGTCCTAATTATAAATCTGAATGATGTTAGCGTTTGTGACGATTTTTTAATCTACAAATTCTGTTTTTTTCTCTAGACAAAGCTGCAAAGCGCGACTAAAATAAAGAATATTCTCCAAGACTCCAAGGAAAGCGTTGGTGAATCAGATGTCAGAATTAGAATGCAACCTTTGAAAGAACAGCTTACCAACACGATTACTCACCTGCACTCAATCTTTGAAACCCATGTCTCACGGAAATTTCTCACGGGGAACATCCAGGTACTTGATGATACAATTGCGTCACAGATGCAGCAAGTATTAGGTAATGCTTTGCAAGAGAAGGACATTGAGCCACCTCGATCAGTGATGGAAGTGCGGTCAATGTTGTGCAAAGATGCCCAGCTTCATAAGAATAACACGTTTTATTACTAAGATAACATTAAATTTGGGATTGGTGACATGCAACTGATGCCAGATTTTGCTACGAAATCACAGCTGACAGGGAGATGTTATTTCGAGGTGAAGAATTTTTTGGCTCGTTCGTTAAAGAGCAGCTTGCTCAATAGCTGCAGCCGACACAGATGCGTATGATGTCAATGTAGAAAGGAAACTCAAGTCAGTTTTGGTGAGGAAAAATATTCAGGTACTAACGTAGTTATATAGATAAAATTCATTCTGTTCATAATGTTGTTTCGTTTGACACTGGATCTTTACACTAAAGATGCCGTATGGTATGGGTGATGTACAAAATACGGAGTATGTTCTATTAATAAAAAAAGGGTAAAATAGAGTAAACTGCATTTTTTTATGCCCTTTGATCTGGTTGTTTTGGGAACAACTGCCGTTTCCGGTCTGCTATTTGAGCAAATTATGTTTGATTCACGATCTGCAAGTTTGCTCAGACTGATTTCGGCTATGACCAAAATACAGCCTGCAGCCTGAAAAACGACAGTGCAATATATATTCTGCACTTCTAAGTTGTAATTGAGCAGTGTAAAATCGGGTTATACTGATTTTCAGCTGTGTTAAATTCGGCCTGCAGCCTAAAGAAAATTTCTTTTTGCATAGTACAAAGGAGAGTAAACAATGTTAAACCAAATAGAAATTAGGATTCAACAAATAGTATTATGATAAACACTAAATCAGGCTACTGCAAATGCGTGAATTAGTTGAATTTACCCGACATTGCGATATGACCCTTCGTCTCGGGAAAAAAGGACATGAAACTTACTCATTAAGTTATACGTAAGCTATGGGGATGAAGGGGCAACCCAAAATGATTGAGGTCGTGTCATGGAGAGATCACCCATATCTACAAAGGGTGTTACAGACCCATCCTTCAAGTCAAAAACTCGTAGGTCATCTGATATGTATATTGTATCTGTCTTTAACTCCGAACATGTGTTAACTTTTACAGCAAAGGGATCACTTCCTTTGCCTATGAAAAAGGCATGACCGTCAAGTTCTGTTGTTTGCGTCATCTTCTCCTCGACCAAATCAAACTTAAACACATCCACTGCACGTGTCTGAGACACGCCTAGCTCTCTGTTGTGATGCCTTATAACGAGGTACAGACCTGGGTTTACCTTACCCGCATTCTCGGTCACCACTAAGTACTTGTCTTGATTGCACTGCGCTCTGAGCTCTTTTTCAGAGGCCTCCATAGCAGTAAAACTGGTCGCTACAGGAAATTGAGACTCGACCTTCATAGGGTGTTCAAGTAAATCCCATTCCTCCAGGTAGAAATTGTTTTCTGAATCCCCGGAAAGCTTATAGGCCATTTTAGTCGCAGCACAATACGCAATAGGCGGATCGTCCTTGTGGAATAAGTAAGAGTATCTAGTCCAACCAACGCGAACATCACACATACAAACAAATTCAAGATGGTCTATGGGAGTACAAGTATCCAAGTGTAGCCATGGGTCAATAAGAACTGTAAGTACATCGTCTACCAGAGTGAAACATCGAGTTGATAAGTGCAGATTACTATCGTCATTTAAATTCATGTATCGAATATTTTGTTGGGAGTAACCAGTGTAAGGATTTACAGTATACATATAGCAATCCTGGGTGCCGGTGAGATAGGCCAGCGACCCACGAGAGGAACCAATGCAATCCCCGTCGCTATCAGTTATATTTACCTTAACTAGTTGTTTAGTGACAAGGTTAAGGAAATTGTCGACAAACTTTGATGGGGCAGACATATCCTTGGGTAAACGTAGCCAAGGTGACGATGACTTAGGCAACGTACCACGAGTCATCGAACAATAAAACTTGGGTGTAGTGAGACCCCTCGCTTTCGTCGAACGAATTAAGGAGGATAAAAGTCTTTGTGTTCTTCCACCAAAATTATACTAGCCATTGTTAATGTGTATGTTAATACTCTTGAGGTTGTGAAAAGTGGCTTAGGTTTAGATGTCTTTTAAATAATCTCCTTGGACCTTGGTTTCATTTTTACGCAAGAAAGATATACTCCGTATATTATTATTATTATTATTATTATCATTATTATTATTATTATTATTATTATTATTATTATTATAAGCCGATATACTGATATACAATCTGGGTATACTAGTAGTAAAGCCCGTGCGATGCAAAAAGAAAAAAAAAAATGAGACAAAATCATGCTAATAATATCACTTCCGCAATCATATTTCATATCAGAAACAAAGAAATCAAAATCATGCTAATAATAAAAACTAAACTTAAAACTAAAATCATGCTAATACTAGTTAGCAGCCGCGGCATACATTGCTAAATCAACAACAGAGCTTCCTCGAGCTTCCCACCTCGGCCAAAGAAATTGATCAACGTCGCGTAGCATACTGCGTCAGGCTTCATTCCTGAAGCCTTAATTTCCTTGAAAATCTCCAGGGCTTCTTGGGTTCTTCCTTCCTTGCAAAACCCATTCATCACGGAACAAAAATTGAACAAATTTGGATTGCACCCGTTGTTCTTCATGAAAACGAGTATTTTTTTTCGCTTGATCAACTTTCCCGCCTTGGCAAAAACCCTTAATCAAGATGTTATAAGTGAAAGCATCAGGAACAATGTGATCGTTGGAGATCATCCCTTCGAATAAATCAATCGCGTCCTTCAATCTCCCACCTTGACATAGACCATTCATAAGTGTCGTATACGTGATTAGGTTTGGGTAAGATGGTTTCGACTTCTTCATTTCCTCCACGACCTGAAATGCCGAGTCAAGGTCACCGCGCTTGCAGTGATACATCACCAATATGTCAAAAACACATGTATTCGGCTTCATCTTATGCAATTTCTTGGCGTTCAAAAGAAATTTCCGTGCCAAATCTATCCTGTCCGACTCCACTAAGAGGTTAAGACAAGTGCTCACGGCATTAAGCGAAGGACGATCCCTAACATAAGGTCTTATCAGATCAAACATTTCCACCACTTTCTCGTGCTTTCATGTATGATCATATCGATTGCATGTTCGTGAGTTATAAACCTCGGTTTAGTCTTAACCTCTTGTTCAGAGGGTGGTGGAGGATCGTGTTTTGTTTTCCTTGCGATAGTGAAGGGGTGAAATCCATGGTAACGAAGACGACGATAATGTCCTTGCAGAGGAATAACGACAGCGCAAATTTGTCGACGATGGTCTCATCTTAATCTTAACCCCTTTTAACAGGTTACTTCTTCTAGGCATTTCAACAAACACCTCGTATGCATACTTGAATCAAGATCTTAAATAAAGTCCACAATATGTATATTTCCCTCAGAAAATTTCCAGTGATTATATCACTCCTTCTGTAAATTTTAACTCTCAATTTATAATTCAATGATCACCGGTTCAAATTTTACTCCAATTAATACTAGTAACATTTTACTTCAAATAATAAAGCATCAATATTTCGGAGTCCTAAAACTTACTGAACAATAATATTTCAGATCAGAAAGAAAGAAATCCGCAATCATATTTCGCATCAGAAACAGAGAAATAAAATTCACGCTAATAATAAAAAAACTAAACTTAAACTAAAATCACGCTAATAATAATTCGCAACAGCGTCATACATTGCTAAATTCTTGGTTGAAATCTTCAATTGTTAAACGCTACCCATCTTCAATTCCTAAATTCTTAGTGCAAAATAAACGACTATTCGTTATCTACTTGTATTTTTTCTTCTCTGCTAATAATAGTTCGCAACCGTGTCACACATTACTAAATTCTAAAGCGGCTGAAGCTCGGAACTTACAGAACAATAATATACGATCAGAAACAAAGAAATCCGCAACCACATTTCACATCAGAAACACAGAAACAAAATCATGCTACTAATTAAACTTAAAATTAAAATTAAACTTGGATTTTTTCTTCTTTGAAGAGTTGAATAAGAACGAGGAGGACTGAGGAGCAACCCAGCAGACTTGAGGGCGAATGTTGTCGAGATCCCCAAGCCAAAGGAAACGAGTAACACATTTGGTTTCCAAGTCGTAATATCCTAAATCTTCAGCAATGTACACTGAATTCGACTTCAGTCCTGGAAAGTCACGTGTCGAAAGGATGAACGGCTCGCTATTCTCTCCAACGAATATCATTCGGTCACCAATTGACTTCACACATTCCAATTTCTTCCTCTCTAAATCGATTCTGATCAAGTCTATGTTCTGTGTTTTGGGTGGACTTGTTTCACTTCCGTCGACCTGAAGATGCATAATCACAAGTAACAGTTGAGGCTTTTCTTTCGACTTGCTGCCGTCGTCTGCAACAACCAAGTAGGCTTTCATAGCATTGCGGTCTTGATTCATAATCGAAGACAAAAGGCGTTGGCCATCCACGAGTTGATCAGCAAAACAAAAATCACCAGCAACTTGAAAAGAGTATTTACTCGTAACATCAAAGTAATAAATCTTAATCTCAGCGGAATGCTTAACCCACTCTAAATTGTAGACGATTCGGTTATTCCAAATAGCAGACGCCAACACAGGCACAATCGAGCGTGGATAAAAACACCGGGGCCCACCAAGTCTAGAAAGATTAACAAGCTTAATATCATTAGAAAACGGGTCAGTAGTGAGCGAATAATGAAACCCATTAGTATACCAGTTTTGGAAACCCGGAAACTCATTAGTAAACCCATGAATGTAAGGGAAAGCAATGTAAGCGGAGTTGTGTGTGTCGCTGGTGAAGGCCACCCAAGCTCGACTCGAGCCAATGAAGGTGGTCTCTTTAGGGATGGGGACCAGGTCGTAGGGTTTGTGTCGGTCAACTTTGACCAAACTTCGGTCAAGTATGTTGAAGTAGTTGTCGGTGGGACCGTTTGGACCGTCTTTGACATCAGAAGGTAGCATTAACCATGGTGTTTTAGTACTTGGTAGTATCGGCAAGTGACTCACTTTTGGTTTCGATGATGACGATAAATATCGAACCGCTCTGTGAACGGTCGAACCGTGGGTAAGTGGGCTTTTGAGGAGGTTGATAAGTGAAGAACAAGCCATGGTGGTCAGATCTGGTTTTAGTATTAAATTTTAAAATAATTTAAAATAATGGAGTTTTATTTTTGAATTATATTATATTATATTTATTTCTTTTGGTTTCCTTATTCTCCAAGCTCATTTAATAGGAATGTTCTAGAGAATTTTCTAGAATATTCTTATTTGTGGACATTTAGACACATATTATTTTAATAAAATTTAATTTTAATTAAATGAATATTTATGTTTTAATTATTTACTAGTATGCACGGTTTATTTTGTTATTTATTTTTTAAAAAATATTTGTTGTAGTTTACAAAAAGTTTTATCTCCATATTTATGCGAGTAATAAATAAAAATAAGATGAAGTGTTATATAGTTTAGACTTGTTCATATGTATGTTTATTAGAGAGATTGCATTTTTAAAATACATTAGTTAATTGAAAATATTAGCAATTAAATTTTATTGTATAATACTTTTTATATTAATTATACTATACACTCTTAATGAAAATAAGCAATTTTTACCTTAATTTATCTGTATATTTTGAAACAATTGAATAATAATAATTAATTTAAAAAATTAGTTAATAATATTCATGTAGTAAATGATGCAATGTGAAAGCAAATTTATACGTATCAAAAATAATGTTAGCTAAGTTAAACTTGTTAACATAGTAACTCCATCTTTTCATGTACACGACTCTCATATACTTGGTTTATTTCATCTTCAGTATTATCAAAGGTGGAGTAGATGCGAAAGAACTGTTCCACTTATACATCGTTGTTTGGATTCAAGATAAACGCCTTGCGCTCCTCGAGACCTATAAACTGGACAAGGTGATAGGCATAAAAATTAACTCATTTTGAACCTGTTCTTTCGGAATTTTTAGAAATTTTGAATCGAATCAAGTGAATCGAGTGAATCTGAATCCGAAATGAATCGAATGAATCGAATCGAATTGAGTGAATCGAATCGAATCGAATGAAGTTTAATTAAATAACATCATTGTCTTTGGCCCAGGCCAAGTGGTGAATCCCAGGCCGAGATCGAATGGAATGGCCCAGGCCCAGGCCCAGGCCGAATGGGTGAAGCCCAGGCCCAGAATGGGTGAGCCCAGGCGAAATGAGCTTAAAATAAGCTGGAAAGAACAAGTCCTTTGTCTACTGGATAGCATGTTACTTGTCTTCAATGCTCTTGACTGCTTTAAATTCTAAATGTTTTTATGATTTCCACATGCAGGTAAAATGGTCGGGGGTACGAACGCAACATTCTACTACCCCTTTCGTCGATGAAATGTATGACAGGCTGAAAGAAACTTCGAATGATGAACCATGATGACTTTGTTTCTTTCTTTAGTAAATAATCCACATGAGACATGACACTCATAGCATTATTTAAGAAGTGTGTCTAACATTGTCATGGTTGATTCCTACTTTTTAGGCTGTTGCTGATATAGAAAAGGCTATCGTGGAGGCTTTAGAGACCGACAGTATTCTGATGTATTGGCTCCGTTGAAGGAAAATCTTGCACCAAAGAAGTTTGGTTTCAAGTATGTACAGAAACTGACTAAAACGATCTGTGTGTCCCTATGAGGTTACTGTGATGTTACGAGCAAAATTCAGAAACTATCTTCAAGCCATTGTTGAGAAGCTAGTAGAAAATGTGAGCATTTCTTCGTTTCAATGTTCATTGCAAAAGTCCTACTTATAAATCTGAATGATGTTAGCGTTTGTGACGATTTTTTAATCTACAAATTCTGTTTTTTTTTTTTTTCTGTAGACAAAGCTGCAAAGCGCGACTAACGCACACTCCATTTTCTTTTGGGGTTTTAAGGTTCCTTTGACTTATGTGATGCAGGATGTTCTTAGTTTCTTAGAGAATCGAAAAGAGAACAAATCATGGTACAAGGGTTCACGTATTGCTGTTTCTGTAAGTAATTCTCGCCTCTGAGAACTCATTATATCATTCCCTAAAC
Source organism: Dianthus caryophyllus (assembly GCA_023091065.1). Classification (NCBI taxonomy): domain Eukaryota; kingdom Viridiplantae; phylum Streptophyta; class Magnoliopsida; order Caryophyllales; family Caryophyllaceae; genus Dianthus; species Dianthus caryophyllus. The sequence continues at coordinate 4,119,646 of CM041522.1, forward strand.
TCCAAAATCGAGGACATGTCAAAGTGGCAGACGTCCTGAATTGTGTAATTTGACTGCGCAAATACTTGACAGCGGGACAGTGCGTAATCCCAAAGTGATTTTTCAGACACCGTTATTATTAGTTAAACTATAACTCCTAACGACAATTTTTACATCGAGTCATCTGAAAAAACTCAGTATTGGGGATTTGTGTTGTATTTGAGGTTCCTTCTTATTGAATAGGGTTTCACTAACACGGAAATTTTTCACGGGGAACATACAGGTACTTGATGATACATTTGCGTCACAGATGCAGCAAGTATTAGGTAATGCTTTGCAAGAGAAGGGCATTGAGCCACCTCGATCAGTGATGGAATTGCGGTCAATGTTTGCTCAGACTGATTTCGGCTATGACCAAAATACAGCCTGCAGCCTGAAAAACGACACTGCAATTTATATTCTGCACTTCTAAGTTGTAATTGAGCAGTGTAAAATCGGGTTATACTGATTTTCAGCTGTGTTAAATTCGGCCCGCAGCCTAAAGAAAATTTCTTTTGCATAGTACAAAGGAGAGTAAACAATGTTAAACCAAATAAAAATTACGATTCAACAAATAGTGTTATGATAAACACTAATTCAGGCTACGGCAAATGTGTGAATTTGTTGAATTTACCCGACACTGCGATATGAGTCTTCATCGCGGGGAAAAAGGACATGAAACTTACTCTTAAAAGAACAATCTACGGAACTCATTGTTGTGTCGTGTACAGCGCTTGAAGTTGGAGTAACATAGTACAAAGTCTTTCAAAAAAAAAAAAAAAAAAAAAAAAAAAACATAGTAGAGAACTATAGATAACTAAATCTACATACCGAATCTCGTTGCAATTAAGTTATAAGCTATGGGGATGAAGGGGCAACCCAAAATGATTGAGGTCGTGTCATGGTGAGATCACCCATCTCTACAAAGGGTGTTACAGACCCGTCCTTCAAGTCAAAAACTCGTAGGTCATCTGATATGTATATTGTATCTGTCTTTAACTCCGAACATGTGTTAACTTTTACAGCAAAGGGATCACTTCCTTTGCCTATGAAAAAGGATCGACCGTCCAGCTCTGTTGTTTGTGTCATCTTCTCCTCGACCAAATCAAACTCAAACACGTCCACTGCACGTGTCTGAGACACACCTAGCTCTCTGTTGTGATGCCTTATAACGAGGTACAGACCTGGGTTTACCTTACCCGCATCCTCGGTCACCACTAAGTACTTGTCTTGATTGCACCGCGCTCTGAGCTCTCTTTCAGAGGCCTCCATAGCAGTAAAACTGGCCGCTACAGGAAATTGAGACTCGACCTTCATAGGGTGTTCAAGTAAATCCCATTCCTCCAGGTAGAAATTGTTTTCTGAATCCCCGGAAAGCTTATAGGCCATTTTAGTATCTAGTCCAACCAATGCGAACATCACACATACGAAAAAATTCAAGATGGTCAATGGGAGTACAAGTATCCAAGTGTAGCCATGGGTCGCAAAGAACTGTAAGTACATCGTCTACCAGAGTGAAACATCGAGTCGATAAGTGGAGATTACTATGGTTTCCTAAATTCATGTATCGATAATTTTGTTGGAAGTTACCAGTGTAAGGATTTACAGTATACATATAGTAATCGTAGGAGTCGGTGAGATAGGCCAGCGACCCACGAGAGGAACCAATGCAATCCCCGTAGCTATCAGTTATATTTACCTTAACTACGGAGTAGTTGTTTAGTGACAAGGTTTAGAAAATTGTCGACACACATTGATGGTGCAGACATATCCTTGGGTAAGCGTAGCCAAGGTGACGATGACTTAGGCAACATATCACGAGTCGTCGAACAATAAAACTTGGGTGTAGTAAGACCCCTCGCTGTCGTCGAACGAATTAAGGAGGATAAAAGCCTTTGTGTTTTTCCACCCAAAATTATACCAGCCATTGTTAATGTGTATGTTAATACTCTCGAGGTAGTGAAAAGTGGCTTAGGCTTACATGTCTTTTAAATAACCTCCTTGGTTTCCTTTTTCCGCAAGAAAGATATACTCCGTATATATTACTCCGTACTTTTTATATTTTACTATTATTATTATTATTATTATTATTATTATTATTTTAATCAACCGCCTAGATTTCAATGATAAAAAAACACAAACCTCTGCGTCTTTGGACACAGAGAATTTCTTTCGATCAGCGCTAATCTTATGTTGGCAGTGGGAGCGGACGTTTGGTAGGGTTCGTTGGTTCGTTTCGTATGCTTGGTTTCGTGCACATGACCCGTTTAAAGGCTAGCCCTCCAGGAGTAGTCAAGCATCAATTTTCCTCTGTTTTGTTAGTTAATAAAGGGGTGTTAATTCCCTATTTAGGGGAGGCCTTGATTAGCTAAAGTAACGGTCATAATTAGCTTGTTCAAGTCTATCATTAGTACTCTTTTCGAGTCCTAAAACTTACAGAACAATAATATCGCTTCCGCAATCATATTTCAGATCAGAAACAAAGAAATCCGCAATCATATTTCACATCAAAAACAAAGAAATAAAACGCTAATAATAAAAAACTAAACTTAAAATAAAATCATGCTAATAATAGTTCGCAACAGCGTCATACATTGCTAAATTCTTGGTCGACATCTTCAATTGTTAAACGCTACCCATCTTCAATTCCTAAATTCTTAGTGCAAAATAAACGACTACTTGTTATCTACTTGTATTTTTTCTTCTCTGCTAATAATAGTTCGCAACCGTGTCATACATTGCTAAATTCTAAAGCGGCTGAAGCTCGGAACTTACAGAACAATAATATACGATCAGAAACAAAGAAATCCGCAACCATATTTCACATCAGAAACACAGAAACAAAATCATGCTAATAATTAAACTTAAAATTAAAATTAAACTTGGATTTTTTCTTCTTTGAAGAGTTGGATAAGAACGAGAAGGACTGAGGAGCAACCCAGCAGACTTGAGGGCGAATGTTGTCGAGATTCCCAAGCCAAAGGAAACGCGTAACACATTTGGTTTCCAAGTCGTAGTATCCTAACTCATCAGCAATGTATACTGAATTCGACTTGAGTCCTGGAAAGTCACGTGTCGATAGGATGAACGGTTCGCTATTTTCACCTACGAATATAATCCGGTCACCTAATGACTTCACACATTCCAATTTCTTCCTCTCTAAATCGATACTGATCAAGTCAATGTTCTGTGTTTTGGGTGGACTTGTTTCACTTCCGTCGACCTGAAGATGCATAATCACTAGTAACAGTTCAGGCTTTTCTTGCGACTTGTTGTCGTCTGCAACAACCAAGTACGCTTTCATAGCATTGCGGTCTTGATTCATAATCGAAGACAAAAGGCGTTCGCCATCCACGAGTTGATCAGCAAAACAAAAATCACCAGCAACTTGGAAAGGGAATTTACTCGTAACATCAAAGTAATAAATCTTAATCTCAGCGGATGGCTTAATCCACTCTAAATTGTAGACGATTCGGTTATTCCAAATAGCTTTGGCCAACACAGGCACAATCCAGCGTAAAAAAAACGACCCGGGCCCACCAAGTCTAGAAAGACTAATAAGCTTAATTGCGTCGGAATTCGGATTCGGGTCAGAACTCAGCGAATAATGAAACCCATTACTATACCTGTTTTTGAAACCCGGAAACTCATTAGTAAACCCATGAATGTACGGGAAAGCAATGTAAGCGGAGTTGTGTGAGTCGCTGGTGAAGGTCACCCAAGCTCGACTCGAGCCAATGCAGGTGGTGTCTTTAGGGATGGGGACCAGGTCGTAGGGTTTGTGTCGGTCAATCTTGACCAAACTATTGTCGAGGATGTTGAAGTAGTTGTCGGTTGGACCGTTTGGACCGTCTTTGACATCAGAAGGTAGCATTAACCATGGAGTTTTTGTACTTGGCAGTATCGACGAGTGGCTCACTTTTGGTTTCGATGATGAAAATAAATATCGAACCGCTCTGTGAACGGTCGAACCGTGGGGTTTAAGTGGGCTTTTGAGGAGGTTGCCAAGTGAAGAACAAGCCATGGTGGTCAGATCTGGTTTTAAAATTTTAAAATAATAATGAGTTTTATTTTTTTTTTTGGTATTAAATTAAATTCTTTTGGTTTCCTTGTTCTCCAAGCTCATTTAATAGGAATATAGGAATATTGTAGAGAAAATCTAGAATATTCCTATTTGAGGACATTCTACACACACATTATTTTAATAAAATTTAATTTTAATTAAATGAATATTTATGCTAGTATGCGCGGTTTATTTAGTTATTTATTTTCACAATTTCTTATGTGAGACGGGCCTAACGATAAATTTATCGTAAGTCCTCTCACACAAGGTAGTTACGAGTTAGTTTTTTTTTTCTTTTCTTGCTTGTGTCTTACGTTAATTATCGTTAGGCCCGTCTTTCAGGAGAACTACTGATTTATTTTTTAGAAAATATTTGTTGTAGTTGATAAAAAGTTTTACATCCATACTTATGCGAGTAATAAATAAAAATAAGATGAAATGCTATATAGTTTAGACTTGTTCATATGTATGTTTATTTGAGATATTGCATTTTTGAAATACATTAGTTAATTGAAAATATTAGCGTTTAAATTTTAAAATTAATTGGCATGAATAATCCGAACTGGTCCTCTTATTCCATAAATAATCCGAACTCGAATTAATCCATAAATAATCCCAACTATTGAAGTGATATTCCAATAATGTACTTTGACCAATTTTAACATGCTTTAATCAATAATAATAATAAAAAAAAAAGTAAAAACGATTAGAATTTTACTTAAAATAAGAGTGAGACAAAGTTAAAGTCGATTTCACCATTTTTTTTACGTGTTAGAGTCAATTGAAATTGGCCAAAGTACATTATTGGAATGTTACTTTAATAGTTGAGATTATTCGTGGATTAATTCGAGTTCGGATTATTTATGAAATAAAAGGACCAGTTCGGATTATTCTTAGCAATTAATCCAAAAATTTATTGTATATTCCGTAATACTTTTTATATTATACTATACACTCTTAATGAAAATAATATGAATGCAATTTTTACCTTAATTTCTCTATATATTTTGAAACAATTGAATAACAATAATTAATATAAAAAATTAGATAATTAATAGAGTGAATATTCATGTAATAAATGATAATTAATAGAGTATGTATCAAAAATAATCTTAGCTAAGTTAAACTTGTTAACGTAGTAACTCCGTCTTTTAATGTACACGACTCTCATATACTTGGTTTATTTCATCTTCAGTAGTATCAAAGGTGGAGTAGATGCGAAAGAACTGTTCCACTTATATATCGTTGTTTGGATTCAAGCTAAACGCCTTGCGCTCCTCGAGACCTGTAAACTGGACAAGGTGATGGCATAAAAATTAACTCATTTTGTCTACTGGATAGCATGTTGCTTGTCTTCAATGCTCGACTGCTTTAAATTCTAAATGTTTTAATGATTTCCACATGCAGGTAAAATGGTCGGGGGTACGAACGCAACATTCTACTACCCCTTTCGTCGATGAAATGTATGACAGGCTGAAAGAAACTTTGAATGATGAACCATGATGACTTTGTTTCTTTCTTTAGTAAATAATCCACATGAGACATGACACTCATAGCATTATTTAAGAAGTGTGTCTAACATTGTCATGGTTGATTCCTACTTTTTAGGCTGTTGCTGATATAGAAAAGGCTATCGTGGAGGCTTTAGAGACCGACAGTATTCTGATGTATTGGCTCCGTTGAAGGAAAATCTTGCACCAAAAATGTTTGGTTTCAAGTATGTACAGAAACTGACTAAAACGATCTGTGTGTCCCTATGAGGTTACTGTGATGTTACGAGCAAAGTTCAGAAACTACCTTCAAGCCATTGTTGAGAAACTGGTAGAAAATGTGAGCATCTCTTCGTTTCAATGTTCATTGCAAAAGTCAGTTTTATAAATCTGAATGATGTTAGCGTCTGTGACGATTATTTAATTTACAAATTCTGATTTTTCTCTAGACAAAGCTGCAAAGCGCGACTAAAATAAAAAAGATTCTCCAAGACTCCAAGGAAAGCGTCGGTGAATCAGATGTCAGAAATAGAATGCAACCTTTGAAAGAACAGCTTACGAACACGATTACTCACCTGCACTCCATCTTTGAAACCCATGTCTTTATAGCCATTTGCCAAGGTTATTGGAACCGAATTGGTCAGGTGAGTGGACCTGAAATCTAGATGCGTATTAATGCACGTGGATTTTCTTTTGGGTTTCTAAGGTTCCTTTGACTTATGTGATGCAGGATGTTCTTAGTTTCTTAGAGAATCGAAAAGAGAACAAATCATGGTACAAGGGTTCACGTATTGCTGTTTCTGTAAGTAATTCTCGCCTCTCAGAACTCATTATATCATTCCCTAAACTCCAAAATCGAGGACATGTCAAAGTGGCACTGGCAGACGTCCTGACTCCTGAATTGTGTAATTTGACTGCGCAAATACTTGACAGCGGGACAGTGCATAATCCCAAAGTGATTTTTCAGACACCGTTATTATTTGTTAAACTATAACTCCTAACGACAATTTTTACATCGAGTCATCTGAGAAAACTCAGTATTGGGGATTTGTGTTGTATTTGAGGTTTCTTCTCATTGAATAGGGTTTCACTAACACGGAAATTTTTCACGGGGAACATACAGGTACTTGATGATACATTTGCGTCACAGATGCAGCAAGTATTAGGTAATGCTTTGCAAGAGAAGGGCATTGAGCCACCTCGATCAGTGATGGAAGTGCGGTCAATGTTTGCTCAGACTGATTTCGGCTATGACCAAAATACAGCCTGCAGCCTGAAAAACGACACTGCAATTTATATTCTGCACTTCTAAGTTGTAATTGAGCAGTGTAAAATCGGGTTATACTGATTTTCAGCTGTGTTAAATTCGGCCTGCAGCCTAAACAAAATTTCTTTTGCATAGTATAAAGGAGAGTAAACAATGTTAAACCAAATAAAAATTAGGATTCAACAAATAGTGTTATGATAAACACTAATTCAGGCTACGGCAAATGTGTGAATTTGTTGAATTTACCCGACACTGCGATATGAGTCTTCATCGCGGGGAAAAAGGACATGAAACTTACTCTTAAAAGAACAATCTACGGAACTCATTGTTGTGTCGTGTACAGCGCTTGAAGTTGGAGTAACATAGTACAGAATAGTAGAGAGCTATAGAGTATTTAAGAATTACTCTAAGCTACTGCATTTTTAAGCACTGATAAATAGATAACTAAATCTACATACCGAATCTCGTTGCAATTAAGTTATAAGCTATGGGGATGAAGGGGCAACCCAAAATGATTGAGGTAGTGTCATGGAGAGATCACCCATCTCTACAAAGGGTGTTACAGACCCGTCCTTCAAGTCAAAAACTCGTAGGTCATCTGATATGTATATTGTATCTGTCTTTAACTCCGAACATGTGTTAACTTTTACAGCAAAGGAATCACTTCCTTTGCCTATGAAAAAGGCATGACCGTCAAGCTCTGTTGTTTGCGTCATCTTCTCCTCGACCAAATCAAACTTAAACACGTCCACTGCACGTGTCTGAGACACGCCTTGCTCTCTGTTGTGATGCCTTATAACGAGGTACAGACCTGGGTTTACCTTACCAGCATCCTCTGTCACCACTAAGTACTTGTCTTGATTGCACCGCGCTCTGAGCTCTCTTTCAGAGGCCTCCATAGCAGTAAAACTGGCCGCTACAAGAAATTGAGACTCGACCTTCATAGGGTGTTCAAGTAAATCCCATTCCTCCAGGTAGAAATTGTTTTCTGAATCCCCGGAAAGCTTATAGGCCATTTTTGTCGCAGCACAATACGCTATAGGCGGATCGTCCTTGTGGAATAAGTAAGGGTATCTAGTCCAACCAATGCGAACATCACACATACAAAAAAATTCAAGATGGTCAATGGGAGTACAAGTATCCAAGTGTAGCCATGGGTCGATAAGAACTGTAAGTACATCGTCTACCAGAGTGAAACATCGAGTCGATAAGTGGAGATTACTATGGTTTCCTAAATTCATGTATCGATAATTTTGTTGGGAGTAACCAGTGTAAGGATTTACAGTATACATATAGTAATCCTGGGAGCCGGTGACATAGGCCAGTGACCCACGAGAGGAACCGATGCAATCCTCGTCGCTAACAGGTATATATACCTTAACTAGTTGTTTAGTGACAAGGTTAAGGAAATTGTCGACAAACTTTGATGGGGTAGACATATCCTTGGGTAAACGTAGCCAAGGTGACGATGACTTAGGCAACGTTTTACGAGTCGTCGAACCATAAAACTTGGGTGTAGTGAGACCCCTCGCTTTCGTCGAACGAATTAAGGAGGATAAAAGCCTTTGTGTTCTTCCACCCAAAATTATACAAGCCATTGTTAATGTGTATGGAGGTTGTGAAAACTGGTTTAGGTTTAGTTGTCTTTTAAATAACCTCCTTGGTTTCCTTTTTCCGCAAGAAAGATATACTCCGTATCCCCTATCCCCTATATTACTAATTTCATCACCGCTAGAAAAATCCCTGCTTATGTGGCATCATCTCCGTGTTTCACGGAGACTAGCTTTCCCGCCCAACTATTGCCTAAGCTAATAATTCTATTGGGCCTGTTGCTTATCTTGCTTTACTAAAATGGTTGTGCATTATGAGTTGCACACATGTCTACGAATATTATTGAGGAAAAAACTATTTACGATTATTATAATAGTCGACTATATCATTTAATTAATGTTTTTTTAAAATAAAATTAATTAAATATTACTAACCTTACTTCAAATCAAAGATTATCTAATTAAGGTGATAACAATTGTAAAATTTGCTAGAATCTTAACCTACATTCAATTTATAAATTTTGTACTGAAAAACCAAAATGACATTTATTGATCTATTACAACTAAATCCCAAATAATTCACCACTTTTTATAAATAAAATACTCTGTATTAACTTATTGCGTACATTACTAAATTATACCTACTATACTACATAAACATAGTGAACAAATATATAAAAATAGACTACACGGTCAACACTACTACACATTTCATCCGATTAAAAATATTAGCTATTTTTCTTAAAAGTATGATTCACAAAAATTGTCTTATATTCTTATTATTAGATACTCTCTCTCAGTTTGTTTGTTCTTCTCACTCTTTGAATATATGTCAGTAGTATTATATTCAAATGGGAAGAACATTAAAAATGGGAGAAAGTTACCTTTTAACAGTTTAAAAGCTCGCTCGCTGGTAAGGTCATTTTTGTTTTTTTGGTAGCTACTTTAGTTTACCTCTTGATTTTTAGATAAAATAAGGATATAAGTATAAAGAGAAAGGTTATATAAAGAGAAAGGTCATACTCCTTCCAGTCAATTCCATTCACAACATTACACTATTTGCCACTATTCATATACTCGGAGAATTTTCGATATTGTGGCTGATATATAATTGAGAATATGGTCATGTGTGATTTTGTTTTATTCGTTTTTTTAAACGCTATATTAAAATTGAATTTATATAATTTTTTATAATACGTACCTATAGATATTACCGTTGCAAAATTCCCCTCGACAAATGGACCATGATATCATGTTGTGAATGAACTTGAATGGAGGGAGTATAAGTTATGACTTATGACTTTATGAGCATCTAATATAATAGATTTGTGAAATATTTCACACTCAAATTATATATATAGTACTATATATATATTTAATATTTATTTATATTTAATTTTATAATATGATCAACTAATATGATCAACTAAAGAAACCGTGCATGAGCACGGGTGCTACGCTAGTATATTACTAAGTACTTTTTATATTTTACTATTATTTTTTTTTTTTAGAAGGGGTATATTATTATTATTATTATTATTATTATTATTATTATTATTATTATTATTATTATTATTATTTTAATCAACCGCGTAGATTTCATTGATAAAAAACACAAACCTCGGCGTCTTTGGACACAGAGAATTTCTTTCAATGAGAGCTAATCTTATAATGTTGGCAGTGGGAGCTGACGTTTGGTTGGGTTCGTTGGTTCGTTTCGTATGCTTGGTTTCGTGCACAAGGCCCATTTAAAGCGAGCACTCCGCGAGTAGTTAAGCATCAATTTTCCTAAAACTTAATTAGCTTGTTTAAGTCTATCATTAGTAGTCTTTTCGAGTCCTAAAACTTACAGAACAATAATATCGCTTCCGCAATCATATTTCAGATCAGAAACCAAGAAATCCGCAATCATATTTTCACATCAAAAATCAAAATTGCCAATACTAGTTAGCAGCCGCGGCATACATTGCTAAAATTCTTAAGAGTAAAATAAACGACTACCCGTTATCTACTTAACTTAAACTAAAATCATGCTAATAATATTTCACAACTGCGTCATATATTGCTAAATTCTAAAGCGCCTCGGGCAAAGCTTGGAACTTAACCTGCATAACCTAAAGAGTTAGAATGGCCACTTGTATTTCTTCTTGTCTGCCAAGTTGAATAAGAGCGAGGGGGACTGAGGAGCAACCCAGCAGACTTGAGGGCGAAAGTTGTCGAGATCCCCAAGCAAAAGGAAACGCGTAACACATTTGGTTTCCAAGTTGTAATATCCTAAATCTTCAGCAATGTACACTGAATTCGACTTGAGTCCTGGAAAGTCACGTGTCGAGAGGATGAACGGCTCGCTATTTTCTCCAACGAATATCATTCGGTCACCAATTGACTGTTACTAAGAATTGATAAAAACAGATGAAAGTGAAGAGGAGATAATTTATGAAAGATTTGCAGTATATTATTGATAACCTTCAGAAGCATATATATAGTCTAGTACATAACAACCCAAAACATGAATTTAGGAAACCACTAACACCATATTCTACGACTCCTACAAAATAAAAGGTATAAGCTTAGTTGACCCAACAAACTTAAAACTTAACCAATTCCTACACTATAGGACACTTAACAGTAACATATTTTGACTAAATCAAACACTAATTTCCAACATTGACTTCACACTTTCCAATTTCTTCCTCTCTAAATCGATTCTGATCAAGTCTATGTTCTGTGTTTTGGCTGGAGTTTCACCAAGATGCGTAATCACTAGTAATAGTTCAGGCTTTTCTTCCGACTTGCTGCCGTCTTCAACAACCAAGTACGCTTTCATAGCGTTGCAGTCTTGATTCATAATCGAAGACAAAAGCCGTTGGCCATCCACGACTTGATCAGCAAAACAAAAATCACCAGCAACTTGGAAAGGGTGTTTACTCGTAACATCAAAGTAATAAATCATAAGCTCAGCGGAATGCTTAATCCACTCTAAATTATAGACAATGCGGTGATTCCAAATAGCAGACGCCAACACAGGCACAATCGACGACCCCCGCCCACCAAGTCTAGAAAGACGAACAAGCTTAATGGCGTCGGAATTCGGGTCAGAACTTAGCGAATAATGAAACCCATTACTATACCTGTTTTTGAAACCCGGAAAATCATTAGTAAACCCATGAATGTAAGGGAAAGCAAGGTAAGCACAGTTGTGTGTGTCGCTGGCGAACGCCACCCAACCACGAGTGGACCCAATGCAGGTTGTGTCTTTTGGGATGGGGACCAGGTCGTGGGGTTTGTGTCGGTCAACTTTGACCAAACTTCGGTCAAGTATGTTGAAGTAGTTGTCGGTTGGACCGTTTGGACCGTCTTTGACATCAGAAGGTAGCATTAACCATGGAGTTTTTGTACTTGGCAGTATCGACAACTGACTCACTTTTGGTTTCGATGATGACGACGAATATCGAACCGCTCTGTGAACGGTTGAACCGCGGGGCGTAAGTGGGCTTTTCAGGATGTTGCTGCCTACAGAATAACTAGCCATAGTAGCCATGGTGCTCAGATCTGTTTTCAAATTTCAATTTACTAAGTACGGAGTATTAAATTTCTAAAATAACAAGTTTTGTTTTGATATATTTTTTTTTGGTTTTCTTTCTGTGCAAGAATATTCCTATTTGAGGACATTCTAGAGACAAATATTATTTTAATAAAATTTAACTTAATTTAAATGGGTTTTTCTATTGGCACACGATAAAATATTAATCTTTATTATTTGCTTATTTGCTTATTTTCATTTATTTATTTTTTTACTTTTCATTTATATTTTCTAAATAAAAGTAAATGTTTACAAAAATTTTGTACCCAAAGTCTTAGAAAATAAAATTTATTCACTTCATATATGTTTGTCATTTAGAATAATCTGTGTTTGTTCGTTACTAAATATACACTTGAATATCATATAAATTAATTTTTTTTAATTTTTTAATTGATTTATTACTTATAATTTTATTAATTTAAAACAATAATATCTATAGTTACCGTGCATTGATGCACGGGATCTAAACTAGTTATGAACTAAATCTCATGAATTATTCTTTAAGTTTGATAATTAAGAATTTTTCTTTCAAATTCTCATGATAGTTTCATAAAAATAATTGGTTAATTGGCATCTTATCGTGTGCCATATTGGCACACGTTAGAAAAACCCAATTTGAATTTATTCTCACTTTTTTTTTCCTTAACTTTGTAATGTTTGATAATGTCGGTATCTTGTTTGACCATAATAGTTATATTTTCCTTAACCACCATATTGTCGTTAATTTATGTTGAATTACTTATTCAAAAGTAACGTCATTACATTTGAAAATGTTAGAGTATATAATCGATCTTTGACCTCCAACCATCAGCTTAGACTTTTGGTTGAGTTGGTTCCTGACATGGTATCAGAGCCGAGTTTGAATCTCACCACCCATCACTTTCAAAGCGGTATTTATTGCATCAGGTAGGCGGACCTGTAGTTGCGTCCACGCTTCAAATCCAGAGGCATTTGCATGAGGGGGCGTGTTAGAGTAGACAATCGATCTTGGGTTCACCCTAAAATTTCTGTATTATTATTTCTTTTTTCTTGGTTTCAATTTTAGGCTTGGCACATTAACGAGTGAAACCTGACAAATAGAATAGGTTGTGTCGAATTCGTATTCGATGTTAAATGGGTCACTATTCTCCCAACTCAAACCCGACCCATTTACTTAATCATGTCAATTGCCTCAACCCTAACCTGACCCATTTATTTTTCTCATAACCCAACCCGACTTGTCTAACCCATTTATCTTTTAACAGGTCATTTTCGACCCATGTAACGCATATAATAATTCATTAAAATCATTAACTTCAACAACTTCGTATCAAATTCGTGTCGGAAGACTTCAACCCTAATCGGACCCATTTAATTTTCATGTCGGCTTCGTATTGACCCAATTACTTAAATGGATCACAATTTTTCAATCCTAACCCGTTAACTTCGTGTCAGGTTCGTGTTGTGTTTATACTCCGTAGTATCTTACTTCGTACTACTTTCTTTTTTCCCGAGGAAAGAAAGTGTCGACACCGTGTTGCTCATGACACCGTATTACTACTTTCTTCCAATAGCTAAGCACCACGCTCAACACCGTGTTGCATATGACACTAATTCTGCTCCACACCACAGATTCAACAAGCAGCCACCGCCCTACTAAGTCATGAAACAGTGACGTGCGTAGAGATGAAACATTGAAGTACAGAGATTAACGTAAACAACAATGCTCGGTACACTGTTACCAGCTGCCGACTATATGCTTCTTGATTGCTCTTTCGACCTTAGAAAACCGCTGCCAAAAACTTTCACTCATCACCTTGGTGGTTCATTTAGGCATCAACTAATCATCCTCGCACTAAGATCTCCTCCAGCACGATATCAAACAATAACGATTGTGTAGGAAAAAGTGACATACCTTTTTCGATGCGGAAGCGGAAGGATCGTTGTGTCAGCGTCTTACCCACGAAAACCGTTTCACGGTGGCTACTAGAGTCATCGTGTATGTCCACGCCCCAAGTCCCGAGCCCCGTAGCGATGGAGGGCTCAACGTGCCTTTGTGTGTTTTCTGTTTTGCATATTGCTTGTGTGTTTTTCACGTGTAATCATCCTTTCACATAGAATGGAGAATTTATATAATCATATATATTAAAGATACCAAATCTTTTTGGTATAGCAAGTAAATAAAAACTGATTTTATTTACTCATAATTTCAGCCTTAATCATTAAGCTAAATAAGTAAATTCATATATTTACTTTCCATAATTAACGTGGCCGTTAATAAAATTCAATACTCCCACTCGGCCATTACAACCACTCGCCACATAACCGAGTTCGATACTCCCACTTGGCTACACAACCAAGTTCGACACTACTGCTTGGTACATAACCAACTATGTCGAGGAATACAATACACAACTTAACAGAAAACGACAAATCACGTCTCATACGGGAAATGAGGTGTCACGGCCAGGTTTTTACGAAACAAGTAGTGCTATATTAAGTCTCCATCAAACTAACATAACACTTTCACAATGACGATTCCCTAGATCATTCAAAACAACACCGCAGCATACTTTGTCCCTTTATGCAATAACATGTTACATAGTTATATACTCAATATAACCGCCGGCCGGGCTTAACATGGCGCAGTTGAATTAATCATTCCTCAGACACTAATGAAAATCCATCTCAACTAGACTGCTTCCTAATATGGTCCGTCGAACCCAATCCTTAAGGTCCTTAGAGTCATACCAAGGTAGCATCATCAAGTCTCGACTTTTTAACACGCTTCTAAGTCGAAGGGCTTCGTACCACAAAGACATCACAGTCTTTAGGAATCACACAGTGATAGAGTAGGGAAAACTCCATCACTCCTTTAACGGTCGAAAAACACACATAGTATGATATATGTGTCACAACATAGCTCCCACTGCGATGGGCATGTCACTCTTCTATGTCGTGCGAATACTAAGTCTAGATACTACTCAAGTATCTAACCCGAGCCACTAGATCGATATACTCATATCAAATCTGACACTCGGTATTCGGTTTTGAGGCTTAGTGTGAAATTAGGGCATTTTCACACTTCGACTACTAAGAGTCTCATCTTAGACGTACTAAGGCGACTACATTATGAGCCAACATCTTTTCGCTACTACACAAGTATAAAGATGGTCCACATATACACACTTAACGAGTGTTCATATGGCTCAGTCTAATCTTGCACGCTACTCAAGCGTCATGGCGATTACCTGTGTGTCTAGGTCAATCATAAAGCCTGGTGACACCTTATACGTGCCTATACAAGCAACGTATGCATTAGAACATTCTAAACTTCATAAGTTTAAAAGCTCTAGAAGAGTACAAACTCTTCAAGTCCATAACAAGAATGTTCACTTAACACTCGATCGTTTGTGTAATCAACTCAACTTATGAGATTGAAAAAAATCTTCCGAAGACGACGATCTCTAGTCTTATAGAAGACTTGTCAATGCATACTACAAAAGTATCGCATTAAGGCTTGCCATAAGTCAAACTTACAATAAGCACCAAACTTATCGCTAACCATGTACACAACATGTTGTATCACAATATGAATCAATATTCATATACTTAATATTTCCATCTGCTTTAAACAAGGTCAAAGATAAGGATAAATGAGTCACTAACAAAATAGAAACACAATCTAATTTTAATAGTACTCGACATATCAATACAGATACTATTATCCACTTACAAGGTAAATAACCACCTGATTTAAAGGGATAAAATAGCATCACTGTTAAAATTCATTAAGACATGGATAAATTCTAAGAATACACAACATATGTAATTTTCACCAATTAAGACAAACTTAATCGATCAATCCATGTACTACTCTTTTCCAGCATAAACTCATTATTCTGAAAATAAGTAAGTTTTTATGTCCATATAACTTAAAACATATTTAAGTAAATGGACAACCAAAATTTAGAAGAACACTTAGACCAAAACCAACATATGAGAATGACAATATATTCTTCCACCTTATCAGCTTAGACCACAACAGTCACGATATCCATTATCTCTCATATTAGTCATCCATCTCAAAATTAGGGTACATACTCTTACTAAAAGAGTAGAATAAGAAGACTCAGAAGACGCTAAAATCTCCCACTTTCTTCAAAAAAGAGCACATTTATCACACAAAGACTAACTTTTTGTTTTAGGTTCTCACTTTACACCAAAGTGAAAAATATTGCTCTTTAGTAAAGAATTAATAGACAAACTTAACCACTTGGACTATAGGATTGCTCCCACTATCCAAAACACTTGGAAAAGTTATACTATATTCTTGGTGTCCATAGGAGTTCTAAAAATCTCCCACTCACCAAGAGATAATTCTTGTAACTTATACAAGATAATAGTTTATTAAATTTCATAAATACTTAGGAACCAATCCATAAGCAAATCACCACACTGCGGGTAGTACATAAGTTAACATATATTAAAATGTAAATGAACCAAATTATCGTTTCAAAAACTAATTTGAAACTACCACCAACTAGTTTGACATTAACTTAAAAGATACACACCGCCGTAAGCGGTGACCTCTCCAAAGTCTAAGTGAAATACACGACTGAAGTCGAAATTCATCTGCGTATGTCAAACATACATATTTTCTACTGAACACACACAGTTGCCGTTCTAAGAAAACGTGTCATTATCTTTGAACTAATCAAAGAAACATTGACAATTGATATTGCGAAAAATTTTTGACTCTTCGCATCAATTGAGTAACCACTCTTATATGAAAATACTGAACCAATCAATTATTTCACAATAGATGGAAAAAAAAAAAAAAAAAAAAAAAAAAAAAAAGGCACATAACCATATTAAAATTATCATCTCTGAAAAATAAGGTGAAATGGTATCACTTACATCATAAAATATGAACCCCGCAAAAATAACAAAATGGATTAAATAATAAGAGATTCTAGACAGCAAACAGACGGACAAAATAAGATGAATAACAACCAGAAATAATAATAAATTCTGTCTAAAACGAGAGAAACATATTACTCGCGAAAACTATGGCTAACACATTGCCATATATAAAAGTTACTAAATCGAAAGCTTAAATTAGAATCCAAAGCATTTCAGCAAACTAATTGCTAAAATAATGACATCGCATTCGAGAATTGTAGAGAGTATTGTATTAATGCAACACTTTGCATAAATATAATTGAGATGATAAATTACACCAACAAATGATGAACGTAGGTATAATCATCTCGTCACCACAAATTAGTAAACTGTTTGTCCACTTCTTTTAAGCCTAAAAAAAAGGATTAAGCAACCAATGCTTATGGACAAAACCTTTAACTCTTGTAGGATTAAAATCATAGTCAATTTCAGCTTGGGACTAACACAAGCAAAATGACACTTATTTTGGCATATACTTGTAACATATCAAGTACGCCACATACTTCTCTAATCAATACTTACTACGGTGTCAAAAACAACATACCAGTTCTTTAAAAAAATATGATAAATGATGAACACGACCAATCGTTACCATAGGCAATAGAAAATTTTAGAGTCCAAAGACACTTTATTTTCATTTAGGTAACCTAAAAAAAGTGGTGAACATATCACACTTTAAAAACTATATAATCCTCAAGACACATTCCGCCAACACATTTCAAGTCACTTATGACTCCTAACTCGTTGTTGGCGTAAACTACAACCTGTTAATAAGTACATAACTTATCAATGGTCAAATAATTCAAAATTTAAAGCGCAAAGCCTTAATTGAAGTTAAACCGAATGTGACATACACATTGTTTCTCGTTTTCTAAGACACGAATAATGTCTTAAATATAGGTCGATACGCATACAAAACAACACAATTTAGCATGCGCCGCAATCATTTTTTACAATAAGAATGGTATAATAAAATGGATCCTTAATAAATTCTACTCATTTAGCAGAATATTGAGCACCGATTATAGTAATCGACAGAATCTATAATTATTCTCACATTTGAAAAAACTAATTTTTCATCTGCTATTAGTGAACAAATCACTATAGAATCTTTGTCGTCAACATTTACTAATAATGGACCTTAGGCACGTTTGTAATTAAATTACTAATATTCCTTCATATATGTCATAAGATCGAAAATTTCGCTAAACTCATAATCATCTCAAATGACATATACTATACAAAAAATTAATAATTTAATTAACTCAAAACGTAAATAAAATGAAACAAATTCATTCACCCCATAAAAGTAGCTAAACAAATTAGTACTTGAAAATAATCAATATTACTTAAATATTGACTAAGTTATATTTGCATAACGGATTAATTTGCAAAATACTTCAAATTGAGAGTTTAATCATAACTTATATGATAACTCTAACAAATTTACACGAAACTTATTTGTGTACAACTTGTAATCACTAAGATTCCCAAGGATCCTAAAAGAAATTAATTTTTCATACGAGAGTATAATATATTTAGACATACATCTCCCACTTCGTAAAACAAATTTACGACACCAAAAATATATTACATAAACATATAGTCGGCTGCGTATGTCAACAATAAATCATCACTTTGATGATAAATGATTTAAAACAAATTTACACAAAATTCATATATCCACTAAATACAATATATCACTAAGATATAAAATTTTATGTAAAACAAATTCACATAAATAATATCACTTAGATATTATAAAATTTTAATTGTATGAAAAATAAAATAAATTAATTATATCAAATATGTAAAACAAAATTACATTATATAAGTATCACTAAGATACAAAATTCTAATGACCAGTGAAACAAATTTACGTAAATTCAATATCACAAAGATATGATTCTTGTATGTAAATTAAAATTGTAAGACTAATTATATCTCTTGGATATAATCATAAATCATAATCATGTATAATACATAATTATACAATAACGACTAAACAATTAATATGAAAGGTATTCGTATAGCTAATACGGTCAAAAATTTGCATTTTAATGTAATTAGCATATACTAAAATGTATACTACAACAAATGTAGTATATCTTCTACCCATAAATTGTTAAACAAATTAACTTAATTATAAATAACACTAAGTTATTTAATTTACATACATACAATTTGACAAGGCCATTTTAAAATATTACTTAAACATTTTAATTTTGGCAACATGTCAAATAAATTTACGAAACATATTCATAAAAGTCATTACAAAATTGATTTCACCAAGAAATAAATTTCGTATGTACAATAAATTTATGAAACACACTCATAAAGAATTATGGAAAAATAAATCACTTAGATTTAAAATATTGTACATGAAAACAAATTACATGGTACAATCTTATTAAACTTAATCATAAGTATAAAACAAAATTATACTATGATTTACACTCCAAAAACATGTGAAACATATTCACAAAAAAATAAATTTAATATCTCTCGTAATGAGTTCGCATTGACAATCAAGTATTCAAGCTAAACAAATTAGCATATAAAATATCATTTTGACATTTCGGAAGATGTAAAACAAATTTACAATCTCTTTGATACGGAGGGAAAAATTAAACATGACGAAACGTATTCGTATAATAATTTGCCAAACGAATTAGCCATATAGAAATAATATCACTAAGACATCATAAAGAGGTGTGTAATACAAAATTACACATTTGAGTATGGAATAAAAAAATAGACGAAACTTGTTCGTATTTTAAACTCACTACTCCGTACAAAGTTTATATAATATGAATAAAATGTATAAAACTAATTTATACAATGAGACTATATAATATAACAAATATAAAAAAATACGTATAAATCATACGGAGTACTATGTATGATAAAACATATTTATGGTGCCAAAAACTTACAACTGTACGGGCTACTAGTAGAAAGAGCAACTGCCAAATATTAAAAAGAGGCACAAAGCCCACTAAAAGTCTAGAAAGCAGGAAAACTAAAAAAAATATAGTATAGAAAATAAACACCATTAAAAAATACATAGCGAGAAAACCATCAACTTCTTTGTATAGAAAATACAGCTATTAAAACCAATGGAAGCAATACAGTCATCCTCTTCATTGAAATAAACACCATTAAAATCAATGAAATAATCAAAGAAAATACAAGGATTACTACAAAAATAATCCCAAAAAATCTTCTAAATCCATAAAATTCAATCCTAATCTGTCTCCAACACATGGAATACAGGAAAAATTGGAGGATCAACATGGTCCGATCTTGTTTTGGTCGTCTCCACCGGTGATAAAACACCACCACTGAACAGATCAATGATGGCAGATTATTGTTCGTCGGGTAACGTATTCCACGCACGGCTTCATTCAACGACACTTTTTTTTTTGACGGGACTACTTAAGTCGTTTCTGGCGACAAACGCGTGGTTCCGGTGTCGGAGTTTCAGATCGGAATTCCCGGTGTCAAATCAAAGTACACAACTTTGAGAAAAAAAAAAAATTGATTTTCCTTAAAACCCAAAAACAAAAGGTTTACAGGAAAAAAAAAAAAAACGAATTAACAGAAGAGGAAAGGGGAAAGGCTACACTGATCGAAAAACGAATTTTACGACAAATCGGAGTAAGGGCTAAACACATTAGCTCTGATACCACTGTAGGAAAAAGTGACATACCTTTTTCGATGCGGAAGCGGAAGGATCGTTGTGTCAGCGTCTTACCCACGAAAACCGTTTCACGGTGGCTACTAGAGTCATCGTGTATGTCCACGCCCCAAGTCCCGAGCCCCGTAGCGATGGAGGGCTCAACGTGCCTTTGTGTGTTTTCTGTTTTGCATATTGCTTGTGTGTTTTTCACGTGTAATCATCCTTTCACATAGAATGGAGAATTTATATAATCATATATATTAAAGATACCAAATCTTTTTGGTATAGCTAGTAAATAAAAACTGATTTTATTTACTCATAATTTCAGCCTTAATCATTAAGCTAAATAAGTAAATTCATATATTTACTTTCCATAATTAACGTGGCCGTTAATAAAATTCAATAGATTGATTTTATGATTTTACTTTAAACCTTGAAAAACTGCAACAACAACAATTCAACATTCGATTTACAGTATCTTATGTCTTTTCGATTTTCTTATGCTTTGCTTCATACGAGTATATTTCATGCTCACGTTGTTAGATGTTCTCGAAAGTATGCCTTAAATTTGAATAGGAGCAAAATAAATTGGTAGAATATCGTGTGATTATATTGATTTCGGAACATTTGTGATGTGATTAGTTTGCTCTATGACACATTATCCCCCAAAATAAATCTATCAACTGATAAAAGACAGTTTGACACAGCGAAGCAAGACTAGTAAAATGATAGTTTCGACAACGAAGTTGCAATAGACGCACAAAATCGATGTTAATTTGACACCGGCACACCGCTGTGGGACCTTGTCCAACAGTCTGGCCTGGCTCTTCATTATGGAAAAACAGACGTGTAACGAATTAAAAAAAAAAAAAAAACAAGAAAATTGTAAACTCTATCATCGTGTCGTTCACAACACTTGTAGCGAAATTGAAGTAACAAAGTCAAGAATTACGAAGTCTTTTGAGAATTATTCTAAGCTGCTCCATAGCGATTGCATTCATCATGTTGGCTGTGACAACAAATAACTAAATCCAGAAATCAACTCATACTACTTGGTATAATTATTTTTTAAAAACGGCGTAAACTTCTATATATCGCAGTTCACTTTAGCTACTTTAATTTGCTTGGCGGACGAGGTGACACCCAAAATGTCTGAGGTCGGGTATTGGGGAGATCCCCCATCTCTACAAAGGGTGTTACCGACTTCTCCTTCAAGTCGAAAACACGTAGGTCATCTGATATGTATATTGTATCTGCCTTTAATGGACATGTATTCACTTTTACGGCAAAGGAATCACTTCCTCTGCCAATGAAAAAGGCATGACCATCAAGATTTGTTGTCTGCGTCATCTTCATCTCGGCCAAATCAAACTTAAACACATCCACCGCACGTGTTTGAAACACGCCTAGCTGTATGTTGTGGTGCCTTATAACGAGGTACAAAACTGGTTCTCGCTCACCAGAATCATCGGTCAGCACTAAGTATCGGTCTTGAAAACACCGTGCTCTGAGCTCTCTTTCAGAGGTCTCCATAGGAGTTAAATTAGTGGCTATATGAAATCGAGACTTGACCTTTATAGGGTATTCAAATAAATCCCATAACTCGATGTGGAAACGGTGCTCTGAATCCCTGGAAAGCTTATAGACAGTTTTAGTCGCTGCAGAATACGCAATAGGTGGATCGTCCTTGTGGAATATATAAGGGTATCTAGTCCAATCAAATTCTGAAAGTTTAAACCGATGAACATGAAACTCATGATAGTTTACGGGAGTTGAACAATCAAGGGGTTCCCAAGGCTCAGAAAGAAAAGTATGTACATCGTCTACCTGAGTGTAACATCGAGTCGAAGAGGGCCAACTTAAGTCTTCATTACGCCGGTAATAAAACTTGCCTATGATGGCACCACTGTAAGGAGACAGAATATACACGACGTGGTTATCGAAGACATGTGCCAACGCCCCACGAGAGGATCCAACGCAGACCCTATTATTGAACATTTCCCTGTAAGGGAAACCACCGTCACAATTGAGATCCAGATTGACTAGTCTTTTATCGACAAGGTTGAAGAAATTATCCTTTGGTAAACGTAGCCAAGGTGACGAAGACGGTGGCAATGTTCTCAAATATTTATAAGGTTCGTTTATATAAGGCGCCTTGGAACAAAAAAGCTTGGGTGCGGTGGTGCGTCTCGTTGTAGAACGAATAAGGGAGGCTAAATTAAGTTTATGCGACGTTCGTCCACCAAAAATAATACCAGCCATGGTTGGTTTAGTAGAACAATGCTCCATTATTGTTTTGTGATGTGGTTGAAAGTGAGTTATGGTTAATTGTAAAGGTCTTCTATAAATCTATAAATAATCTCTTTGATTTTTTTCTTTTACCCCAAGAAAATTATAAAGATACTCTTCTTATTTGTTACCCTCTTTCACCATATAATTTTATTTTATTATTGTCTAGAAAATTTTCTTAGGGATTTTGAACAAATTGTTAGGGATTTTGAAAATTTTCTTAGGGATTTTCGTAAACTAAAATGAAACAGGAGTAAAACTCGTATACGAAAAATTCATCACAATACAAATATTCCAAAGATTAGGGTTTTCATAATTTATCATCTTAGACGTGAATTCGAATTAGTACTTTGGATTTGAAACCCTAACATAAGATTTGAAATAGAGTTACAAAATTTTATTAATAGTAAAAGAGTATGATGCTTATGGCTGCGTATATGTTCTGAATTTGTATGCTTATAATATAAATAAATTTATTGATACTAATTCAATTATATAAGGTTGTTAGCCTGCTCAAATTCGAAACCGTATACCTTTTACGCGATAATTTCGAATAGAAACAATAAAAACTGATCTGCTATTTGAGCAACACAATAGAAAAACTTAACATAAAATCCTACTGCACGTCTGCGCTATATATTGTTAAATTCTTGAAAACTTATGAGCGAGGAGCAACCCAATAGACTTGAGGGCGAATGTTGGAGAGATCTCCAAGCGACAGGAATGGCGTAACACATTTGGTTTCCAAGTCGTAGTATCCTAAATCTTCAGCAATGTATACCGAGTTCGACTTGAGTCCTGGACAGTCACGTGTCGAGAGGATGAACGGGTCGCTATTTTCTCCTATAAATATCATTCGGTCACCTATTGACTTCACACTTTCCAATTTCTTCTTCTCTAAATCAATACGGATCACATCTATCTTGTTTGTTTTGGCTGGACTTGTTTCATCTAAATCGACGTTAAAATGCCTGATGACAAGTAATAGATCGGGCTCTTCTGGGGAACCATCGCTGTCTCCAACGACCAAGTCTGTTTCCGTAGCGTGGGTACAAGTCTCGGTAATTTCAGGGTCTGGACACATAAGGGAGGGCAAAAACCGTTGTCCATCCACAACTTGATCTGTAAAACTAAATTTACGGACAATCTTGGGAGCGTTTTCACTGAGAACATCCCAGCAATAAATATTCAACACAGGGGATTCCTTCTGCCATTGTAAATTGTAAACGGTGCAATCCTTCCTACTGTACACCAATGAAGCGTTAGGTTCTCCGAAACTTAACTCTCTCAGCCACCTCAATTCAGAACGATTAGTGCTGTACATGTAACGCCCTCGTCTGACATAAGATTGTTGATTCAAAAGCGCAAAGCTATCGGATAACGGGTTTCCCACCAGTGTACAAGGGAAACCCCTATGTGCCCCAACGAAGGGCGGTAGCTTAACAGCACCCCCTTCAGTGTAAGGGTCAACGAGGTAGACGCTTTCGTCAGTGTCGCAGGTGAATGTTACCCACCCTTGAGTCGTGCCAATGCACGTGGTGTTTTTTGGGACGAGAACGTGGGATTGGTGTCGGTCAAGCTTCACCAAACTTCTGTCGAGGATGTTGAAGTAGTTATCAGTTGGGACGTTTGGCCTGTCATTAACGTCAGGCGGTAACATTAGCCATGGCGTTACTGTCTTTGGTAGTGAAGGCGAGTAATTCGCGTGTGGCTTTGATAATGTCGAATATTTAGTCACTCTTTGGACGATTGAACCACGAGTAAGTGACCTTTTAAGAATACTGCTGAGAAATAAGCCACCCATGGTAACAAGTTTAATAATTTTGTGTTAAAGAAATTTATGTTATGGTCTTCCAGTTTATTTATTTATTTATTTATTTAAGGTTGGCTATCTACTTATCTTATTGTACAAGCAATTTACACCTAGATTAGATCGCATTTCATCGTAATATTATTATATAAGATTTCACTTCTGGGTGTGGCCCGAGCCCCGTCCGTGATTTCACAAACTCTTTAAACACAAACCCAACACGTGAAAACCCAACACAAACCGGACTTGAATTTAATGGATTTGGGTTCAGTCACGATGACTCATTTGAAGCTAAACAAACGAGTATCAGATGGACTATACTTCGTACTATGACGAGGATTGAATAATACTTCGTATTAAATAACTCGAGCAAGAAAATAAGTAATTACTATCGAAGGCGGAGTAGAAACGAAAGAATTGTTCCACTTATATATATATCGACATATCGCTGGTTGGATTCAAGATAAACGTCTTGCGCTCTTTGAGACCTGTAAACTGGACAACGCTATCGTGGAGGCTTTAGACCGACAGTATACTATAGTTCTCGAGTATATGCTTCTTGATTGCTCTTTCGACCTTAGAAAACCAACATTAACATTAACATCACCATCACAAACAAGCAGACAAATCTATTATTCAGCCCGCACTAGAAACTCCTAAAATTCAAATGACAGATATAATTAAGCACGAAATTATGAAATGCAGAGGTTCAAACAACTTGATTATCAGTAAATCAACTCCTAGTACAATAAATAGTTAAAAATTCGGCGCAAAGTTGTATCGTAGTTCACTTTGGCTTCTTTTATTTGCTTGGGGGAAGAGGTGACACCCAAAATGTATGAGGTCGGGTAATGGAGAGATCCCCCATATCTACAAACGGAGTAAGGGAACTGTCCTTCAAGTCGAAAACATGTAGGTCATCTGATATGTATATTGAATTTGTCTTTAACTCCGGACATGTATCAACTTTTACGGCAAAGGGATCACTTCCTCTTCCTATGAAAAACGCATGATTGTCAAGTTCTGTTGTTTGCGTCATCTTCCTATCGGCCAAATCAAACTTAAACACATCCATTGCACGTGTTTCAGAAACGGGTACGCCCTCCTCTCTGTTGTGATGCCTTACGACGAGGTACAAACCTGATTCACCCTCACCAGAATAATCCTCCGTCACCACTAAGTACTTGTCTTGATGACACCGCGCTCTGAGCTCTCGTTCAGAGGCCTCCATAGTAGTACAACTGGTCGCCACATGAATTCGAGACTTGACCTTTATAGGGTATTGAAATACATCCCATAACTCGATGTGGAAATGGTGTTCTGAATCCCTGGAAAGCTTATAGACCGTTTTAGTCGCTGCAGAATACGCAATAGGAGGATCGTCCTTATGGAATAAATAAGGGTATTCAGTCCAATCAAAATTTGAATGTTTAGGCCTATGAACATGAAACTCTCGATAGTTTATGGGAGTCGAACAATCAAGGGCCGGTTGCCAAGGCTCAGAAAGAAAAGTATGAACATCGTCTACCCGAGTGTAACATCGGGTGGAGAAGGGCCCACTTAATTCACGCTGGTAATAAAAATTAGCAATGATGCCACCACAGTAAGGAGAGAAAATAAACACATCGTGGTTGTCGAAGACATATGACAAGGAGCCGCGAGAGGATCCAATGCAAACCCTTTTATTGAACATATCCCTGTAAATATAAAAAGAATCGGTACAAATCATATCGAGATCGACAAGTGTTTTATCGACAAGGTTGAGGATATTATCGTTTGGTAAACGTAGCCAAGGTGACAAAGACGGTGGCAATGTTGTCGAATATTTAAAAGGTTCGTATTTACAAGGCGCCTTGGAACAAAAAAGCTTGGGTGCGGTGGCGGCTCTCGTTGTAGAACGAATAAAGGAGGATATATTAAGCTTATGCGTTCTTCTTCCACCACAAATAATACCAGCCATGGTTTTGCTTAAGCACAAGAAGAAGACTAATACTATTGTGGCGTGGTTGAAACTGTCTTACGTTAATTATGGTCGTTTATAAATATAAATATTCTCCTTAATTAATTGATTTTCTTTTTCCCCAAGAAATTAAAGATACTTCTTAGTATTTGTTACCCTCTTTCACGATATCGTTTTATTATTGTCTAGAATATTTTCTTACACCATGTTTATCCGTAGCCAAGGTGACGTCTTTTGGTAAACGTAGACAAGGTGACGCAGATGGTGGCAATCTTATTGGTTTTTTACGAGTCATAGAACAAATAAGCTTGGGTGCATGCGGTGGGGCCTCTCGCTGTCGAACGAAACAAGGAGGATATAATAAGCGCCAAAAATAATACCAGCCAGGGCTCGAATACATTAAATCGTTGATTATTACAGAGTAATATGTATTGCATACCGCAAATGTTTTTCCTTTTTACAACCTCTTTTAACGGAGTATAAGGTAATTCAATATTTTAATAAAACAAAATCGTCGTTGCAAAATGAATAAAAAGTAAACATAAGCTATCGATCAAGACAAAGAGACTAACTAACTACAGTCAGTAACTAAATATTTTGATTTGCGATCTTGAAATCAGGTGAGAATGATTTTTCATCGCATAGTATGGAAGCAAACGAATCTTTTAAACTAGAAGTCGAAATTTAGATTCAGCAGACAGCTTTCGGAGATATAATAAATCAGGCTACAGCAAATGCGTGACGTTAGGCACCCTGCAACTGATTAAATAAATACGACGACATATTTACAGGATCATGATATGCTATGCTAAGCAATCGACCCATCACACGAAAGAATGCAGTTATAACTTTCTATAGCTGGTTCCATTATACATCGTACAGAACACACGAAAGCTTACGGCCTTTGAGTGCTTCTTCATCTCGAGTCAAGCAACTTAGAAAAGTCTTGAGATGACGCGGCATGAGGTCCAGAAGGCTGTTGAAGCAGCTCTAAGAAGTGCGGGGTTTTGGTAAATCCTGTAATTGGCCAAAAATTACAGGAAATTAACAACAGCAGCTCTAAAGATTCCAATAGAAGACGGTGCACAAGAAACTGACTTACCCAATTGCAGTTGCGCTCCAAGATGCAACGTTGTAAATGACTTTAGTTCCATCCAACGCTTTTAGAAGCTTTCCTTTTTTCTTCTTAAGGGAAAATGTTTTGCTAAGAGCTAACATAATATTGAGAATAGTTAGCCCGAGATTGTATTTCTAAAGGGCGGATAACGAAAAAAAAACATGTGTAAGTATGAAGCTCACCGTCTTGGAGTTGGTTAGGGGTCAGGTCCTGCAAAATAGACAAAAAACAATTACGCTCGGTAATAAAATCTTTCCCTTCACAAACCGGAAAGTCATTTATAGAGAGAAATGATATGCGTTAACAAAAGGTCAGGGAAATATTTCAGACTGATAACATTCCAGCAGAAAAAATATAAAGGTCTCTTCTAACATATATGGCTGCTTTAACCATTGACGGGATATTATAAAACGAAATATAAAGACTAGAACAGTAAAGATTGATTAGGCGCAGTGAACTAATTACAGTCTAACGAGAAAGTATAAGAAAATTCTTGCATGAAAAATGCATGTTGAGGTTAAAGCACGGAACAGCCCGAAGTCAGGAAGAAATCTGGCAAACTCTATCAAAATTCAATAAGTCTCACTTAAGATGGATACCTTTTACGCATTGAGAGCACTAGGTGGTTCCTAGATGACTCATGATGGAAGATGTGTCCAAAAAAGCGTCAAACGACTTCTACTTCGTAATATAAGAAGCACAAACATATTACGAGACTGACCAGCAAAACAACAGTTATTACAGGGAGTACATATATATATTTATCCATCAAACATACCTTAGTCTCTTTAAGAGACAACAAATATGCAGCCATGAAGCACGCGATCCCATCTACAATATCTTCTTGCCGAACAACAACGTAATCTTCTTGATCATTCTCAGTTCCGCCTTCCCATAAATCATTATCGGCCACCATATCCCACGAACTACCCTCTTCTGCAGCCATAGGTTATCCTCTTAGTAAGGCAATACTTGAATCATACAAAAGACTATGAAAGCCATTAAATCAATTGTTACCAGGAATATTTGGTCGAACTGCAAGCTGACCGTTTTCGAGCTTTTCGAGGAACTCTGGTCCCCTTACCCTAGACTTGATCAGAACACACAACTGCAACATGTAGAAAAATACATGCAGATTTACTAATATTGCTTGTCAAAGAACCCTAAACTGCTTTAGTTATTAGTTAACAACAAAGGTTGTATACAATGTGACCATTTTTACACTTTTTGTACGATGACTTTTCAAAGGTATAAAAGTAGTCACATTTTTAGTCAATAATGGAAACGATATGTTATCACTTAGTATATGTTATGAAAACTCTGCAACGCCTCCCCAAAACCATTATGTGGAAGCTTTTGCAACAACAAACACGTCCACCGTAATTGGGATTTAGAGTATTTTAAGCAACAATGAATGTTGGTAGGTTTCTGAAATCTTATATTTCGCCACCAACAACAAAGAATTAATCCCGAATAGTTCATCATAAAAGATACTCCGTATTTATTACCTTTAAACCAAACCATCATATCATATTATACTCATACAAAAACAAAGCATTTGACGATTTTCGATTAGAAACACCAATCAAAGTAGCTAAATAAACAAGTCTTTTCTTCATCAAACTTAGGGTTTGGGGATTTCATTAATCATTCTAAAGTCAACAAATCTAAAGACCTCACATTTATCAGAACAATCAAAATTATAGGGGTAAGCAAAACCGTATACAACAATACGATATCGTAACTCGAAAAAGATGATAATTAAATCTTACTTCTTCAGCCAAGGGATCTGAGCAACAAGATTGAGACTTTGTGCAATTTCCTCTCTCATCAACTAATTTACTATCATCATCATCATCAACAACAACATGATCATCATCTTTATCATCATCATCATCAGAATATTTTTCATCATCAACAACATCATTATTATTAAGAGATTCAAGAGCCCTTTGACACTCTTCAAGCACTGCTTTCAATGTCTTCCTCTTCACTCTTACTTCATTACTCTCCCTTTTCTCCACAATTTCCATAACCCTAATTTTATTAGGAGTAATTAAATTCTAAACCTAATTCTAATTTCTGGGGTGAAATTGACTAAATTAACCTCAATTTATACCTACCCAATTACCCAGATCATCAAAATTCACAGCTGAATTGTACTAAAAACATTAATTCAAACTCTTTTCTGGGTTTCAACTTTGAGCTTAAATAATGGAATTATATGTGAAAATTTGATGACAAAATTGGGATTTTTTTATATAATAAATATATTCAACAGTACTAATGTAATTGATTTAATAATAATAATAACCCTATGATTGAAAAGATAGTATTTGGGGAATAATAAAATTGTCCCTCATAATTTGGAGAAGATAAAGAGAATTTTGTTGTTGTTGTTGTTGTATGTTGTGAGATGATTTTTAGGGTTTTTATTTGGTCACATCACATGTGTTAAATTGGCAAATTGGCAAATTGTTGGTACAATGCAAAAGCAACCTTATTCACTCCAAAACAACTTGTTTTTATTTCCCCCAAAAATTTTGACCAACTTGTCAACTAACAAGAGATGGTTTTTCAAAGTATTGAGGTTCAATTATTTTTGGACTTATTTTCATTATCATACACCATCATTTATTTAGAGTAAGTTTAGTTTGGTTATAACTTATACTCCCTCCTACCCACATCTAATGTCCCTTTTTCCCCAAATTCTTACCCATCAAAATGTCCCTTTTGCTTTTCCCCATGAATTTTTTGGATTAAACTAACCCCCACTCACCCAACTATACATTACTTTTTATTATTCTATTCAATTTCATACACCCTCTCTCCTATTTTCTTACCCCTACCCATTACTTTTTCTTATTCTATTCCACTCCATAAATTTCCACCTTTTTCCCAAAAGGGACATTAGAGTTGGGTAGGAGGGAGTAAGTAAATAGAAGTATTATTAGTAAGACAATAGATGATAGACTAGTCGTTACAATGATTATCGTTAATATAAATATAAATGGTAGAATTCTAATTATGGTAAATTGTTACAAACATCGTTAAAAATATAATTTATCTATGTAAATCGTGACAACAAAGTGATTGATCTCATTATAACTTATAATAAAATTATTAACAATAATATTTGTATACAAATCTATTTGTACAAAAATTAAATATTCTAATTTTTCTGATTAATAAATTTATATAACTTAAATTAAACAAACAACGTTACTACTACTTTAGGACACGAAAATATATTTATTATAATTATAATTTCTCACCAAAGAAAATAAAATAAAGCAAGGATTAATAAATTTTTATTTTTACAATTTAAAAAAAAAAATTTCAAAAAATTCATGCTAGTAAGTGCTCTGCACGTCCAAATGCTCTATTAACTCGAAAATAGGACACGTGTCCGACTACCGTGTTACCCGGGCCCACACAATTTGGGGTCTCCTATGATTTGTCGTTGAACTTCATCAAAATTACTCAAAAAAAAAGAAAAAAGAAAAAAAAAAAACTCTTTCTCATTTTCTGTCAACTTTTTACGCACATCCACTTTTTTTTTCCACCAAAATTTGATCATAATTTCCACATTTTTTTTTTGATTTGGGTAAAAAGAACAAATTTTTTTTATTGATTGATCTGAAATGCTTGATTTTCCGACGCACCCACATTGCAAAATGCTACCTTTTTGAAATTACATACTGATTTTCATGATTTTTATTTTTAATAAATAATAAAGTCTGTTGATTTATGCATAATAATAGAATGTTGTGATTCAAGAGCATTTCCTAATGAGCAAGCCAACAGATTCTTCCTCACAGGTTAGTATTTGATTTCATCATCAAAGTTTCAATCTTTTTCATCATAAAAATGTAAAATCATTGTATTTTGCTGTTACATTGTCGACTTTTGATCTTAAATTAATATTTTTATGATGTTGGTATGTGTGTAAGATTGAATGTAAATGTGGGTTGTTAGCATTGTTACCTTCTTTGCACAAATTCTTAAGTGAAACGGTCTCGTCATAATTTTGGTAGTTATTTTTATAGATATGGTATGCAATTTGTACTGTATTTTCTGTAATGGTCTTGCATTAATTTAACGTGTGACTGTCTCGCACAAACAAACATGATTGTGGTTGATCATACCCAAATGTTGTTGCGCAAATTCTTACCTAAGACGGTCTCACAATAGATATTTGCATACCGAGTTTTTGCAATGGTCTTACATGAGAATTACTGTTGTAGTGTTGTTATTGTCGGGTGCAATTGAATGATTTCTATGGTTGATCATGTCAATGCATATGCTGTATTTTTCGATCGATACTAATGAGCTAAACAGAAGTTAATTAAATATGGTGGTGGTGGTGGTGTGGTGGTGTTAGGTGTTACCTCAAGGAGACAATGCTGCAACATCTGGACCTCTGGCGGGACCACCGGAGCATCAAAGCTCACGTGCCCGCAATCAGGTGGGTTTGAGCCCTCTTCTGTTTCTATGGATTGCTTGACACCAAATGTGTTTGTGTTTTTCATTAGTCAAATTGCTTCATGTGTCTATAATTGTTCGAAATGTTGCCCTTACCCATAGATATTGTTGTATGGTGTATATCGTATAAGTTTGAGTTTTGGATGCAAAAATGGCGGTTAAGTTGTGTAAGAAAGTTTTCTCTATTATCAATTGACATAGTTTATATGATTGTGGATATGTGCAGTCGTATTAATTGTCGATGTAAAAGGGTTATTGAAATGCCTCCAATTTGTCGCTGTAAGTAGTTATGGAGGAAGTGTATGGTTAGTTCTAACTAAGATTACGACTTTTGAAATTTACTGCTCTCTCCGTGTTGCATATAAGTCATTTTGCTCTTGGAGGTGGTGGGTCGACTTTCAGTTTAACGAAAAAGTACACTGGGTAAAGCTTAGAAACTTTTATAAATTGAGTCATAGAACGAGTAGTATTACAGAAAGGAGCAATGTCACTTATAATTAGGGAAGCCATCACATCTTTGTCTTAGGTGAGACTTGTGCGATTAGCTTGGAAGGCTCTATCGATTTCTTAAATTTTTCAGATAATCGATCACAGTCCACTAACAATACTACAACTGCTTGCAGGTCTTTAAGAGTGGACCGTTATTTATATCATCTAAAGGTGAGGTTATGCAGAGTTTATTTTTGCTTTGAACCCGTCTCATTGTTCTCTTTAAAGCTACTTCGTCATTCACTTGGCCATAATGGTGTGGCTGTGTGGGCTTCTGTCGACATTGACATTACTCTTTTCTAATCTAGGAATTGGATGGACATCTTGGAAGAAAAGATGGTTTATTCTAACCCGTACCTCTCTAGTCTTCTTCAGAAGCGACCCGGTAAATTGGTTTATTGTTTTTACCATCATTTTAATCTTTTGTCTTTGGTGCTATGAGCTTTAAATTTCATTAGCAGTAAAAAAGACGTATATGTATTTGCTTATATTTTCAGAGTATTGCTCCTCAGAAAGGAGGCGAGGTGAATCTAACGCTTGGCGGCATTGACCTCAATAATTCAGCCAGGTTAGCCCATATATTTTAATTTTAGATATTTAGTTTTTCTGGCGAAAAGTAGCGCAACAAATACATGCATACATTAGTTTTCGTGGGCTATTTCAAATTGACTTATCTGCCAGTTTTAGCGTACTTGAATACGAGATTCTGTTTCTACCTTTCGAACTTACTAGGAGGTGGGAACCATTAGTGATTTGTTATTTGATGTCGTATACGTTTTATTTTGGGTTGACTTAAGTGTCTGATACTGTGATCTCTTCTTTTGATAGCGTCGACGTTAAAGTGGATAAGAAGCTCTTGACTGTGTTTTTCCCTGATGGTCGAGATGGGCGAGCTTTTACACTCAAGGTGGTTCTTTCCATCCTTCTGTATTCGCCATTCTATTGTTTTCCAACTATTTTGTACAAATTTTTTTCTTCATATCTTTCATGTTATCCAATTTTTGTGAATATAACTACAATTTCTTGCTTAATTTTCAATTTTTGGGTGGAACTATGCTCACAAGGTGACTAAAGTAGCTTATAATTCCTCGTATTATGGCAAAGGTAACACCAGACCACGTTTGAGTACACGTTTGAGCGAGTTTCTGAAATGAAAATTAAGTAACTAGTTTCGCCCAGCACACTATTGCTTACTTCAACTTGATTTATCGTATAGTTAGTCTTTTACTAAGAGAATACTTATGGAAAACTACCATTGAATAAATTCTGTGAACTGGCCCCATAAGGTGACCGTTTCCATTGAATTCAGTGAAATAGCAATACGTTCAGCAGTGTTAGCGTATCACTTTCAATTGTAAGAGGTATTTTGTTAAATCTTAGGCTTGTTGCTGAACGATGAAGGATACTGAGAGATTGGTTTTCGAGATTTCTCTTTTTTTATGTCTCCAAGTAGACCCCAACCACAGTGGGAGATACAAATGAAGATATTGTGGCTCGTCCTGAATTGGTTTGTGCTCATTCACTTCGGTGCAGGCGGAAACTATGGAGGATCTTAATGAATGGAAGACTGCGCTCGAAAATGCTATACAACTAGCACCTAGTGCAGCACAAAATGGAGTACTGAAAAATGAGCAGGGTGATACTGCTAATGGATCTGCTGATCAACGTATGCACAGTTTCGTCAATCTATTGATTCTACGTGTTCCGATAATTAAATCCTTTCACATAATGAGGTCCTAGATTTTGCTAAGCTGTAATCTTTTAGCCAGAACATATTTTTAAACCATGAATGACCAGGTTGTGCAGACGTGTAGTTAAGTTATCCGCTTGATGCTTATAATTCGTAACTTTAGTTCACTAACATTATTAATTTGTTCTAGTTTTTCATTTAGCCAACACATAAGCTATTGTTTCCGTCATAATTTTTCAGAAAAGGACAAGCCAGCTAGCAAATCAATGGTCATTGGAAGGCCAATTTTGCTGGCGTTAGAAGATATTGACGGATCACCTTCATTCCTGGAGAAAGCTCTCAGATTTATCGAGGATTATGGTAGGACACTTTGCCTACGATGCATTCGATAAACCTCGTTGATGTACTTGTATGTAGCAGGCTAGCCAAGTCACCTCTTTCTCTGTTTACATTATATGTGAATCTTTAAAATTCTATGAAGCTTTATGTGGCATATCTCGTCTCATGGTCGTGTACACTTTAGAGTTCATTTTAAAAAGTACAGTTTAAGATCCATGCAACGCTTGATGTGAACGTCATTATAAGCACTATTATTTTCATTTTTTAATGGAGAGAATAACACTCTATTATTCAACTTTGGAATTTATGGAACGAAGAAGTGAGTTCTTAGTCAGTTAGTACTTATACTTACCGATTTGTACAGTTTGAAGGTTTAATTTTGTTCCAATGTTTTAAAGTATCTGCATGTCTGCATGCTGAAAATTCACTTATGAAACAGGGGTCAATGTAGAAGGGATTTTGCGTCAGGCTGCAGATGTTGACGATGTTCATCGCCGTGTTCGTGAATATGAACAAGGTACCTACAATATATTAATACATTCGTATCACCTATTTTGTGACGGCATTAGTGTTTTATTAATACCGAGCTCTATTTCACCGCTACTCAGGAAAAACTGAGTTCTCGAAAGAAGAGGATGCTCATGTCATTGGTGATTGCATTAAGGTATATCTTCTGATCATGTCCAATTAACAGTTTATGCTGCTTTAAGTGTGGTATATTCACCGTTGCAATTCTCATTTAGCTTTTTCTTGGTGCAACTTTAGTACATCTTGCGAGAATTACCGTCTTCTCCTGTCCCAGCATCCTGTTGCAACGCACTATTGGATGCATTTCGTAAGTTGCCACATTAATATATATTTTTTTAGCTATGATATCGTCCTTAATGAGCTGTTTTTTAATATTATTTTTACTCATAGAACTTTTATCACGATGGTGACATCTAGGCAATTTTAGAGCATTTATATTACCATACGTCCCTACTTTCACTATCTGTGTCGGGATTCCTAAATAAATTTAAATCACCATTTTTTTAACATTCTTGATCTTGCTGATGTAAATCAGTTGTTTATTGTCTATGAATTGTCATTTGTAGGAGCTGACCGCAATAACAGACTTAATGCCATGCGAACAGCAATACTGGAAACATTTCCCGAGCCAAACAGACGTTTGCTGCAGAGGTATTTGATCCTATAATTTGCCGCCTTTATCTTGAATCTTTGTTAAGGAGCATCCCTTTTGTCTGCCTTCATCTGAGGTCTTATGTATTTTAGCTCTCGAAACTCATTTGTCTGGTTTTTTGTTTAGGATCCTGTTGATGATGCAGACAGTTGCTTCGAATAAGACAGTGAATCGGATGAGCACGTCAGCTGTAGCAGCTTGCATGTCACCTTTGCTGCTGCGACCGCTTCTTGCTGGTGATTGTGAACTTGAGAACACGCATATGGATGTAGCCGGAGACGGCTCCCTCCAACTTCTGCAAGCAGCTGCAGCAGCTAATCATGCTCAAGCTATCATTATTACTTTATTGGATGAATACGACAACATATTTGGGGTAAACCTTTTATTACCCCGAACATTTAGGATAATCTTATACTCCGTACTTATCGAGATCAATCTAACCAGTAAAGAATATAAAACAGATGGATCTTTTACCAATTTTACTTTCCTGAGATGAGACTATGACCTCAAAAATTTGTGATCATTTTCTTTACGTGACTGCAGGAAGGTTCAATGTCAGCTGAGTTATTCTCAGACTCGGATGACAGTGGAACTGGAACCGAGGAGGCCAGTGATGATGGCTCATACGATGAGGACGATGAAGATTACGAGGATGAAGATGAGGATGGGTATCTTGATGAAGATGATAATGAGAACGCATCAGATGAGGGAACAGACGAAGATTACGAGCATTCAGGAAGTGGGACATGCAGTGAAAGCGGTGACCAAACAGAGAGCGATTCATGCGATGAAAAGGCGAGCACTACACTATTCAGTTTGATCTGAATGTTTATTAATGCACACTAATGTTTATCCATAAA
Source organism: Dianthus caryophyllus (assembly GCA_023091065.1). Lineage (NCBI taxonomy): Eukaryota > Viridiplantae > Streptophyta > Magnoliopsida > Caryophyllales > Caryophyllaceae > Dianthus > Dianthus caryophyllus. Next base: position 4,156,462 of record CM041522.1, read on the forward strand.
GAAGTTGATAATAACCTGCCAGAAAATGACCCGAGCCCGAAATGACCCGGGCCGGCTTGACCTTATCTGAATCCCAGTAACCCGAAAATGGCCCTACCCGAATTGACCCCGACCAGATTGACCAGTTCGACCAGTTTGTCAGGTGTACGTATACTTTCCACGAAATAAGCGGTATTGAATGAGGAGATTTTGTTTATAGCAGGTCCACTTTTTTCACGACTGACATAGTTCTTCCTGGTTTGCAGCCTAGCAGATCGAGCTCATTTTCCGAGTCTTCTGAACGAGCAACTAGTCGTACAGCTACGCAAAGGTCACGTTCATCCTCACCCCTGTCTCCAGCGCCTCGGAAAGAAAAACGTGGTGTCGATGATAATCTGAAGAGCTATAACGATAGAACAGTGGATGAAGTCGAGGATCTTGGTAAATCACGTAAACATACTAATGTCGACACAACTCATAGAAGCTCCGACAATGAGTCAACTAGTCCTAGTCTAAGAGAAAGCAGTCAAATGTCGTCAACGAAGGTCCTTGGAACCTCCCAAATCAGGAATCCAAGGTGGGGACGGCAATCGGTAAGTACTGTCTCATTACTGTCTCATTCCTAAATTATCATTTTGTAGAGTAACTGACCTGATAAATAACTTCGGACGGATTTTTGGCTCAGGCGAAAAGGAACCTTTCTATGGAATCAATTGATTTCTCGCTTGAGGACGAGTAAGTTCTCTTTAGAGTGTGAATGAAGGAATTCAGTGTTTTGCGTTTTATTTGTTTGGCCATTTTGAGTGTACTATTTCCTTGTTTCTCAGGTTATTAGAAGAGTATGATGTAATGAATAAGTTATTTATAGCTTGTTTGGGTTATTTGATATGGAGTAGTACTCTGGCATCATGTCACATTTTATTTACATTAGTCGTTAAGCGCCTTTGAGTGTCATCTTTCTGCAAGTGTTTCACACTAAAAATTTTAAGGTAATCGGAAAGTATTTTTGTCGTAAGTTTTCTTCTTGTCGGGTATCATGTCGTGTTTCTATGTGTCCTTTGTTTCTGCGTGTTATGCTGAGTACTGTCTCATTAGTGTCTTAAAATAGTATGATGTGTAAAAGCTTCAGAAAAATAATAATATAATGTCTGTGATTCTTCTTTCAATTCGCAGGGATGAGGAAATTCAACGACTCGAGGCTGCTAAGATCGAATTGCAAAATAAAATTGCAGAAGAGGTAGACAAACTCATTTGTTATCCTCATACTGTGTTAAGTATTCCGTACTCACGCCGCCTTTCTCTGTACTGATTCCAGGCTAATGGCAACGCGATACTTCAAGCAAGTCTGGAAAGACGAAAGAAAGCTCTTCATGAACGTCGTCAAGCTCTTGAGAAAGATGTATGTTATGCGATTTGTCATCCTTTTTATATTGTTTTCTATATCGAGATTCAGTTTTCTATGTGGTTTGAAATAAGCGGAAATCTATAATTGTTGCTTGCGCAGGTATCTAGGCTACAAGAACAGCTGCAAAAGGAAAAAGATTTACGAGCTGCTCTTGAAGCCGGAACTAAAATACCCAAAGTTCCTTCGACCGGAAGCATTAGCGAAAAGGTATTTTCAACTCTACGTTCTAAAGTCGACTCGTGATCTCGATATTCTTGTAATATACTCCACTCATGACTGACTTATCTTTCTCCTGAAGACGAAAAATGATCTCAAGGAAATAGCCATAGCAGAAGAAAATTTCAATAACTTGAAGCAGAGGTTTGATGATCTTGGAGCAGAGCTTAGCCATCAACACGAACAAAATGCAGCCCTTTTGCATGATAGGTTAATCGAGATAGAGGATGCTTCAAGTCATTTAACAATGTCGTAAGAGCATTTCGTAGACCTTTCTCTCCTTTTTTGACTTTTTTACTAGGAACGCTTGGTAACGTTTTTTCGTTATGAGATTGCTTGTTCTCTCATTCTCGAACAACTTCCGTTCCTTGCCATTGTAGGGAGAATAATAAGGACCGTGAGATGAAAGGGACATCATGTCACCTAGAAAGATCTAGCAGAGATGACGTAAGTGATCTTGTACTAATACTTTCTACTTCATTTATGGGGAAGTCTTAAGTTTTGTGAAGTCATCTGAAGTTGTCGGAAGTTTTCAGAAGACAGTTCTTTTTCCTGAAGTTTTCTGAAGTCATCTTAAGTTGTGTGAAGTTTTCTACTGTCACCCTTTTCTTATTGAATTATGGTTTTTCATGTAACAGCGGAATTTCTCCATGGATGGAGATATTTGTGATTATGAATGGAATAGCGAATCATCAATTCCAAACAAAAATCAGAACCATCCACATGAAACATCTCGAGGCGGCCTTCCCAAATTTGGATGGCTTCCAAATAATTCGCAGTCCTCTGATCCGTCTTCCACGAAATCGTACTCCTCTGCTTCTAAGAAGTCTTCTTCAAAAGGCGAGGGAAGTAGCAGCACGTCAGCACTGTCAAAACTAACAAATCGACTGAACTTCCTGAAAGAAAGACGCAACCAAATTGCAAGTGAGCTACAATTCATCGACAAAAGTAAAGGGTTTTTTAACCCAGCTGCTTTAAGCCCGGGGAAAGGGAAATCCCCTGAACTTCCGATAACTCACAGCTCAGACAAAAATCAGGATGACCGTTCACATCAACTGTCAGATAGCGACAGTAACAACAAAAAGAACGATAGTAAGGATAGTAACACCAGAAGCGATAGCAAAAGATCGGATGCTCAGTCGTCATATGGTTTAGGAAAAGGGATATCAAGTGAAAGTGAGAAAACAGGCGAATATAGTAAAGATAGCAACAAAAACATGGACGATAGATGTTACTTAAGATCGGATGGTCCACCGTCATATATCTCAGGAAAAGGAATTCCGAGTGAAGGTGATAAAACAGAAGGGTATAACAAGGATGGTAACAGAAAGAACGATGACAAGAGAAGCTCTAGCAAAGGTGTGTCGAATGAAGGTGAGAACACAGAAAGTGGTCACGAACACTTGCGAATGAAACGTTTTACCCTAATTTAGTGTTAAACACTTACACTACTTTACTCAGACGTTAAGATTGACGTCTTACATATTACAGAGGATTAGTTACCCTCTTTCATGCTATTTTAGCTTTAACCTTCACATGTTGTAAAACCGTTTCACAGGAGATTTGCTAGAGGGGGAAAAGGTTAGCAACAAAAAGAACAAAAAAAGAAGCTCCAAGTCAAAAGCGGATGCACCATCATCATACAGTTCAGGGAAAGGGACGTCGAATGAAGGTGAGAAGGCAGAAGAGTATAACAAGGACAGCAAGAAAAGCAACGATAACAAAAGTTCTGACATGAGAGGTGACGGAAAGGATAGCGATAAAAGGGCTGATAACAAAGACGGTAACAGAAAGGGTTCAGACAAGGCCATGTCAACCGAAGGTGATAATAGTATTGATTACACCAAAAAGTCCGAGAGCAAAACTAGCTATAAAAAGGGCTTTTTCAGCTCGAAAAACAGCGCTTCCCAGTCTCTGAATGTAGACCAGGGGCGTAAATCAGAAACCCAGTCGAGTCAGCACCTCGACAGAGCTAAGTCAGAAGCACAGTCGTCGAGAAGTTCAGATAAAGGTCGACAACAAGACTCTCAGCATTCAAGTACATCAAGAACCTTGTCGAGAGGATTAATATAGTCCAAAAGAAAGTTTCTTTTATTTACTCGGGTTTTTTCATACAGCTTATAGCGTCTTCAACAAGTCGTTTATAGAGACTAGTAACGGCTTTTTTTTTATCAGCAGCGTCATCAGATTAGAGCAATTGTAGCAAATGACATTACTGTAGATCTTCATTAAAATCTTACTGTACAGAACCAGAGGTGCATTACACTTTTCAAATAGCTGAATTTTTGGAGGAATCTGATTTTTCAGAATGTAGGATTGTATGGAACAAATTTTGACTTAATTCATTAATGAAAGATGATCTATTTTTTGTCACAAAGCTTTGTGTTGACAGTTACTTTTCTGTAGTTACGTCTCACATGAGAATTTATGTTAGTATTCTATGGAGCCACAGTGCGGCATTTTCTTCTTAGCTTATATCACAATCATTTTTCAGTTTCTAAATATTACTCTGTACTTTATATTTGTAAATAAAATATTACTCGAGGAGGAACGAAAGGAAATTCATTTTTCTTTTGGCCTTGAAAATGTTCCAAGGATTTTAATTTGACTTGTAGAAGAAAAATCTGTTTTTGTTTCGCCTTGTCACCTCTCCCTTTTCCAGCATACGAATATTCAAATAAAATCGTTCTATGCATTTGAATATTTTTTGGCTAGTTAAGTACTTGAATGTCATCATCATTACAATTATAATGGTCGAAGTAATAATTCTATTGTACTCCTTAATCATTGTTATACTCAAAAATGATTTTAAATTCGTAAATGCGCATAATAATAACATAAATTTTCAGCAAAGGTCGTTAGTTATACACCCCATTTTCACTTTTAAAACCTTAACAATGATAAATTTAAAATTGCAATAATTTATTTTTTTCACTTTTCACGGCATAGCTTAATTTTCGATAAACAAATATTTAATTTACCCCTTAAATCCCTCATATTCTAAATCTAAATCAATATCTCCTCCCTAATATCTCTCTTTAATTAATTAACACACATATACAATAACAACATTTACAATTTACAAACAAAAAAAAAAAAAACCACAAATTATTATATTCCTCTTGAAAAATTTACATTATCTTATTGTCTCTTTTTTTCTTCAATAGTTGTCCCCAAAACCTTTTAATTTTTTTTCTTCATTGAATTAAAAGTTAACATTAATTCAACATTATATACTCCCATAATTATTATTAATTATGTTGCCCTAATTATTAAATTTAATGATTAAGGCAACTTTTGGGTCAACTAGGAGGAAATAAAGCCTCACCTAATTAAAAGTTAAATATTTATCATTATTAATCACCTAGTTAATTATTTATCATTGTTTATACATTATTTTTTTTATTATGGATATTCAAAGAATTCTACAATTAATTTTGTTGCAATCTAAGAGTTTAATCTCTCGTTTTGCACTTGTGGGTGGTAATCACACTTCTGCTAGATTTTGCACTCGATAATTAAAATTACTTATTCCTTAATCATTTAATTATTGTTTCTTTGCAATATAATAAATAAATAAATAAATAAAAATTTTATTATTACATAAAAAAAACTATTATTACCATCTTATTATATTATTTTTCTTGAAAATGAAGTTACCTTACTACTACAAATACAATAATAACGTGCATGCTTTGCATGGGGATTCATCCACGTTGGTTTTCATACGACATTACTACGAATCAAAGGTGCTGAAACTTGTAGCCCAAGCAATGTTATTAGCCCTCCTAATTATGGTCTTACCTCAAGTCATTACGACTAATTTCCAAGCAATTAACGATAATCATGGCTCGAATCATGAGAATTTCGAGTTAATTACGAGTCGAGAAGGCTTTAATTCGAAGTCTCTACCGTTGATTTTTCACGATCTTGCCAATGAAGGGTTATTATTAAAAGCCAATGATAAATTATTTGTTCTTGGCAATAATAATAATAATAATCAAAAAATTGATTTTGGAATTTTTGAAGGTGGGGAGAAGAAACAATTTATTGTTTCACCGTTCGATTTAGAACGATCACAAGGATCAATTTCTAAAGACGCTTTTGATTTTATTTTCTCCGATTATTTATATGGGACCGTACAAGATTTTATCGATCGAGCGTTAAGGGTAGGTGGGGTGGTCACGGTACGACTAGGCATGGATCCCAATTTGGCATTTCAGGTACCCGGGAATTATAAAATCGTCTATTTTAGAAAAATCGACGATTCAACATTTATTGCAATGAAAAAGATGACGACGACAACAACAGCTACAACAACCGCAACAGCAGAAAATTCCTCCTATCGAAGAAAATTATTAGACTTTTTATCGGAGGAAAAGAAGGCGATTCTCGGAAACTTAGAAGACGTACTACTAGAACCACCAAGGTCATCCACAGGAAAATCCAAGGCATATTTACGCAAAACGAAATTTCTTCCCGACTTACTAAACGATTCGTTGGAAGGGTACCCTAGGAGGGTATACATAGACGTGGGTGGGGGCCACGGGTCGACACGTTGGTTCGAGCAAAACTACCCAAAGCGTAACAAGAATTTCGACATGTACAAAATTGAGACGGTCCCAGAGACAGAGACGATGGACACAGACGACGGTGGTGGGTGGGAGGGACCGCCAACACAGATGGGGATATCGGATTGGTTATGGAAAAACGTAAAGGCGGAGGAGTACGTGGTGATGAAGGCGGAAGCCGAGGTGGTGGAGGAGTTGTTGAAGAGTAAAGCAGTGGTTTTGGTGGATGAATTGTTTTTGGAGTGTAAGCCCTTTGGTAAGGGTGGTAGGACTAAAAGAGCTTATTGGGAGTGCTTGGCTTTGTATGGTAGGCTTAGGGATTTTGGTGTTGCTGTCCACCAATGGTGGGGTTGAAATTGAAATATTATTCCGAATCATCGTCGCCTGTCGTCTGGTATTGAGTTTCGGTATTACCTTCTAGCTCGTGTGTATTACGACTGGCCTGGCTGGTACGTAGGGTATGACTTTTCAATCTTTCTAAAGCCTCGTGTCACAATAACTTAAAAGGAGTATATACTTATACTATATGGTCCGCTTTTATTTTTAATATATACACTACTATTTTATCAGAATAAAAGAGGAAATGAGAAAGATTGTTAGAAAAACCGTCGGAGAAAAAAGATCGTGTACATGCCACAAAGTATGAATTGATTGATCGATTTTAATTTTTGGGTTGCTAGAGATTTGTAATACTGGCATTTTATACTAGTCGTTGTTGATGAGTATAATGTAAATATATAAAATTGAAGTTTGATAAATTGTCATAACTATGAAGTTAATGTGTAATTTTTGTTGAATGTATTAAGTATTAACACTTGTTTCAAGTTTGGGCCAACGAAACGTGCATTGGATATTTGGATGGTTCAGAATTTCATAATGTTTTGGTGTTAACTAATTTAAATCGGTCTTGCTTGCAGGTCTTTAAGAGTGGACCGTTATTTATATCATCTAAAGGTGAGGTTATGCAGAGTTTATTTTTGCTTGGACCCCGTCTCATTGTTCTCTTTAAAGCTACCTCGTCATTCACTTGGCCATAATGGTGTGGCTGTGTGAGCTTCTGTCGACATTGACATTACTCTTCTCTAATCTAGGAATTGGATGGACATCTTGGAAGAAAAGATGGTTTATTCTAACCCGTACCTCTCTAGTCTTCTTCAGAAGCGACCCGGTAAATTGGTTTATTGTTTTACCATCCTTTTAATCTTTTGTCTTTGGTTCTATGAGCTTTAAATTTCATCAGCAATAAAAAAGACGTATATGTATTTGCTTATATTTTCAGAGTATTGCTCCTCAGAAAGGAGGCGAGGTGAATCTAACGCTTGGCGGCATTGACCTCAATAATTCAGCCAGGTTAGCCCATATATATATTTTACTTTTAGATATTTAGTTTTCCTGGCGAAAAGTAGCCCATACAAATACATGCATACATTAGTTTTCGTGGGCTATTTCAAATTGACTTATCTGCCAGTTTTAGCGTACTTGAATACGAGATTCTGTTTCTACCTTTCGAACTTACTAGGAGGTGGGAACCATTAGTGATTTGTTATTTGATGTTGTATATGTTTTATTTTGGGTTGACTTAAGTGTCTGATACTGTGATCTCTTCTTTTGATAGCGTTGACGTTAAAGTGGATAAGAAGCTCTTGACTGTGTTTTTCCCTGATGGTCGAGATGGGCGAGCTTTTACACTCAAGGTGGTTCTTTCCATCCTTCTGTATTCGCCATTTTATTGTTTTCCAACTATTTTGTACAATTTTTTTTCTTCATATCTTTCATGTTATCCAAGTTTTGTGAATATAACTACAATTTCTTGCTTAATTTTCAATTTTTTGGTGGAACTATGCTCACAAGGTGACTAAAGTAGCTTATAATTCCTCGTATTATGGCAAAGGTAACACCAGACCACATTTGAGTACACGTTTGAGCGAGTTTCTGAAATGAAAATTAAGTAACTAGTTTCGCCCAGCACACTATTGCTTACTTCAACTTGATTTATCGTATAGTTAGTCTTTTACTAAGAGAATACTTATGGAAAACTACCATTGAATAAATTCTGTGAACTGACCCCATAAGGTGACCGTTTCCATTGAATTCAGTGAAATAGCAATACGTTCAGCAGTGTTAGCATATCACTTTCAATTGTAAGAGGTATTTTATTAAATCTTAGGCTTGTTGCTGAACGATGAAGGATACTGAGAGATTGGTTTTCGAGATTTCTCTTTTTTTATGTCTCCAAGTAGACCCCAACCACAGTGGGAGATTCAAATGAAGATATTGTGGCTCGTCCTGAATTGGTTTGTGCTCATTCACTTCGGTGCAGGCGGAAACTATGGAGGATCTTAATGAATGGAAGACTGCGCTCGAAAATGCTATACAACTAGCACCTAGTGCAGCACAAAATGGAGTACTGAAAAATGAGCAGGGTGATACTGCTAATGGATCTGCTGATCAACGTATGCACAGTTTTGTCAATCTATTGATTTTGCGTGTTCCGATAATGAAATCCTTTCACGTAATGAGGTCCTAGATTTTGCTAAGCTGTAATCTTTTAGCCAGAATATATTTTTAAACCATGAATGACCAGGTTGTGCAGACGTGTAGTTAAGTTATTCCGCTTGATGCTTATAATTCGTAACTTTAGTTCACTAACATTATTAATTTTTTCTAGTTTTTCATTTAGCCAACACATAAGCTATTGTTTCCGTCATAATTTTTCAGAAAAGGACAAGCCAGCTAGCAAATCAATGGTCATTGGAAGGCCAATTTTGCTGGCGTTAGAAGATATTGACGGATCACCTTCATTCCTGGAGAAAGCTCTCAGATTTATCGAGGATTATGGTAGGACACTTTGCCTACGATGCATTCGATAAACCTCGTTGATGTACTTGTATGTAGCAGGCTAGCCAAGTCACCTCTTTCTCTGTTTACATTATATGTGAAGCTTTAAAATTCTATAAAGCTTTATGTGGCATATTTCGTCTCATGGTCGTGTACACTTTAGATTTATTTTAAAAAGTACAGTTTAAGATCCATGCAATGCTTGATGTGAACGTCATTATAAGCACTATTATTTTCATTTTTTAATGGAGAGAATAACGCTCTATTATTCAACTTTGGAATTTATGGAACGAAGAAGTGAGTTCTTAGTCAGTTAATACTTATACTCGTCAATTTGTACAGTTTGAAGGTTTAATTTTGTTCCAATGTTTTAAAGTATCTGCATGTCTGCATGCTGAAAATTCACTTATGAAACAGGGGTCAATGTAGAAGGGATTTTGCGTCAGGCTGCAGATGTTGACGATGTTCATCGCCGTGTTCGTGAATATGAACAAGGTACCTACAATATATTAATACATTCGTATCACCTATTTTGTGATGGCATTAGTGTTTTATTAATACCGAGCTCTATTTCACCGCTACTCAGGAAAAACTGAGTTCTCGAAAGAAGAGGATGCTCATGTCATTGGTGATTGCATTAAGGTATATCTTCTGATCATGTCCAATTAACAGTTTATGCTGCTTTAAGTGTGGTATATTCACCGTTGCAATTCTCATTTAGCTTTTTCTTGGTGCAACTTTAGTACATCTTGCGAGAATTACCGTCTTCTCCTGTCCCAGCATCCTGTTGCAACGCACTATTGGATGCATTTCGTAAGTTGCCACATTAACCTATTTTTTTTTAGCTATGATATCGTCCTTAATGAGCTGTTTTTTAATATTATTTTTACTCATAGAACTTTTATCACGATGGTGACATCTAGGCAATTTTAGAGCATTTATATTACCCTACGTCCCTACTTTCACTATCTGTGTCGGGATTCCTAAATAAATTTAAATCACCATTTTTTTAACATTCTTGATCTTGCTGATGTAAATCAGTTGTTTATTGTCTATGAATTGTCATTTGTAGGAGCTGACCGCAATAACAGACTTAATGCCATGCGAACAGCAATACTGGAAACATTTCCCGAGCCAAACAGACGTTTGCTGCAGAGGTATTTGATCCTATAATTTGCCGCCTTTATCTTGAATCTTTGTTAAGGAGCATCCCTTTTGTCTGCATTCATCTGAGGTCTTATGTATTTTAGCTCTCGAAACTCATTTGTCTGGTTTTTTGTTTAGGATCCTGTTGATGATGCAGACAGTTGCTTCAAATAAGACGGTGAATCGGATGAGCACGTCAGCTGTAGCAGCTTGCATGTCACCTTTGCTGCTGCGACCGCTTCTTGCTGGTGATTGTGAACTTGAGAACACGCATATGGATGTAGCCGGAGACGGCTCCCTCCAACTTCTGCAAGCAGCTGCAGCAGCTAATCATGCTCAAGCTATCATTATTACTTTATTGGATGAATATGACAACATATTTGGGGTAAACCTTTTATTACCCCGAACATTTAGGATAATCTTATACTCCGTACTTATCGAGATCAATCTAACCAGTAAAGAATATAAAACAGATGGATCTTTTACCAATTTTACTTTCCTGAGATGAGACTATGACCTCAAAAATTTGTGATCATTTTCTTTACGTGACTGCAGGAAGGTTCAATGTCAGCTGAGTTATTCTCAGACTCGGATGACAGTGGAACTGGAACCGAGGAGGCCAGTGATGATGGCTCATACGATGAGGACGATGAAGATTACGAGGATGAAGATGAGGATGGGTATCTTGATGAAGATGATAATGAGAACGCATCAGATGAGGGAACAGACGAAGATTACGAGCATTCAGGAAGTGGGACATGCAGTGAAAGCGGTGACCAAACAGAGAGCGATTCATGCGATGAAAAGGCGAGCACTACACTATTCAGTTTGATCTGAATGTTTATTAATGCACACTAATGTTTATCCATAAAGAAGTTGATAATAACCCACCAGAAAATGACCCGATCCCGAAATGACCCGGGCCGGCTTGACTGTATCTGAATCCTAGTAAACCCGAAAATGGCCCTACCCGAATTGACCCCGACCAGATTGACTAGTTTGACCAGTTTGTCAGGTGTACGTAAATTTACCACGAAATAAGCGGTATTGAATGAGGAGATTTTGTTTATAGCAGGTCCACTTTTTTCACGACTGACATTGTTCTTCCTGGTTTGCAGCCTAGCAGATCGAGCTCATTTTCCGAGTCTTCTGAACGAGCAACTAGTCGTACAGCTACACAAAGGTCACGTTCATCCTCACCCCTGTCTCCAGCGCCTCGGAAAGAAAAACGTCGTTTCGATGATAATCTGAAGAGCTATAACGATAGAACAGTGGATGAAGTCGAGGATCTTGGTAAATCACGTAAACATACTAATGTCGACACAACTCATAGAAGCTCCGACAATGAGTCAACTAGTCCTAGTCTAAGAGAAAGCAGTCAAATGTCGTCAACGAAGGTCCTTGGAACCTCCCAAATCAGGAATCCAAGGTGGGGACGGCAATCGGTAAGTACTGTCTCATTACTGTCTCATTCCTAAATTATCATTTTGTAGAATAACTGACCTGATAAATAACTTCGGACGGATTTTTGGCTCAGGCGAAAAGGAACCTTTCTATGGAATCAATTGATTTCTCGCTTGAGGACGAGTAAGTTCTCTTTGGAGTGTGAATGAAGGAATTCAGTGTTTTGCGTTTTATTTGTTTGGCCATTTTGAGTGTACTATTTCCTTGTTTCTCAGGTTATTAGAAGAGTATGATATAATGAATAAGTTGTTTATAGCTTGTTTGGGTTATTTGATACGGAGTAGTACTCTGGCATCATGTCACATTTTATTTACATTAGTCGTTAAGCGCCTTTGAGTGTCATCTTTTCTGCAATTGTTTCACACTAAAAATTTTAAGGTAATCGCAAAGTATTTTTGTCGTAAGTTTTCTTCTTGTCGGGTATCATGTCGTGTTTCTATGTGTCCTTTGTTTCTGCTTGTTATGCTGAGTACTGTCTCATTAGTGTCTTAAAATAGTATGATGTGTAAAAGCTTCAGAAAAATAATAATATAATGTCTGTGATTCTTCTTTCAATTCGCAGGGATGAGGAAATTCAACGACTCGAGGCTGCTAAGATCGAATTGCAAAATAAAATTGCAGAAGAGGTAGACAAACTCATTTGTTATCCTCACACTGTGTTAAGTATTCCGTACTCAAGCCTTTCTCTGTGCTGATTCCAGGCTAATGGCAACGCGATACTTCAAGCAAGTCTGGAAAGACGCAAGAAAGCTCTTCATGAACGTCGTCAAGCTCTTGAGAAAGATGTATGTTATGCGATTTGTCATCCTTTTTATATTGTTTTCTATATCGAGATTCAGTTTTCTATGTGGTTTGAAATAAGCGGAAATCTATAATTGTTGCTTGCGCAGGTATCTAGGCTACAAGAACAGCTGCAAAAGGAAAAAGATTTACGAGCTGCTCTTGAAGCCGGAACTAAAATACCCAAAGTTCCTTCGACCGGAAGCATTAGCGAAAAGGTATGTTCAACTCTACGTTCTAAAGTCGACTCGTGATCTCAATATTCTTGTAATATACTCCACTCATGACTGACTTATCTTTCTCCTGAAGACGAAAAATGATCTCAAGGAAATTGCCATAGCAGAAGAAAATTTCAATAACTTGAAGCAGAGGTTTGATGATCTTGGAGCAGAGCTTAGCCATCAACACGAACAAAATGCAGCCCTTTTGCACGATAGGTTAATCGAGATAGAGGATGCTTCAAGTCATTTAACAATGTCGTAAGAGCATTTCGTAGTCCTTTCTCTCCTTTTTTGACTTTTTTTACTAGGAACGCTTGGTAACATTTTTTCGTTATGAGATTGCTTGTTCTCTCATTCTCGAACAACTTCCGTTCTTTGCCATTGTAGGGAGAATAATAAGGACCGTGAGATGAAAGGGACATCATGTCACCTAGAAAGATCTAGCAGAGATGACGTAAGTGATCTTGTACTAATACTTTCTACTTCATTTATGGGGAAGTCTTAAGTTTTGTGAAGTCATCTGAAGTTGTCGGAAGTTTTCAGAAGACGGTTATTTTTCCTGAAGTTTTCTGAAGTCATCTTAAGTTGTGTGAAGTTTTCTACTGTCACCCTTTTCTTATTGAATTATGGTTTTTCATAACAGCGGAATTTCTCCATGGATGGAGATATTTGTGATTATGAATGGAATAGCGAATCATCAATTCCAAACAAAAATCTGAACCATCCACATGAAACATCTCGAGGCGGCCTTCCCAAATTTGGATGGCTTCCAAATAATTCGCAGTCCTCTGATCCGTCTTCTACGAAATCGTACTCCTCTGCTTCTAAGAAGTCTTCTTCAAAAGGCGAGGGAAGTAGCAGCACGTCAGCACTGTCAAAACTAACAAATCGACTGAACTTCCTGAAAGAAAGACGCAACCAAATTGCAAGTGAGCTACAATTCATCGACAAAAGTAAAGGGTTCTTTAACCCAGCTGCTTTAAGCCCGGGGAAAGGAAAATCTCCTGAACTTCCGACAACTCACAGCTCAGACAAAAATCAGGATGACCGTACACATCAACTGTCAGATAGCGATAGTAACAACAAAAAGAACGATAGTAAGGATAGTACCACGAGAAGTGATAGCAAAAGATCGGATGCTCAGTCGTCATATGGTTTAGGAAAAGGGATATCAAGCGAAAGTGAGAAAATAGGCGAATATAGTAAAGAGAGCAACAAAAACATGGATGATAGATGTTACTTAAGATCGGATGCTCCACCGTCATATAGTTCAGGAAAAGGAATTCCGAGTGAAGGTGATAAAACAGAAGGGTATAACAAGGATGGTAACAGAAAGAACGATGACAAGAGAAGCTCTAGCAAAGGTGTGTCGAATGAAGGTGAGAACCCAGAAAGTGGTTACGAACACTTGCGTATGAAACGTTTTACCCTAGTTTAGTGTTAAACACTTACACTAGTTTACTCAGACGTTAAGATTGACGTCTTACATATTACAGAGGATTAGTTACCCTCTTTCATGCTATTTTAGCTTTAACCTTCACGTGTTGTAAAACCGTTTCACAGGAGATTTGCTAGAGGGGGAAAAGGTTAGCAACTAAAAGAACAAAAAAAGAAGCTCCAAGTCAAAAGCGGATGCACCATCATCGTACAGTTCAGGGAAAGGGACGTCGAATGAAGGTGAGAAAGCAGAAGAGTATAACAAGGACAGCAAGAAAAGCAACGATAACAAAAGTTCTGACATGAGAGGTGACGGAAAGGATAGCGATAAAAGGGCTGATAACAAAGACGGTAACAGAAAGGGTTCAGACAAGGCCATGTCAACCGAAGGTGATAGTAGCGATTACACCAAAAAGTCCGAGAGCAAAACTAGCTATAAAAAGGGCTTTTTCAGCTCGAAAAACAGCGCTTCACAGTCTCAGAATGTAGACCAGGGGCGTAAATCAGAAACCCAGTCGAGTCAGCACCTCGACAGGGCTAAGTCAGAAGCACAGTCGTCGAGAAGTTCAGATAAAGGTCGACAACAAGACCCGCACCATTCAAGTACATCGAGAACCTTGTCGAGAGGATTAATATAGTCCAAGCGAAAGTTTCTTTATTTACTCGGGTTTTTTCATACAGCGTATAGTGTCTTCGACAGTCATTTATAGAGACTAGTAACGGCTTTTTATATCAGCGTCGTCATCAGATTAGAGCCATTGTAGCAAATGACATTACTATAGATCTTTATTAAAATCTCATTGTACAGAACCTCAGGCGCATTACACTTTCCAAATAGCTTGAATTTTTGAACAATGTAGGATGTATGGAACAAATTTTGTCTTAATTCATTAATGAAAGATGATCTATTTTTTGTCGCAAAAATTCGTATCGACAGTTACCCTTCTGTAGTTAACGTCTCACATAAGAATTTATGTTGTATTCTACTGAGCCGTGCAGCATTTTCTTTTTAACTTGAATCACAATCATTTTTCAGTTTCTAAATATTACTCTGTACTTTTTTTTTTTTTTTTGGTAAAAGGTAAGTTGTATTAATAGCTCAAACCAAATACATACGTTTTGAATACTATTACTCTGTACTTTATACTCTATATTTGTAAAGAAAATATTACTCGAGGAGGATGTAAAGAAATTCATAATTCTTTTGGCCTTGAAAATGTTTCGAGGATTTTAATTTGGCTTGTCGAATGCAAAATATGAAGAAAATGTTTCGCCTTCTCATCGTCCCTCTCTTTACTAGCATACGAATATTCAAATAAAATCGTTCTATGCATTTGGATATTTTTTGGCTAGTTAAGTACTTGAATGTCATCATCATTACAATTATAATGGTAGAAGTAATAATTCTATTGTACTCCTTAATCATTGTTATACTCAAAAATGATTTTAAATTCGTAAAGGTGCATAATAATAACATAAATTTTCAAGAAATGTCGTTAGTTATACACCCCATTTTCACTTTTAAAACCTTAACAATGATAAATTTAAAATTGCAATAATTTATTTTTTCACTTTTCACGGCATAGCTTAATTTTCGATAAACAAATATTTAATTTACCCCTTAAATCCCTCATATTCTAAATCTAAATCGATATCTCCTCCCTAATATCTCTCTTAATTAATTAACACACATATACAATAACAACATTTACAATTTACAAACAAAAAAAAAAACACAAATTATTATATTCCTCTTGAAAAATTTACATTATCTACTTATTGTCTCTTTTTTTCTTCAATAGTTGTCCCCAAAACCTTTTAATTTTTTTTCTTCATTGAATTAAAAGTTAACATTAATTCAACATTATATACTCCCATAATTATTATTAATTATGTTGCCCTAATTATTAAATTTAATGATTAAGGCAACTTTTGGGTCAACTAGGAGGAAATAAAGCCTCACCTAATTAAAAGTTAAATATTTATCATTATTAATCACCTAGTTAATTATTTATCATTGTTTATACATTATTTTTTTTTATTATGGATATTCAAAGAATTCTACAATTAATTTTGTTGCAATCTAAGAGTTTAATCTCTCGTTTTGCACTTGTGGGTGGTAATCACACTTCTGCTAGATTTTGCACTCGATAAGTACTAAAATTACTTGCTCCTTAATCATTTAATTATTGTTTCTTTGCAATATAAAAAAATAAAAAAATCAATAAAAGTTTATTATTACATTAAAAAAAAACTATTATTACCATCTTATATTATTATGTTATTTTTCTTGAAAATGAAGTTACCTTACAATTACAAATACAATAATAACGTGCATGCTTTGCATGGGGATTCATCCACGTTGGTTTTCATACGACATTACTACGAATCAAAGGTGTTGAAACTTGTTGCCCAAGCAATGTTATTAGCCCTCCTAATTATGATCTTACCTCAAGTTGTTACGACTAATTTCCGAGCAATTAACGATAATCATGGCTCGAATCATGAGAATTTCGAGTTAATTACGAGTCGAGAAGGCTTTAATTCGAAGTCTCTACCGTTGATTTTTCACGATCTTGCCATTGAAGGGTTATTATTAAAAGCCAATGATAAATTATTTGTTCTTGGCAATAATAATAATAATAATCAAAAAATTGATTTTGGAATTTTTGAAGGTGGGGAGAAGAAACAATTTATTGTTTCACCGTTCGATTTAGAACGATCACAAGGATCGATTTCTAAAGACGCTTTTGATTTTATTTTCTCCGATTATTTATATGGGACCGTACAAGATTTTATCGATCGAGCATTAAGGGTAGGTGGGGTGGTCACGGTACGACTAGGCATGGATCCCAATTTGGCATTTCAGGTACCCGGGAATTATAAAATCGTCTATTTTAGAAAAATCGACGATTCAACATTTATTGCAATGAAAAAGATGACGACGACAACAACAGCAACAACAACAACCGCAACAGCAGAAAATTCCTCCTATCGAAGAAAATTATTAGAATTTTTATCGGAGGAAAAGAAGGCGATTCTCGGAAACTTAGAAGACGTACTACTAGAACCACCAAGGTCATCCACAGGAAAATCCAAGGCATATTTACGCAAAACGAAATTTCTTCCCGACTTACTAAACGATTCGTTGGAAGGGTACCCTAGGAGGGTATACATAGACGTGGGTGGGGGCCACGGGTCGACACGTTGGTTCGAGCAAAACTACCCAAAGCGTAACAAGAATTTCGACATGTACAAAATTGAGACGGTCCCAGAGACAGAGACGATGGACACAGACGACGGTGGTGGGTGGGAGGGACCGCCAACACAGATGGGGATATCGGATTGGTTATGGAAAAACGTAAAGGCGGAGGAGTACGTGGTGATGAAGGCGGAAGCCGAGGTGGTGGAGGAGTTGTTGAAGAGTAAAGCAGTGGTTTTGGTGGATGAATTGTTTTTGGAGTGTAAGCCCTTTGGTAAGGGTGGTAGGACTAAAAGAGCTTATTGGGAGTGCTTGGCTTTGTATGGTAGGCTTAGGGATTTTGGTGTTGCTGTCCACCAATGGTGGGGTTGAAATTGAAATATTATTCGGAATCATCCTCGCCTGTCGTCTGGTATTGAGTTTCGGTATTACCTTCTAGCTCGTGTGTATTACGATTGGCTGCTGGTACGTAGGGTATGACTTTTCAATCTTTCTAAAGCCTCGTGTCACAATAACTTAAAAGGAGTATATACTTACTATATGGTCCGCTTTTATTTTTAATATATACACTACTATTTTATCAGAATAAAAGAGGAAATGAGAAAGATTGTTAGAAAAACCGTCGGAGAAAAAAGATCGTGTACATGCCACAGAGTATGAATTGATTGATCGATTTTAATTTTTGGGTTGCTAGAGATTTGTAATACTGGCATTTTATACTAGTCGTTGTTGATGAGTATAATGTAAATATATAAAATTGAAGTTTGATAAATTGTCATAACTATGAAGTTAATGTGTAATTTTTGTTGAATGTATTAAGTATTAACACTTGTTTCAAGTTTGGGCCAACGAAACGTGCATTGGATATTTGGATGGTTCAGAATTTCATAATGTTTTGGTGTTAACTAATTTAAATCGGTCTTGCTAAAAAAAATTCTTTCAATATTATTATACTCCGTACTTTTATTTTTAATTATTTTAATTCATTCTGTATAAGTATCGTTTCACTATTTATTAATGAATTAATATTTCCGTTAAAAGAAAAATGCAAGAATAACATGAAACTAAAATTAGGTTAGAAGTATAACTACGAGTAGTTTAATCCGTTAAACAAATTGACGGGGTTCATGAGAAAAACGCGCATAATCAACGGTATTTTCTTAAACCCTAACATTTCCCGCCAATTTCATGATCAACCTCAACGAATCATTCAACGATTAAGAGGCGCCAACGATTTAAAACCTGTGTTATCATCACATACTAAGCTTTTCAAATCTGGGTTTTTAATCGAAACTGTCCCAAATAATCATCTCATTAATGGGTACATTCGATGTCGAAGTATCGACTATGCACACAAGGTGTTCGATGAAATGCCTGAACCAAACACCATCTCGTGGACCTCCCTCATGGGAGGTTACGTTGCAGTTGATGACCCGAAAATGGCGTTAATGCTATTTGCAAACATGCCCAAAAACACGGTTTTGCCGAATGAGTTTACGTTGTCGACTGTCATCAATGCTTGTGCAGCAATTGCTGATGTTAAGGCAGGGGAGATGGTGCATTGTTATTCTGAGATTTTTGGGTGTCGGAGAAATGTTGTGGTGTGTACTGCGTTGATTGATATGTATGGGAAATTGAACGATTTGGTGGCGGCTAGACGGGTTTTTGATTTGATGGATGAGAGGAATGTTGTTTCTTGGACGTCGATGATTGCAAGTTATGCACGGAATGCTCAGGGGTACGAAGCATTAGATGTATTTAAGGAATTTAATCGAATTGAAAATGACCCTCCTAACCATTTTATGTTGTCGAGTGTAGTGAACGCTTGTGCTAGTTTGGGAAGGTTGGTGTACGGGAAAGTCGTTCATGGAGTTGCAGTGAAAAGAGGCCACGAATCAAACGAGGTGGTTGCGTGTGCACTCGAAGATATGTACGCCAAATGTGGCTGCATTGATTTCTCACTTAAGCTGTTCAGAACCATACAACATCCTTCGCTCATATCGTACACTTCGATAATCATCTCAACAGCTAAACACGGTCTAGGAGAGTTGTCAATTTTACTCTTCGAAGAAATGATTCGTAACAAAATCAACCCAAGTGACGTCACTTTTCTCGGCGTCTTATACACATGCAGCCATTCAGGACTCGTGGACAAAGGTCTCGACCTCCTGAACTCAATGCGTGCAGTACACGGGGTGGTTCCTGACGTACGACACTACAGCTGCGTCGTTGACATGCTTGGAAGAAAGGGTCGGTTAGACAAGGCTTATGAAATTGCTAAAACCACACGTATACCTCGTGACAGAGAAGGGGCGCTTCTATGGGGCGCCCTTCTCTCAGCCAGCAAGCTTCATGGTCGATTAGATATAGCAACCGAAGCCAGTTACTGGCTAATGGAAGCGAGACAACAAGTCGACAGTGCTTACGTATCAATGTCAAACGCCCTGGCAATGTCCGGAAATTGGGACGACGCTCAAACAATTCGGTCTGAAATGAAACGAGCGGGTATCAGAAAAGACCCGGGTTGTAGCTGGGTCGAAATTAAGAATTCAGTCTACGTATTCTACGCCAGAGACGTTAAGTCATGTCCAAGAAGCGAAGAAGTGATGAGTTTACTGGCGTATTTGGAGACGAAAATGAAGGAAAGAGGCTTCGTAAGCAGTGGAGTCGTGTACGTAGACGTGGAAGACGAGTCCAAGGAGGAGTTGATGAGTTTGCACAGTGAAAGACTAGCATTAGGGTTTTGCTTAATAAGTTTACCTAGAGGAGAAACAATCAGAATTATGAAGAACTTGAGAATGTGCAGAGATTGTCATGAGGTGTTTAAGCTCATAAGCAGCATAGTTGAGAGGGATTTTGTTGTAAGAGATGTCAATAGATTTCACCACTTCAGTAATGGGTCTTGTACTTGCAGAGATTACTGGTGATTTCTAAAGAGGGCCTCGACACCGAAACACGACTATTTCAGCTACTGAATGCTTGTCCCCATTTGTCATGCGATTTTGCTTGGCCGAGTTTTGGGAGATTAGGCCGCGACAGTCAATTAAAGAGCTGCGGCTGATACCGGGATTTGATACAATGAAATAAAGGCCATGTCTAAGTATATACTCCGTATTCATCATGTATTCAATTTGCTATGTTCAAATTGCGAAAATTTCGAGTTTTGTGATGCTAGTCTTACAAGTCATTTGAAAAGAACTGATCTAACGTCACCTTCTATGGACTCTACTGACACACGTTAATACAACTTTATTTAATAATTTACTGTGAAAAACCATCTCACACGAAGATTTATGATACATTATAGCTCCACCGAAAGTTTTACCTAAAATCTAAAATAACCCCTCAAAATAAGTAATTCACATTTCATGCTAGTGTTTGTTCTTTATGTAATTCTAGGTAATATTCTCCAACAAAAGTAAACACCGTAATTATGACATTTAGGAGTAAAAATGAAACAGTGAAAATAACAGTTAGCCTAATGTTGAAAAATTAGGTCTGACCTAAATGTAGGATGCCCACCAAATTAAAATTCCTTTTCAAAAACGTTGTGCCTTACGTTTTCTCAAAAATCACTGTTTTTGATCATAGAATTTAATGGCCTATGACTCAGTTTTGCATGAATGTGACCATTTTTTACCTCTATTTAAGGGTGACAATTTTTCAACTTGTGTTATTAATAAATGTTTGAAATTTTGTACTTGTATTGGAGAGTGACCTATCCTCCTACTTTTTTAGTATTTTGTATTAAAGTCTTGTCCTTACATTGGTTGAATAGTTGTTATCGGTTTTGTCACGTCCCTCGTAATCACGACGTCTGAAATTATAATATAAATAGCAGACAAATTTATGAAAATTGAGACATTTGTAGATTAATTGATACTGTTGGTCTATTCACCACTTACGCTTGCTTTATCATCACACAAGTTCATAACAATCGAAAATATCAAACATGTATTGACATATTACCAAGTACTCCTATGAGTTTTAGCATTGAAGAGGATACAAGACTTTACAAATATACATAGAAAAAAAAATATAAAATTATGTTAAAGAAAATATACAATAATAATGGGATGAAAAGAATACTCTGTAGTTCGTACTATAAACATAATTTTTTTAAGAAAAAGACAGAACTAATTTTGGTACACCAATAACTAATTTTATATAATACTCGTACACTAATAACCAATTTTATAATTTTAAAAATAAAGGCGATTTTTTATATAACACTTGCCAAAAAAAATTTTAAAAAAATAGGGTAGATTAAATGACGGTAAAGGTGGTATGTTGACTAGTAGTCTCATGCATATAACCATTTGTAGCAAATTGAGAAGGCAGTAGAAACGAAGATTGGTAGATATGAGCATTAAAAATTGTGACTTCAATTGGCATGAAGTAATTGTGTAGAATAAGTGATTTGTTTAAATAAGGATGTCATTCAATAACTCATGAAATTGACACATGCATGCATGTGTTAGCTGCCCACGTTAAATGTGATTCTTCCATTATTACTCTCTCTATATCATTTTATTTTCTACGTTTCTTTCAAATTTTTCTTATAGAAAAGTTAAAGTGTAATCAATTTACTGAAACGGTAAGAGTACTACCTACATAGTGATCATCTAAATATATATATATGACGTTGTAATTAGATGATCCATAATGAACATTTAATACTCCCTCCGTTCTACACAGAGTGGTGATTTGTTTACAGTTTGACTTTTTTTGTGAGGAAGTTTAGATAGATGTGTAAACAAATGACTGAAACAGAAGGAATGAGTATATAGTTTTGTAAAATTGAGCAATATAATGATTACATTACCATGGACATTGCGATCATCATCTTAATATACATACTCCGTACATGTTAATTTTAGATCATTGGTCGTTAGACGATACATAGTTAACATTTAATATAATTTACTTCGTAAAATCGAGTAATGATCTGAATTAGCACGAACATAGTGATCACCATTTCGTAAAATCGAGAACCTTACTTGCCAAATCGCTTTAAAGTGAGTATAATATAACTTAATTGGTAAAATCGAAAAAGATCGATGATCACGTACGTATACGTAATGATCAATTTTAATATAATTAAGATAAGTTAGCTCATTGTTTACTAACTTTCTCTTAAGTAGTCATCATCATATCTATATAGCTTATTATATTGATGTTAAAGTATAATATAACTTCGTAAAAACGAGCTAATTGATCATCAATAAGCCCATACATAGTGCGTGATCATTATCTTAATTATTATATATATTAGTAAAACTTAAAAGTATGAAAATAATTTTAATAATGTGGTAAAATGTGAAATAAAACGTAAATTATGTGAACCTATTGATAAAGTATTACTCCGTAGAATAGCAGTGAAGAATTTTAAAAGGTAGGCAAAAGTGTGAAAAATAATATTCATGGAGACTAGATCTTATGTGATCATTTTTGTGTGCTCAATTTTCAAACAATTAGAAAAGATTATAAGTATAATATCTTAATTAATAATAATCTTTATTATAATATATTTCGTGTAATAATAATCTTTCGTGTAATAATAATCTATACTACGGAGAATATATTTTGAGAATCTTTATTATTGTATATTTTGAGAATGATAATCTTTATTAGTTTAGGATAATATTATAATATGGGATGGGAGTATATTTAGATAGGATAAAGGAAAAGGATAATAGGATAGGAAGATAATAGTTTGTTTAATTAGAAGTGTTAATAATAAATTTTTGTGTAATAATTTTTACAAGAATCTACGGTGAGGCAAATGCCTATTAGTATGAGACAATAGGCCACGTCATCAATATATAAACACCCCAAAATATAGCGCGCCTCAATTTCATCCCAAAAAACATTACGCTTCATCATAATTCTCCAAATTCTCCAGCAAAATCTCCCAAATCTCCATCAATGGAGGTTTCGTGCATTCAACAAATTCACGATTCTCAATCAAACGTTACGTATATTCAAAATTCTCCAACAATTGCGGTTTCATGCAGGTAACAAAGTAATCGATTGTTACGCCTCTTCAACCTCGATTCTATAGTTGAGGTTCCAAGCAATCAACACATCTATGATCTTGATTCAACAACAAGAATTGGCTTGAATTGCGAAATTCAAGCCATCTGAAGAAGTTGTTGATCCAATAATTGAAGGTAATATGTTATTTGAATCATTTTTGCGATTTTTCTAGGATTTCAAATCAATCATGATCTTGAATCAATCATGTCACGATTTGATTTTGATTAGATTGTCAAATCAATAGTTACGTTACAATTTGACAATAGATTTTGAAATTAATGTTATCTTTATTTAAATGCGATATTATTGGTAGGTTTCTGTCGTTTGTTTAGTTACTGATACAACATTTCTCCTATGATTCGTAAATCAATTTTGAATGTGTTTGTGTAAATGCGATGTTGCTAGATCATCCATCAACATTACCATTAATTACGCTACGTTTGAAGGGTAAATAGCTACGTTCTGTCCGTTTGTAGGGTAAATAGTTACGTTTAGGTCTTGATATTGGTAGGTTTCTTATCGTCGCTTGTTTGATTACGTTTGAAGGGTAAATAGTTACGTTTAGTATTTCGGGGAAAGCGTAGTGGACTGCTTTGCAACAATGATATATTCATTTTGAGTTACCTTTTGGAATTGTAAATGATTACGCATAAACATTTGCAGGAGAAATTGATGTTAGCGGCTCTGCAGTGGACGAAAAAGCAAGGATTTGGATGAATTGTTCGAAAGTTATACACCAACATGCAGATGCGATCGATTTAGTGCAAGGAAATCAACCAAAGCGGCCAAAGGAGGTTGTGAGTGAAGGGAAAAGTACTATGTGTGTAGTAATGAAGGAACGAGTGAGTCGTCATTAGGGAGAAAGAAAAAGCGAAGGTGCTGAAACTAGACATTGTGATGCAAAGATTATAGTGGCGGAGGAAGGGTTATATGAGGTCGCGCTGCACACTCATACACAACCACCCACTCACTAGAATGCGTTGGCAACACCTACATAAGTCAGGGAGGAAAATGAGTAATTACAAAGGCTCGATGCTATAGTGATGCGTTTGCCGGATTATACAACATTGTTTACATATTCATTCGAATTTTTGTGTTAGTAGCAAGTACTATTTCAATATGATTACTTTGTGGGAAATATGATTACTTTTCATCGTTAGTTGATAACATTAGACTAGCTCGTGGAATTGATTTTGTTTTTGTCACAAGTTTCTTGATTACGCTTTGTTGTTCAATATGATTACTTTTGAGGACGATATTTGAATCAGTATGAAATTAGCTTAAACATGATTAATACCATTGATTTAAATTGCCAACATCAATCGAAATCAGCTTTGGCTAATGCGCAACTCAATCATAACACAAACAAAATTGACTTAAAATTTGAGCAAGACCTGATTATATCATTAAAACTTGACAAAAAACTGTAGACCCTAATAGTTAGTTTTGATAGACAATGCGATACATTCGTCATCAATACGGATACATTTAGACTTCGATAATGTCACGATTGCGATTAGATACCAAAACAAAATATTGACAAGCATTACATGATCAATAACGCATCTGACCAAGTTTGAGAATTGTTCAAAACTAAAAACAACTAAAGATGCGAACAACTTCCGATTTTCTTGCCCTTTTTGCTTCTTCATCTTTTGGATGGTGTCCTTACGTTGGTTGAAAACTTACCGCAGATAAATCTCAATGATCGATTGCGTTTAAATCGCGGGCGAGATCTGAACACAATTCACCAACAAGAAAACGTCGCCCAGAGCTGCTGACAACAAAGATTAAAAAGTCAATACGAAATAAAATTAGTGACATAGAGTAATAACGTAGGGATGAAACAAACCAAAGGCGACTCCAGGCAACAAAGAAGTTCCATTGTAGCGAAACATTACTCCCATCATCAAGACATCTGCTGCAACTTTCGCTTCAATGGATCACCGTGGAGTTATATTATAAAGTTCAAGGGCACAACGACAAACGACTTCCCTGTACAATCATCAACAAATATTGTGTCAACCAAAAACTGATTTAAGTAAATTATTTGACCAAAATATAATTGGGAAACATGAAAAATATCAAGCTTAAAAGGTTAATTACCGCTGAGCTATATCGATTATTGTAGATGTTCTACTAGGCAGGGGTTCAAAGCAATTTGACTACTTGTCAAGCCTTAACCTTACTAGATACATTTTAGCCACGGTTTTTAGATCTTTGAACCACTTTAACGTAACACAAGAAGAAAATAGAATTACAATTGATGACAACAACAATTACATTTGAAAAGGACAATGTCATTAGTAGATATGTTCTACATCAACATGAGAATCTTTGAACTCTAGCATTCTTTCCGAAGCACCTTGACTGATGATCCGTGAGATGACTCGCTTAGGTTCAACAAATGTGACATGCCTCATGACGTTTAAGTGTAGTTGAAGCATGAACTAATCAACAACATAAGGTTTCATTAGAACATATCACCATTACATCTGACAAGTAGAACATTATTTAAACAAACAAAGTCAAGTAAGAATATACACCTTACGAGGGCCAGATTATTATCACTTCCAAGAGTAGAGTTAGCAAATTCAATTGTTTTTCGTCATTGGCCATGAGGTTGTAGGGAGAATTAGTGCCTAAATAACTTGGCGTCACAACAAGTAAGTAATGTGTTGCAACCAAATGTAACGAGTTACTTTACAGCAGAAAACCCTAAAATTGCACGAAACCTAAAATTGCAGCGAACTCGTAGCGAAACCCTAAAATTTAAGATAAACAATAAAAAACCTAAAATTCAAAGCAACGACCAAACATGTATCGTAAACCCTAAAACACTCAAAAATCATTGAGTAGCAAAGAGATAACCTAAAATCATTGATGAAATCCTAAAATCATTGAGCAAGACACATAACCTACAATTTCTCGATGAATCTTGAAATTGCAAACCAAAAGAACAACCAAAATAACCTAATAATTGAAAAAAAAATGCCTAAAATTACTGCTATAGGTTTGATTGGAGTAGTTTTTTGGTTTTCTTCGATGTGCACTTTGCTTGATGGCACATTGTTCAGAGAAAATCGATTCGCCAGAGTAGAATCAAGAAGAAGAAGCAACGAACGAAAGAGAGAGAAGGAAGGCGAGAATCGCATGAATAACGAGTGAGTGACAAAATTTGAAAGAAAGAAAGTAGGTGAGAGAAATGAGTGAGATGTTTATAATATTAGGAGGGAGGGTGAGGTGGCAGGGTGTCTTATACAATAAGACAGTCTTACCCTAAAATTTGTATAATTTTTATTATATATTTTGTGTAATAATAATCTTTATTATATATTTTGAGAATATTTATTATATATTTTGAGAAGATAATCTTTATTAGTTTATGTCATGTTTATAGTAATTTAATTAGTAATAATAAGTATCAAAGTTATGTTGTTTAGTTGGTAATACAGCTAATACTATATGTTTGATAGTACATGACCTTTAGGAGTTCGATTGTTGGTAGGTATATTAATTAAGCGAAAATGTCACATATACGAAGTACTAGTATATCCCAACATAAAAATTACGTAAACAAATGACCGAATTGTGAGTGGATCCGCATTAACTTTTTTAATTGACAACAATTAATTTGTTTTTGCAAGTATGTAATTACCATTTGAGACATGCATTATAACTAATTTGAAAAGTCACAAATTGACTACAGGTACGATGAAGACCAAACCCATTTGCATTGACATGTTAGGCAAGTGCGGCCCGGCGTGCGACAAAAGATGCAAAGAGAAGCACCCGGGTGCCAAGGGTCAGTGTCAGATTATATTGCTTTTCGTCCTACCATCACTGCCGTGTGCCCTGGCCTCGAGCCCAACATAACGCAATACCAGGGCTTGTGTACGGTGATCACCTTCTAATCGACTATCTTTTTAATTCATTTACACCGTATCATCTATGTAATCATCAATTATACAAATGCTTACATAAAACGGTACAAACAGACACTAAAGAGTATAAAATGTGATCATTAAAATGTTTTTTGTGACCAATAATATGTAAAACATAACTATTTTTACATATTTTAATATTGTCACAAATCACGACAAGCATTTAACTGACTCACCTTAAACAATTAAAAGCCATATTTTTATTCTAATGACACCGTTGTAGCTGCAACTATCACACAAAAATCGTCAATAATTTTCATAACATTCCCAACCTAAAACAAAAAGATCATGAACTCCTGATTATTTATACTGGCCCACTAAACCCGAACATTTTCGATAAATTGTTGTCATATAAAAATTGTTGGAACAAAATTCCTTGCCTCCAACCGTTGATTTTCTTTCCCATCAAACAACCAAACAAACTCTCTCTCAAGTCTCTCAAGTATTCCAATTTTAATTTCCAACTAACAACAATTTCCACTAACAAACAAACTCATTTCTTCCCCAAATATTTTCCCCTAATTTTTCAATTCAATTCAATTCAATTCAATTCAATTCAATTCAATTCAACACAACTCAATTCGGTTCGATTCGATTCGAGTTTTTTTTTGTTTGATTTGATTTTGGAGGACATGAATGTCGTCGAGAGGTTGAGGAGAAAATTAGGGTTTTATGTGATGTGATGTTCGTTAATAAATGCTTGTACCTGGGGATTTAGGGTTTCGCTTTGCTGCGCTGCTCATTTTCGTTGTTTTTCCGGCGTTTGGATTCGTTCTCCGCCGTAAATGGCGGCTGGAGGTGGCTAGGAGGGCGGAGATCGACCGCCTTCTTGTTTTAGCCGCCGAAGAAGCGGATCAAGCTGAGCAAGAAGCCGTCATCTCTGTCGATTACCGTGTTGCGGTGTCGCCACCGCCATTGGTGGCTCCAAATGAGCGTGTTTGCGCCGTGTGTTATGCTCCTACTGCTAATCGTTGCGCTAGATGTAAATTGGTCCATTATTGGTATGAAATTTTGTAGTGATTTTGGTTGAAATTTGAACTTTTATGCTTGTTTGGAGATTTTGTGATTGATTTGCTAGGGTTTTAGATGAGCAATTTTTGCGGTTTATGAAGGATTTGATTCGATTAGTCCTTGTAGAGTTCGATAATTGTGTCGTAGTTTGGAGGTGAAAGTATTCGGTAGGATGTTCTTACAATGTGAGGCCATTTACATGTTAGCTTAGACTAAAATGGTGACAAAAAGTCGTAAACTTGCTGTTGAATTAAAGAGGAAGACCCGTAATTATGTACTCCGTAAGAGTATAGTAACATCGTGTTACGGTCTGAAATTGTAAGATTTGCAATATATGAAGGGCGTACAATATACTCTGTATGTAGTTAGGATGTAATATGAGATGGTGTTACAAAGTTAATTGGGTAAGACCGTGTTTTACGGAAATACTCCTATATGTGATTGTGAAATGGCTACTACCATCATAGAAAATGCACAAGCTAGATGGTCACTATCGATATTAAAAATGACTGGCTGGTAAAAGTTCACGAGGATCACTTCAAAGTCCGAGCAAAGAGATCTTACGATTAATCTTTGTAAGTGAGACTTAGTGTTGGTGTAGTGTAGTCTTCGGAGGGCTTATATTTCCTGTGATTTTAGAAATTTAAAAATTCTCATATGAGTATATGAGAGTACGAGAGCACATTTTTGTTATCGTAAGAGTAGCTATATAATGCAGTAGTTGATGTTTTTAATTTACCGTTCTTTCTATGGGTGTAGGGATAGTATTTTTAGTTAAATGGGTTAGTCTCCTTTTATAGAAAGCCATAATAGATCAAAATTCTACTACTCGTCTTTGGTTGATGTTTGCGTCACCCCTGTGCATGCTATATTACCTGTCAGCTTTTGGGACAAATTTAGCATTAAAGCAAGAGTTATGTGCTTTATCTGATCAATGTCAATCTTAGCAATCCTTTTTTTTGGTGACGTTAATTATCTGAGAATAAAGAGTATTTCTTAAACAATTAAGATGACTAACCTTTTTTTTGTTATCTCTCTCCATCCATATTGAAATTTCAGTTCAGGCAAGTGCCAAATAATTCACTGGCGACAAGGTCATAAAGACGAGTGCCATCCTTCACCAACAGCCACAGAGACTGAAGATGAACCAAATACTTTTACCCAGAATGCTCTTAAACGTCGCTCTGATGTGCATGTTAACGGTGTTGAGAATGATGGACGTACTGAACAAGGTGAAACAGGACACCATATCTCTGACTCTGCATCCTCTTCCCCAGACGTTTCCGTGAAGGATGACGGTGCTGATGTTGATAATTATTTGCATGAGAAGGAATCGGGTTCAAACTCTGTGCTTCATGGCAAGTTGCCTTCTTCGTCTCATGGCACTTGCATCAGCGACTCCACCTCAGATGACGACAGTTTACACAATCTTAGTTTTGAGTCATGTGATTCGTCTCCCATATTCGACAACTCTGAAACTGCTGCAAGTAGTAGGCGTATGGAGCAGAATAAACCGCTAGAGGAGAAGCCTTACATGAGGATGGAAGTTGATGCTAGCTTATCTACGTCAGGCTATCTAAAGGATGGATCTTTTAATGGAAAGAAAGGTTCTTTAGGTTCAAGCGTTAGTCAATCTAGCAAGCATTCTGTTGAGGCTCCAATAAACGCAACTGGTTTCTGGGACGGAACTCTCGACACTAGTAGAACCAGAAAATATGTGTCAGGTAAGCCTAAATCTGTTGGAACCAACAGTGAAAAGCTCCCTGACTTGAAGGCCACAGTGCAGTTTTCTCAAGAGCCGTCAGGTGATGACAGAGTCAGCAATCTTGGCACTGCAAGGAACACAAAGTGTTCTGCTGAAACCTCCTCACCTAACAAGGATTCTGCAGATGAGAGGAGACGTCAGAGCTCAATAAAGGTCAGTTCAAAAGGGTCTTACACGAAGATTGAAGGGATTGTTGAAACTAAGATCATGGCTGGAGAAGTTGGTAGAGTAGCTGCTACTTCAAAAGATACTAGCTTGCCATCTAGTTCATCTAGAGCAAACCATTTGGAGAGGAACAACCAAGAGACTCGACATACACTGCTATTTAAGGATATTGGCTTTTCTCTGCGGTCAAATGAGATTCCTTCATCAGGCTTGAAGGGGCATACTGCACCGGCCGAAAAGTTTGTAAAACCTGTTGGTGACACTAATGGACCTACTCGAGGAACTGGGCCATTACCCAGTTCTTCTGTTGGCTTGAAATCGTCCGTGCTCAAAGTTTTTGATCAGCTTAGAGCTCCAAGGTCAGCAAATGAAGGTGATCGTATTGGGAGAAACGGCGAGACGGTCAGTGTGTGATCATAAGTCTTTTCTTTTCTTTATGTTATACAGCGAGTGAATAAAATATTGGTTTGGCAGGCACTCTTTCCATATGATTTGTTTGTCAAGCTCTATCATTGGAACAAGGTGGTATTGCGACCATATGGCCTGATAAACTGTGGGAACAGGTGATTATTCCTTTGAAGTTCACCGTGGCTTACAGATGTCAGGACTTTGTGATTGTAAATCGTAATGTGTTAATTTAATAATTGCTTCTGCGTTTGCTGATGCATGCAATCCATTTCTATCTCCTGATATATTCATAAAAATCCATTGTTCTGTTTCTGTGCCCTTTCATGTTTGCGTATGATCTTCACCCCCACCTTGTCTGACCGTGAGCATAAAGCATTTACTAGATAGTCCACTGATTTTTTCTGGTGGGGTTGGGTCTACAATCTACATATTTCTCATTCTGCCTTAGCTTATGTTAGAGGACATATTTGAAAGACTAATGTCCTTCAACTATGTGAGAAGGGTGGACCATCGGAGGTTTTAAAGTTGTAGTGTAGCTTGTTTTTGTGCTATTTTCATGTGGTCTGTCCGTGGCTTTGCCTATTTTCGTCTTTGGGAATGAGTCTAAAGTGTCAATTAATAACCCTCAACAACCCATTATACCTTTTCTAGAAATTGAAATTATGTTCTGTCCTATTCAGCTTGTTACAATAATTAAATACATCATCCCCACCTTGATTTCATAGGTATGTTCGAATTCTACGGTTATTGATTCATGGCGAATTGGCTAGATTCCTTGTGTTTAAATTTCTCAGCGGGATATTATTATTATTATTATATTATCCTTTGTTCTTCGTCTGATGTATTACATTTCCTCTTCCTAGCTGTTATGCCAATGTCGTACTACAGTGCTTGGCATTTACTCCTCCACTAACTGCCTATATTCTTCAAGGTCTTCATTCTAAAGCATGTAAGTGTTTCATACAGTTTTACCACTACAATTAGCCTAGTTTCACTTCTCCTTTATCTGATGGCTTCACTCTCTCATTTGAATCCATTTTTGGCAGGTGCTAAGAAAGATTGGTGCTTCACATGTGAGTTCGAAAGACTGTTTTTGAAAGCAAATGAGCCACAATCTCCTATAGGGATACTATCCCGAATAAAGAAGATTGGTAGTCATCTTACCACTGGAAGGGAGGAAGATGCACATGAGTTTCTGCGGTGAGTTTATAACTTGTACTTCACCGTCTTCTGATCTTAGGAGAAAGGCTCTGATTAGCAGAAAACGATTGAATAATGTTCGACTGTTCGTAGGTATGCAATTGAGACAATGCAATCTATATGCCTCCAAGAAGCTGAAGTGAAGGAGGCTTCTAGCTCTTTGGAGGAAGAAACAACTTTAGTGGGACTCACTTTTGGAGGCTATCTACGCTCAAAGGTAGCCTAAATCTGTTTTGGTGGACCATGAGACACATAAAATGATTTACTTAGTTATAATTTTCAAGGAAAACACCTCCCATGTCCTCTCATTTCTTTCTCTCCTTTGCAGATAAGATGCACTAGGTGCCATGGAAAATCAGAGAGGCAAGAAAGGATGATGGATCTAACTGTTGAGATTGAGGGAGATATAGAGACCTTGGAAGACGCATTACGACAGTTTACAGGGACTGAAAGTCTTGACGGTGAAAACAAGTATCATTGTGGCAGGTTGGTTATTTGGTCTGAAATAAGAAGATCCTTACCATCTCTCTATGAAAACAATATGTGAAGTAGGCTTCATATCTTGAGCAACAAAATCCGAATATATGCTAATTAAGTATTGGCCTGGCTCTCTAAGTATTTTTTTTGCACCAAATAAATGAAAAATAAAATTTTTTATTGGACACTTTTAACATGTTACTATGTTAGTGCTTATCAATGTGGTTAACCGAAGTTAAACTTGTGATAATATGACATCACCGAGTATAATGATGTGTTACTTGATCCTTTCAAAAAGACTGATTGCTTTTTGTTTCCTTGTCGGACATAATAAGAATGCTACTATGTAACTTATCAAGGGTAGAAAGGGATTGTTATGTTATGATAACTACAATGGAAATGTGATACGGAGTATTTAGCTTCTAAGAATGGAGAGAGTATATTGCAAAACTATGTCTGTAGTCCATATGGTTTGACAAACCTTGTACTCCGTAATGCATAAGTAGGTGGTAGTGTTACTCCTTTTTCGACAAAAGGGACATATTTCTTTATGTTGGCTGAATTAGTTTCCTTACAATAAGGTCACACTCAAGCTGTTACTTTCTTATAGGTGCAAATCTTACGAGAAAGCAAAGAAGAAACTAAACATATTGGAGGCCCCTAATGTCCTTACAATTGCACTAAAACGGTTTCAGGTAATCTCTGAAAAGTTGACACTCACCTTACTAAGGTATTTCCTTACACTCTGATTGTTAATCGCTCTTTTCTCTTCCTTTCTCAGTCAGGTAAATTCGGTAAGCTGAACAAGTCGATCCGAATTCCAGAGATTTTAAATCTAGCCCCATTCATGAGGGGAGGAAGTGACAAATCACCTATTTACAGACTTTATGGAGTTGTGGTTCACTTGGACGTTATGAATGCCTCCTTTTCTGGCCATTACGTGTGCTATGTTCGAAGTGCTCAGAATAAGTGGTTCAAGATCGATGACAGCAAGGTATGGTTTATGTGAATCCCAGGGAAGGAAAAATTTACAAAGACATATGTTTGCTTTTCTAATTTTCCCTTTAACTTGGTCTTTTGATTAAATTGTTTAAAATTTTAGAGTGTTGTTTACAATACTTTAGTGTCGGAACAGTGTCATTTTTGCTAATTAATCTTTTGTGCCCGTGAAAGTTATTTGTTACCTTTTGAATATCTGACATTCTTATGTGCACATTTGCAAATTTACTTCCGAATTCACCAGCTATATCGGTCCTGATTTTGCTAAACTTGTCTAAACTAGATAGACCTATTTAGTGTAAATTTGTGAAACAAGTATTTTTGAATGGAACTTATCTGAATTTAATGGACATGAAAATATGTCCAAAAAGTTCACAGCCATGTCGATATAATATACTCCGTATGTTGGATCAGCTTTTTCTGAAATCTCATGAGCCCAGGAGCTTATCATGATGTGTTCTGCGGTGGAACAGGTAAAGCCCGTGGAACTGGATCGAGTGCTGAACAAGGGTGCATACTTGCTCTTCTACGCCAGGTATTATCTTGTTTTATGCCAACATCTCATTGGGAGGTACTCAGTAACTGATTTACTTCGAATACTCCGTATTTACTTTCTTCTCTGCACTTTAATCCATTATAAGGTTCTGATGCTTACACTAATTGCAGGTGCTCTCCACGTGCTCCTCGATCCATTAGAAGCACGATAGTCTCTCGTGATTTACCGAAAAATCCGGCACCTGATCCTTCTCGAAACAGTGGCAGGACTAGTACATCAAGGCAAGGAGAACTGCCTACGCATGCAAACCACATTCCAGACAAGCCAATTAATATTTACGGGGCTGACTCCTCTAGCGACAATGCTTCCCTGTTTAGTCAGTCCGACACAGTATCAACCAGCACAGACGCCACTCGGGATTCGATTAGTGCGGATGACATCTCTGACTACATTTTTGGTTACAACGCCTTCTACAGATCCTCGGATTTGGACACCTCATCATCATCATCGTCTTCAACATCTTCTCCCCCATGCTCGACACATTCGCCTCTTTCCAACTCCGGGAGTTACGCTTCTGCCCCTCCTGAACAGAATGGTTTGATGAGCGACAATCGTAAAGAACACCGTGAGACTTGTGGAGCTGAGGAATCAGCAGGTTCAGTGGGCGGAGTCACATTTTTGCGATCTAACAGTAGTAGTATTAAGCAAAGTAGGAATTTAGTAAATATTAGTAGTAGGGAAGCTGACTCCGAGAGATTAGGACGTGCTAACCCTTTGGATAACAGTAAATCAGGTGTACATCTGAGGCGATCATCGCGGAAAAAAACCGATTAAGGTTATGTTTTTTGTTTGCCAAGAAGAGGGGAATAAGCGTTTAATGATGCCGTGCCTTTACTCCCCTTTTATTGTTTCATGTTATCTGTTGAATCAATAGAAGTCGGAAATATTGTACGCCATGTATGTATGTATGCTGCTGTTATATTTGTATTTAATGAGGAAAATATAATCATGAAATGAAATTTTTTGATTGAATTCATCATTTTCTCACCATTTTGTTCACGAATAACGTTGCAAACCTGCAGCGTCTCTGTAATCGTGATTTTGTTTCAGGTCAACTCTGTTGTTTTTAGTATTTTTCTCTTTGACTTTTGATCATAGTTAAGGCGTAAGGGTACCCACTTCTTACTTTGATTGATGTTGAATAATCAAGTCGATGCACAGAGGATTAACCATGTCATGGGTAGCGATGGATATTGAACTGGAACTGAACGATTCGAATGAAGCAATCTAATCTAATTGAAGTCTGCACATCACAACACATTAGTGAAGCATTCAAGTGTCGCAAAATATTCAACATTTTACTCTGCAAGAAAATGAAGACCACTGCATCGAGCAGTCGAGCACAAGCAGGGCACACAAGTAGTTCTATGGTAACTATCAGTTGACGGCAGTGATTCAATATAATCCTGTCGCTCATTCACATGGTAGTACATCTACGCTCATCAGAGTCATCAGCCATCATCACGTAGAGATCAGATGGTGCAAAGCATAACGTAGTGCATCGAGAGCTTCAACATAATTCTGTAACACGGATAATGCATGCAGAAGCACTGCTACACGGTCAAGTTTGCCAATCATGTCAAAAAGAGTTTCGTGTGTCTTGGTAATAAACACAATTCATACCGAGTCTCACTCGAGGGTGGTCTTAACAGGTCGTACTGATGACGGCTTTAAAGAACATGTTCCCGGAATTGATCAGAAATATCCAAAGACATCCCAAATGTTTCATAATGGATGTTTTGCCATCATAAGCACTTCCACGATATACCCAACAGAGAAAAAACAAAGTCCGTCATAAGCGCTTCCAGGATATACCCAACAGAGAAAAAACAAAGGGATGTGCTATTCGTCGTCGACAAATTACTTTGCGCAATCGGCTTATCTTTTTACTAATTACACTTAAGAATTTTAAGAATAATAATTTATTTAGTTATTATTATCTATTATTAAGTTTGAAATTATCACTTTAAAATTTTTAAATTTTTTATGAAAAATCGTTTAATTTTTAACACGGTATTAAGAAAATAGTAAAAATCCACCACTCATTTACCCTTATCTACTATTAGTATTATTTCTCTACTTTTTAATGATTATTTGAACTTTTTAAAAAAAACCGTCTATTATAGATATATAAATTATCGAAAAAAAAAAAAAAAAAAAAAAAAAAAAAAGTAAAAAAGTGGAGATGGCGAGGAGCTCCCTCGCCATCTGCATGCAGATGGCAAAGAGCTCCTCACATCGTGATGCAGATGGCAAGGAAGCTCTCGCCATTCGCATGATGCAGATGGCAAGGAGCTCACATGTGATGCAAAAACACTCGCCATCTCCACTTTTTTTTTTTTTTTTTTTTTTACCTTACATTTTATGGGCATAAAATCATTTTTTTATTAATCCTTAACTTTTTTTTTTAAAATTATAACTTTTGTTAAATCGACTAAATTAAATCAAGTAATGAATTATTCTTAAGAGTAACTCAAAAAAATTAAACAATCACCTAAAAGTAACGATAAAAAAATTAACCGATTTTATAAATTTGTAATTCAAAACATTATAAATAATATTACTAAAAAAAATAATTATGTAATTCACTAAGTATAATTAGTGAAAAGAAAAGCCGACTGCGCAAAGTAATTTGTCGACGACGAATAGCAAATGGCAAAACAAAGTCCGAAACTGAACTTTCAAATCAAGCTTTAATCTGACAGACAAATAGTTGTAATTTGTAAAAGTGATCTATTATTGTCAACTTCACGTCATTTATGGAGCGAGCAACTAACAAGTTCAGCTACAGCTTTCCTCAAACGATCTCGTTTCACTTGCTCAGTAGCACCACAGTTGATGATGATGCAGAAATCTTCGTATTTATAGTTTAGCAATCCAACACGTCTAACAAGCTAGCAGCTAGAGCTGAACAATTTCTTAGTCGATCCCTTATCTCAAATGCATCTGTAGCTGCAGTAACTACTCGAAATAGCAGAAAAAGGACAATTCACGCAGCACAAGAAAACCAGAAAACCTCAATGCTAGGCAAATCGAACTCAATTATCAGAAACAAAAAAATGATTCAGACAGATGATGCAAGATGCATGTTTCGACAATCAATACGCACGATTCCAACAGACGACAGAAAATGCACATCAACAATGTATATCAACAGCAGCAGAAAGATCTAAATATACAAAATTCATTACAAAGACAAAAGAAACATGAGAACACACAACTATTTTGATCAGCTCAAATTAATTTTAGTGCTACAAAAACTAAATCTACATCAAAATAAAACTATGCTACACATAATCATAATCATAATCATAATCATAATCATAATAAAAACAAACTAGCAAAGTTCCGAAACAATCATACATCATTCCCAAGGCTTAAACCCCCAAGGGACTTTTTCGGGGACGGCCTCGCTTTTTAGCCCCAGGCGCAGTTGCCCCGGGCATCGTGTTCTGATATCCGGAAGATCCACTCCCTACTGAGAAATCAACAACATTAGCACCTGCATTATTCATGTTAATCCCTTCACTGCCCGCCACCGGTGTTGTAAACATCCCCGGCATCCAATTTGGAAAACCAGCATTCGCATTCACATTCGCGTTTTCACTATTATTATTATTATTAGTATTATTAGCAGGGGTTTTATGATTATTACTATTAGTTTTAGTATTATTACCACCACCGCTTTCAATCGAAAACCCTAACGGAAAAAACCCCCAACAACAATAATAGGCCTCCTTCCCCGGCACCATAGGAGGCAAAGACGGTATAGCCGCCGCATGAAACGCCCTCTCACAATTCCCACACCTCACAGAACACTCCTCATACACCTCCGGATACTCATACAACACATAACAATACGGACACGTCGTCCAAAAATTTCCCCCTCCCCTTGCCCCCGCCGCAGCAGTCGCATTCCGCCTCACCGGCAGCTTATCCCCACCCGCCGCCTGCTGCCGATCGACCTTGGCTAAGAGCGAAAGCTGGTGGTCGTAGGGAGTACGCTTGGAGGGGTCGGAGAGGACAGCCCAAGCGTCGGAGACGAGTTTGAAGGCGGCGGAGGAGAGAGGGAAGTTGTTTTTGTCGGGGTGGAGGAGAAGAGCGAGACGGCGGTAGTTTTGACGGAGGAGATCGGCGTCAGAGAGACGGTCAGATTGGAGGATGGAGTACCAGTCGTGGTGGTGGCGGTTGTTGTTGACGCGCTTGTCTCCGGCGAGGAGGACGTCGGTGATGGCGAGGATCTGGTCGGAGCCGTCGAGAGTGGGGTCGGTTTCTTGGGCGAGGAGGGCGAATTCTCGGCTGCCGGAGAGGTCTCGCGAGTGGAGGAGTTTCCCGGCGACTCCCAGGAGACGCTCTGCTTCCGCGCGGCTGGCGGAAGGAGGATGGTTGCTCTGCTGGTGGTGGTGGTGGTTGGTGGGGTCCATTTTTGGAAGAGGAGGAGGAGAGAGAGAGAGAGAGAGAAAATGTGTGTGTTTGTGGGGGAGACTCTCACTTGTTTTCAACCGTTGGATTTGTTGATGCGATTGTATACGTTTTATTTTCTGGACAAAACGTAAAATATTAAATATAACTTTTACTCCGTAACATATACCATAGAAAATAGTGAAGTGTGATATTGTTTTAATTGTTTTATAAAGCACATTATTACTACTATCTGCCGATCGTTTGTTTCTGATTTGACTTTTTTCCTCACAAAAAGTTCAGCGTAAACAATTCACTGAAACGGAGAGAGTAACACTTTTTTTAATATTTTTGAGAATACGTAACCAAAGCTATGAACAAAATAAAATGAGTACCGATGTATGTGCGCATAAAGCAAATTTACAGAATTGATTGAAATGGAAGAAAGGGTAATTTTAAAAGTAAGGAAACGGGATATGGTAATTCGTTGTAGTGTGTTAGGCCTTTGCAAGCTTTGTTTGATCCTCCTTGTTTGCTATCTCTTCTTTTGGTTGGGCGTGTGTCATATGGTTGTCGGGGTTGGTCTTGAGGTTGAGTTTAAGTTTGTCTTGGTTTTGGTCTTGTTATGGTGTTTTCTTCGGGTTCCCCCTCTTGCATTTCGGTTTCAGTGTTTGTTCAAGCTTTCCAGGGTTGTCGTTCGGGTTGTAATGTTTTTTTTTTTTTTTCCAGCTGGAAAAAAAAAAAGGATTTTTCTACTGCACTTCTCCAAGTTTTGGTTTTCATCGCACTATTTTTTTTTCCTTATACACAGGTACTGAACTTCATTACTCATTCTATAAGATGACCTAAAGTCACTAAATTGTTAACTAAATACTAACACCGTTAGAATAAACTCCTGTTTTTTCTATTTTTTATGTTTTCCCTTCAAAATTATTAAATATCCCCTTCTTGTTTCTAATTTTTCACTATTTTTCATCCTTATTCATTTTTTTCTATAGTATATAATTTTTTTTAAAATTGTTGTTAAAAGTCATAAACTTTATTGATTTACTTTATCGTAAAATAATCATGAATATTTGGAATTCATAAATTTAGAAGGAAATATTAAAAAGAGGGAGAAATGAGAGCTTAATGTAACGGTGTTAGTGTTTAATTAACGGTTAAGTAACTTTAAGTCGCGATTGAGAATGGATAATGAAGTTTGAGGGTACACCGTGTAACTGAAAAAAAATAGGGGTATACGATAGAAAACAAAAAAGTTGGAAGGTACACCGTAGAAAAACCCAAAAAAAAAATCTAGAGTCACCGATGCATCACCGACCTTGCAAGGTTGTGTGCATCAGTCATCTCAGTTCGAGTTGTAATGTTGTTGGCATGTTTCGGTGGTTATGGTTGGTATGGTGGTGGTGGTTTTCCATCATTGATAGTGATTATGTTTTGCGAGTCTTTGAATATAAATGCTTGTTGTCTTTCACAAGTTTGTTTTCCTCCCCTTAAAAAGTACTTGTTAGGGTCATTAAGGGTGTCTTGTCCCTTAACTTGAGGTCTTTTATTTTATTTAGTCGTAACATATATGGAGTATGATAATAAATTAACCATGGTAATAGATGTCCTGTCCTTATATTTGTGGTGGTTTCCCTTCTATATGGTCTTAGTATCTTTGCATCCGGTTTGTGTTGGTTACACCCAAGATTGGTTTCATATGCGGGTTGTGGCTAGGGGTTTGGTCGAGGGGTGGTTGTTCCCTCTCTTTTGCTCACGAAATGTCCTTGGTCTCCTTATTATTGTCTACGAAGCCCGTTCAGCAGGTTGTAGGAGATTTTTTTCCGCTCGAGGCAAATCTATTCAGTTTGCTTTCACCTTTTCCTTTCTACACTTTCACGGTAAGTGCAGCCTGTTCTTGTCACTCCGTAGTTCAAGTGGTGTGTTGGCTTATGGAAGGTTGTTGTTATGCTGAGGAAACGGAAGATGAAGCTCACGACCAATTCGCTGTACTTCACCAACACGTATCTAATGACCGAGGCTCTTTATGTTGTAATATGTAATACTTCCTCCATTCCATTTGATTCTATACATATTCCTTTTTCGGAAATTCCAATCAATTCTATACATTTCTATTTTGGTCCGTACTTTATTAAACTAAAAGCCCAATATAACCTTCATTAATACCCAACCCAACCCACTTGCAATGTCCTTTTTTAAAGAATAAAGTAGGGGTAATTTGGTAATTCTATTATCTACCCCCACATGATTTTCTTCTACCTTAATTACCGTGTTTTGGTCAAATGTATAGAACCAAACGGAATGGAGGAAATATGTTTTTATATTTGTAATTGTAGTTTGTAAGTACGGGTTGGAATGCCGTACATTTAGTTGTTAAACACTCATTTTCCAACTGGCCAAAAAAAAAAAAAATCTTTATGCGATTGTCCCCATTCAACGTGAGGTCTAGCAATGATAAATGTAATTGTAATTTTTAGTTATATTCAAATATGCGACAACTTTTGACGTATATTATGACAGTCCGACCCACCACCGTCATAATGCAACCCAACTAGACGGTGAGACGCACACTTTTGGCCCTGTTAGTAAGGTGGTTGGTGGAATCCCTTATAAACCTATCAAACCTCATTTTCTCCCCCAATGTATGACTTTTCTTTCCTTAATCCTCTTAAGGTGTTACATATTTATGGTTAAAGTTTTAAGTGTCTAATTAAAAAAAAAAAAAATCAAACACTTTCAAATTATTGTACTCCGTACAAAAGTGGATATGCATGAAGTTTCACTTGACCTGAACCCAATCAATTGTCATCTCCAAGTAATTATCTTTGTATGAGACCGTCTTAGTTAGCGTGAGACGAAGAATAAATAAAATTAGAAATCAAATAATAGTATTAATACTACATAAACGATTTTTTTGAAGACACACCATTCATGCAGAATAATCAAGTCGATGCAAAGAGGATTAACCATGTCATGGGTAGGGATGGATATTGAACTGGAACTAAACGATCCGAAGGAAGCAATCTAATCTAATTGAAGGCTCTGCACCTCACAACACATTAGTGAAGCATTCAATTGTCGCAAAATATTCAACATTTTCCTCTGCAAGAAAACGAAGACCACTGCATCGAGCACAAGCAGAGCACACAAGTAGTTCTATGGTAACTATCAGTTGACGGCAGTGATTCAATATGATCTTGTCGCTCGTTCATGTGGTAGTACATCTACGCTCATCAGAGTCATCAGCCATCATCACGTAGAAATCAGATGGTGCAAAGCATAACGTAGTGCATCGAGAGCTTCAACATAATTCTGTAACACGGATAATGCATGCAGAAGCACTGCTACACGGTTAAGTTTGCCAATCATGTCAAAAAGAGTTTCGGGTGTCTTTGTAATAAACACAGTTCATATTGAGAGTCACTCAAGGGTGGTCTTAACAGGTCGTACTGATGACGGCTTTACAGAACATGTTTACGGAATTGATCAGAAATATCCGGAGTGTTTCATAATGGCTGTTTTGCCATCATAGGCACTTCCAGGATATACCCAACAAAGAAAAAACAAAGTCCAAAGCTGAACTTTCAATTCAAGCTTTTAATCTGACACACAAATAGTTGTAATTTGTGAAGTGATCTATTATCGTCAACTTCACGTCATCTATGGAGCGAGCAACTAACAAATTCGGCTACAACTTACCTCAGATGATCTCGTTTCACTTGCTCAGTAGTACGATGTCGTTTCCGTAGCACCACAGTTGATGATGATACAGAAATCTTCATATTTATAGTTTAGCAATCCAACACGTCTAACAAGCAGCAGCTAGAGCTGAACAATTTCTTAGTCGATCCCTTATCTCAAATGCATATGTAGCTGTAGTAACTACTCGAAATAGCAAAAAAAGGACAATTCACACAGCACCAAAAAACCTCAATGCTAGGCAAATCAAATTCAATTATCACAAACAAAAATGATTCAGAAAGATGATGCAAGATGCATGTTTCCACAATCAATACGCATGATTCCAATAGACGACAGAAAATGCACATCAACAATGTATATCAACAGCAGCGGAAAGATCTAAATGTACAAAATTCATTACAAAGACAAAAGAAACATGAGAGCACAAAACTATTTTGATCA
This sequence comes from Dianthus caryophyllus, assembly GCA_023091065.1. Lineage (NCBI taxonomy): Eukaryota > Viridiplantae > Streptophyta > Magnoliopsida > Caryophyllales > Caryophyllaceae > Dianthus > Dianthus caryophyllus. The sequence continues at coordinate 4,198,832 of CM041522.1, forward strand.
GCCCAAATTAATTTTAGTGCCACAAAAACTAAATCTACATCAAAATAAAACTATGCTACACATAATCATAATCATAATCATAATCATAATCATAATAAAAATAAAAACAAACCAGCAAAGTTCCCAAACAATCATACATCATTTCCAATCCTTAAACCCCCAAGGGACTTTTCCGGGGACGGCCTCGCTTTTTAGCCCCAGATGCAGTCGCCCCGGGAATTGTGTTCTGAAATCCAGAAGATCCACTCCCTACTGAGAAATCAACAACATTAGCACCTGCATTATTCACATTCACATTTGGTGCATTATTCATGTTTACATTCATCCCTTCACTGCCCGCCACCGGTGTTGTAAACATCCCCGGCATCCAATTCGGAAAACCAGCATTCGCATTCACATTTGCATTTGCATTCGCGTTTTCACTATTATTATTATTAGCATTAGCAGCATTATTACCAACATTATTATTGCTGTTGTTGTTATTATTATTATTATTATTAGCAGGGGTTTTATTGTTATTGTTATTAGTATTGTTATTGGAATCAACATTCTTCCCCTTACCACCACCGCCACCGCCACCACCACCACCGCTTTCACTCGAAAACCCTAACGGAAAAAACCCCCAACAACAATAATACGCCTCTTTCCCTGGCACCATAGGAGGCAAAGACGGTATAGCTGCCGCATGAAACGCCCTCTCACAATTCCCACACCTCACACAATACTCCTCATACACCTTCGGATACTCATACAACACATAACAATACGGACACGCCGTCCAAAAATTCCCCCCTCCCCTCGCCCCAGCCCCCGCCGCAGCAGTCGCATGCGGCGGCGCCTGGGCCACACTCACATTCCGCCTCACCGGCAGCTTATCCCCACCAGGCGGCGCCTGCTGCTGCTGCGGCGGCGGGTGGCGGAGATCGACCTTCGCGAAGAGCGAAAGCTGGTGGTCGTAGGGAGTACGCTTGGAGGGGTCGGAGAGGACGGCCCAAGCGTCGGAGACGAGTTTGAAGGCGGCGGAGGAGAGAGGGAAGTTGTTTTTGTCGGGGTGAAGGAGGAGAGCAAGGCGGCGGTAGTTTTTACGGAGGAGATCGGCGTCAGAGAGACGGTCAGATTGGAGGATGGAATACCAGTCGTGGTGGCGGTTGTTGTTGACGCGCTTGTCTCCGGCGAGTAGGACGTCGGTGATGGCGAGGATCTGGTCGGAGCCGTCGAGAGTAGGGTCGGTTTCTTGGGCGAGGAGGGCGAATTCTCGACTGCCGGAGAGGTCGCGCGCGTGGAGGAGTTTCTCGGAGACTCCAAGGAGACGCTCTGCTTCAGCGCGGCTGGCGGAAGGAGGGTGGTTGCTGTGGTGGTGATGGTGGTGGTTGGTGGGGTCCATTTTTGGAGGAGGAGAGAGAGAGAGAGAGAGAGAGTGTGTGTTGTGGGCTTGTGGGGTAGAAGTGAGTTGTATTGGGTGAGGGAATACTGAGGAAGTGTGTGGGGACTAGGGAGACTCTATCACTTGTTTTCAACCGTCGGATTTCTTGATGTGATTGGGACTTTATTTTTTTCCAAGTATATCTCGATTTCGATTATTTGTTTGATCTACCATATTGTTTGCATGAGTTCACTTTTTGTGAGGGAAAAAGTGAAATATATAGAGGTATAGAATTTTCAATATACGGAGTAACTTTTAACATATAAAATACAAAATAGTTAAGTGTGATATAATTGTCTTACCGAATACCTTATTAATATTAAAATTTATAAAACAAATATCAATGTACGTGCATATTGCAAATTTATAAAATTAATTGGAATGGAGGAAGTATTTTATTTTGGGTGTTGCTCAACTGTACCCGGCTTTTTCTCAATTGTACCCTTTTTTGTCATTAATTTTCCATCCCCTACCCCTCCTTTCCCAATTTTTCTCTCTTCTCTTTCCACCCAAAAAAACACTAAAACAATTTAAATCAACCAATTTCTTCTTCAATTAATTCAATTACTTATACAATTAATTCAATTCTTAACCTATGGATCCTTGTGACGATATATTTAATGTAATTTACTTTTTTTTTCATTAATTTAATTTTTTATCATTCATCTTGTTTTTGTTTGTTTTTGTTTTTGTTTTTTTATTTTTATTTTTTATGAATTATTTGGGTTGGCGGCGGTTGTGGCGGCGGGCGGTGGCTGTGGCGGCGGCTGTCGTGGGGCTGGGCTTGGCTGTGGTGGGGGCGGCAGGCGGTGGTGGAGGGGTTGCCGGCAAGTTTGTTTTGTTTTTTTTTTTTTTTAATTGAATTAGGGTTTAGGTTGATGGTGGGGCATAGGGTGGTGGCTGTGGACGGTGGTGGCTGTGGACGGTGGTGGTGGCTGGTGGTGGGAAACTGTGGTGGTGGGTGGGGCTGGGCCGGCGGTGGAGGGTGGCTAGAAGGCAGGGTGGTGGGCGTGGGCGGTGGTGGTGGTGGTGGTGGTGGGCCGGTGGTGGAGGTGGGGTGGCGGCGGTGGAGGGTGGCTAGGCCGGCGGTGGAGGGTGGCCAGGCGACAGAGGTAGTCCATGGTGGTGGGAGAGGCGGTGGTGGGTGGTGGGTGGTGGTGGTTTAATAGAGGAGGGAGGATGAAAAGAGGAGAGAGAAGAGAGAAAATTAGGTTAACAAAAATGTGGGGAAAGAAATGAAAAGGGTATCGATGACTTTTTCGGGTACAACTGAGAAAAAGTCGGGTACAGTTGAGCAATTACGTTTATTTTTGAGGAAATTATTTGTTTACTACTCCCTCCATTCAACTCCACAATGCACTTATGCTTTATTCACGTTTGCCAACGCGCGTTTTGCGCGTTAAATATCTTTAGCTACGTTTATTCAAAATTATGAAATTTAGATTTTAATTATGTACTCATAAAGACGAATCAAACAAGATACATAAATATATTTACACTTCTACATCGAGAGATAATTGAAATTAAAGGTCGAAATGTGAATAGTGTACAAAAAAGAAACATACAATGTGAAGTTAAATGGAGGGAGTATTTTATAGGGGTGAGCAAAACCGGTTACCCGCTCCGGTTTTCAAGTTCGGTTCGGTTAACCGGTTTTAAAACGAGTGAAATTGTCATTCCATATCCAACCCGGTTAATTCGGTTATCCGGTTTTCGGTATCCGAAAAAAATCGGTATCCAAAATTCGGTTAACCATGTATCCACTTTATTGTCAAATATGATTTTTTGGTCAAATTTACAAAAAAAAATTGCGATTTTAAATATTCTTATAAATCGTCCATAGTACACCAAAAGTAAAAAAAAATAAAATTAGTTCACAATCTAATTGACAAACAATGTCTAAATAGAGAAGTTCAAAATTACACCAAAAGTTAAGAATAAGTACCTTCTTCTATTTTTTCCATCTCAACTAAACTTTCTTTAGTCTAAGTAGTCTACCGTCTAAGTAGTAAGTACAATGTATAATTGTACATCACCACAAACAATGTACACCGTAATTAATTTAATTTTTTTGATAATTTTTTAATTTTAAAGTAACTTTTAAAATTTTAATCTTAGTTTTGATAAAAACCGGTTTAAAATCGGTTACCCGTTTTACAAATTTTAATATCCATATCCGCTCCGATTTTGAAGAAAAGCATGATCCAAATTGATTTAGACGTTAATTGGAGTTAGTTAATTGCGAGTGTGGTACTGATTAAGCACATGACATGAATTACAATTATGCTCCAACAATTAAGAAACTCGCTTTTGTAATCATTCCCCTCCATTTCGCCGAAATTAATAGAATTTTAAGGTGACACTTAATAGCTATAATTAACTTTTAAACTAATTTTGGTCACATTTGACCTTCACTAATAAAGGTTAAGGGTATAATTGAGATTATGAGGATTACAAGGGTACAAGTAAAAAAAGTCAATCCTTCAGGGTACAAATGAGAATTTCTCATATTTTATTATGCATCTTATTTTGAAGAAACTGTTGCATAGATCTATTGATTATTGTACCCATATATCAGTCATTTTATATTTAGGCTTTAAATGAGAATTATTTTTTAAAATTATTAGACAAAAGTTGGACCAAAAAAAATAAAAAAAATTATTAGACAAGTTCTTTTTTTAATAGGAATATATGAGTCGCATTTGTCTAAACAAAATAAAACATGAGATTATTGAGATATTCTCATTTTATCTTTCTTTATGCAATTATCCCCATTCAACGTGAGGTCTAGCAATGATAAATGTAATTGCAATTTTTTGTTATATTCAAATATGTGACAACTTTTGACGTATTTTATGACTGACCGACCCGTCACCGTCGTAATACACCTCAACTAGACGGTGAGACGCACACCTTTGGCCATGTTATTAAGGTGGTTGGGGGAATTCCTTATAAACCTATCAAACCTCATTTTCTTCCCCAATGTAGATATGCATGAAGTTTCACCTGACCTGAACCCAATCAGCTGTCATCCCCAAGTCATTATCTTTGTATGAGACCGTCTTAATTAGTGTGAGAAAAAGGATAAATAAAATTAGAAATCAAATAATAGTATTAATACTACGTAAAAGATTTTTTGAAGACACACCATTCATGCAGACGTCTCACATGAAGTGATTTCATTCATACAAAGGCAGATGGCTTAGTTAATTATCAGCAAGACAGTTTTGCTCGCGCGGATCATAGTTCGTTTCGGAAAAGCGGACATCATACATAAAACCAGAACAGTGAACAAATAATCATCAAGCCAACTTTATGCATAATTTTCATTGTCTCGCGGAGAAACTATTCATGATCATATCGAACATTTTCTGAAAGTCGTCAATTTATCCTTATCAAACCACCAAGCGTCCATCCCAACTATCCAGTAACTGCAGATATCAGAAGGAGCTTACCAGCTAGACTATCGTGATGCGAATCAGTACAAATGATTTCCGGAATCAACACATAGGAGAGATTTTCCAGGACAATCAGCATGCTTTTCACATTATGATCCGGGTTGATTTTAGGCCCTTCGTTTTGTGTATCCCAAACTGATCAACTTCTCCGTCAGCTTCTTCTCTGCATTAATCTACAGCCAAAAGATCTTGTAAATATGAACCACAAATGTACAAAAATATAACAATAAGATTCAATGATCAGCACATGGCAATGATGGAACTTGATTCATTTGAGTTCAATACGTACTTAGTTTTCGGGAAGATAGTATGTTCAGTTCAAACCAATTCATTACGTATTCAAATTTGAATGGAAGGACTATATCACATAGATGATTGTAAATTTTTAAAAACATAGTTTTGAGTAACGAGATGACAAACCTCAAGCATGGAATTATTTTTGGGGAGATTGCACGCCAAAATTATATTGAGTCCAGTTCTGAGCACTGCATTTAATCATATCGACACGTCAAACAAAGTATACAAAATTATACTCATACAAATCATTTTATTGGAACTTTGGTAAATGTCTAAGAGACTCACCTAATCGACGAGAAATGCTAGATCCGGTGTTATCAGAAGTTCCACCGAGTAGTGAAGCCACACTCACCTCACTGGCCTGCACAGTTCATTTGAGGACCACCAAGTTAGAAACAATGACACTCAATCAATTCCGCACGTCTTTCTGAACCCGAAGACATTTTGCAACTACACTGTCGTACAACCAAATGACTGAATGAAGAACGCGCAGAAAGTTTGCAGCTTACCTGTCGTGTTGGAGCAGCTGCATACAGTGATCCCATCTTAGCGGAGTTAGAGCCAATCCAAACATAAATCTACACAGCCGAACAAATATTCAGCGACTACGACAGTATAAAAGTAAGAAAAATTTCTCTCCAAACTACATGATCTGTGAAACCAATATGTAGTCTTTATAAATTTGAAATCAGTTTCAGAGACTAAAACGTTTTACGGTTCAGTAAACAATGCAATCACCTGCTTACTTAGGCGCATTATCTGAAAATGAACTACGGCTTCATCAAAAACCTCGGTAAAACACGTAATTTGCACACCACCACCGTCTGTGTTAGCATCGACCTGAGTAGATGTCTCTGCTGTTTCCGGGTGAACCATCTTCACAACCGACTCAATTTCTGCACATTCCATCATCTCATACTTAACGCCAAATTCGTATATATGATCGGAGCTTTCGAGTTATTGGGCTAATTTACTAATTTTAGGGTTTCGGAATTCTTTCGAAATCCCCAATTAATCTACAACAGTATGCCCTAAAATTTCTTCCATATGTCCAATTGCAATCGAAATTCCAACTTTTCAAGCTATCGATTATCAATCTAGCTACTAATAACCTAACAAAATGATCAAAAAATTGCATATTTCGCAAATAATTAAAACCTAAAAAAGTAAGCAACATAATGAATGCATTCATGAATTTGGTACTTCAAACATACATCAACAGCTTCTAATTCAAATAATACAAAAATTAAACAGTTTCATGAGTTAACACAAGGAGAAAATATACCTTCTCAAATGATAAAAGTAAATTTTTTTTTACTCAAGAGTTGATTATTCAAAGTAATTTCTCACTTTCTCCCTCTAATCTCTGAAGTATGATGACTATTAGTATTGTTTTCCCTCCAATATATATTGGGCTTGATTTTTTTTTAAACCGTGGGCCCAATGGGTCGCAAACTCGTTAACCGGGTTATTCGAATCGAATTTATTTTTGTATGTTCAAATAAAACGGTCTTATTAAATTACGATAACCTAAAAACTATATAAATCCAAAATATTGTGGTTGATCTCACCATTAAATGTGAGTAAATTATGGCCCTAAATAATCGAAAATATTCGATAATCACTAACATGATAATTCGATGTGTTTTTTTTTTAAAAAAAAATAAAAACTCAACTAGGTGAAAATCACTAATTATCTGCGCAACCGACTCCCATCGGAAGTTTGTTGGGCCGCATCGTCTTTCCTAGGACTACAGGAGTGTCATGCGCTAACGCATGAGCTATAGAGTTATTCTTCCTACTAGTAAAGAAATAACAGCATTGGAAAATAGCCTACAAAGTACAAACTCGATGAATGTCGTCAAGATTCATATAAAAATAACTATGCCCTATCTTTCTTGCTTTTAAACCTTCCACGACTTGTAGACAATCGCTTTCACATAATTAGATATGTTGAAAATAAGCTAGTAGTGTATAATGCAATGATGGAAGTATAACCAAAGTCTAGCCTGATGACAGACTGAAAGAACCTCAAAACTCAGAAATTATGAATCATGAGGCCCTGCGCTCGAGACTCCACTGGATGTGCAAATACATGCCAGATCTCTACACCCTTTGGGGTGGTTATACTGGTGCATGACGCTTTAACGCTGACTAAACCCCTTGTCACCAAAAAAAAAAATGATGGAAGTATAGGAACAACACATTCCGCTAGAATTCCAAAATAATTACTCCCTCCCATTTTTTTTTATCTTCCCAAAACTTTTTTGGGGAAAAAATAAGGAAAAGGGATTGTGGGGTGGAGATTAGAAGTTGAGAAAAAAAAGTGGGGTCATAAAATATGGAAGCCATATGATTTGGACCAAAAAGGAAAGGGGAAGATTAAATAAAATGGGTCCAAAAAGGAAAGTGGGAAGATTAAAAGAAATGGGAGGGAGTACTCCGTAATATAATTACAAATATTACGGAGTAGTTATGAAATATGTGAAATGTTTCATCCTTTTATTTACAGAGTATGTTTTTATGACTTGACTTAAGTACCTTAGATTTTTACGGTGTTAATCACGTTCACAGAAGTCATACTACTCTTACAATAACATTATCAGAAATCCTGTTACACAACGGATATATAATTACGAGTGATGATCTTTCCTTAGACATAACAGGTCAAATACTTCCCACTTACACATAAAAGACAAATATATTATATCTTTCCAACCCACTAATCTTTTATCTTCTCCCTCAATACTTTACCCGTCTTACTTTAAAACTGATATATATCGTCTTAAATAGAATTTGTGTGATTAAAGAATACCTTCTCCACCATAATGTGGTGACAAAACAAAGAGAGAAGAGGGTGTTACACCATAACAATAACGCCATTCTCCCAAACTCATTACATTTACTCCCCTAATTCTTCTCTCTCTCCCCCTTTCCCTTCTTTATACTCTTCTTCACTCTCTTAATTAACCTTTTTTTTTTTTCCATATAAATATATTATATGTTTTTACATTCATATATGTTTCTCAATTTAAGGCTCACCAAAAATTTCACCTTTTGTTGCAATGATCGCCTTGTTGAATTGGGTTTTCGTTTCTGATAATTGGGTTTGATTCACAATTTTGGGATTTTATTGATTTCATCAGCGTAAAGTTTCGATTTTTTTTAGGGTTTAGTTTGATAATTTAAGGAGTTTTAAATTAAAATTTGATATGGATGAAGGGTTGTATAATTGGGGAGTAATTCGATCTCTCCTTGCGATTTTGCAATGGTGGGCTTTCAATGTCACTGTTATTATCATGAATAAGTGGATCTTTCAGGTCATTTTTTTTGTTCCTTTGAGTAATATATTGATTGTTTTCTTCTATTTACGTTGCATGTTTTCATAATTATGTTATTCTATATTGCTGTTATATAATTTGATTATGGCATATATAATCGAAAAGCGATGCTATTTACCTTCTCTTTTCAACCGTCTTTTCAAAATATCATAATTGTCGTAATATGGGGTATATATTGGATGTCTATCTCCATTCCATCCAGTTGTATGCGTTTTTCAGTGTATCGGAAGATCCGTTTTTGAAAAATGCATACAGTGAAGCAGAGGGTAATTTTTAAGTGATCATGAGAGGAGAAGGTTGGAAAGCTAATTGAAATGATGAGGTTGATACCATTGCTCGTAATCTAATACTCGTATGATTCGTGTTTTGGTGTTCGGCTTTGTTCATGTGAGCTGAAGTTTTTATTTTTGAACTTTGTTCATTAGATTGTGTCATGATATATTTTGTTTTACCAAAGGAGATCAATCATACATACGTTCTCTTTGGCGTGTCTTTTCAATTATAAACTCCGGTGAGGTTAGCCTTTGTTATCACGTCAGTAACAGTAATACAGTATTGTGTGGCAATGACCAATACTGGTTTCTTTCGTGCAAAAGTTATGCCATGAGCTTTGTTACTTGAGACGATGACAGAGTTGCGAGGCATAGAGCAGCTAGAACTATTATCTTCAAAGGCGTCATGGAGTTTTGATGTTCGAATAGTTCCCTTGAAAAGGGATAATTTGTATTTAGTTGTGATGTGAACACACTCGTGTTTCGAGATAGAGAGGTCATTAGAGCAGCTAGATTTCACGAGCCCTTTGGAATCCATTGCTAACCCCATGCATAAATCTTCATATGGCGGGAGGTGTCCTGTGAAATTGAGCTATCCCCTTATTCCCCTATGAAGATGCAAAAGTAAAATCGTTAAATAAGCCCATGCTTAATGCACTTTCCTCTATGTTTATGTCAGGAACATTGACCTTTTCAAGGCATAACATAGGCAATTAGGCACTGGGAAATCGTTAACGTATTCTCTAAGTAACTTGACTCTGCTAACATGACCAGCATGACATCTTTCAAGCTCTTCTCATGCATTGTTTTGTAATTTTGTTGGTAACCTTGGTACATTCATCAGCCACGTCTTTTCTTATTATCGTTTTCCACCGGTTTTTGTCTAAGCAGAAGTTGGATTTCAAGTTCCCTCTCACTGTTTCCTGCATACACTTCATATGCTCCTCTGTTGGAGCCTTTGTTGTAATAAAGATCTTGAAGATGAAACCGTTGATAGCAGTTGAGCCTGAGGATCGCTGGAAAAGAATATTTCCAATGTCATTTGTGTTCTGCATTAATATTGTCTTAGGGAATGTAAGCTTGCGCTACATACCTGTGTCCTTTATGCAAACTATCAAGTCATTTACCCCTGCTACAACAGGTAATTTGAGATCCAAGATTATAATTTTTTTTCATCTGCTTTTTTATATGAAAAATTCTGTGATCTTTTTCTCAATCATGTGTTGACAGATCACATTTTTCGTGCAGTTGTTTTGCAGTGGTTGGTCTGGCGAAAGTACTTTGACTGGAGAATCTGGGCTTCTTTAGTCCCGATTGTTGGAGGGATTCTTCTAACGTCTATGACAGAGCTTAGCTTTAACATGTTTGGATTTTTAGCCGCTTTATTTGGCTGTCTAGCTACTTCCACCAAGACGATTCTGGCTGAATCTCTATTGCATGGATACAAATTTGATAGGTACCGTCTCCACTCTCATGTTTGTTAATCTTTTACTTCCTGTTAAGTTCACGTTCCTGTTAGGAGCTTTTTCTTTTTTTAGTGTTTCGTGTACAAGCTCACCCTCTGATGCAATCGTCTGTGCACAGTATAAATACAGTCTTTTACATGGCACCTTTTGCGACTGTCATATTAGCGGTCCCAGCTTTGGTACTCGAGGGTCCTGGAGTTATATTATGGCTGAGCACAAATCCTTCGGCCTTCCATTCCCTAGTCATCATCTTTGGTTCGGGGGTGTTGGCCTTCTGTCTCAATTTTTCAATCTTTTACGTGATTCATTCTACGACGGCTGTGACATTTAATGTCGCGGGAAATCTCAAGGTGAGCTTGCCTATTATTGTGTACGTAGTTTTTATCTCCCTTTACATAGTCCTTTTCTTGTGCTACTTGTCATGTGATGACCAATGTTTTTTAGTGCATAAATGCCAAGCACCACTGATCATGTTCTGAGCTTTGTTAGCGTTGAACCTCTATCAGCTTGTTATGCCTTATATCTGAGTCAAGTTAGTCTAAAAAGATTGCTTTGCAATGACGACAATTTGGTAGACGATTCTGCTGATTAGCAATGATTTTTCAGCAAATGGTTACGCTTAACTGCTTATGTTTCATGCACAAAATTTGCTGTAATAGGGATAAAAATAAATTCTACGAAAGCCTATGTTATGAATCTAGCAATTACGAACTATCGTTATCTTGTGGTTTTGTTATTTAGCGCGGTGGTAAATGTAATTAAATGCATGCCACTGGACAAAACAGAGTTTTCTCGAGGTCACGTTGAAAACTTATCCTTCACTCCTCATATCATTTTAAAAAGTCGATTTCCTATCTTGTGTTTAGGTTGCCGTAGCAGTCTTAGTTTCATGGCTGATATTCAAAAACCCAATTTCGGGTCTAAATGCACTTGGGTGTGGTATCACATTAGTTGGGTGCACTTTCTATGGCTACGTAAGACACAAGCTTTCACAACAACCAACTGGGCAACCGAGAACGCCACGAAATCGGACAGAGATGGTACCGCTTGTAGCTGAGAAGTTAGATGACAAGGTCTAAACCGAGTAGCTTTCCCGGTGAAGCCCAAATTCTTGAAGTGGTTTACTATAGAATGACAATGACAGATAGAAAAACAAGGATGACGATGACGATGACATGGTACCTTCTTGTGTAGACATTAATGATATTCAGTGATTCACACAGGTAAAAAGTCTTTACTTCTCTTAAAATTGTAGTTACTGATAACATCTTCAAGATGAAAAAATTTCATGTCTTTCTACAGATACTGATAATTTGTGTTATTCACTAGCATCTATTTTACTTTTTACTCCGTACCTGGTAAAACATCTGTTGTTTAAGGTTTGACTTTTGCATGACATAATATTGATGATATTGTAGAGCTAAGATTTGTTTTCTTTGTCCTAAATTGTGATACTTAAAAAATTACAATTAAATGTTTAAAAAAATGAACCCGCAAAAGACCTAGACCCGACCCAGATCCGGGTTTGGGTCTTGGAATCTTGGACCCGACGGGTCTGTGTCCAATACATGCAAAACGGGTCTGGGTCTAGGTCCTATAGGACCCGATCCATTGTCAAATCAGGTGCACTCGGGTCAAGTCAAATTTAGTTGGATCAATCCAAATCATAAAACATAATCGAGTCTATTCACCCATGCATAAATCAAGTTAGATCTAGTCGATTCGAATCGAGTTCATGATTAGTTTTGCCCAAGTAGAAAACATATTGAGGACACTATTACCCATGCATTGGATGTTCAAACTCTACTTAGTCAACTCAAATGGTCTAAACAATAAACAAGATGTTGTCTTATTCAATCATAAACTATGCTTAACTATTACTCACACAAACACCTAGGCTGCTTAGTGATTACAACAAGTTTTTTACTGCAATAAATAAGTAAAAAAACATAACAATCAAACAATGTAGCATTCAAAATTGAAGACAGTTCACAGAATCTTAAGGTACACCCAACACCATTAAACTATTCCCCTTAAAAGTTTTACCCACCCAAATTTATGTTCTGACCTCCTCTGCCATTATTGTCACACCTAAATTCATAAACAATTTCACAAGGGAATTCAAGTGAGGTGATCATGACGCCGTCCTCGATGTTGGTACCCGTTTCTCAAATCATAAATTTTCAAATAAGACGGTCTTACACGAAATTTACTCTTCTGCGACAGATCTAATTAGTAGTTAATTAATAATTTACATTATAATATTATAATCATAATAACAATAACAACACTAGAGAGTTATGTCCCCTAAGCATTAGGAAACTACATGGCAAATAACTAATGACACATATCACATTCTCTTTGATTCTACATGATAATTTTAATGACATGAGGAATTTTCTCTGAAAATTCAAATTAAATTAGAGAACTAATTACTTGATTAACTAATTAATCAATGATTAATTAGGCTAAGAGCCAGAAGTTCTTCTGCCATCTAGTGCTAATGAGGTAGCCACCCATGCCTTTGCTTTGCTTTCTCACACCAATTGTCAAACACTCTCCATTGTTAATGCACTGCTCCACAAAGTCCTCTGAGTTGCTCATCCCAAATAAGCTGTGCCGAACACCATATCAAACATCGACTCAAATCAAATCAATTCAATTGAACTCTTCGATTTTCATGATTACAAAGTCTACCATTTTGATTTAGACTTTGATTAGCCTATTCAATCTGTGTCTATGTTACCATGACTCGGCTGCAAGTGTCGGACACTAGCGTGTTGTTGGAATGTCATTACGAAAAAGTTTCATACTTTTGGGCACGTTGGCCTAACAAAGTGAACTGAATCGAGTTACTTGATTAGAATTGACCCATTACGGTACGACCCATGTATAATTGGTTTCAAATTTGACAAGAGTCCATAAATAATTCAATAATACACCAAAAACTTAGCACAAGTAGACCCAACCCAAACTGACCATCCGCACCTGATCTGAATGACCCATTTGCCAGGTATGGACACGATGTCAAAGTAACGTGTCAAAAGATTATAGATCTACATATCGAACACAAATTCTTGTTTACGACAAAAAAAAGATTTGAACTTTTGATTCATTATTGGAGAAAATCAAAAGGAAAAGGGACCTACCAAGTCATTATTGGAGAAGGTTTCTTCTGGCCTAACACCAAGACTGATACTTCAAGCTTCTTCACTTGGCTCAGTACAGTTGCTAGTTTTGGCCCTTGTATCACTAGTGCCTCTACTTCCACCTTCGAATATATCACCAAAATATATTACATGAAAACCAAATAATGCCACACATTTTGAAACATAATCCTACTTAATAACTCAAAAGATTCAATCTTTTTTAGTACTCTCTCTATCTCAGTCATTTGTTTACAATTCTCTCAAATCCCCTCACAAAATAGTCAAACTGTAAAATAGTCAAACTCTTATGTTTTTCAAGAGACTTTTACACACTTTAACACATTTGCTCATTACAAACAAAGACTTGAACCATTAGAATGAAGCTAAGATATTGAATGAAACAAACAAAGAAAGTTCTCAACTTTGCTTAGCTACTATAAGAGGTAAGACATACGAGTAGATCTTAATAAAACCGTCATATGCATACGACAATATCTTCCCAAAGATCACTACTTTGACATAAGTAACCAACAAAGTACGCATCAAAACACGAGACAAGTGAGACACAAGATGAGACACAAAAGACGAGACGTAAAATAAACTCAAAATGAAGGATGAATAAACCTCAGGTTTGCAAGCCTTGCAAAGAGAACCAAGAGAAGCAGCAAGATTAGTAGTAGTAGAAGAAGAAGAAGAAGAATCATCATAAGAAATGACATGAAGAAGAGTGAGCCAATCACCCTTATTAGTTACATGAGTAAGGGCCCACATCATAGCATGCTTAGATCTTGCACTTTCATCAACAACCACCATCACTCTCTTCTTCACACCACCACCACCGTAGTCACCACCGCAAGCACCACCGCCGTACATGTTTACACCATCCATTTCCTTCCAACATGCACCCATTTCACCACCATGTGAGTACCTTCCATTGCTAAACCCTAGACCACCATTTGCCCATCTTTTTGAGGTTGACTTCCACCCTTCCTTCATACTTAGCTGTCTTAGGATGTTTCCTGAGCTGGGCATGGTTTTGAATTATCTGAAACTGTGCGTAGAAGGTGTTTGATGAAATGCGTGAGTGAAGGGAAGTTGGAGTTGTGGAGCAAGTTTGAGTTTTTTGAAATGGGTTTTTGATGGAGTGAAGTGGGGTTTTGTTATTTTTTGCAGTAATAGATGAAATGTACGAGCTTGGGGGTATGTAGAGAAGGTGTTTGATGAAATGCTTGAATGAAGAAAAAGTTTGAGTAATGGAGCTAAGTGTAAGTTTTTTGAAGTGGGTTTTTAGGGAGTGAAGTGGGGTTTTATTGAAGGAGGCACAGAAAAGAGAGTGAATAGACAGGACTCAATGAGTGGGCAAGTGAGAAGCTCATAAAGCTGTGGGGAAGGAGTAGGGAATATGGTGTATGGGAAGAGATGGTGCACACAAATGCACAATGGGTTAAAGCTTAAAAGAAGTGTATAATGTGTTTGGTTCCTCTTTACCATAAATGTAACTCATGTTCGATGACGATAGGTTACAGGTTCGAATCCTCTCTCTTGCTGTATTGTCCTTGTACCTCGTATTATACCCTAAACAAAAAGTTATGTTAATGTGTTTTTTGCTTTTTTACAATTTACCCTAACGTTTTTGGGTATCTATGATATACCCTTGAATTTAACCATCATTCTATTAAGTTAACACTCCTTTAACCCATTTCAGCTATTTCTCTCTCTTAGCACCGTTGTTTAGTTTTTCCAAATTAACAAATTACATGAGAGTTGTTGAATAATATTATCCTTGAAAACACTCTTAAACCAAAAGTATAATTTACTTCATAAATTTCTGATTAGTTTTTTTTTAGATTTTGTTAATGGTTTGGTGAGTTATTATGCAGATTAACGTGATGTAATCTTAGAGAGTGGGATGGAACAATGATTATATTGGTAGGACATCAAAATGGTTAGAGGGAAAGACAAGTTTGTTGATTAGTGTATGTATCTATATTATCAAAGAATATAGAGGTAGAAATAAAATCGTAATTGGGAAATTGGTAATGACATACATGCAGTTAATGTATGAACTGTTCTGAATTCAAACGAAATTATATACGGAGTAGTACAACATATAGATATGGAATGGGTGCATGGATTTGGATAACGTTGTAGATTAATTGAACAACAAAATAATAAGACACCATAATTACTAAGTTGGTCTTTCAAAAAAAAAAACTCGATATTTAATTGTTTCTTATATACTCCATAGTTTAGATCTCATTTTATCATACTCCGTATTAGTGTTTATTTATTCACATCTATTTTGCTACTCAATATAATAAGACGCTAGCAATTTTTAAGAATATCTTTCCGCAAATTACATTACTCTTGTGAATTTACAATCTATATATACTATTAAAACTAAATATTTTCAACAAATTTCCCAAAACCATACCTAACTCCTCTCTTAGGTTGCCACATCATATTGCTCTGCCACATCAGCACAGAAAACCGACCCTTGCGCGCCTCACTCATGCGTTTCATCCTTAGGCAAATCCAAAAGCCCTTCCCTCAATCGTGAAATTCCCCAATCAATTCCCAACTTTTAATTGTAATTATTCTTTGAAGTCACACCTCAATTCCCAGAATTCGACTAATTGAAACGAACGGGGAAAATTAGGGTTTTCGATTTTGGGGATTTGCTGGAAAACTCTAAAATTGGGGAAGAATCAAGGAGGTGTAGTGAAATTGAAGAGAATTAATGCAGAGAAAAGCTAATTGATGCCCCGAAATAGATGAACGAAATTAGGGTTTTCCTGGAAAAATTCTGAAATTGGGGAAGAAATTAGGGTTCCAGAATCGTGAAACTGAGAGCAAAGCAGCGAAAACAACGAACAAAGGTCCAGAATCGTGAGAAACTGATACCAATGTTACAGGTTGCAGGAGATCTCTGAGGAATCTCGAGTTACCTTAACAAGCTCAACAATGGTGAACACAAGTAATGAAACAGTGAAGTATAGAAAGGATTGAGAGAATTCAGAGAGAAGTTCTTGTGATTTTATTTCTGTAAAAATGATGAATGAATCAATACAAATGACTTTCTCCTATATTTATACTCTTCAACTACTTACAATAAACTCCTAACTGATTGCCAACTGTCAACAACCTCTTGTAACAGACTTAGCGACACAACCTGTATCAGCCTCAAACCCAAACGTCCTTGTAAGTGGTTCGTATTCGCCGTCAGGTACGATTCGTTTAAAATCTCTTCGTCCCGAGTGTAACTGAATCATGATCGATCTTCAAGCCATGTGGTTCGTGCGCTGACTTTTTAACTCATACCTCTTTTAATTGACTATTTTCTATTGTTTAAATTGCTTAGGTTTTGTGGTTATTTTATTGTTTGAATTTGTTGTGATTTCAGTATGGTGATGCTTATAAATTGATTTCATTAACTTTAATGGCTATTTTTTTCGATTTATTAGCAATTTAGTTTTAATGCGTTTTCAAATTATAGGCATCCTCTTTATCATTTCTAAAGTGTTTTTTTGTGATTTCCGACGCTGGATAGTCACCGTCAAACTGCAGTAGTACCATCAAACAACAACAACAACAACAACAACAGCGGAAATTATTGTTGTCGGTGCGTTGATTGGTTGCGGAAGTTGTTTCGTATGGATATCGACTCGCCGCAGTCGTCTGGCGGCTCCGCTTTGTCTTCTGAATACTCCGCCGCTTCGGATTCTTCCTCCTCTCTCTCTGCTCGCATTCGTGTTTTGCAGGTACTCTTTTTTTTTGGTTATGATTCAATTTTCTGTTGTTTGATTGCTGATTATTTGAAATTTGAAGTGTTTATGAATGTTTGGAGGTTAATTTCTGGTGAGTGCAGTGGAAAACAATCAGTAATTTTTCCTCATTTTATCAGAATGATGAATTGTAATGAAAAGTTGTGGTAGTTTCTGGCGATGTTTTTCGGTTTCAAGAAACGTTTTTTCCGCTAACCTTTCGGGTACGCAGTATTGATAGTTGTTTTGAGTAAAGGGCCAACTGACTTCCTAAGTCGTTCACCGATACTCACACAGGAAATTGAAGACCGATATCCCTAGATTGTCGTCCTTAGGCGTGCGATCATTCAGGTAATTGTAGAATTGTCACCGTCCCTCATTAGGCCTTCCTCGGCTGCTTCAAACAAATTTTACACTGTTTTTGTCGCTGATTTCTTAGATACGCTTTGTTTTGGGGGAATTTTTAAGTTCACTGTGTTAGTGCTTCTATTTGTGGTGTTAGTTGGAATTCTCTGTTTGCTCTATCTTAACCAACGTCACGACCAGACACAAAATTGGTGTTTGTAAGTTATTGAAAATTCTGAATTCTTTTGTGGGTAATAAAGTTCTTTCAATTGTTTTAGTTTTAGGGTTACATGTCTCAACTCTTAAAGGTTTGGCTGTGATTTTTGTGTTCCTGTGCTACTGCGTTTGTACTGCGTCATTATGCTGCTGCATTTTGTACCGCGTCACTCTGTTGCTGTGTTGTGGCTGCTGTTGTGCATTTTTCGATGTCGGTGCAATGATTGTGTGGTCGTGTCTACTATTGTCAACCTATAACGGCGTTGTGCATCTGTGTTGTCGCTGCTGCTAACATTTATTGTCGCGGCGGTACTTCGTCTGCCGTGAATTCTTTTAATATATGCCATTTGAACATCGTCACCACCGCCGCTACTTTGACAATAATTCCTTTGTTTTCCTGTTATCAGCGACTACTTGGTAACAGTGTTTGATATGACTTACTCCGCATTAGGTTTGCATTTTATTCATAAATTGCTTGACGTTTTTTTATTATAGAATTGTACTCCGTAGAATACAATATTGATATATATTTATTATGAATTACGTTCAAAACCCCACTTAACTGCTTAACTAATGAAGTTTCAATGCCTTACAAATGTAAGTTGGATTCTCAATGGCCAAAACAAATGGACCTGCCAACAAAACAGGCTCTAGCGAAGATCATCTACTAGGTTTAAAATCTGCGTTTTGACGAAATTAACACGTGCAAGTAAGTATTCTTAAGTAAACAGACTACTCTATTCTACAAACACATATAGCGGCCCTAGCCCCTAAAAGGACCCAAAAAAGGAAAGTGTCTGCACAAGTTAAAGAATGTTATGTTGTTATCATCAGCTATTTAGTGATGTTTATATTTGAGAATATATCAAATATATCTTATGTGATACGTTTTCATTTTCAGTTACGACTACAAAACAAAGAAATAAAACCACAAGTGAAGAAGTTGTGTGCATTGACCAACCTAGAACACTACTAAACAAATCGTCTACTCAAGTACTCAAAAACTGGTATGTATTTTTTGTTGGACATCTAATAGCAAAGCTTTTCAAAGTGAAGGTAAAAATCTCAGGCTCTTCAAACATGTCATGTCAGCCAAACTTCAGGAATCTAAATCGTCGTCTCTTTAATTTCACATTGAGTTGATCCCATGCCTTCTCGGGTCCCTTTCTCTCAATTAAATGCCTTAAACTGATTAAATCAATAGCATACGGAAAAGCCAAATCAACTGATTTTTGTAATCAATGGCAATCTCATTTGTCAACAAAATGGCACTTTTCAAAGAATGGTTGTAGGTTTTCATCTCTATCTTTCCTCCTCATTTTCTATATATTTTTAATACTTCGTTCTAATTATTGGTATCATATTAATGATAGGCGGCAAAAGATTCTGGAATGAAACTCTATTGCTTAAGGTAATTTGCAGTAATATGCTTAATTGGATTTTATTAAAAGTAATGGTTTGAAAAATGTTATTGCTTTTCGTGATTGTCCTCATGAGTAGGATAAATTTGTTCAAGTTTATGGAGGCTTCACATGTGCTCTAAATCTTGTATGTGATTTTTTGGTCAATGTGGGTTCTTTTGTTGGTCAAGCTGTGAGTCTCTCTTTCCTCCCCTTCTTTTTCAAGATTTAATGTCTACGATTCATGATGCATTTCAGTTAATTCTTTTATAGTTTGATTTTTCGATGTCGTTTTTTGTTTTGTGGAAAAGTTTCATATTTGTGTTGCTTTCTGTGGAGATTTCATTGACCTGTTGATTGCTGGTGTTGCCTGTACTGTCATAGTGTCATGTCAATCTTCAACTTCACATTGTTCAGTAAGACTTGCAAAGTACTTAACCAAAATGATGTAATGTTGTACATTGACGATTTCACGATACAAATTCATATAACACATATCCTCATACCTGTTTTTGTTGTTGTCTTCTGTAAAACGAAGCCAAAATTTGTTTAGAATACATTGAGAATTAGCCTTCTGTTAAACCAATAGATTGCTTCAATATATTCTGAATCACTATGGTTTATTACCAAAAATTATGCACTTACCAGTATTATGAATTGACAGTGTTTTCCCTCACGCTGAATTTGCCTCCACCATTGCTTCCGTTCAACATTATCAACCAAATTTCTGAACTAGGCTTAGGTAATTGAATACATGTTTTGTGTCTTTTTGAACTTAATTTTAGGATTGTCCTTCGTTTTTGGTTTTCTTGTGTTGCTGGTGACGGCTACCCCTAAGTTGTAAGTTTGCTTTTGTTTTGTGCTTTGTTTATATTTATCATCGAGCACGAGTATTAATACGAGGTTGTCATCTATATAATACCAGTCTCCTTACTAAACAAAACGCAACACTCCTGCTGTACCTACTACGTCAGCAAAATCAGTGAAAGCACAAATAAACCTTGCCACGTCAAACATAAAAACACAATCTGCCTTACCCCTGAACTCCTATGTTCAAGCTTGGAGAAGCCAAAAAGTCCCCAATTTAATCGTTTTGGAATCAACTTTCCGCTCCCAATTCAATTGTATGTTTCATTCAATTTTGTAGAATTTTAATGGTCCCTCATTACACCTTGCTCGGCTATTTCATACAAATTCCACCACACCATTGTTGTTGATTGCTTTGGTATGCTTTTTTTGGGAATTAGAAATTCATGGTGTCAATGCTTATATTTGTCCTTTTGTACGAATTATGTGTTTGCTTTATTTCAACCCACGTCGCGACGGACACAAAATTGGTGTTCGTGGACGATTGAAAATTTAGAATCTTATTTGTTTGTGAGTTACCGCTGTTTTTGCACATTTCGTTCGTGTCGGTGTCGGTGATTATGTTGATGTGTCTCTGTTACTGTCAACCTATAACATCGCTGCGTATCTGTTGTTGTCGCTGCTGCCGCTAAATTTTGTTGCAACATCTACTCTAAATTGATCATTGGATTATTGTTCAATTTCTTATACGGATATTAGAAGTGAAAAATATTTGCCACTTTAAGTTAGATGAAATAAATCGAACTAAAATCACGTGCAAAAGTTTTGTTTGTACTCGCTTAATAAATGTTAAGAGAGGACTGGAGATTTGTCATTAAACATTTCCTGTATTAGTGACCTTAGTTTTGAGGAAGATGTTTTTTTATTAGTTTTATCATGTGTTAGTTGCTTTTGAAATCTTCATAATTTTTTCATACTTCTTATTTGTGTAATTCAGTGAGATGGCCATTTGAAATCTAAATGATCCTGATGAGTTTGCATCTTTGATTGCCGTCACTATGTGATATGGGTGGTTATAAACGACTTTGATTAAATATTGACGAAATTGATAATGTTGTTTTTAAATTTAAAGGGGCAATGATATGGCGAGCATAGAGAGTTCTATGCTGATCTTTATAGAGCTTTCACAGAAGGATCGTACGCCGCTCGAAAGCTTAAACCCACTTTCTGTTTTGCATTATTTTATTTTTTATTTTTCCGTTAATTTGACATTCAATCATGATATCCCTTTGCTTGAGGATCACTTGATCGACTCTTTTGGGTTGACAAATCAACTCTTTTTGGTCGACAAATCGACTTTATGGCGCACTCGTCTTTGATGTTAGATCACTATGTCGACTGCTAAATGTATGAATCTAGGTTAAGAAAACATTTGCTGAACTCTATGAGATTGTGTTGGTAATTGTTAAAAATCGAATGACTATATGCAGTTCCCCTAGAGCTTTAATCTCACGCGCCAAAAACAGTTTCAGTGACAAAATTCATAAGATTTCATGTTTTATCTTTGGAAGTTTGTATTCTTGCATATCTAATCTCCAAGTAAACCCTTATTTCGATGAACTGTATGTGTATCTTATAGTTGTAGGTTTGATCGACTGATGGAAGAGTTGGTGTATATCATCTTGACAATGCGCAACAAAGCAAGAATTCTGTCGTCAAATGTCATAAGGATGACAACGTTATTTTTTAGGTAAACTCAATTGACTTCCATACGGTAAGTTGTATTTGATGTTATTTGTATGGGACTTCAGCTGCTTTGCAATAGGACGACAGCGATCTAACCTTTCGTAGGAGAACTAGAAACGTGGTGTACGAAGAGACGTATTCAGATTTGTGACCGTTGTAGGTATATATTACAAATATTTAGCTAGACTGTATAAATGTTTTACTTTGGTTAATTTAAGATGATCGTGTCGTTTGTTTTACTACTATATTAGTAGCTATGTTTGCTCTTGGTTGAATCAACAATATTGGGAATTAAACTTAAAATTTGTGTTTCTGCCACCGTGTTCATGTTTCCATCGCTTTCAGTGCATTGTTGTGGCTGTAGTAGCGTTTTGCGGTTGCTACGCGTTACTATCGACAATGTTGTAGCTACGTCAACCTGTCGCACCTGTTGCCGGTGCGCGTTACTGTCTCTACGCTATTGCTGCTAGCTACCACAGTAAGTGCTGTTATATCTGCGTTGTTGTTGTTATCGTTGCTATTATTATCGTAGTTACTGCCTATGCTATTGTTGTCACTAAGGCTTTTATTGTCGCCAAACTAAAAACGACAAAATGCAAGTGGTGAAAACAAGATACAAGTTCCGACGAAAAATAAAGCCACGGAAAAAGGCAAACAAAACTTCAAAAAGGAGAACCGGCGACGAGCAAATCAAGAGAAACATATCGATCAGTCATCTTTGTTACGAAAACTTGCTACCTTGGTTACATTTCTTTTACACTGCTATGTTCCAAAGGGATTGATTTTAGATATGTAGTTTTATTTCATCATGTATTGAAAAAATGGACGCAATGTGTACTTAAAAAAATACTAACAATAAACGCTGAAGGACATTTACCAAAAACTAATCTCTTAAGGCCTACGTTTAAACAGGAGTTTGAGAACGCCTCGTGAATTTCACGGGTCGCATTACTAGTTGCTAGTTCAATTACTCATCTACTTCGCATTACTATAACTATCATCTCTATATTATTCATATTTAACACAAGATCCCATTTGAGAAATACAAAATAACGTCACTTTATACTTTTTACAACTATAACAAGCGTATTCATAATGTTCATTCCGATTAATAAGTCACTTGCTTACAACCAAATGACTATAGCAAAATCAATGGAAAAACAACACGATACTCTTCCATTCATCTAAATTTTTACGATCTCCCGTAACTCATCTAATTTATCCCGATACATTTTATCTTTAAGTAATTATTTTTATTTATGCATAGTTAGATACTTAGATAGGAAAGAGTAGTTGCAACAAAAAGGCTAGAGATACACCAGGTGTGTAGAAATCTACTGTGAGGTGAAAGTGTGGTAAGAAAATGAGGAGAAAAGGAAAGTGAAATTTCTAAGTGTGAGGGTGGTGTGTAGAGATTGGTGTATCTCTATCATCTTCCTAGTTGCAATGATGTACTCTAATTTTAAAGAGACAAAGAAGAGAAGAAGGTGGTGAAAGTTCACGAGAATAACTGCCAAAGATGTGGCTTTACTCTGCCAATTAATTTCATCTTCTTTTCTATACTCAATTGATTCTGTACTACTCCTTTCTTTCTTTGTTTCAGCCTTTGTGTTTTTATCATCATTATTATTATGGCTTTGAACCTCCAAAACGATGCTCTATTATTATTATCATTGCATGCATGCACTTTATAACCTTTAGTATCCGGTTCTTGTTCTTTTGCTTCAATTTTAATAATATTGTGTTATATCGTCTTATGCTAAAGCTCGTAGATTTAAAAACTGGGAATCATATAAATTTCATTTATATCGTACACTTGAAAAATTCAGGTCATTCTGCATGCTAGATTTAGCCTCGTTGTAAAATTGTCGTTTTAAGTGCCAAGCAAAAACTCAATTTTTAAGATGCCTAGATAAGGAGTACATGCTTACATGATTGATAATAATTAGATAAACTAAGCAATAAAAAAAATATATAAAATGCCCCATAATAATGTCATACGGAGTACTAAAAAGAAAATGAAATAGCGTCACCGATGACGGACACTCACACACATATTCTATGCATGCTCCTTCCTAATTGTAAGGGCCACGATATTTGTATGAGAGGGCGGTACTAAAACTCGGTATACCACCCGATGAGTGATGACAAACCACTCACACACATATTCTACACTTGCTCTTTCCTAATTTTGGGCCCATAATATTTGTTTGAGAGAGCAGTATCAAATTCAGTACCACCCGCTAACGTTCTATCCATATTCATATCCTATTAAAAATAGAACGACTCCTATCTCAATTTGGATCCTCTCCATTTCTTTCTCTCCATTTTCTCTCTAATACATTAATATTTTAATATATTTTCTCTCTCCTTCATTAAAACATTATTTTTATCAAATAATTACAACCCTTAGATTTTTCCAAGATCCGATCTCCACCATTGAAAAGAAATGGATGTCCATTTCTTTTCAACAAATGGAGAGGATCCTTACCCCTCCTATCTACTCTATCTACTCCAATATAATGTACGAGTAAATACTACGAGTAGTAATTATCCATTTATTTAGTGCATTTATGTGCTGGTTGATCAAATGAAATTTGTTAGCATTAAATTCAAATCTCGAGATTGCCCCCCATTATAAGATTTCTTAATTGCAAATTAGTCAACTGTAACCGTGTAGATTTAAGTGTAAGATGACAATAATTCAGTACTTTGAGATTTAAGCATTAATTAACCACCTTAACTACAGGACGGAAGTATTATCGATAGTAAGTCTCAGGCTTGAAATTCATTTCCTTTGTTGTAATGACCTAGTGCCTCATTTCAAAAACGGTTAATTCGGATTGTATTGTTAAAATTAAAATACAGGGTATGAAATTTTTGGACTCGTTATTCCGGCATCTTTAAGACTGATCGAGTTTGTAATTTTTAGACACAAGTACAAAATTAATATTGATTGTATATATTGTTAATACTATCATACCAAGTTTAAAATTAAATATACAGGTATAAAATAGCTTTAAGAAATATTACGTGTATCGTAGACTATTAAAATACTTTTACACTATTATCGGAATAAATTTTAAGGTACAAGATTCCACTAATAAATTTAGACATGTACGTATAGAGGTGGCAATCGGGTCATTTCGATCGGTTTCGGATCAGTTTATTTCGGATCGAATTGATTTGGTTCATATGTGTTTCGATTTGATTGATTCAATTGATTTTGTTTTGACACGGATCTCAATCGATTAAAGATAATTTTGGTTCAATACGGGTTCAAGTCAGGCTAATATCAGATCAGTTGATAATCGAGTCGAGTTATATTCAAATCAGATATTATTCAAATCGGGTCATTGTTCGGATAAAATATGAAATTGTTGTATCTTCAATTTTGATTTCATTTTGAATCCGCTTTGCATGCTTCTAAATTTTTCGCATATAAAAATTATGAAATATGTTTCGAAATATGGAAAAGAAGTTTAAAAGTCTTACATTTTATATTAGTATACAGATTTTGTGTTTTGATGAGTTTACCCGTCTCTTAGTAAATTATATTATTGCTTTTAAAATGTAACGTATACTTAGGATAATCTTGTATTATTGTTTGTCCCACATTGAAGGAATGACGCAAATGTGGTGAATTTTCTTTGTATAAAGAGTTACAACATCCCACATCGAAAGATTAACAAGAGTTGAAGTAATATTATGATTATAAATAGAGTCATCTTCATTATTTTCAATTATCAAAATGCTCTTAAACACTTTCGTACAGAGTTAACAAGTTGATATTATACTTGTATGGCTCTTGTCATATAAAGTAACCATTAATATATATTTGTATATGAGTTAAATGTTCTTTTGATCTAGGTCAAATCGATTATTTTTCGGTTCAGTTGTCTTCGGGTTCGAGTAAAATAAATTCGGGTTTATAACAGTTCAGGTTTATTCGACGACGGATCTTTTCAGACATGTGTTGAATTTCGTTCGATTCGATTCGATTCAAGCTCATATCAGTTCTGATTAAGTTTAAGTTAAACTTTTCAGATGTTCGATTAGATGTCGATTCCAACAATTTCAGTCGGTTATTCGGATTCAGTTTCATTTTGCCAGGTCTATGTACGTACAGTGTGCGTAATAAATACAGTAATATACGTACATTAGAAAAATCAAAAATGGTGAGATTATATATATGATGCATTGAAAAAGGGGTGTCACAAGATAATGCAACAGAAAATTATGTCGTATTTTATGTGAGTTTATTAGGTTGATATAGAGATCTCACGCATCAGTGATATCTCTTTCAGGTCATCCTCGTGATTTTCTATCACATGATTCACAAGTCATCTCCTTATCATGAACAAAACAAACTTAATTCTATAATCGAATTAATAATACTTTGTATAATTTATTTGAATTTCATGTTCAATAATTCACTCTATTTTACTTCGAATTATCCTCATAAACAATATAATAATAATACATGTTAAGAGAATCGTCAATTTATTTATCTTTTTAAAATAAAAAGGTAAATAATGATTGAGACAGAAAAAAGTAACAAATATGGCTCAGTTTCATTATGAGGTGAGTTTTACCCTTTAATTTTTTATAAAAAGTTATTAGCCCAAATTTCTAAAAATCAGACAATTAAATTCCTTGTGATTTTTATTTTATTTTATGAAAATCGTTTGATAGTTAGTGTTGATCTACTTATTTTTGAAATATCGAAGAGAAAGATAATTGTTCCATATATAACGTGAGAAACCATCTGCTCCGTACATGATATTTAAAAGTTGGAGGGAGCCTTATTTAATGATAATTACTTTAAACATTTGTTGCCTATATGGGGATGGTATAGTCTAGGATGATTACAGAAAATATTACGGAGTAGTAAATGTACACGTACTTAATTCAAGGAAATTCTTACGGATTAAAAAAAATATTGCTTGCGTTGATAGTGTTTACTTAAATATTTTGAAAAATATCAAAGAAAAAAAATGATTTTTTTTTCAAAATGTGAGAAAAGCATCTACTCTACTCCGTATTAAAAGTTGGAGACTGGAGAGTATTATTTAATTTTAATGACGATCGCCTCGTATCGGTAGTCTCAATGGGGATATGATGATGGTCTAACTCTAGGATGATGAAATAAAATATTACTAATATTACTACGTATTATTTTTTAAAGTTGTGCACTTGTGTACATACGTTAAGGATGATTTTGTACGCGGTACTTAGTGTACACTATTTTCTTCTTGAAAATTAATTAAAGAAATGTTTGCACTTTTAGGAAAACGTTTACATTTGATTTTTGTAAACTAACTATGTATATTATGCAAACGTTAGAATTTGGCGCTTACGCTTAATCGGATCACGAAGACGTCAGCCTGCAGAAAGGGTGGTGACGCACAGTATGGTTTGCAGCTACTATGCACGCCGGAGGTTTACTCCAATACACCACAGAATGGCGGCTCCTAATGCGTTATCCAAAAAAAACGTTAGAAAAGCTGAAAAGATCGTAAAAGTGAATAATAATAATAGAGTACTCCTATAATCTATTTTTGTAAATTTTCACAGTATTTGTAATTTGTATAGGTACTAGTCTACTACTACACCATTATATTGTTACATGCCGTATTTGTAATTTTGTATAGAGTACTCCTATAAGGCTATAACCTATTTTTGTAAAAAATTTACCGTATTTCTAAATTTGTATAGGCTACTATTTTTATAAATTTTATTTGTACATTTGTATAGGCTACTACTACATGATTATATTGTTAGATGCCGTGATGATGCTGTAAAAAAAGTACAACCATGCATGCATGTGCATGCAATTTCGTCAAATTGGCAGACGTTATTCTGTTAAAGTTGTCATCAAGTGAATCAACGCAAGCAACGCAATTATTTTTCCTCCATACGTAAATATTCTGTGATGAAATTATTTGATTTATTTTAACATACATTGCCACATTGGTAAATAATAGGCCATGTTGCTCTTGTGAAGGTATTGAATTCATGACCATACTTGTGAAAATAATTTAATTCTTTGGTTATTGCGTGCATACAATTTCAAATTATATTACTCGTATTTGTCTTCTGATTCGTACGTTTCTTTACTTTTTTTCTTTTACTAAATTTTTACCTAAAGTAAAATATAAGATGTTACCGAATATCGAGTGAAGTACATTATTCTCATTCACTTGTATAAAAACCCTCATAAAAGTTGCATTAGTAAAAAATGAGATAGATGGATTAGAAGGAAATACCCTTTTCCGTTCGCTAACATTGACCATTTCATTATGAATTCATAACACGAAATGTTGGATTTATACGATACATGCATGCTTCGATTATTACTGTTGCTACCAATTGAATCTACTTGGAAAATAATTAGTGCTTCGAACAATTTAAAAATTGATTTTTAATATTTTGTAACAACTTATAATTACATTACATCAAGAAAATATCTTAAAGTTCTGACTATGATCAATACGGATGAAGTAATTTAAATTGTCGTAACTGAAATAATTTTACAATTTTGTTATGAATTGTTTCAAAAATCTATCTCTTCTACGTACTCTTATTGTGCTGCAACCATCTGCATGAGTTCATTGGATACAAATAAATATGTAATGAACGTTTCATTGCTTCGGTTCATTATTACAATGCAAAAGTACTTATTGATATACCATATAGAGTACTCCGTACCTTGCATTATTGTACCACCAATAATTAATACGAGTTGTACACTATGATTGAAAATATTTATTAAACCCAACAACTGTTACGAAATACTCCGTAAATTATACATACAGAGTATGAAATTTGAAAAGTTGAACATAAAATGGGAAGCAATAAATCTCTAAGTGGTACGAAACAACTACTCTATGGACCTTTATAGGTGACCTATCAGCGTATATAATATATACTTGTGTTATGTATAAACGGATATCAAATAAATGTCAGTAAAGTAACAATTTTAACGTTAATGTTACGGAGTACTACTTTTTAATTTAGATTTTAAAGTGAGAATATTAAGTTGCAAAGTTATCACATTAAGCGATAAAAATAATCACATTTTGATTGCAAGTAACTAACATATTGTATGCATAAAACCGTTTTTAAATAATTTTGTACTTTTATAATAATATAAATTCTTGTGTGAGTTAGACTTTAAAATAAATTATTGTAAGTCCGTCTTATTTGTTCTTGATTATATAGTTTTTGTACCATTAAAGTGATAATTATGATTAATTGTTACGAAATTATTCTTAGTACCCATGTAAGTGACTTTAGTAGATTTGTTTCATGTTTTTGTACCATTTTAACTGCAATTTATACCTTGATATCACAATAATTTAATGTGAATTCTGTCTCACTGGATAATTACTGAATAATACTCTTTCCATTTTAGTGAATTGTTTATAATTTGACTTTTTTTGTGAGGGATATTTAAGAGAAGGGTAAACAAATGACTGAGACAGATGAAGTAATAAAGACAAAAAGGTTGAAAGTGAAATGTGAGAGTAAAAGGGGACCCCAAAAAAATTGATTAAAATGGTTAGGTTGCAGAGAGTTAAATTGAAGAAAGAAAGGCGTGTAAGACCAACATAATTACTCCCGAGTAATTCGCCGGGTCCAATCTACCCTCTTCTAAAAACTTATCGTCTACTTTCGGATTTACTCCAAACCATATGTAGTAACTTTATAGCTTAGGGAAAATAAAGTAAAAAATTTTAAAACGAAATATACAATTTCCACAAACTTACCCCCTCATGCAATTGCATTATTGTTGATGCCAAATTAAAGGTAATACAAAGTAAGAATTATTTATGATTGTGACGGTTATTAAAAATATAATAGGTTTTATGAAAGACTGTCTCACAAAGAAAAAAAATACAGTAAATACTAAATACTTTAAAATTTAACTACCACTTGTGTGAGAGGTGTTACAAAAAATTTATTGTCACTTTCTCAAATAAGTATTTGTGTTTAAAATATGCTGCGAAAGCGATTGAAAATACTCATATGACATTTTAAATGAGTATATTTATTTGTAATTACCAATATGAGGATGAACAACGCAACAATTCCTAGCTTCTATAAGCTTGTAGGTTCTTTAAACCCACCACGATGGACTAAAATAAAGCTAGTCATTGTAGCCTCACAGCTTGGTGCCTCATCTATTTAATAAAAGACACATACGTACTTTGTAAAGAACTTCCACATGTAAGGTCCCACATCGATGAAATATAAGAGAATTGTCTAACTTATAAACTAAAGGAGTTACTCTACCCATTGCCAGTTGGTTTTGGGTTGGAGCATTTGACGGTTTGACATTCTTCTCTGCAGTGTGCACACCTGCTCGCTTATCGTTCTTAATAAAGACTTGTGTTACGCAAGATGAATGAAGGGATAGAAATAACACTAGACCAAAACAACATCTGTGTTCAAAAATATTATATTAAGAATATATTTACGTTTTAAAAAAAATGTTACGCAAGATGAAGAGAATGAAGGGAAGTGAAAATGGAAAACGTTAAAACGTTGGAGTGAGTGCATTCAACTGAACCAAATTATGCGTGCAAACTTGTGTTTGCTTCAATTTTTAACCTCTGTCATAACCTCTGCATATCACCCTAAATTATTTGTAGAGCTAGTGTTTGAGTTGTGAGCATCTTCGATACAACAAGAGCTTCAGTAAAATCGGAAAAGGTAAAAAAGTACTCGTAAATAGATTAAGTTACAAGTTACTACGACACGGGAGATGTTATATTAGACGTGATCAAACAGGATTGAATGCACCTAACCTAGCTACCTAGATTCTCGAGATCACGTATTGATAACCAGGGGCGGTTAAGGACCAGTTTAACCCCGTCCATTGGAAGGCGTCATGCATTTTTTACATAATTTATGGCCATGTTTACACACCTTTAATATGATTTGATTAGATAATATTGTTGGTGCTTAAAAGTAAAAACTACATACTCAACCCGAAACAACAACGGATATTTGTTGGTGTAAAGCCAAGACCTAGCCCACCCTACTTTTGTAGAATCAAACTGAAACGGTCTGCTGGCAATTAACATAAATACGAGTACTCCGTATTATGAAGCAAGACATTTTTTGTATAGGTTAGTTAATAAGAATATAAGAAAGTGGTTGGTCAAATATTATGAAAACACACAAAACGGCATTCCGCTAAAGTAAAATAAACCGACATTAAAGTGATCAATATTAGCTCAAAACGTAATTTTTTTTTTTTTTTAAAAAAAAAAAAAAAATCTCTAACCGAGTTTAAAATATTTGGGCCAATAGCTAAGATCTTAAAGCCCAAACCAAAGCTCACCGTTAATTTTAACAAACATTCCCTCCAAAAAAAAATTTCGGGGAAAACGTTTTTAAAAAAAAAAAAAAACGAAACGTCACGAAACGCCGGCAAATCATCACCTCACTTTGAAACTTTTCAGCGGAAAGTTTCTTCCTCTCTCTTCTCATGTACTATGCTACTAATTTCTTCCCCAAATTCAAAACCCTAACCAATTGAATCATGAATTTGATTTGATTTCCAGGCAATGTTAGTCTTGTAGTACAGTAGTAATTCTCGACTAAAAAAAAAAACACGATTTCTCGCGCACTAAATCATAAACCTATATTTTCGCGATTTTCGTTAAGAGATTAAATTTTGATTTTATCTTTGATTTATGTCTTTTCAGTGCAGGTTTTATCAATCGTGAACACAATTTTGCTGCTTAATTAAGTGAAATACATTCATAATGGTTGTAAAATTCTGCGGTTACATCAATCGATTTGTTTTCCTTGTGCAGTATTGCGTAGTATTTGTTTTGATGAAATGTTTTGGCTCTAGTGTGTGAATTTGCGTAGTATGTAGGTTACGTTGTTCGAAATTGATTGCAGAATAATTATAAAAGCTGTTTTTCAAGCCGAAATGCGTAGCCTAGGGTGAGCTTTTCAGTTCGTTGTAGCTGATTTAACGCGTGTTTTGATTGAATGTATTGCTTTCTTTTTTCACCGTAAACATGTATGCGTAATATATTAATCGAGATGATTTTTCGTTATGTTTTTGGTATACAGACTGTTTTTACAAGTCGTTTTCCATGCCTCGTAAGCTGCTCATTCAACACCGTCAGTTCTGCTCATTTATTTCTGCTCGATATTTCGTTTTGCTGTAACGACGCTTTGAGTTCATCAGTTGCTATGTCCACTCTCTGATTAATCCTTCTGCTTGCTGTAGTGTTGAAACATTTGGGAGTAATTTTCCTTTCTCCACACACAATTCTATGATTTATTATTTTATTTTAATTTTCTTTGTTATTTATAGAGTTGACGTGTAGTTGGGGACGATGACAGCTTGGATGTTGAGACCAATAATTTTGCCCAAAAGATAAGCCATGTGCCTAATTGGCGCCCCATGAGTCCCGCGTTATAATCACAAACATCAAACTTATTTATATCATTTGCTCCCGTGAGTACATCTGCAATTACGACCTTACTTGAACACGATCTGTGTTTTATAGCCTCGCACTTTTGAATACATCTGTAATTCTGTGTCATTCTCCTGGTTTTGTTTTATCCGAAAATTCCAAAAGTACCGTGTTCTGGTGGTTATGGAAGTGCAACAACACCTTCACCATCCCCTCCTCTCCGTAGCAGATGACACCGCGTCATCTGCTACTTCCAACCCTACCTCCTCGACAAGCAAAACGTCTGACATATTTCAACGACTACTGATTGTCATCTTTGTTGGGGCCGTTGCCACTTGGGCGAACAACGAAGCTTCCAAAGGGTTTGAGATTAGAGTAATGAATGATATGAAGGGTACGTCTGTCGGTGATAAGTTTTCTTTGTTTTATGTCTCTAACGATGAGACGACAAGGTTAGTTCAAACCGCTACCAGTTCTGTGACTGAGATTCTATTCTCTGGCGTTGATAGTTTGCCTGAGAAGATTATTGATCAGGTTGATGTTCGGTTTGTTCGCCTCAACTTGAGCTCTGATTACGTACGCGTCACTAAAATTGCCGAGGAAAAGAACAGGTATGTACTCTCTTTAAGTGCTGTGATCATGGAGCATGGTGATTTTCGACATAGATTTAGGAGGGAAATCCAAAGAGTGTGGCAGAGGTGTTGTTATTCTATAAGCGAGACAAAGCTCCGCAAACATTGATAAACGGGTTGGTGGAGTATTTGAGTAGTTTAGAAGGTTCAGAGAGTCCTAACCCAGTATCGAAATCCAGAAACAGGAATCATAGATGCTGGGAGGATAACAACTCGAAAGTCGTGGCTCAATTTTTGAAAAATTGTGAGGGAAGAAGTAGAGGTTTCGTTACGAGACTGTATCAAGCTATAGGTAGAGATGATTGGGATGATCAAGCTGTGGATAAAGCACTAGGAATGTCAGCCACACCTTTGTGTGAATCATTTCATAATCACATAGTAAATAGCGACAACCACGCTGACATGAAATTTGTTTCCACGTACCGGTGAGGTCGAGAACTTCCGCTTATGTGGGTTGTGTCGGGTTACAGGTCGAATATTTCTCCCCTATTCGCGGAGAATGTTGTAGCATGTTCTGATGTCTGAACACTCATTTGATTCAGGTTCTAAATTTGTTTTTTGTTTTTTTTCATGTTGATAATGAATGATGTGGAATCATGTAAGACCTGTAAAACAGATATTTGGATCCTTCTTTTGGTTTAACAAATGTCGTGGATCCTTTTATCTGATGACTTTCCACATGAAGTGCTCGTCTGGTCATCCACCTAAAAATGTTTACTTTCTCAGTCTCCATCAATAAATTAATTTTTACTCGTAGTTTAGAAGAAAAAAAATTAAATATATATAAATGATAACTTACGGAAAATAGAGGAATAGTTTGCTTACTTATCGTAAAAACTCCCAGAAACTCATTTCCTGGATAAAATGTGACCAATTAACCAACCAACAAAACTATAAAATGAAAAAGTTTAACAGGAATTGTCTTGTCAATTCTTAGGACGGAAAATTCTCCACATGTAAATTGCAAGAATTTTGGGCTCAAATGAGTGAAACGACCATGGAATGAATATGATGCAAGAGATGTGAAGTGAAATTTATTATAAATTTCACCACAGATGGTTACAAGCATACATCGGTTCTAGCCGACTATATCGAATTAAAGTACATGGTGAAAGAGGGTTTCGGAAACAGAAACACGGCATGAAAACCAAAGCAATGTTATGTACACATAATTACATTTGAATCCACGAGGATGACGTGGCACTTGGCAGAGACCCGAAGGTCTGCTGTTCAGTCCAAAAGAGCACCTTAGGCCTGTTCATATAGCCTTCAAGACAAGTTTACTAGTCGTATGAACTCCATGCGCAGCAAGTTTCAGCACAGTACGGCTCTGGTACAATCTGCAAAGCGGCACACGTGAGAAACTCAAAACTAGCATGAATGTTGTCATTTCCGAACCACAAGGCAGAAGCTACTATGCATTACATGCACCGAACTCGACAAATCTCAAGCCAGTATTATAATTGGGTGATGGGGGAGTATAAGTTTATGCCGTAAAATTGATCCAAAGCAAAAGGTAGTGAATCCCGAAAAAAAAAAAAGAGGGCTTTTAAGGGTCAACTTACCCAGCTATAGCAAGCCCCCAGGTAGCGAGGGCACAAAACATCTTTCCGGCATGCCATATCGTCAGCATTTTCTCAATCTTATCGATTCCACCCAACGATTTTGTTAAAGCTGCAATGATATCAGTTAACAGTCATTAGCCTTTTGGGCAATGCCGCAAAGGTAGGCAAATTCTTAATAAACAGCATTACAGCAATCATACGACTACAGACAGAACACACATTAGTTGGACATTTGGACACCTTGAACACAGATCATTTGATATTACTCATTAACCTTGTAGAGTAATATCAAATGATCTTACAAAATGGAAGGAGAAACACAATATGGGTTTGTGTTGTTTATATCTGTAAAGAACGAGGAACTCACTTTTTTGCAGCTGCTCAGGCGTCAGTTTCTGCAATTAGACAAAAGGAAACTTATAAATAAGATGCCTGAAAAAGGGCCACCGGGTCTATATGTTCGTCGGAAAATACATTGCCAGGACTCAGGAGAATATTCGAGATAAGGGAAACCTGTAATTTAGGATTTGACACAATACATCTGGCAAGGAAGTTGGCAACTCCATCTACCACATGTTCCTCGCAAACGACAACATAACTTTCGTTATCTATCTCACTGCGTGCTTCTTCGGTTCCGTGAACCATTGCATCAGTGACCCACACCCACCAACTCGGTTCTTCTTGGTCTACATTAATTAGAATTTCAGCAGCCTCCAAGTCTTCTCCTGCCAAAGATCAACAACACATATAAACAACACGTCAAAACTCATGATAACAATGGTGACTGACAACAGTACGGTACTATACATAGCATAATAGTCAGAAACTTGGAAGCAAAGAGATAACAAACCCGTAGGCTCCTTGAAAGGAAACTCATTTGGTTTTCCATTGACAGACCCATCACGCAAAGACTGAAGTCGAGTCAAGAACTTTTCAGAGTCTACAGCTGATACAATACGCTCATGCAGCTGCATTCAAGGTAAACAAAAACGTGTATAGCTCAAATCACAATTCAAGACTCAAACATTATCATCCTTGTTTACTTGATGTGCTTGAACAATGACCACTGTATCGAGACTATCAACCTTATTCATGAGACATTACTTTTATGTTTAAAACTTTATACAAAACGATAGACGCCTAAAAATTTCTGTCTCTTTTAGGCACCTTTATTCAACTTTATTCAAGACGTTATCTATTTGGTACATCACAAGGTGTGGGAAGGAGGAACTGCCATCTAACCCTAGAGATTTTATCCCCAAAAAACTAAGTTTATAGCTAACTGGTACTAGCCATTGCATTTATTTTTCTCGACGCTGATCAAATGCGTAGATCTTTTTGAAGCACGTAATCCTCCATGACGAGGAGTGTCATGTGAATGTAGTGGTCCATATGACATAATCAACTTTGCTGCTAGCCCAAAACATAACCTTTCTTCATCGACATTTTCTTAAATTTGCTTAAAAAAAACAACTAATACATCAAAGTTACTCACGAGAGAACCGCCGTATTTATTTTCTCATTGAATTTCTCGGACCTAAACTACAGTGAATATATATCACGAAACGAAATTCGATTCACTTCAATCATCAACTTGTTAACTCCCCGAATTACACCAATAATTTTATAATCACAGAATTCAAACTTTACCAAAATCATAAACTCAAAATATTTCTTCTTCAATTTCATAACAAGAATAATTCATCAAAATGAGCTATATTTGACCTCAATAATTACCTTCTAAACACTTCAAATCATAGCAATATATTTCACAATCACAAGATTCCAACTTCATCAAAATTACACACTAAAACACAGCTGAATCACTGCTCAACTATAACAAGATTGATTTCAATTTCATAAAAACATAATCGAAGAAGATATCGAAACATACGTCGGGAGGACAATCATTGAGGAAGCAAGGAGACGACGACAAATTCTGAAGAAGCTTCAAATTCTGCTCCAACAATTCCGTCAACCGCTTGTTTTCACTTCGAAGATCGTGCAGCTCTTCATCAGAAAGAGCGGGAATTTCTTCGCCGGAAAATTGGGAATTAGGGTTCTTATGCTGATGGTGGTGGATGTGTTCTACTGCGGACCAAGCGAGCTCTGCCACCTCCAACACCGTCTTCGCCACCTCTACTGCCTCGTGTGCTCGCCCCATTGATGATTTCCCCCAATTTCTGCGTGAGGATGAAAACCCTAAAAATTGATTTCGATCGATTTGGGGTTTGAATTAGGGTTTGTTGAATTTGTTTGTTTCCGTGTATTTTGGGGAAAGTGTGATATAAAAATTTGATCAATGATGGAATATTGGAATATGGACGGAAAGGCCAATTTGTTTTCTTTTTTAATCAAGAGTGTTGCAATTTAAATTTATGTTTGATGTTCGATTGTGGTAAAATTTAATTACTTTATGGAAGATAATTTTCTAAGGTAATTTTAACGTAATAGAGTAATTATAGGTTGGTAGTGTGACCGATGAGCGGGTGTTGGAGGTGGGTTTTAGTGGTGGGTTTTAGTCATCTTTATTCAAGGTTATAGGTTGGTGGTGAGAGCGATGACTCGATGAGGGTAAAAGGTTGATGGTGGAAGCAGTGAGGGCAAGGGTTGGGGGTTGGTTGAGGGCAATATTGATAGTTGGGACGACGAAAGTAATTGTCGATGTTGGGATGTGGTGGTTGGCAGGATAGGTTAGGGATGGAAACAAAAAAAAGGAAAAAGTACGGAGTATCATCATAATAAGGTATCCTTGATATCAACGGATATTATAGGGTTATAAATGAAAATTGTGTTAGGTATGGAAAGAAGAAAAAAATGAATTAATTCGACAAGTTCACAAATAAGCTTTTAAATGGGTCATTGAACTATCAAAATCCACAATAAAGAGAATTTTCTCTATAAATAAGAGTATCATTTCACATTTCAAAGGGATGAGAAAATCAAAGAGTAGAAGAACAACGGTAATGAGTTTTACATTTTTCTGCAAATCAACCATGACGTAACAACAATCACATTAAAATTTTCAATTGACCATTGAAGAGAGATAAAGTCACCGTGACCCATCTTAAATATACAAAACAACATCGTGCGCCGGGCAAACATACCTCCTACGCGCGCAACTCAATATAACAACAATAAGCATATTAAACTCATGTCATCTGCAAAAAAATATAAATAGATTAACAACATCAAAGAGAGATAAAGTCATCGTGACCCTCTTAAGAATACAAAGCAACATAACGTGTCAGATACATCATACACGTACCCTTTATGCACGCAACACTCGTACGTCCATACTTCAATCCGCCTCTTGCATATTCTTTTATACTTAATGTCGCTCAAATAAACATGATTAAACTGAACAAAAGTTTTAACTTAGCGTAAATTTATAAAAATTACTCATAAAAATAAAAATAAAAATAAAAATAAAAATCATCAATCATAAAATAAGGCCCATAATTTTGACTACTCGCATTGAAAAGAATTTTTTACTAAAATGGAGCTCGATTTGAAAGTAATTACGAAATTAAGGCCCATTTCAAACTATTTACAGTCCGTGGGTCCACGTCAGCAAGTCCCGTGTTTTTTTTTTAAAAAAAGGACATCACGCTGTCCCGGACTGCGTTATACACGTACCCAACTCAAAAAATGGTCAAAAAAATTTCAGAAAGTTTGTTGTAAAATGCTAGGCTACATAACGCAGTGCCGGACTGCGTGGAAGTCACTTAAATCCCGCAACAGCAACCTTCCTCCCCATTCGAAACCCTCGTTCAAAAAAAAAACACAAAAACCCCAAATTGAAAGATGAAAACCTACCCCAAAAACCTCATAATTTCACTTTAATTTCACTCAAAATCACTCTTATATCTCATTTGAAGGTATTTTATTGTATTTATTTAATTATTAGCTCTTAATTTGTTCTTTAGATAAATTTATTAGGTTTTTTAATTAGTGTTAGTGTATCCCAAACCCTAAATCGATTCTTAGTTTAATTGTATTGTAGTAGATATTGTGCAATGGAAAATTATCCTTTGTGTTGCTATAGTAATGGTGAAATTGTTGTGGATGGAGAAAATGTTAGCTACAAAAATGGTGAACAATCTTTTGTCTTTGTTGATGTTCATACTAGTTTTAATGAGCTCACCAAGTTAATATGTGAGGAGTTAGAAGTTGATATAAATAAATTTGATGTTGTTATTAAGATGAAATTTCCGAGTGTTAGGGGATACAAGTTGATTACTTTGAAAAATGATAAGGGTATGAGAGCTATGTGGGCTAGTATTGGTCAATCGAAAGCCGCTTCTATGGACTTATATGTTGAATGTGTACCCATAGAACCCCAAAATAGTCAATGACACAGTTATTGTGCGAAGTAATGAATGATGTCAATGACATGGTTAATTTGTCTTTGTCGGCTAATAATATTGATCAAGATTTACTTATGTTAAATGAGGAGAATGGTGATGAGGATGAAGATTTACTTATGTTAAATGAGGAGAATGGTGATAACGTAGATCTTGTAACTCCTACTGCTCCCTCTCAAGAATTTGCTACACTTCACCCCCTCGATATAGATTGGGTTAATAGTTGGCATGGCAAGAAAGTCAATGAATATGATGGTTTGGGTGAGTTTGATGTCGGTCAAAGGTTTAATAATAAGTTGACTTTATCTCAATATGTCCGACAATACCATATCCAAAAGAATCAAATATACAAAACGGTGGAATCTAAATCTCATACCGTGACGTATAAATGCAATAGGAAACCAAACTCATGTCATTGGACATTAAGAGCCACTCAAAAAGAAGTCACCCATGATGCTTTCACTATAGTCACATACAATGGTCCTCACCACCCCTCTTGTGTGGTTGATGCTCCACCACTTGATCATCCCAACTTGACTAATGCATTTATTGCCAAACATATAAGAAATTTAGTTGATAAAGATTGGGGTGTCCAAATCTCTTTACTCAGAACCTCTATTACTGATAGTTTTAACTTCACGCCTTCATATATGAAAACATGGCATGCGAAACAAAGAGCCATTGCAGAGTTATATGGTGATTGGGAGGACTCATATGCATTGCTTCCTCGTTACCTACAAGCGGTGAAAGAGGCAAATCCAGGAACTGTTGTCCATTTTGTGAACAGGACAACCTCCGCCCCTAATGTTGAGAAATTTGATAGAGTATTTTGGGCGTTTGGCCCGTCAATAAGGGGGTTTGAACATTGTAGACCGGTTATCACTATCGACGGAACACATTTGTACGGAAAATACAAAGGAGTTTTGTTGATTGCAATTGGAATTGACGCGAACGACCAAATTTTTCCTTTAGCTTTCGCCATCGTCGATTGTGAGAGTGTAGATACGTGGGGGTGGTTCATGGGTTGCATTAGGCGGTCTGTTAGTAAACGAGTTGGTTTATGTGTCATTTCCGATCGACATAAAGGTATCATGCGTGTTATGAATGAAGGGCATGGATGGACGGAACCATTAGCCTATCACAGGTTTTGTGTTCGCCATTTTGCTTCGAATGTGGCCACACGATATGGTGGCAAGGATTTGAAGGAAGCTTTTATAGAGACTGCTAATGCGGAACAACCGAAAAAGTTTAAGAGAGGAATGAGGAAAATTGGAGAAATTGATGCGAGATGCGGCTCTTACAAAGATGAATGAAGGGCAAATGTGGTCGGACAAAGTGAAACAGAAGCTTGATGCAAATATAGAACGTGCGGCGCATCATAAAGTCACCTGTTATAACATTCAGCAAGGCATTTATGAAGTTGTCACCGGACGTGGACATAGACTTACAAGTGAGGGAAATCATGCGCACACGGTTAATCTCTCAAAGCGGACTTGCTCATGTAACAAATGGCAAATCTATCACTACCCATGCTCTCATGTAATGGCTGTTTGTCGAGCATATGCTATAAGTTCAGATCAATACGTTGATCCTTTTTACTCTTGCAGCGAGTACTTTGCAGCTTATCGTTCGAGTTTTCACCCCGTTGCCGATGAGGACTATTGGATGCCATGGAATGGTCCGATGTTAATTCCTGATCCTTTTGTAAAGAGAGGTGGTGGCCGACCAAAGTCTTCTAGAATCCACAACGAGATGGATCAACGATCAACTGTCACCTGTAGCGTGTGTGGCAAGGAGGGTCATAACAAACGTCGTTGTACTTCCAAAGCAAGCTCCTCCGGCAATTCGGCGTAGAATATTGCATCATGAATTTTTTAGTAGACTATGGACTTTGTTGCTAGTTAGTAATTTTACTTTTCATTTGGAGGATGTATTTTGTATTGGATTTTGGATATCGATTTATCTATGTATTTCCTTTTGGACATCATTATCTACGTTTGGATGTTCAGTAACAATTCATTCATATTATTAATATGGGTTTTTAGTATCTTTTTATCTATGTATTTC
The DNA here is from genome assembly GCA_023091065.1 of Dianthus caryophyllus. NCBI lineage: Eukaryota > Viridiplantae > Streptophyta > Magnoliopsida > Caryophyllales > Caryophyllaceae > Dianthus > Dianthus caryophyllus. The sequence goes on from CM041522.1 coordinate 4,239,595, forward strand.
AATAAGATTTTCATTTTGTATTTTGCATTTCAAGATTTTGCATTGACTTGGAGTTATTTGTAGGTACGATGGAGCCGGGTCCCGATGATCCAAGCGTCCTCACACTACAAGACAATCACAGAAGCTCAGACATATGGAACGGGGTGGTAAGACTGTCCTCTATAACTTAAATTAATTGTCATTGTAATAATACCAAAAAATTGAATTTGTCTTAATTGAATTTTTTCCAAAATGTAGGAATGTGGTCCTATCTTTTGCCGTTCTCATTTAAAAACTCTAGCAAATTTTCATGTACCTAATGCCGTTACCGACTATATTAATAACACCCAGTTCCGAGGAATAGGTAGATTACATTGCATGATACTAGATGTTGACCTAATAACGGCGTTAGTTGAGCGATGGAGACAGGAAACACACACGTTTCACCTACCTTTTGGAGAGGTAACTGTGGCTTTAGAAGACGTAGCTATAATCTTAGGCCTTAGAGTCAGCGGCCATCCGATTGTTGGTGACACAAATCAAGAATGGGGAAATTTATGTGAGGAACTCTTAGGAAGAAGACCCCCACGGGGCCCATTAAAGGGGTCGAAACTAAGGCTAACTTGGATTCATCAAAATTTCCAAAACTTGCCTAATAATCCGGATAATGAAACAGTGCTAAGTTATGTTAGAGCTTACATTTTATACTTGATTGGAGCAATTTTGTTTACGGATAAAAGTGGAGATAGTGTTAGTCTTATTTACCTTCCACTTTTGCGAGATATGGACCAATTTGATAATTTTAGTTGGGGGAGTGGAGTTCTCGCATGTCTTTATCATAATTTGTGTAGTGCAAGTAAGAAGGGTGCGAAACAAATTGCTGGACCACTTCTTCTTTTGCAAATTTGGAGTTGGGAACGGATATCAATTTCACGTCCGGTACGAGTGGGGGTACAAGATTATTTTCAACCCAATGTCGACCCCTTGGCATGTAAGTGGATGGATGTCGACTTTCGCTATAAGGATCATAAGCTTGGTTTAGTTGTGGTGAGAGATCTATTTGATCAAATGGTGGAGATGCAGTTCATTTGGCAACCATACTCTCGTTCGGTGGTTCAAACTCTAGCGCCTCGTTGTATCCAAGATCGAGATGAGTGGCTAGTAATTGCTCCACTTATCTGTTTTGAGGCGGTCGAGTGGCACTATCCGAACAGGTGTGTTCGACAGTTTGGGTGGCATCAAACAATACCCGATGCGATCTGAGACACCACCTTACATAGTAGGACTAGGAAAAATGATGGTCCAACTGATTATTCGGTGTTACTTGTGCAACAAATAACGAGGTGGAATAATCGGATGGACACGAGGGTCGAACCTGGTCGCCGCTACCGTGGTTTAATGAGCCAAGCCGATGACTATTTACAATGGTTTAATAGTATAACACGACGCGTTATTAGTCCATTTTGCAAGGAGGTTGGAGATGACTACGATGATCACCACTACTATTATCCAACGGCGTCTGACTTCCAAACTCTAGTACGTAAATGTTATTGTTTATTTTATGTAAATGTATTCGCATTAGATATTCAATTGATTAATATTTAATTCTTATATTTACAGACTCAGAGTAGCGTATTCGGCTACAACACGACAACAGAATTAATCAATCAAATGCCCAACAATGCGAACATGGAGCATATGATTATGCTCGAACAAATGCAAGCCATGCATCTTAACGCCCTCAAAGACACAAGGCAAGCTCACCTAGTCGATTACGAAGAAATGGTTGAGTCAAACCCGAGTCCGCCTCGCTACTGTTTTCGACAAACACAGCAACGCCGTCAAATTGGCCAATCACAAGAAGAAGAAGAGCCGCCTGAGTCATCACGAAGGAGGATTGGAAAAAGTAGACGACAAAACTAGAGTTAGTAATTTATGTAATGGACGTTATTGTTTTATAATCGACATCAATGCTAAACTATGTAATGTTTTCTAAGACATTCGTGTTTTGTAATCAACATTTATAATGTTGTCCTAAACTTATTGTTTTGTAATTGATATTTAAGCTAAGTTATGTATGTTGTCGTTCGTGTTATATGTATGTTGTCGTTGGTGTTATTGTTGTCGTCGCTGTTGGTTTTTGCTGCTTCTTAGAGGGGGGTTTGGGCTGCTGCGTTTTGCTGTGTGTGGCTAGACATCACGCAGTCCGGCACTGCGTTATGTAGGCTTGCATTTTATGACCTTTTTTGAGTATACTTGTGATCAAGACGTGATGTCCTTTTAAAAAAACACGGACTACTGGCGCGTGGACTACTTGTAAATAGTTTGAAATGGGCCTTAATTTCGTAATTACTTTCAAATCGAGCTCCATTTTAGTAAAAAATTCCATTAAAACACACACTCACAATATGTACGATTTAACACAATCGCAATAAAGTCTTAAGAAAAAAACAAGCAAACAAACAAAAGCTACTGAACTCACTCGCACTAGACAAAAGCAGCGAAAACGAAAGCTCACACACACTCGCCCAAAAATGGCGGAAATTTCTCAAAACTCTGACGATGTTCAGTCTCAAATTAAATCCGCCATACTTTCCCGCGCTTCTTACTTCCAGCAACAATCTGAGTAATCTCTCTCTCTCTCTCTCTCTCTCTCTCTCTCTCTCTCTCTTTCTCTCTCTCTCTCTCTCTCTCTCTCTCTCTCTCTTTAATTGATTTCTGCAATTTGAATTTCTGATTTTCGTCGTGTAAATTGTGGTTTTCGTTTGTGTTAGGGTTTTGTGTGCTTTAATTTGTGTTTATTTTGATGTCTTTCTGATTTTATTGATGATTTTTCTTACTTCCAGCAACAAGCCGAGTACTTTCTCTCTTTCTCTCTTTAATTGATTTCTGCAGTTTGAATTTCTGATTTTCGTCGTGTAATTTGTATTTTTCGTTTGTGTTAGGGTTTTGAGCGCTTTAATTTGTGTTTAGTTTGATGTTTTTGTGATATTTTTTTCTTATTCCAGCAACAAACCGAGTACTTTCTCACTCTCTCTCTCTCAAATTGATTTCTGCACCTTGAATTTCTGATTTTCGTCGTGTAACTTGTGTTTTTCGTTTGTGTTAGGGTTTCGTGCTTTGATTTGATGTTTTTGATGATTTTTTGGCAGTTCGTTGACGTTTGAAGGTGTACGGAGGTTGCTGGAGAAGGATTTAGGGTTAGAAGTTCATGCTTTGGATTCTCATAAACGATTCGTCAAACAGTGGCTCCAAAACGTAATTGTTTCTTATTATATCATCGTTTGTGAGTTTGTTTTTCAATTGTTTCTCGGTGATTAGGTTTGTTAAGCTGTTGTTACTGTTTTTGTTGTTGTTGCAACTCAAAATTGCATTTCGTGGTGTTGTAGTGTCAATGGATTTTTGGGAGCTAATTTGTAAGCTTTGGTTCGTATCGTGATATCACACGCTATGTTATCGTGGTTCTTCGTATCAACTCACCTTTCTGTATCTACACTTTACATTTAGACAATTCATTTAAGCCAAAACATGAACTTTCTCACATATTGGAGTATATTTTGTGTCGTATATTTTGAACGGATTGTGTATCATTTGTCAGAGCTCGGGTAGAATGTGTTTGAAGAAGTGTAAATGTATGTTATTGGTGATTATACTTGAAACCATGCACAATTTAGTTGGTAACAATTGTTGGTTAATACCTTTTTTGTAAAAAACTGAGAACTTTAAGTACATTGTGTAAATGTGTAATTATTGCATAGCTTAAAACCTTAGTGGTACCCCCTTTGGTAGTTTAATACTCTGTACTAGTATTAGGAGTTCATGTACATTTGGAGCATGATGAGTACTCCTATAGTTGATGGAATATTTTCGAGAATATCCAATTCTACACAAATTCTAAAATGAGACCGTTCTAGGGCTGTTTTTACTTAAAAGTTAACATTTTTAATGCTTTTTGTGACCATTGGTGAGTAAATGTGACCGCTTTAAGAGGTTTAAAATGATCAAAACAAGCGTTAAAGTGGTCACAAAAAGCATTAAAGCAGACACTTTATAGACAAAATATTCGTCGTGTGTTAGAGTTACTCACACTCCTATACTTTCTGTTGAAATCTGGTCCACATCTTTGTTTAGTAGGAAGGTGGACTCGTGGTATTTTGACTATTTTCCTCTGTGCTTTATGGTACTCCTAGGGGATAGGGGTCCTGTATTTCTCATGCTGGCGTTTCCTGTTTATATGGTTGTTAGCTACTTGCCTAAAACTTGCTCGTAATGCTATGGACTCTAAGTCCTTTATTTGGCAGGCTAGATGATGTAGATAATGTTAGTGTTGATTCCGAATTTCTGCAGAAGTTGTTTTTATTTTTTACAAATTCCTGTTATCCTTTTTTCCGAGTATGCATATGATTATGACAAACTCTAGTTTACGAGCTCAATATCCACTTTTGTGATTCTGTTTGTTTCAAGAATCCTTTCTAAAAATAATGGTTAACCTTAGCTGTTATTCTTCACCAAGAGTCCTGCATAGGCTGCATTCGTCATAAACGGAATGAAAGAAGAATCTTGTCTCGCTTTCATATCTAGTAATGGGCTTGTTGATGTTCAATTATAAGAAAAATTGTCAGTGAAAGCTCAAAACTCATAAAATCATTTATCATTACTTGTCGTGGACTTTACTTCATCTATCTTTGAATGCCAGTGCATAGAATCTGCCTCTGATGATAAAACGACCAAAAGCGAAGGTGCTTCCGGAGAAAATGCTGTTGAATCGGAAGAACCGGTAAACGAGCCTTCGAAAAAAGAAACAGAAAATCCGAATTCTGGAGGTGGGGATGTTATGGAAGACTCTCCTGTTATGGGTCTTTTGACGGGGTCTAAAAAAGTAAAAGCCGATGCCAATGGAGCTGAAGAGGAAAAAGCTGCTGCTGCTCCAAGCGAGGCTATCATAAAAAAGGCCATCTGGGGTCGAGCATCTTATCTTCGAGAAAATTCTCAGTACGTCTTTGTAATTTAATTTTCGTGGCCTATTTCTCCCCTTTTTCTGTTTAACCATTCTCCAATCATATGTCTTAATGTTTTTTTTTTTTTTTTGCCCCAGAACGATTACTTTAGCTGGATTACGTCGACTCTTGGAAGAAGATCTTAAACTTGAGAAACACTCGGTAGATCCTTTCAAGAAATTTGTTAGCCAACAAGTGGATGAGGTAACAGAATTCTAGTAGTTCATATATAATTAGATGTGCCCTGAAAGTTCCCGATACTATTTGTCGACCTTACTGACAAGCACGACTGTTTCAGGTGCTGAATACACCCGAGAGCCCTCCAAAGTCTGCGGCTAACAAGAAAAAAACTGCTAAGAAGGGTTCTAAACCTAACAAAGAAGAAGCACCTACCACATCAGGTGATGAAAGTGATGACGTTTCAGAAGAGGAAGTAAATGTTAAGAAGAAACCAGCTCCAGGTGCAAAGGCGCAAAAATCTGCAGCAGTAAAAAAACGTAAGAGACCTGAAGAGGACTCAAAAGGCACCAAACGAAAGCAAATTAAGGCTTCAAAATCTGTTTCAGAGGCAAGTGGTGATGAGAATGGTAGTGATGGTTCTGAGAATGATAACTCTGAAACATCTGCCGAAAAGCCTGTAAAGGTAAATGTTTCTACATTGCACTCTTGTTTGAACGGGGACTAGTTTTATTTTTATCCATTCCTAATGATTTGTTTTTCATATCGCAGAGGAAAGAAGTTCCTAAACCTTCCTATGGAAAACAAGTTGAGCATCTGAAAACAGTAATCAAAGCTTGCGGCTTGAGGTCCAGATTTTAAGTCTTTGAAATTACCTTGAATCATGGTATCAGACTATCAGTTGTTTCTGTCATTTTTCTAGGCTACTGATTGATTAATCTTCTGCAGTATCCCCCCTGTAATTTACAAGAAAGTCAAACAGGCACCGGAAAACAAACGTGAATCCTGTTTGATAAAGGAGTTAGAAGAATTGCTTTCAAAGGAGGGCTTGTCACCGAATCCGTCTGAGAAAGGTGCTGTACATTTGTTGTATTTGCTCTGTTGAAATTGCTATATGAAATGCTTGCTGAGCTCTCAATTGGTAGAATCTTATCTGGAGTTAGATTTGTCCTAAATACTTCCGTCTCAAGGGGTATAGTTTCTGCCGCAACTTACCGTATTCGCCCCCTCTCAGTGGCCGCTTTCAAGCTAAGTTTGCGCATAAGGTTTCAGATCTCGTGCCCTATCTGATTACTGACTTGGCTCAGAAGGCTTAGTCTACTCATCATTGAATCCAAATAAGCGTTTTAATTAGTCAGTTTTGTTTTGAATTAAAATCAGTCATTTTTCTGATGGAAGTGTCTATAATGCAATTTTTATATATGACTATGATCATAGTTATAAGGTGCTGCAACCACCCTTGCTTTCCCTAGGCATAGATTCATATTATAGTTATTTTGAGATGTTATTAGTGTGATGTTGAAGTTTATTGCTATTGTTGCTCGCTCGTAGCTTTCAATACTTGTCAATGTTGTTTAAGCCTATATCGTCTTCGCCGATTATTGCTTCAAACCTGCTAAATGTTTTAAGAAGTATTTTTTTATGTGTAAAATACTGTAGATGAAAGTCTTATTCACGAGGGTGTGCCTGATAGTGTAACATTGTTTCGTATTAATTATCAGAAATTAAGGATGTTAAAAAGAGGAAGGACAGAGCCAAAGAACTTGAAGGCATAGATATGAGTAACATTGTGGTGAGTTCTCGGCGACGGTCTGCTACCAGTTTTGCTCCACCGCCTAAGCCCGTAATACCAGATATAAGTGAAAGTGAGTCAGAAGAGAGTGAGGAAGAGGACGATGACGATGACGAGGAAGAGGCTCCGGATGAAGAAGTAGAGGAGGAGGAGGCGGGTGAAGATCAAGAGGATGGCAGTGATGCAGGTCCAAGTGAGGAGTCAAATCAAGGTATTCATTAACGTTACTATTTCTTCTTCTTTTTTATTTTTTACACGAGAACTCGTCATGGTATTGCAAAATGATTATCTAAGCTACGCTATACCACATCATCCGCATTTGTTATTGCTTGAGATTACTTGAACTTGCACGAACTTTTGTCGGTTCTACTTAACTATTCTGATGGATTTTCTCTCGTGCAGAAAACTCGGATAGCGATTGATTCTTGTTGAGCTTCACACAAACCGCCTTGCAGAAATTGCTTAGGGCTTAGTGTCAGGATGTATCTATGTATCTCCTTATTGCGGTGCTAAATAGATTTATAATTTTGTATCTAGATTTCGAACTTAGAATTGTTTTAGTTTTCGCAGATTTGGTTCTGAATGATGTCTTTGCTTTGTGTCGTGGTAGAAAGTCAGAATTTAACTTTAATCATTGGGGTAATTTATAAATGTGCGTTTTAAGTTACTAAAAATTGTTACCAAGTTTTCTGTGTACATAAGTCGCTATTCGATGAAAATGCCGCACTAGATATTTATTAACCTATGTTATACAAGTATGGAGTATATAAACAGCAATGACACTCTGTAGAATTGACCTATACGTAAATGAGACATGCTTCTGTCCCATTTCTGAATTATCGAATTACCAAAGTGGCTCCGTAGGTCACAAATGTGCTACGACCGATGACCATGTCATCGTACCATTTCTGCGACTAATAGTCACTCGTATTAATTAGTACTAGCAACAATTTGGAGTCTAATATTTTGCTCATACTCGAGATATACGCAATATTACAATCAATAGTAAAAGTACGACACAAAGTTCATAGTGACCGAGGGTACCATAAATTGGCACAAACTGCCATAAAAATCAGTGTTTTTAGATCGCTCACCTAGCAAATTGCCAGGAGAGAAACAATGGAATATACGCCAATGACGGGTTTATCACACCTTGCTCTCGCATGTAGAGCTTGGTCAGTGTCAGGAAACTAACGAATAGTTCAATCATTTAATCCTCGACCTCCTGTTATTCTAAAATAATACTCTGCAATGCAGGAGATAGATTCAATCACTGTCACTATGGTCTCACCATGCATTAAAAACCGTTTGACTCCTTGGACAGAACACGTCTAACTTCTCGGGCAAGATCCATCACATGAGCATCCTCGCATCCTAGTGAGCAGTCACACAAACAGATGATGAGTGTACTCAGCTACTACATTGGAGAATATATATTCTCGGTAAAATTTGGGCTAAATTCTGTTGAGCACAAAAGTCGTAAAGAACCCTACCGAGTTCAAGAAGTGCTTTCTCGAGTTGGAACAGATAGTCTCTGTTAGGCCCTGAGGGACCTTCTGCGCGCACAATTTGCCTGCAAGTCATGATTTACATTAGAGAAAGCTCCCATAAAAGTTTAAAACGTACTATGTTCCGAATGGTCGTATAGAAAGGAGTAAAATCAAAGGAGAACTGTGTACATAGGAAACGGAACTTTGTACATACGACGTAAATCAAAATAAATTTATAACAGAACATACTCTGCAATCTCTTCTAGTGGTGCAGGACCGAGATAGTTTTCATTAAGCTTTTTATCTGAAGACCCAACATACCTGAAAATTTCCGAACTTGACATTATTTAAAGTAGCTAAGTCATAACGACAGTGTGAAAGCTCATAGTTTCGGGTACTTACACTAACACCCCAGTCAAAGTCGGAGTTGAATCAGTCGATTCCTGAAGTAAAAGATAGATGCAACCCGACAAATCAAAAGGAGTGCATGAGCATCAAGTCAGAGACTTGTAGACATCAGTATAAAAAACGAAGAACTATGTAATAAGTTTGGTTGGTTACCGTATAGAAATCAACAGAAATCTTCTGATCATATTGCTTCTCGCGCACCTCTAGATACTGTGAGCCATCACACCATAGAGGGAATTCTGTTAAAAAGACAGCATCAAGAGTAGGGGAGCTTGCAAAGAAGAAGGAAAACACAGTGAAAGTTTACGGGAAAAGCTTACTGTGATGGCAGTTTCGATGTCCTCGTTAGAAATCTTATACGCAACTCCACACTACACAGAACAATCAAAAGAAAAACTTGTAAGAGACTAAGAACCTGTTCTTTCGGACTTTTTAGAGCTGAACTGAACTAAATCGGTGAAATTTGAGCCAGATGGAGCCGAATGGAGGTGAATTAGGCTGAATGAAGTTCAATTAAATAACATAGCTGTGCTGAACTGAAGTGAGCTGAAATGTGTTGAAAATAAGCTGGAAAGAACAGGTCCTAAGAGTTGTTACATTCTGTGCTAGAAAACACTAGCTTTGACTTCGGTTAGGTGCATTTTTTCCGTCAAAACAAAGTCATGAGTACCGTTTTCTCCGTCACACTGATAGCTACGACAGTAGATGACGACATTTGTCTTCCTCAACCTTAAATCTTCTCAAAATACTAACAAATGGGAAGTTTGGTAATTTTGAGTTCATCTAACAGCTTAGCTGAATCATCTGAAGCGTGATCATATATGACGAGAGCAAAAACAATCAAATCTAGTCGAAATCTAACATCATATAACAAACCAAAATAACCAAAATTCATGTTTTTACTACTTTCTTCGAACCATCTTCAATTTACTAATCACTTTTCACTTCATATTCTTCACCAATCTATTGAAAGCAAAAACTTTACATTGTCATCCAACCACAATTTTTGTTACCAAGTTAAGTGATAATTATAAAATTGGAGAATCTTAGTAAAAAAGAAAAAAAAAAAAGTTAAACTTTCAGCATTATACCCACTTCAATTGATCAAATGATGCAAAATTTAACAGTAAAAAGTTAAAAAAATAAAATTAAATAAATGAACTTACACAAATTTCACCATCAGCAGGCTCTAGAGTGACAGTTCTACCTGGGTATTCTGGTGTTCCTCTATGATCAGTGCTCCCTAAAATCATCCAATTAATTCAACCAAAAAACATCAAAATTCAAATTACCCAGAAAAATACATGCAATAAAGTTGCAAACTTTGAAGTAAATTCAGTGTAAAAAAAGAAAAAAAAAAGTGGGTATGCCTTGATAAAAGACACGACGAAAACCCTTGATGAAACCAGGAAGACGTTCATCGTAATTAAACCCGGCTTTCCATATGAGTGACCCATACCCGAATACCCATACCACCATTCTTTTCGTTGCTTAGTTTCCTCAATGAAGTGAATTGATGCTCCAAATTAATCAGATGCTACGTAGGAGTTTTTTTTTTTAGGGATATTTACGATGTTGACTTTGTGATTCTGCAGTGTGTGTGAGGTTTATTCGCGTAGTTACTAAACTTTGTAAATATGTAATATATGTTTTGTGACGGAAAACTTGTGATGTTAAGTTTAAAGAAGAATGCACCAATTATGAGTTTAGAGTCTGATTAAAGCTACATTATTCCTCGAATTAAATGCTTTATTATGTGTTGATTAATTAGTATAAATTTTGTTGATTAGAGTCTGAATAATAAGATTTAATCGAGGAATAATGTGTCTAAATGCCTAAACTCATAATTGCCTTCTTCCATAAAATTAACGTCGTCAAGTTTTTCACAAACGATATGGCATATTCAAAAGTTTAAGAAATCAACACCTGTGCACTAAGATCTGCCAAAGTCAAGTCTAAAAATATCCCTTTTTTTTAATTTTTTTTGAAGAGAAATATTAGTGTTCAACTTCAAGGGGATTCTCTTCCAATTCAACATCTTGGGCCACAGTTATTCGTTTTCCGCATTATATTTACTTTTACAAATTTTACCAATGTAGTGTTATTCGTTATTATCGAGAATGTTTTAGTCTGATTTTGTGGTTAATAGGGAGGTAGTAAGGACGATAGGTTATATATTTGAATTTTTTTATTCTTTTGTATTGACCTTAGGACTCATATTGCACAAAAAAATAACAACATATTATTAGGTTGTTACTCGATTTTTGTATCCTATGCGCCCTATGCCCACTGGCCACTGGGCACATGATAGATCGATAGAGCTGAAAAATAAAAATATTCTCATATTCTTTGAAATTGTAGAAATTGATTAATTTGTTCTCTTTCAAGAGTACTATAGGTATTTTCTCATTTTAAACTCTCGTATTAATGTATCATATGTCTACTGACCATAGGATAGAACAATCGTACTTTTAAATTAGATAATTGTAAAATCTAACATGTGTATAACACTCATCGCAACCGGATAAGCTTAAGGAGCATGTCGAATATCTCCCAAACCATATTTTTGATTGATAAGTCTACTCGCCCATTTAGTCCAGCCCACAAAAAAAAAGCGGTTACACGCAACACATTTTCAAGAATTTATAAAGACTCAACCCACAAACTCGTCCAAAACCTCTAGCTCGCTTACCCATGGACCAATAATTATAATTCGCTCGATCTATATCCGGCTCAAATCCGTTCACCTCTATTCCAAAAAAAATAATTTTTCACCCGAAAAAATCTTAGGCTAACGGTTAAGAATTTAAGATTATAGTACCCGTGACAATAACAATAGGTCACCGACTCAGGTTTGATTCACCCTCCCCGTACCAATTACACGTAGCAACATTCATTTCATTCTTTAGATTGTTTTTACCTCTTCTATGATTTCAGCAGTAATAACTTTCCTGATTTTTACTGAGGTCAGTGATAATCTTCAATACTACTCCGTATTCAATTTCATTCTTCAGATTAATTTCCGAACTAATAATTGTTGTTTGTTGAAGCTCTAGAGCATTGATTTTAATTTTGATTTTTAGGTTGTTTCTTGAAACCATAGAATATCTTTGTTTACTATACTTGCATGTCAATTTTATTTAGTTGAAATCAGTAATTTGTAATTTCTCCGTTCCATTGAATTGTATACGAAATATGTGAGCGGAATTTAGAATAATGTATTCAATTGACTAATTGAGTAGAGTGGAGTTGATGTAATTTTGAGATAATATATGCAGTGTGAATATGTTAAGAGATTATTGTTGAGTACAAATTGATTCTCTTCTTTGCAAAATTTTCAAGAAATTTGTGCCTTTTTTTTTGGGAAGAGAGTGATTGTGATTTGATTATTTGAATTAACAATAACAATATCAAACTATCGTGAGACCGTGTCACATGTGAATTTGTAAACTTCTAAGCCATGAGTACTAGTGGAGCAATGTATTGAGTAAAATGTTTTTGTGAAATGTTTGGGTTTTGATTGAGTTAAATTGGATGGGTGCCATTTCGGTCAGCTTTAGTTTCAATTTTTGGTTGGATTTAGTTCATGTTTGTTTTGATTAGTAGTCGTAGGATTGTGCGGGTTTTAGTCGGGTCAAGTGAAACTATTGAAGTGGTTGCGACTTGCAAATGAATTGGGTTTAACATTTTTTGTGTGATCTCTCAAGTTCTTATGCTCCTCACATATACCGCCTCCATATCACTTTAAATGTCCTTTTTTGGTAACCATGTTAAAGTTTTCGTATATAGATAGTGTCTATTATACAAAATGTCTTCAATCAAGTGCATTTTAAGTCGTAAGTCATTCCCTCATTACAATATAATACCTTTTTCATGGAAGTGGTTCTTATTGGTAATGAAGGACAATTAACAAAAGCGAGAGCCAAGGTCAAATTATCATGGATGTCATGTTGAATTTCTGATGTGAAAGAGATGCAAATATTCATTTTCATTTTCCTCGAAAATTTAATCTAGTGTTAAATCAGTTGTCTAATCCATGCTATTAGTTGATCGCTTTTTGCCTTTCGAGAAGTTTCGTATCTCAGTATCTGTTTTGTTGCTCTTTTAGGAATTACTGCCTACAGTATCGCTCAGCTGTGGTGTTGACCTTGTCCAAAGGAAACAGTAGACGTTTTCAGACCATAAAATGCTGGGACAAACTGAGTGCAGGCGATCTGCTTCAGCAATGAGCCAATACAGGTTTGTTGTTCTCACTCGTTTGTACCTTGTTTCAGATTGCTTTCTTGCCTGTTACATATTCTTCCCTCGACCTCGCCACCTTAAGGGGAGTGATCGGAGTTGGTACCCTGATTTTGATAATTTTGGGACTGTTTGGTTGGGAAATATTTTTTTAAAAGGAACGTATCTTAGGTTATTTATGGTACTATAGTTGCTGTGTGCCTGTGTTATCAATTGCCAGCGAGTGATACTCAATCCTAATGTTGCCCTTATTTGTATATCGACTCCCTTCTGTTGTAAAGCGTGGTGGTAGGTAGATAGCTTTTATAAGAGTAGTTGACTACATGAATGAGTCACACGTAGTGTCGTTTTTCGTTCCGCAAGTGATATAGTCTCCGACACACATTGAAGTTTAACCAACGTCAAGGACATGTCATTGCTGATAGTCATCAAAAGAGCTCTTATCATGCCCATTGTTGTCTAAATCACTATTGTGCCAATATTTAAAGTTTAAACCATGTAATAGGCCAACATTATATAAATTGATTTAAGTACGAAGTCAGTGCTCAATAATGATAAAGGAGACCACATCCTACTTGCATTCATGACAGCATATTGTGCAGATGATTTAGTTGACTTTTTTTAGTTAGCCTGGTAAATAAGGGATGATAGAACTAATCCTTAGTATTGGTGTTTTCTTTGATCATAAGTGCAATAGTAAATATTACTCCGTAATAACTTTTTTGATACATCCTATTTACTTTGATTACCTTTATCTTGCAAGTAATTAGATTACTTTTGCGAGACCCAGTCGTTGAACATCCTTTTTCACCAGTACTTTTGCTCTTCTGTCTCTTTTTATATTTCCATGTGTATTCTATTTTAACCCCTTGCACACAAACACAGACGCAAAAAATACACAGATGGCAGAAGTTGCAGTAGTCGGAATAGCGACTTCTGCAGCAAAGGTATTGGCGCAGTGGGTGGCTAATCGAGCATGGGATGAGATAAATCTTGGTTGGGGTTTCAATAATGAACTCCAAAAACTCCACAAAAAGTTCGAGTGCATCCAAACTTTTCTGGATGATGCAAGCAAGAACGCAATGGAAAGTCAACGGGTGAATCTCTGGGTGCAAAAAGTCAAGGATGCAGCTTATATGGCTGACAATGTCATGGATGAGTATTCGATTGAAATCTTTCGGAGGAAAATGGAAGTGACAAGTTGGATGGAACGCATAGGCACCTTTTGTACACACTCCAATCCTATAATATTCCATATAAGGATGGCTCACAAGGTTAAGGAGATAATTTCCCTGTTCGATGAGATTGACAAGGAGGCTAACAACATTGCAGTCAACCAAGCGGTTATCACAGCCACAGTAATCCGCACTCACAGTGATGGGAGTGAAACTCGACCATATGCGGTTGCTAATGCTTTTGAGTTTGTGGGCAGGGAGGACGAACAAGAAAAGTTGCTCGATTTTATATGTAGTCCTTGCAATAATGAGGAAACTGTTCTCTCTACTGTGGCCATTGTGGGAATGGGAGGTACTTTTTAGTCCTTGATTTCTCAAACTTCGGGTTTTTCCATTTCTTGTTTTCGTGGGTTAGCTCATTTTGCTTTCCAGAAAAGTATCCTATTGTGTTTTTAAACATTAAACATTATTCATTCAGCATTCAGCTAGATCAGCATGTCCAACTAACTTGATTGTTTTATTGAAATTTTGAAATAGGTGTGGGCAAGACAACTTTAACTAGACATCTATACGATCATGAGAGAATTTCTTCGAACTTTGGTGACAAAAGAATTTGGATTTCTGCATCGCAGAACTTTGATATTATTAGACTCTTGAATGAGATGGTTGAATCATTTACCTCAAGTAAGTCAAAGTTGTCAAACATTGATGCAATCATAAGGAAACTCAAAAAAGAGCTGAACCGAAAGAAACTGTTGCTTGTGTTTGATGATGTATGGACCGACAAGCAAGACTCATGGCGTTTCTTAAAAGAGTGGTTGCTTAGAATTGGGACTCTTCGTGGAAGTGTGATTTTGATTAATACTCGTAACGATGATGTTGCAAAGGCTGCAGGGGCGATTTTCAAACACAAATTAGAAGGATTATCAACTGACAAAAGTTGGTCCCTACTTTACCAGATAGTTTCTGACAATGGTATTCAACCAATAGACTATAGTCTGAAAGAAGTTGGTAAAAGGATTGTTGAGAAGTGTAAGGGTGTTCCTCTGGCCATTGAAGTGATCGGAGGCTTACTGCGGTCAAAACACCATTTGCATGAATGGGAAGCAATAGAGAAAAGTGAGCTATCAGATCTGCCACATATACGAAAACAAATCCTTCCGTCATTGTTGTTGAGTTTTAACCATTTACCTTCTTCATCCACAAAACAATGTTTTGCCTATTGTGCAATTATTCCCAAGGGTAGTTGCATGTTCAAGAGTGAGTTGATTGGTCTGTGGTCATCCCAGGGTTACCTTCATGATGATCAAAGAAAAAATGTGACCACCGAGGAAATAGGTGAGGAAAATCTGAAGATTTTGCTCAGTAACTTGTTGTTAGAATCTGTGTCAACAGAGTCTGGAATCGTGGGTTACAGGATGCATGAACTGGTGTATGATCTTGCAGCCAATGTTTGTGGGAGTGACTTGATCAAGGATGCAAAAGACTTGGGTAAAATAGGCAGCTGCCGACATTTAGTAATCAATTCGGTAGAAAACTTAACTACAGAAACGACTCTTGAAAAGCTCCGAACACTTAGTCTAAAAGGAACTGCTATATCTTGGGATGCGCTGATTCATGCTAGATATTTGCGGACACTGATGATTGACCGGACTGGCATAACGGAGTTACCTCCGGCTGTTGCGCACTTAAAACATTTAAGATTCCTTGACGTGTCACACAATCCAATTAGTACACTGCCAGACTCTATTAGTGAACTCTACCAACTACAGACGCTTGTTATACATAGCTGTAAAAACATGGTGAAGCTACCAAAAGTGGTGAATATGTTGGTGAACTTGAGACACATCTCAACGACAGTTCCCATGTTTGCATGGAAAGGACTACGACAACTTACCAACCTACAAAATTTGCCACCTCTTTCTTTGCATGATGATGAAGATGGATGGACCATTGATGAGCTAGGAGATTTGTATGAACTCCGGGATGAAATTCATATTTTGGGTGTTGAGCGTGTAAAAGACAAGGAAGAGTCAAAAAAAGCTGGGCTTGCTGGGAAGGCCAATGTTACAAAACTAAACCTGTTTTGGGTGGAGCCGCAGGAGAGAATACTAATTAATGGGGGTAATTGTGATGAAGATGTTCTAGAAGGCCTTGAACCTCACCCAAACATAACTTCAATCGAAGTACAGAACTTCAATGGCGTGAGATTTCCGGCATGGATCACGGGGATGGCTGTTTTAACCAATGGAGGAAGTGTTGGCCGGACATCCCTTAAAAATCTTACCACGGTCAAACTATTGAACTGCACTAGATGTCAAACTCTTCCGAGATTAGGGCAGCTACCTCTCCTCAAAAGTTTAATGTTAAGTGGTCTCTATGTGGAATGTATAGACATTGAGTTTTATGGTGGCGATGATCTTCATATGCCAGAAGCGGTATCATTTCAGTGTCTAAGAGAGCTTGATATATCTGGTTTTTGTAGGCTCACCACTTGGAGAGAACCGCCAAAAGCGTCATTTCCTAGTCTTGAAACTCTAAGAGTAAGAGACTGTGATCTGCTGCAATCAGTACCAGTATTTGGAATTACATCCTTAACGAGTTTAGAACTTCGAAATCTTAAAAGTGTGGAGTCGTTGGATATCATCAAATACAGTTTGGGGCTCACTTCTCTCATCATGAGCATGCTGCCCAAAATTGAGAGCCTACCTCAGGAGCTAGCAGATTGCTGGAAGCTCCAAACATTACATATATCTGATTTTCATAAGTTGGCGTCTATGCCTAGTGGATTGGAGTCCCTTGTCAATCTCAAATCAAAGTTAGTGAAGTTGAGAGATATCTCAGCAATAGCTCCCATGCCCACTTTGGAAGAATCACGTCAATTAACTAACCTACAAAGCTTGCCTCTTCTACCTTTGGATGATGATGATGGATGTACAACTAATAAGCTAGAAGATTTACATCCACTCTCGGGTAAATTTCCTATTTTGGGTCCCGAGTGTGCTAAAGCAGAGGAGCAAGTTGGAAAAAGCCTTGATTCTGCGGAAGGGGTGGGACAAGCTAGAAACAGTCTTGAGTGTGTAGAAGACATGAATCTAGCAGGAACAAATCTTGAGTCTGCAGAAGGCGAGGAACTTGCAGAAAAAAGTATTGATGATATACAAGACAATGAACTGACTGGAAAAAGTGTTGAGTGTGTAGAAGACAGCGAGACAGCGGGAAAAAGTCGTGAAGGTGTGGAAGACAAGGAGATAATGGGTAAAAGTTTTGAAGTTGTAGAAGAGGAAGAGCTGGCGGGAATATGCCTTGAAGGTTCAAACGATGATGATCTGGCAGGAAATATTCTTGATTTTATAATAGACAGCGAGCTGGTGGGAAGAAGTCTTGAGGGTGTAGAAGGTGCAGGGATAATTGTTGAGTGTTTAAAAGACGAGGAGATAGCGGGAAAAGGTCTTGAAGGTATAGAAGACAGGGAAATAGCTAGGGAAAGTCTTGAACTTGTTGAAGCCGAGGAAAATCTAGTTGCTTGGCGGACCAAGGTTAACAATTCTTGGGTGAACGGAAGTGGATTTCAACAGTTAACGAATCTTGGAGAATTCGAGGATGAGCTTCGTATTACGGGTCTTGAGTGGGTAAAAGACAAGGACAAAGCGAGAAAAGTTGGGCTTGCTGGGAAGGCCAATATTACCCTGCTAAACTTGGTTTGGACGGAGGGAAGGGGAGAAACTAGTGACGGTGTTTGGGATGAAGATGTTCTAGAAGCTCTTGAACCTCACCCAAATATAACTTCATTGAAAGTACATAACTTCCTTGGAATGAAATTTCCGCCTTGGATCATGGATATGGTTAAATGGACAAGACTTGAGAATCTTACCGAGGTCGAACTAATGAATTGCAGCAGATGTCAAACACTTCCAACACTAGGGCACCTTCCTCTTCTCAAGAAATTATTTTTAAGTGAATTCGATGTAGAAACCGTAGGAACTGAGTTTTATGGTTATTATGATCTTGATTTGCCGGAAGTGTTATTTCCTAAGAGTCTCGAAGATTCCACGAGCATGGTGCCGCTAGCAGTGTCATTTAGAAGTCTTCTCAAGCTTCAGATTTCTGGATTTTGTAGGCTAACCACATGGAGTGAGCCACCGGAGACAGCATTTCCATGTCTTGAATATCTACGAATTAAAGACTGTAGTCGGTTGGAATCAGTGCCAGCTTTGGCTAATAAAACCTTAAGGGACCTTACACTTGAAAATCTTGATACGGTGAGGTCTTTGGATATCATCAAAGTTTATCAAAGCCTCACTTCTCTCATCCTGAGCGGTCTGCCCAATCTCGAGAGCCTGCCTGAAGAGCTATCATATTGTACGAAGCTCCTCGAGTTAGAAGTATTTAGTGCTCACAAGTTGTCACATATGCCAAATGGGTTGAAGTCCCTGGCCAATCTCTATTCAATGACGGTTTCGGAGGGTAGAGTCATTAATTTTGTGATGGTTGATCTTCTCCATGTCCGCTTGTCACTCCGTTTACTGGCAATTTCTCTTTGCCCAATGCTGGTAAAGATTCCAAGTGGTCTCCAAGAATGCACATCTCTGAAACGTGTGATCTCAGAAAACAGCCTGATGAGTCAGGGTTCAATAAATATCAGCAAGTTTGAACGTCTTTTTTATTTGGGTATTATTTGTAGTTCACATGAGCATCTAAGATCTGTGTTAGAGTCTGCTGAAGGTCATCGACGTTTATCTGCATTGCAGATTGAAGGATTTAGAGATCAGATTGAAATGCAAGAGTACTTCTACGACATCGCTCCCTTCTTCCGTCTCCCATCTTTAAGACACCTGTTGTTGCGTGGACGCCCAAATATAGATACTCTCCCCCGAAAACTTGGCCTACTCACTCAAATCACAACTCTGCATATAGAGCAGTTTGAGGACTTAGAAGGTATACCAACATGGATCCGCAATCTCTCGTCTCTCCGCAATTTGGTTATAGTTGATTGCAGGAATTTAAAACACCTTCCCTCCAAAGAGGATTTGAAGCTTCTATATTTGTTGCAAATTTCGAGTTGCCCGCTATTGGTGAAAAGATGTGTGAAGGATGAAGGACCTGAATGGCAAAACATCTCACACATCCGAAGAATAGTACTTGATTCTGTAGTAATTCAAGAATGAAGGGTAGCAACTAAATATATTGGATAATTATACATGCTCCTGATATACAATCCCGTAAAAGTAATTTTCTTAACCCTCTAAGCTCTTTTCTTTTGTTCATTGCAGCTCTTACAGACTTACACTTCAGTGCTGATTTATTCTGGATTAGTAGGAAGACATTTATCGATAATTTTAACCAAAATAAAGTATTAGCTCTCATATGATTTATTGTTTGGGTATGTGGTTTCGTAATATGGAACCATCAACGTGAGTAACAGGAAAGAGTACAAATAAGAAGGTCAAGTATGCTTGACTGTTTGTCAGTACAAATTATCCAATGAGATCGTAGGAGACATGAGTTGGATTATTTGTAACTTAAATGTGGCCAGTTACGACTACTGAACTGTTACTGAGTGATAGTATCTTTTGATAGTTACTATTTATTCCATATTACTCGTAGATTGTTTGCTTGTTTGTTGTTGGTCAGACTTAAGTTAAAAAAAAACTGCACTCTAATAGTGGCACTTGGTTGTGGTTGCAGTGTTGCAGATGATACATTGCTGGTGCCAAATTTTATGTTCGACTTTGGAGGAGCATTGCGGTCTGCATATACAGGAGCAAGGATCTCACTATGTTGCTTTGATTTTATTCGTTTATTGGTTTCTCCATTTGAGCTCAAGGAAAAGGCGCAAAAAATGGGAGAAAACTCAGAGAAGCTAGGTAAATGTTTCGACTTATACAAATTATCTTGTGAGACAGCTGTATAATGCATGTACACCTCATTTATCGTTACTCACTGAACATCTAAACCAGAGGTGAACGTCGCTATGTTCTTCATTACGTCTTATTGAGTGTTGTGACGCAAAACTCTGCTCTCCTCGGCTATTTCCAATTGTTGTTTGATTGATCCTCGTGTAGTCATGTAAGTAAATGGCAGTATTGAAATTCAAAATGGAAGATTTTGTGTGATTTTACTTATCTTGTACGGAGTAAGATATTGGATTTTCATTCCAATGTAAGTCAGGTGCAACGTTTCTTTGCAAACTCGGTCCCCCTTGCACGTTAAGTCTTTGGCTCTAGCTCTAGAAGACAGCATTGATGGTGATTCTTGTTTCAAGAGGAACATTTTCCATGATAGCCAACGGAACGAAAATTGTGAATTGAATCAAACATGAGTCGATTTCAAGCCAAGCTCGAGTTGAGTACAAGGTGAAGGAGTGCTATCGAGCTTGAAAATCCTTCGGTCGACCAGCGTGAGCTTTTTCATGGCAGAGTTCGAGTTTCAAGTTTTTAGATAAAGAAATGTCTTCAGCCGTGGGTGAGTGCTGGTTCAGATTTTATAGCAACTTTGAGACCGTCCGTACTCAAGCAGTCTCATGCACTCATGCTCAAAATGTATTGTTGCAATAAGCTTGCGCGTCCTCTCTAATCTGTTTTACGGGATCTTGGTATTTTTTCCATAAAGTGACACAATCACCTATGTCACGATCAATCATTCGCGAATTGCCGTAAATTTTCAAATAAGACGGAAATATCCGTCTTAATTTAACACCGGACAAGTAATCAGAATAATCTAAAAGCAAAAGTGTAGAAGGAAAAATAAAGAAAAGGAAAAGTAAAAAAATTGTCTTTTATACGTAGAATTATCTAGTGAGATGATATAGAACCTGTTCTTTCGGACTTTTTAGAGCTGTACGTAGAATTATCTAGTGAGATGATATAGAACCTGTTCTTTCGGACTTTTTAGAAATTAATCGAAATGAATCGAATCAAATAAAATTGAATCAATCGAATTGAAATTGAATCCAAATTGGTGAAGTTCAATTAAATAATAATATCTTGAATCAAGTGAAATTTGAAGAACTAAAAATGTTCTGGAAAGAACAGGTTCATCGAATGAGTCGGATATTTGAGGGTTTGATAGAATTAAGAGCCCAACTTAAGTGGCCACATAATTACTAGGTGTAAAAAAACACTGAGATGGGACTCACAATAATTATTTCACCCTAAATTAATGTGCGATCGGTGTCTCGTAACAACGACTTAAAAAAAAAAGGAAAAAAAAAAAAAAAAAAGCTCCAAAGTGATATAGGGGGAGAAATGATGTTAATAATGGCGACAAATTTCATATCTTCTGTGATCTTCGTGGGTAACAATTTTAATGATTTTAGTGAGGTCAGTATCAATTTTTACCCAATTTGTTTGTAATTAATACTCGTACTCTTTATCAATTTGCCAACTACTTCCTCCATTCCATTTGATTCTATACATATTCCTTTTTCGGAAATTCCAATCAATTCTATACATTTCTATTTTAGTCTCTACTTTATTAAACTAAAAGACCAATATACCCTTCACTAATAGCCACTCAACCCACTTGCAAACAATAAAGTAGGGGTATTTAAGTAATTCCATTATCTACCCCACTTGATTTTCTTCTACCTTAATTACCGTGTTTTGGTCAAACGTATAGAATCATACGGAATGGAGGAAGTACTAGTTGTTGTAGTTACTCCGTATATTCTAAGAGGAAATTATGGACCTTTTTTTTTTTTCATGACACCATTTTGAAAAAGTTTCAAACTACAGCAAGATTCTATCAAAAAAATAAAGTCAGTCAAACCGACTTAACTCCATTATAAAAAAAAATAGTGTCACTTTAAAGATAATGCCAGTACAATAATTTAGGTATATAGACAGACTCTTTAAACCATCAATATACACAGCTGTATGTGGGTTCTACCTTGTACCGAAAAACTTGTAAACATTGCATGTTAACTTGCTGCATCTTTTGTGTACTTTTTCCACTTATACGTTAATAAGCAGGACCCAACAAATTAAATGTATCCTTGACTAAGATTATGTGGTTGGACTTGAATGGATGATATTTAACGCCAGTACTTGATTTGGTCCACACTGCCTCCACTTATACGAAGTATATATATGACGACTAAGGTAGAGCAAATAATACTCCGTAACTAATACTCCAAAATCATAACACAACAGAGAAACATTCCAAGATGGTAGAAGCTGCATTGATCAGTACAGCTACAGCCGCGGCCAAGGCTATGGCGCAGCTGGTAGCTGATCGAGCGTTGGACGAGTCCAAACTTGCTTGGGGCTTCAAGGGTGAACTTAAGAAGCTGAAGGGAAAATTTGAGTACATCCAAGCATTTCTGGAGGATGCAAGCAATTCAAAGTATGCAACTAAGAGCCAACTGGTGGATCTATGGGTGCAAAAAGTCAAAAATGCAGCCTATATGGCTGACAACGTCATAGATGAGTATGAAATCGAAATCTTTCGGAGAAAAATGGAACTGAAGAAACCCATAGGTAGGTTTCTTGACTTTTTCACACCCAATAATCCTGCACTTTTTCATATGAGAATGGCTCACAAGGTTAAGAAGATTCTTTCCTTGTTCGATGAGATCGACAAGGACGCCAAGGACATTGGTCTAAACCGGGTTGATATAGCAGCTGCATCAGTTACCCATACTTCCAGATATGATCATGATTTGAATCAAACTCGACAATATCCATTTACTAGTGATGCTAAATACGTAGGCAGGGAGCAGGAACAGTCTGACTTACTTAAATTCATGTGTAATCAGCTCAACAAAGACCGTCTTTTGTCTACTGTGGCCATTGTCGGTATGGGAGGTATTTTCTATATCTCTTGTTTATTTATGTCTCTTGTCTATCAATTTTGGAGTTTTTACATTTGCTGTTTACTCTGTGTTTTGCCCATTATAGACCTAGTATGCAGTTTATATTAGCAATATTCATCAACCAAAATCACACCCAAATTGTAGCCTAAAAAGTAATTTATTTTTATTATCATGGCATAAACCGTTATCTCAACCAAAAATATGATAAATTATCGTCTCGAGATTTACTTTTTCAAACCCATAATATTTTTCATGTACCAAAACAAACTCACCCATGGTTTTAATCTTGATAAATCTCAAAGAAATAATGACCATGCGACAAAACCATAAAATTATACACATCATTTGTTTATTTTTACAACCACTTGCTTATCTTTACAACACAACCATGGCGGGATCTCAAAGCCTCACGCGCCGCCGATTCCGTCGCCGTCTCGGCCGCCTTCTCATGGCGGGAACACACCCCCACCCTCGTCGGCGCCTGCAACGACCCCCTCCTCAACCATGGTCATTATTCTATCAGTTTATTGGTCCGGTAAGGGCTGGGATTGGTTTAATTTAGGACTTTGGTTAGCCAATTCTGGTTATACTTTGATTTCGTGTGTTCTGAAGTTTGGTCGGTCATTTTGAGTCTCTGGTCAGTTTCACTTTTCTCAGTTTCTTTTGGGCACGTGTGACCTCAACTCTGATCAATTTAAATGTCAATGCTCACAGATGCAATATAGTCAAGCCCATTTTAGGTTATCGCAAGTCTTGATTATTACTTCCTCCATTCCATTTGATTCTATACATATTCCTTTTTCGGAAATTCCAATCAACCCTATACATTTCTATTTTAGTCTCTACTTTATTAAACTAAAAGACCAATATACCCTTCACTAATACCCACTCAACCCACTTGCAAACAATAAAGTAGGGGTATTTAAGTAATTCCATTATCTACCCCACTTGATTTTCTTCTACCTTAATTACCATGTTTTGGTCAAACGTATAGAATCAAACGGAATGGAGGAAGTATGATTTATCTAATGAAATATGTTCAATGCATTTTGTTTTTTTTTTTTTTTTTTTTTTTCTAAATGTGTGCAATTTTTAATATTAAGAAAAGCCAAGCCAAGCCTACGTGAACCCATAAACAGAGATAGCATACTATTTAGAATTACATCATTAGTTAAGATCGGAATATAATTGAGAATATAAACATTCACAAAATTGTTGTATAAGGTCTTAACCAAAGGTCATGGCCTCTTGGGTGTATGAAATGGATTTTTATTTTGAAAACCTATAATTTTATGATGAAAACAAGCATTCTAAAATTGAATAATTTTCAGGGTCCAATATGTCAGTCATCATTGTAAGAACGCCCACGCTAAAATTAGATGCTTTGTACTGAGTAATTTCTTTCGCTTTGTAGGACTAACCCTATTATTCTATAATTTCTATCCAAATAGGTATGGGCAAGACAACATTAGCAAGACATCTGTATGATTGTGAAAAAGTTGGTGATCATTTTGGTAAGAAGATATGGTTATGTGTGTCCGAAGATTTCAATGTTATCAGACTATTGAATGAGATGATTGAGTCACTTACATCAAGTAAATCACAGCTGTCAAATACGGATGCCATCCTAACAAAGTTGCAAGAAAAATTAAATGGAAAGAAATTATTGCTTGTATTGGATGATGTGTGGAATGATAATGAACATCTATGGGGTTCCTTAAAGGGGATGTTAAGCAAAACATCAATTGCTTCAGGAAGTGTGATTTTGACTACTACCCGCAATCGTGAAGTCGCACAGGCCGCGGGAACGGTATTTACAAAAAACCTAGAAGGAATGTCAATTAATGACAGCTGGTCTCTACTTTGCCAAATAGTTTTCACCGACAGTACTCGTCATTGCTCTCCACAGCTGGAGGAAATCGGTAGAAGGATTGCTGTTCAGAAGTGTAAAGGTGTTCCTTTGGCAATTAAAGTGATTGGAGGATTACTTAAGTTGAAGCCAGATTATGAATGGACAAAAATAGAGTCAAGCGAGATATGGGACTTGCCACAGGGTAAAGACGAAATACTTCCATCGTTGTTGTTGAGTTTTAACCATTTACCTTCTCCGTCGTTAAAGCAATGTTTTGCCTTTTGTGGATTGCTTAATAAAGGTTATTACATGTACAAGAGCGAGTTAATTGGTTTATGGTTATCTCAGGGTTACCTTCATGACAGCGGAAATAGAAATATGAGCACCATGGAAATTGGCGAGGAATATCTGAATATTTTACTTAGCAATTCACTGCTAGAAGCATTTGTGCCAAAAAGGCTTGAACGTGTATGCTACGAGATGCATGATTTGATCATTGATCTTGCAGTTTTTGTTTGTGGGAAAGAGTTGATCTTGGACGCAAAAGAACTGCGTGAAAGTGGTGTTAGATGTAGACATCTACTATATCGCTGTGTAGAAAACACAATCGAAACAGATTTTCCTCCTGTAGAGTCTCTTAAAGGGCTTCGAACAATACTCTTTATGGGTCCTAGTGTGCCCTTGCAATTGTTGATCCACACAAGAGATTTGCGCACATTGTGCCTTGACTGTACGAGCATATCAGAGGTACCTCAAGTTATCAGTGAGTTGAAACATTTGAGATATCTGGATTTGTCATACAATCCAATCAGTACACTACCGGAATCTATTGGTAAGCTCTACCAACTTCAGACGCTGATACTCCTAGGCTGCACAAACATGGAGAAGCTACCCAAAGTAGTGAATCAGTTGGTGAACTTGAGACACATCTCCACAACAGCTCCCATGTCTGCCTGTAAAGGACTGCAGAATTTAACTAACCTACAAAGCTTACCTTGTCTTTCATTGAATAACGATGAAGATGGGTGGAACATTGATGAGCTTGGACATTTACGTGATCTCAGGAACGATATTCATATTCAGGGTCTTGAGTGTGTGAAAGACAAGGAGCAAGCAGAGAGTGCTGACATTGCTGGGAAGACTAATGTCTTAAATTTAACTCTACACTGGGCGGAGAGAAGAGATGACAACCTTGCTGGTGATCCAGTAACAAGGTTTCAAGCTTCAATCAATAATAGTGACAGTTTTAGTGATGGGGATATTCTTGAAGGTCTTGAACCTCACCCTAACATAGCATTACTAGAAGTACACAACTTCATGGGTTTGCAATTTCCGGCATGGATCAAGGAAATGGTAGTTCGAACAAGAGGGCTGAGCAATACTCAGGGTCAGGGGCAGCTTAACAATCTAACGAAGATTAAACTATTGGGCTGCAATCGATGTCAAACACTTCCGAAGTTAGGGCAGTTACCGTCACTCAAGTGTTTAATTATAAGTGGACTCTGTGTAGATTCCATTGGCATGGAGTTTTACGGCGGTGATATGCTGGAAGTGGTATCATTCAAGTGCCTTGAAGAGCTTTAGATTTCTGGATTTAGCAGGCTCATCACATGGATGCAACCACCCAAAGCTGCGTTCCCTAATCTCGAAACTCTGCGCATTAAAGATTGTAGTCTGCTGAAATCAGTGCCAGCATTGAATACGGGTTCCCTAATGACACTAGAACTTAAAAAACTTTATAGCATAGAGTCTTTGGATATCATCAGATGTAGTTCGGGTCTCACTTCTTTCATCATGGATACGCTACCCAAAATCGTGAGCCTACCTGAGGAGCTAGCAAATTGTACTAAGCTCCAAACATTACATGTCCGTGGTTGTCACAAGTTGTCGCGTATGCCAGATGGGTTAGAATCCCTTGTCTGTCTCAAATCAATCATTGTTAGTCATTGTGAAGTCATTGAGTTTGTTATGGATGATCTTCTCCCTCTCCGATCTTCACTCCGTTCCTTTGAAATTGATGGATGCCCAAGGTTTAGAAAGATCCCAAATGGTCTCGGAGAATGCTCATTGCTGGAGTCCCTCTGGTTAAACATGTGTCCAATGATTGAGGGTTCACTAACAGAAATCAGCAAGTTGCGACAACTTAAGGATTTGAGGATTACATATAGTTCAGCAGAGCATCTAAGATCTGTGTTTGAGTCTGCCAAAGGTCACCGACATCTGAAGTGTGTTGAGATTGAAGGGTTTGTAAACGATGTTGAAATGGAAAACTACTTCTCTGATATCACCCCTTTCCTCTGTCTCCCATCTTTAAGACAGCTATTCTTGTGTGGACAACCAAATATAAAGGCTCTTCCGGAACAACTTGGCCACCTCACTCAAATTACATATCTCGGTATACGGCAATTTGAAAACCTAGAAAAAATTCCAGAACGGATTTTCAGTAACTTGTCTCTCAGCTATTTGTGTTTGTCACGTTGCAAGAATTTGAAATACCTACCCTCCAAAGAGGTTATGAAAAGACTAGTTAATTTGGAGATTTGGAATTGCCCGCTGTTGGCGGAAAGGTGCGCCATGGATGAGGGATCAGAATGGCAAAATATCTCACACATCAGAAAAATAGAAATTAATGGTGTAGTAATTAATGGTGTAGTAATTCAAGATTTTTTTTGAGGAACAGTAATTCAGCATCTTGGATAATAACTCATGTTCCCAAGGTACAAATCCACACACAGTGTAATTTTCTGAACCCCTTCAATTTAATCTCTTTTGTTCGTTCGAACTCTTAAGACTTACTACATTCATGTTTTATTATGAATTTAGAAATAGAAAAAGTATAGCTGACAACAAGAAGTTCTGATTCTAAAATGATTTATGGTCGGTTTGGACTGAGGAGAATACCGGAAGAGGGCCCGGTTAGAAGATCAGAGAAATGGAAACCGGAGGTGAGAATTAGAAGTAGAGGGAGACCAAAGAAAACTTGGATGAAAGTTGTTGAGAGCGATATGAATATTGTTGGGGTTGAGGAAGAGACAACGTTAGATAGGTACACATAAAACTATGAAAGGATTATATCAATGTGATAGTCGAAGTATAGTCACATGATTTATTTATTTATTTCTATTTTTTTTTTAATGTTTTAACCTTTTTCTTCGCATCTTTTCCCGTCAAGTTTTATTTTTCATTTTTCTTATAAAGTCATTTTTGAAATTTAATTTTATTTTTAGCGGTGTTGTTTTTAGTTTTTACCTTAATTTCCAATTTTATTTTTTTTATTTGTTGAATTTTCTATTTTTAATTTTTTCTTAAATGACCTTTAATTTATTTATTATTTTTTTCCTTCTCAATTTTATTTTAAAAAAAATATATATGGTGTTATGGTGTGAACGGTTCTAGACGATAATTCATGTCAATTGACCCTAAATTTTTTGGGAATAAGGCTTTAATGTTGTTGTAATGTAATTTGTTATATGGAATAATCAACAGGTTATTTGTAACATCCAACCATTATAACGGTTATCGTAATTGTATACGTGTGAATTATGACTATTATTGGGGACTAAAATATAGTGACAATTTGTCGACAATGGCAGTATCGTTGGATAGTTACTATTTATTCCATATTAGAATGTTTGCTTGTTTGCTGTAGGTCAAGCTTAAGAACACAACTGCACTCGAATGGTGGTACTTGGTTGCACACTTGCAGTTGCAGTATTGCAGATGATACAGGAGCAGGAATCAAAATAGGCTGTTTTGATTTTATTTGGGTTTTGGCTTCGTCACTTAAACTCAAGGAAAAGGCACAAAGGGGAGAGAGAGCTCACAGAAGTTATATCGATGTTTCGACTATCACAAATTATCTTGTGAGACAGGTATATTACGCTTATAAATCTTTGTCACTAGTCAATAAAAGTCTAAACAAGAGGTGAATGGCGTTTTGTGCCTCATACCATCTTCTTGCGTCCTTTCCTCGGCTATTTCCAGCTGTTTGATTCATTCTCGTGCAGGCATGTCGTTTTCTTATTTTATTTTATTTTTTTCCTCCTTTTTTTGCCGGTATTATGTAGTATTACAGTCTTGAATTCCAGTATAAGATTTTTGTGTGATTTCAATTCTCTTGTAAGATACTAGTCTTATGCCCGTGCAAAATTGCACGGGAATGCTGTTTATGAATTTGACGTAGTAACGTACGAATAGTGAAATCGCTGTATAATGAGTTTAATAAAGGAGTTTTATAAAAAGTACTAAAGAAAAAGTTTTGATAAAATGAATAATAAGATCGTATTTTCCTACTTAAATTTTGTAGAGAACTTACCCGTGTGCAGTTTGCACGGGCAGTTTTAATATAACAATAAGATCATATAAAATTTTATATGATCTTATTGTTATATTAAAACTGCCCGTGCAAACTGCACACGGGTAAGTTCTCTATAAAATTTAAGTAGGAAAATACAAATAATAAAGTTGTTATATAATAAGTTTAATAAAACCGTTCTTTAAAAAAAAAAAAAAAAAAAAAAAAAAAAAAAAAAAAAAACTGTGTATTCATATCACTGAAAAACAATTAAAACAACGAAATTATATGATAAACAATTATAATCATAAATAATAGAAAATTTAAACCATTACATAAAAGGTTAAGAAAAAAAAGAAATAATACTACAATAAGATGGTAAACGACTAAACGTACTATAACTTCTCAAAGATTTCCTTATAAAGTACGTTATTTGTTCTATATAAGACCTATTTTTCATTAGCGCAAATCATAATTTTAACATACTTTTTAATTTTGACTCTTAAAGTAGGGACAAATGATATTGAATGAGTTTTAAAATGATTTTATAATGGGGCGTCATTTGAAGCGACCAGTATGAATTAGTGTCATCAAAAGCACCTAAAAAAAAAATTATATGACAATAAAATATTTTCTACCCGTACAAATAACAATTTTATGACCGTGCAAATTATCATTATTATATGATAAATATTTATGCCCGTACAAATAATAATTTTATACCCGTGCAAATTAACATTATTATATGACAAACAACAATTTTATGTCTGTACAAATAACAGTTTTATGCTCGTGCAAATTATCATTATCATATGACAAACAACAATTTTATACTCGTGCAATTTATCGTTATTATATGAAAAATAATAATTTTACGTCCGCACAAATAACAATTTTATACCCGTGCAAATTATCATTATTATATGGCAAATAATAATTTTATACCCGTGGAATTTATCATTATTATATGACAAATAACAATTCTATGCCCCTACATATAACAATTTTATGCCCGTGCAAATTATCATTATTATATGACAACTAATAATTTTATGCCCTGCAAATTGCAGAAACAATAAAATATTTTTTGTATGTAAAATTTTATGCCCGTATTTTTATCACAGAAAATACGGTAGCTATTACTCCGTATGTAATTATAATTGATGAATTAAACAATGTTTTCTTACGACTTAAGTGATCATTAAAAAAAAAAAAATTACAATATTTTTATCACAAAAAATACGGTAGCTATTATAAATTTTTTATTATTAAAATCTATTTATGTTTTAAATCTATTTTTCTATATACTACAGTATAATTTATGTAAAACGAACTAAAAAACATTCTCATACCTATTGCACTCTCACTAAGTCTCTCACACTCACTTAACTAAATCCTAAAACTAAGTCGGTCATTTTGAAAGTCTCATCCTCACCTAACACTTTCTCGCTTTGTAACACTCTCCCGCTCTCTCTAAGCTTTCATTCCCAGAGTTTTAAATAACGGCATACTCAGGATCACAAAAAATGGTCGCAGTATGGTGATAATGAACTTAATACACTTGTCGCGGTCCATATCGGGTCGTTGGGGTGATAAATTAAATTAATTTTATTATATATATTTTTCAGTATATATTAGCTTTATTGTTTTGTTATTGCTTAACAAAATGTGAAAATGCATTATTAGAATTATTAAGTGAATTTGTGATTATTTATAGAACTTAGTAATAAAAGGACCTAATTTAACATGACCAATAAATTAAAATATTAGACATTTGAAGCCCACATCCAAAAGTTCCCTCAAAACATAAAAAACCCATCCCTCAAAAATCATCAAAACATTAAAATTGAAAAACCCTAACCCTTAGACCAAAGTCGATCTCCTGTAGGTTCTATGAAGCTTCCAATCTCCATCACTTCAACCCATCAAAATCACCATGACCGCATTCTCCCGCCATTGTTTGCCCATCACCGTGCTTCTCACAACGGCCTATATCGATCCATATCGGACCCGAGTCACCAGAAAAACAGTATGTAACGTTAACAACGGTGTTCCACGTCTATGCTCTTATCTTCATTTGATCCATTTTGATAGACCTAGTGAATGAAGTGAGCCTATATAAAAAAGATCTAATATTTTCGTAATTTTTTTTTCATCTTTGTCATTTTAGTAGTGTCAATAAAGTTTTTTTTAATGTTTAATGGTCTCATTCCACTATTTTTTTAATGATTTGTACAAAAAGTTCCGATTTTTTTTTGTTAAAACTCGCGACTTTAAAGTACTTTTAAGTTGAATTTTTAGTTCATTTGATCTAATCTGATAGATCTTGTGATCTGCCGAATTTAAGCGACTATATCTAATATTTACACATGTTTATTCATTTAATCAATTTTGTTGTAATTTAAATTAATTTTATTTATGTTCAATTTTGTTATTCGCCTTTTTCTGTACGATATTTACTCGAAAATTTTAATTTTTACGATAAAAATAATTCCTCTATATTTACGTAGGTTTTTTTGTTTAATCAATTTTGTTGTAATTTAATTAATTACATAAATTTATTTTCTATAACTAAGCTTGTAAATTAATTGTTTTGGAGGCTGTAGTCAACGTGATGTATTAATCTCATTAGCTGGAAGATTGTTTTACCCCAATTTTCTGTTAATTTAATTTAATTAATTAATTTATTTTAGCATTGCACCAGTCTAATTTTTTCTATTAATTGTTTTTTAGATTTTATAACCTGGTTTTATTTTATGTTGAATTTAGTCTTTTAGTCTTGTTAGATTTGTAATTTTTTTTCTTTTTATGTCGGTCAATATTTTGTTAATTATTAAGTTGATGATTGTAATTTTGTAATTCTTTAGTCTTTGGGTACTCCCTATGTTGTAATTATTTAATTTTTGTAAATTATATTGTATTTTTTTCTATTTTAATTTAATTTTAAAAATTATTAACTTATAAATAAAAATAAAAAGTACTCCGTAGATAAAAAAAAAAAAAAAAAAAAGATAATCGGAAAGGAACAAACTTATAAATTAAATTAGGCTGTGATAGTGGGGGGGACCCAGTCAAGAAGTCAACAAACAACCACAGTTTGACACCTGTCACTGTGGTTGTTGTTTTGTAAAAATGATTCGATTCGATTTTCATTTCATTAAGTCCCTGTGTAACCTGTGTTATATCATGTTCCGACTGTTTCTCACCTGGATCCACATTAACCTTGGCCCCCCTAAGCACCGACTCTAGCTTTAGAAACAACATCGATGCTGATCCTTGATTCGAGATGAATATTTTCCATGATAGCCAACATATTCTTCAAAACGAAAATCTGACTTCTACTGCGCACTTAGTACTTCAGGTAAATACTTATATACATATCCTGAATTGAAACAAACGATTCTGATTCATGCTGAGCTCGAGTCTAGCACAAGGCGATGGAGAGCTATTGAGCTTGAAAATCGTCCCATCGACTAGCTTTGGCTTTTTCCCGACAATTCTAGCTTCAACTTATAGACAAAGATGAGTTTTGACCTGTGGCCAAGCATTGGTTCGGATTATATAGATGACTTCAATTTGGAGGTTTGACTTTGATTTGTTTAGTTTGAATTTGAGCTACTTAGCTTGTTTTCCTGAACATTGTAGTTGTTGATTGCTAAGAACTCATTTTCACTTTATATATGAGAATCGTTGATGATGCTGAAGTTGGTGTTGTTGAAGTGGGCATTGAAGGTGGTGTGATGTGATCGTTGTTGAATTGTTTTTCATGTAAGTTTAAAATTGTACAAGAGGTTACAAATTTGAATAAATTAGGTTTCATTAAATCAGACAATGATGTTTTTAGTGGCAACTGTATTTCGGTCGCCAAAACAGAGCAATCTGTCAATTTGCTCTTGTTTTGTGGTATGAATTAGCGATTGATTAGTCATTTGTGACTAATTAGCGTCGCCGAATTGGCAACTGGAACGAAGAGAGGGAGATTGAATCAGTCGCCACTTGCGTGACTACAACGGTAACCAATTGCCAAAATTTGCCTACTGTTTTGTTGTATGAAATGCGATTTTTAAAGGTGGTGTTTGACAATTAACTCATATTTAAAACATGTAATAGGTCTACATTATACAAATCTATTTAAGTACTAAGTCAGTGCTCAATAATGAATCAAACATGAGTTGAGTTCAAGCCAAGCTCGAGTTGAGTACAATGTGACCGAGAGCTATCGAGCTTGGAGTCCTTCGGTTGGCTAGTGTGAGCTATTTTCCGGTAGAGTTCAAGTTTAAAGTTTTGAGATAAAGAAACGTTTTGAGCTATGGTCAAGTGCCGGGTTCAGTTTTTTTTTTTAAAGTGACATCGACAATATGTCACAATCAGTTATTCGTGAACCACTGTACCGGCACCAAAGTATCAATGTAAATAAACATTCTTAAACATGTTTTCGTAATGGGATAAAATTCTAACATTGTTTAGAACATATTCACCTTAAATTCATTTTAATTTAAGATCAATAAAATATTTAAAATAACACAAAAGCAAAAGTGTATAAGGAAAAACAAAAAAAAAATTGTCATCGAATGTGATGACATTTGATTTGTTTTAAGCTTTAGTGTTACGCAGTAATTCTCTTGTAAGGCTGAACTAAAGTACAAATTGTAGTTAAAGGGGTACAAAAACATAAAACAAATCTATTAAAGTCACTAACATGGGTACTAAAAGAATTTAGTAACAATTCATCATAATTATCTCTATGAGCCGGATTTACAATAATTTATTGTAAGGCCTGACTTACACAAGAATTAGGGTTACGGGAATAGGTATATTTCAAGGAAAAAAGAGTTCGAGCCCAAGCCCAAGCCCAAGCCCAAGCCCAAGCCCAAGCCTAGCCTAGCCTAGGTGGCCCACGTAAAATAGACAAATTAAAAAAAAAAAAAAAAAAAAAAAAAAAAGAAAAGTGATGTAAGGGGGAGAAATGATGTCAACAATGGCGACAAAATTCACCTCGTCTGTGATCGTCGTCAGTAATAATTTTCACAATTTTACTGAGGTCAGTAAAAATCTCCACACAATTGGTTTTTAATTAGTACTACTTATTAATTTAACGAATTTATAATTGTTGTAGTTATATTTTAAGAGGAAATTATGAAGCTTTCATCTTTTAATTTTTAGGTTAATAATTGAAACTTTAGAAGATGCATGTTTCCTTTACTTGACTGTCATTTATAGTTATTACACCTCCGTTCCATTAAATTGTACGGAGTATACATTTTCTGAGATTGCACTGAAAATTTCAAGTGATTTGTGCCTTTTTAAGGAAAGTTAAATTGTGAATTGATGCTTTAAATAGCAATATCAAACTATCTTGAGGTCGTCTCACGTGAGAATTCGTAAACTTCGAAGGCGTGAAGATCGTATCGAATAAAGTGATTTTGTAATTCGGTTTTGAATTTTGACCGAGTTAATTTGGACGGGTGTTATGCTGGATAGCGTTAGTTTCAAATTTCGGTTGGATTTAATTCATGATTGTTTCGATTACTTGTCGTTCGTGCTAATCAACAAAAGCAAGGGTTAGGTCAAATTACCGTGGATGTCGTGTCAAAATTTCAATTACGAAAGAGCTGCAGAAATCATATTCATTTTACTCTTAACATAACCAATCTAGTATCAAATGAGTAGTTTGATCCGTGCTTATAGTTTTTAGCTTGATGTCTTTCGAGAAGTTTGATATCTCATTATGTGCTTTGATATTCATGTAGGAATCACTGGTTATATTAGTTTCAAGCACTGGTGTTGAGGGGTCGTTGTTTTCAGACGGTAAAATGTCGAGACAAACGGAATGCAGTCAGTTTGCTGCTTCAACAATGAGCCAATACAGGTTTGTCGATTGTACCTTATTTCCGTTTCTATTTACTGCCTGTTTTGTTGGGTCAATTTTCTGAAGTTGTTTTCATAGAATTGTGTGGTGGTTTTATAACTTGTACAGACTTGTTAATTGATCGTTTTGCGTCTAATCCTGGTAATATATATCTCAAATCAGTACATCCAAAATGTGAAAACTCATCATCTGATTCTTTTGTTAATACGTTAGATACTCTAATCCTGAGTATAACTGCTAGAGGTTTGATGAAATGGTTGCTTTGAAAACCTGTGCGATTATCAATCTGAATGCAGACCTTGTTCGTATTATCGACTCAAGTTTGGAATTAGTGGAGTACATGAATAGAGGCTCGTGTAGTGGTGATTTTTGTTTCGCACGTAAATAATTATTATCCTACACGGCTATACCCATTGAAAAGTAATCATCTTATTCAAAGCTCATATGTCAATATCAGCTACAACTGTCACGGAAATGGTCACTTAAGATTATGATAAAAAAAATGTCGTAAACATGCCTATCATTGTCTGAATCACAGTAGTGGCCGATATGTAAGCCTTTTAATATTACGTTCGTAAGTCTATTCAAATACTAAGTCAATGTTGTATCATGATAAGCTAATTCAGTTTGGTAAGTGCTTTTGTGTTTTCGTGTAATTTTATAATGGCTATTTTAAATCTCCAAACATAGTCACATTTTACTCTTACATTCGTTTAGGGTGTGTTTGGATTGGGGGATTTGGAGGGAAAGGAAAGGAAGGGAAAGTAAGTAATTGATAATCCCTTGTTTGGATAGCAATTAAGAGGGGAGGGAAATGGAGGGGAAGGGATTTGGAGGGATCCATTTTCCCTCCTCTAAGCCTAATTGGAATCCCTCCAAAATAGGCAAGATTTGGAGGGAAAATGGTATCCAAACACCACCATTTCCCCTCCCCTCCCCTTCCTTCCCCTTCCCTCATTTTCCCTCCCCTCCCTTTCCCTCCTATTTTGCTATCCAAACACACCCTTAAGCTTATTTCCATCCCCTGTATTGTTTTGTTAAAATTACTATACATATTATAACACTTATTTACTGCTCATGTCATTTGCCTAAAGATATTGAGTGAAATGTTGAAACAAACGTAATTTGGATTATTTATTAGGGTTATTTTACAAGAATAATCCATACTATTGGTGATCTTCTCACAATAATTCGAACTATTCTTTATCTCAAAATAAACTCAACTTTGATAGTTATCGTCTCAAAATAATTTGTTCAAAAAGTTTTCATTCTCAAAACAATCCCAAATAATTTCATATAGTTTAACCAATAGCAGGTGAACACATGGTGGACCCAGTAAGTATCGAGGTAGCAACCGCTGTGGCCAAGGTGTTGGCGCAGTGGGTGACTTCTCGAGCATTGGATGAGGTAAGTCTTGGGCGGGATTTCAAGAATCAACTCGAAAAGCTGAACAAAAAGTTTGGGTACATCCAGGCATTTCTGGACGATGTGAGCCGTAATTATTCAGCAAACAACTCGGAAAAGAGCAGTCTGGTGAATCTGTGGTTGCAGAATGTCAAGGATGCAGCCTACAAGGCTGACGATGTCATGGACGAGTACGCTGTCGAAATATTTCGCAGGAGAATTGAAGCAAGGAATCCCATGGAGGAGTTTTTCAACAACTTTTTCAAACCCTCCAATCATGTACTCTTTCATTTCAACATGGCTCACAAGGTTAAGGACATCCTTTCGTTATTGGATGAGGTTAACAAAGACGCTCGCGACATTGGTCTAAACAAAGTTGATTTTGCAGCGTCATCATCTTGGACACACTCTCACCATGGTGACCGTCATTTGAGTCGGACTCGACAACTTGAAATCGTTAATGCTTCGGAGTACGTAGGCAGGGGGATTCACCAAGAGAAGCTATTAGATTTCATTTGTTGTCCTCCTGACGAACCTCGTCTGTCTACTGTCGCCATTGTCGGAATGGGAGGTACTTACTCAATTATACATTATACATCTTTGTTCTACTCATTTGCTTACATGAATTAATTAAGAAATACAGAGTAACCGTTTTTCAGGCCCTTAAATATACGGATTTTCCAATTACAATCCTGTAATTTTCTTAGATTAGTGCCAAAATTTGAGTTTCGTTCATATTTTGCGGCCAAAATAGTGCCCTGCATCATCACATTGATAAGTGTGGAATCTGTCGGAAAATTTAAAATAACGAAACCGTATAAAAATCACGGCTTCCCAGTGGGGAAAATGTGAAAAATTCACGGCCAGTCCATGACTCAACCGTGAATTTTTCATGGTTCTCCCACGAGAGAGCCGTGATTTTTCTATGGCTCTGCCTTGAGGGAGCCTTAATTTTTCTATTGCTTCACAATCCCACTATGAATGACTTTTTGTACAAAATTTGAAATTCAATACGTAAATGAAATTTCATATCAAATTACTCGCTCTTTATTTTGTGAATTGTTCATGCTCGACATTATAACCAACAACTATTTGTATTTAATCGACAAAATTTACATTTTACGTTTTTTTAAGTGAAATAAGTTAATTTTATTTTTTTACAAACTTTCACCAGCATGCACCACCCAACATGGAATTCTAACTTATTATGAGTAATGGGCATTCTGGTCTTTTCATGTGCTTAATTACTCATTAAAGGCCTAATTCATTCTGTCACTCTGTAATTCATTCAATCCTTTCTTAATGGGGTTTATAAAACGAGGGAAACAAAGTATATAAACAGTTATATCCCTGAGTTTTTAAACAAATTTGTTTAGTTTTACGGTTATATAATTCATTAACTCTTTAAAAGACGAGAGTGAATTCCGACAAAGAAAATTCTGACAAAGAAATTAGTTGCTTGTGTTGTTCTAAATTTGTTGTTTCATAATCGAAATTAAGTACGCTATCAATCAGACAATACATCTATCATCACATATGGTTTTTTTCATATTGCGTTAAAAGCATTTAGTGTCATTCTAAAAGTTTTTTTTCTTTCTAATTTGCCATTATACGTAGACAATGTTGTTAAAAATAGGAAAAAGTAACTATGTTGAATTATTTTCTTAATAACTTGTGAAATAATTTGGTTGTCTGAGTTGTTATTGCTTAACTTGTTTGACCTAACAAAATTAATACTCAATTTATATGTATATAAAATCTCGTCAAATTTTGATTACGATTTTATTTTGATTTTGTTTTTTATATCTTTTTTTCTGTAGGTAAAATCCAATTCCGCTAAAAACAATCTTGAATGAGTTATTTTCTCTATTCCACTTTAAATTTCCTCATTTAACTAAACCATAAATTTATGACTTCAATACCATTTTATATTTCAAATTTTCAAGGTTATATTTTAAGGATGACAAATTGGGGTTGAACTAGGGAAGGGTAGTATAGTAATATTGACACTCAACACTTGTAATTTTAGGATGATTTTAAAATAGGGACAATTATTTCGAGATTTTTAGAAAATTAAAAGGTGACACATTTAGAGTGAGCCATATTCTCAGTTAAGAGTTACTAATATGTGCCATAATAACATCTTCCCGGTTTTTAACTCTGTTATATCATATCCAAACAGGTGTGGGCAAGACAACATTAACAAGACATCTATACAATCATGAGAGGGTTCGTGCTAAGTTTGGTAGCAACAAAATTTTGATATCCGTGTCCCTGAAATTCAATGTAGACAACATTTTGAATGAGATGATTGAATCGAGAACGTCCAGTAAGTTAGACTTGACAAATACAGACGCGCTCGAAAGAGAACTTCGAAAAGAATTGAGTGGGAAGAAATTATTTCTTGTGCTTGATGATGTATGGGACGATGACCATCATTCATGGAAAAGCTTGAAAGAGTGGTTGCACCTAATTGAGATTGCTCGAGGAAGTGTGATTTTAATCAATACTCGTAGTAACCAAGTTTTGAAGGCTGCAAGAGCGGATTTCAATTTTAAGCTGAGAGGGTTATCAAAAGCCAAAAGTTGGTCGCTACTGCACCAGATAGTTTTTAAATATAGTGTTTCTTTGATTGATCCAAGATTGGAGGAAGTTGGGAAAAGAATTGTTGAAAAGTGTAAGGGTGTTCCTTTGGCCATTAAAGCAATAGGAGGTCTTCTGCAATCAAAGCAACGTTTACGTGAATGGGAGATGATTGAGAAAAGTGAGCTATGGGAACTGCCATGTGGCCAGAACCAAATATTTTCATCCTTGTTGTTGAGTTTCAATAGATTATCGTCTTCGTCTTTAAAGCAATGTTTTGCTTATTGTGCCATTCTTCCGAAGGGCTTTCTCGTGTCCAAGATTGAGTTGATTGGTCTTTGGTTATCTCAGGGTTACATTCGTGAAGAAATAGGCGAGGAAAATCTAGAAATATTGCTGAGTAACTCATTGTTGGAATGTGTGTCAATAGGACATGGATTTGTGGGTTATAAGATGCATGATTTGCTGTATGGTCTTGCCATTTTTCTTTGTGGGAGTGACTTGATCAAGAAGATGAAAGGCCCGGGTGAAATAGATAATTGTCGACATTTAGTAATCAGTTCTACGGATGATACAGCCATGGCAGATTTACCTCCAGAAATGACTCTTCCAAAGCTGCGAACACTTGGTCTAAAGGGTGGTATCATAACCTTAAATAAGATTCACGCAACACATTTGCGCACACTGTTCCTCAACCAAAGTGGTATAGAAGAGGTACCCCCAGCTATTGCATTGTTGAAACATTTAAGATATCTCGACCTCTCATTCAATCCAATCAGCACCCTCCCAGAGTCAATGGGTAAACTATACCAACTGCAAACGTTAATACTTCAAGGCACAAAAATTAAGACGCTACCAAGAGTATTGTACACGCTGGTGAACTTGAGGCATATCCCTACAACAGGTCTTGTATTTGAATTGGAAGAATCACAACCGTTAACTGACCCATCAAGCTTGTCTTTTCTTTCTGAAGATGAAGACATAGATGCAAACGTAGATGAGCAAGTTGGAAAAAGCCTTGAGTCTAAGGAAGACATGGAACAAGCTGGAAAAGAAATTAATCTGACTGGAACAAGTCTGGAGTCTGCAAAAGATGAGGACCTAGTAGGAAAAAATCTTGAGTGTGTAGAAGACGACGAGTTGACTAAGGAAACTGTCGAGTGTGTAATCGACAAGAAGCTAAGTCTTAAGTGTGTAGAAGACAGCGAGTTGATTGGAATAAGTCTCGGAGGTGTAAAAGACAAGGAGATAGCAAGTAAAAGTTTTGAAGGTGTAGCAGAAGAGGAGATGACAGGAAAAAGCCTTGAAGGTGCAAAAGATAAGGAGCTAACGGAAAATAGTCTTGAGTGTGTAAAAGACAGTGAGTTGGTGGGAAAAAGTCGTGAGGGTGCAGTAAACAAGGATGTAGTAGGAAAAAGTCTGGAGTATGTAAAGGACAAGGAGATAGCGGGATATGGTCTTGAAGGTGTAAAAGACAAGGAGATAGCGGGGAATAGTATTGAAGCTGTTGAAGACAAGGAATATGGAGTTGCTTGGCGGAACAAAGTTAACAACTCTTGGGTGGACGGAACTGGATTACAACAGTTAACGAATCTTGGAGAAATCAAGGGTGAGCTTCAGATTACGGGTCTTGAGCGTGTAAAAGACAAGGAAAAGGCAAGAAAAGTCGGGCTTGCTGGAAAGGCCAATGTTTCCATGCTAAAACTGGTTTGGACGAAAGAAAGAGGAGGAACTTGCGGTGGTGTTTCGGATGTAGATGTTCTAGAAGCTCTTGAACCTCATCCTAACATAACGTCTTTGGAAGTACATAACTTCTTTGGGGTGAAATTTCCGCCTTGGATCATGGAGATGATTAATTGGACAAATTTTGTGAATCTTACCGAGGTCAAATTATTGAATTGCAGCAGATGTCAAACAATTCCAACACTAGGGCACCTTCCTCTTCTCAAGAAGTTATTTTTAAGTGGATTTGATGTGGAAACAATAGGCGTTGAGTTTTATGGTTATTATGATTCTGATTTGTCGGAAAAGCTACTTCCTAATAGTCGTAGAGATATCGTGAGCACGGTCATGCGAACCGGAGGGCGGGCGCCGGAAGAGATGTCATTTAGGAGTCTTCTCGAGCTTGATATTTCTGGATTTTGTAGGCTAATTACATGGAATGAACCACCGAAAGCTGCATTTCCTTGTCTTCATGATCTAGTAATTAGAGATTGTTGTCTGTTGGAATCAGTACCAACTTTGTCAAGTAAAACCTTAAAGTTCCTAGATCTTGAAAATCTTAATAGGGTGAAGTCCTTGGATATCATCAAATTTAATTGCAACCTGACTTCACTCATCTTGAAGGGACTGCCCAATCTTGGGAGCCTACCTGAGGAGCTATCATATTGTACGAAGCTCCAGAAGATAGAAGTATCTGGTGCTCACAAGTTGTCGCGTATGCCTAATGGGTTAAATTCCCTCGTCAATCTCCAAGCAATGATGGTTTTCAATTGTAAAGTCATTAATTTTGTGATGGATGATCTTCTCCATGCCTGCTCTTCACTCGAGTCCTTTTTAATTTATGATTGCCCAATGCTAATAAAGATTCCAAGTGGTCTCCAAGAATGCACATCTCTGAGGGTATTATCCTTAGATGATAGCTATCTGTTGAATGAGGGTTCATCAATAAATATCAGCAAGTTTCAACGTCTTTCATTTTTGGGTATTACTTGTAGTAGAGCAGAGCCTTTAAGATCTGTGTTGGAGTCAGCTAGTGGTCATCAAGTTTTAAGATATGTGCACATTGAGGGGTTTAAAAATGAGGATGAAATGGAAGCATACTTCTCGGACATGACTCCTTTCCACCATCTCCCATCTTTAAGATACTTGACGTTGGTTGGACACCCAAATATAAAGACTCTCCCTCGACATCTTCACCAGCTCACTCAAATTACAGAACTGACTATACATGTATTTGAGGATCTGGAAGAAATTCCAGCATGGATTTGCAATCTCTCGTCTCTCAGGAAGTTGAAATTATCAAATTGTAAGAATTTGGAATACCTACCATCCAAACAAGATTTGAAACATCTACTTCAATTGCAAATTCGGAAGTGCCCGCTGTTGACGAGAAGATATGCCAAAGATGTGGGCCCCGAATGGCAAAATATCTCACACATCCCTCTTATAGAAATTGACTGAATACAATTCTTTTGGATAATTATACATGCTCCCAACATACAATCTCGAAAAGTAATTTTCTTAACCCCTTTTTCATTTCTTTTGTTCATTAATGCCCTTACACTTACTTCAGTGTCGATTTATTCTACAGTAGATCTACAAAAAGAAAAAAAAAAAAAAAAAAAATACATTGATACAGCTAACAAATATTAAGTATTAGCTCTAAAATGATTTATAGTCGGGTAATTATGTAGTTTCGTGCCTTCCGTTATACGGATACAAAGGTCAAGTATGTTTGTTAGTACAAATTATCAATTAGATAGTCAGAGACATGCGTTGGATTATCCAAGTTATTGAGTGACATATAATCATTATTGGCGAGGATGTATAATGATCATAGGTCAATTTATTCAATAATGGCCGTATCTTTGGATAGTTACTCTTTCTGTTCGGTCGTTTGTTTAACTTTCTATTTTAGATTATGCATTAATTGTCATTTTTCTTTATTTAATACAGTGTAAAATAATTTGGTCCAAAATGGTCATTGATTTTTAAAGATGTCGATTCCGTGTAAATGGTTTTAGATGAAAATAATACAGTACTACAATTCAGTTTTCTATAGCCGAATATGGTGCATTTACGTTCCGTCCCAAAATAGAAAAGTAAACCAATGATTGAATCAGGGAGAGTACTATTTGTTCCATATTACTTGTAGATTGTTTGCTTGTTTGTTATTGCTTAGACTTAAGTACAGTATTAAACGACTGCAGTAGCTCCAATCTCTAATAGTGTATACATTCCTTCTGCAGAATTTATGTTCAGCTTTGGAGGAGCATTGCGGGTTTGCGGTTTGTTTGTGTATACAGGAGTAAGGATCTAACTATGCTGCTTCGGTTTTATTCAGTTTTTGACGTCTTTGCGTTAAAAAAAAGAACTCATGGAAAGGCACAAAAATAGGAGAGAACTCAAAGAAGCTATGTAAATATTTCGACTATCATAAATTATCGTGGGACGACAGGTGTTTAATGTTTGTACACCCTTTTATGGCTACGCACTAAACGTCGAAACCAGTAGTGAACGGCAGTTTGCGCCTCACACTGTCTTCTTGGGTGTTCTGACGCAAAAGTCTGCTCTTCGTGGCTGTTTCCAACGTTGTTTAATTGATTCTTGTGGCGGCATGTGTATTTTCTTTTCTTTTTCCAGTATTATGGAGTATCACAGAGTTGCAATTTCTGTGTATATTTTTCGTGCGATTTCACTGCTCTTGTAAAACGGTGGATTTTCATTTCATTAATGTTTTTGTTACGCACTTGGATCCGTTGTTGCAGGTTCAAAATTTCTTAGTAAACTCGGTTTCTTTACATGTTGACTAGCTTGAATTGACAATCCTCCTGTCGACTAGCTTGAACGTTTTCTCGACAAAGTCCATGCTTAAACTTTATCTACAGAGAAATGTAATGTTGTTTCAGTTTTTATAGCTAGCTTTGAGTCTACCCGAACTCGAGCTCAAATTGTTAGGTTGCTATCAAGCTTGAAAACCCTCTTGTTGACTAGTGTGAGTTTTTTTTATACTTCCTCCATTCCATTTGATTCTATACATATTCCTTTTTCGGAAATTCCAATCAATTCTATACATTTCTATTTTGGTCCGTACTTTATTAAACTAAAAGACCAATATACCTTTCATTAATACCCACCCAACCCACTTGCAAACAATAAAGTAGGGGTAGTTTGGTAATTCTATTGTCTACCCCACTTAATTTTCTTCTACCTTAATTACCGTGTTTTGGTCAAATGTATAGAATCAAACGGAATGGAGGAAGTAATATTAACCCCTTTTTAAAATAACTCTCTTATATTAAACACTTTATAATATAACCCTTTTTTAAACACTTTTGTTTCTAAATCACCCCTACGTCGAAATATGGTAACTGAAAATGGAATATTCACACCAAAGAGATTTTTCAAAAGGTGTTGACATATTTTAGACATTGCTGGTGGTAACTTGAAAAGAGCATACCATGTTTTTAATTGTTATTTTTAAGTAAGAAAATTCGACGTTGGGGGTGATTTTAAATCAAAAGTGTCTTTAACGGGATTATGTTATAAATAACATATAAGCGATTATTTTAAAAAAAATATGGGATATTCTATATGGTATCCCTCAGTTTTTTGACTTTCTACATGGTACCCCTACATTTTTTAAAACATACATGGTACCCCTAATTGTTGACATTATCCACAA
This sequence comes from Dianthus caryophyllus, assembly GCA_023091065.1. Taxonomy (NCBI): domain Eukaryota; kingdom Viridiplantae; phylum Streptophyta; class Magnoliopsida; order Caryophyllales; family Caryophyllaceae; genus Dianthus; species Dianthus caryophyllus. The sequence goes on from CM041522.1 coordinate 4,283,857, forward strand.
GTATACCCCTGAACTTTGTTTTCAAACAATTAAACTCAATTTTAGGCTTACGTGATGACTTGGATGCGTAACCAAGCTTGTCATTTATTATCTCATGACATAAAGACTCTATTAAGCTCAATATCCATCAACAACCTAATATTTATTAATATATATGGGTTATAAAAATTTTACGACAAATAAGTTATTGTTTCCCTACAAAATTATCACGTCTAAGATAAATATTGAGGCTAATAGAGTTCTTCTGTCATGGGATGATAAAACCAAGCTTCGTTACACACCCAAGTAATCATTTAATGCTTAAAAGTGAGTTTAATTGTCTAGAAACCAAGTTCAGGGCTACACTTACGGATAATGACAACACCAGTGCACCATGATGCTTTGAAAAACGAGGCACTACGTAGAAAGTCAAAAACTGAGTGCACTACATATAGAATATTCCAAAAAATATTACTCCCTCCGTCCCGGTCATTTGTTTACACTTTCTATTTTGGGGGTTACGGGTCATTTGTTTACACTTTCCATAAATGGTCATAGGTGACCCATGTGAGAGGTGGACCCCTACTCCCTTAACCAATTACATTTCATAATTTTAAGCAAGCGGGACCCCTTTTGTACTTATATTATTATTTTATTAGTATTTTCTCTACCTCTCCCCTCACATCGATAAATGTGTATAAAGTAAATGTAAACAAATCACCGAGACGGAGGCAGTATAAAAGAGCTTAAAAAAAAGGGGGGGGAGAAATGATGTCAACAACGGCGACAAGTTCCATCTCTTATGAGAAGTTCGCCAGTAATAATTCTTCACAATTTTACTGAGGTCAGTTAAAATCTCCATATAATTCGTTTTTAATTAGTACTACTTATTAATTTACGAACTTATAATTGTTGTAGTTATATTTTAAGAGGAAATTATGGAGCTTTCATCTTTTAATTTTTAGGTTGATTATTGAAGCTATAGAACATGCATGTTTACTGTACTTGACTGTCAATTATAGTTATTACACCTCCATTCCATTGAATTGTATACATTTTTGAGATACGTGAGCATAATTTTAACTGTTGTAATTTGAAATTTTTCAGAGATTGTATTGAAAATTTCCAGAGATTTGTGCCCTTTTAAGGGAAGATAAATTGCGTTTTAATGCTTTAAATAGCAATGTGGAACTATCTTAAAGTCGTCTCACGTGAGAATTTGTAAACTTCGAAGGCATGAGGATCGTATCGAATAAAGTGATTTCGTCATTCGGTTTCAAATTTTGATCGAGTTAAATTGGACGGGCACCGTACTGGATAGCCATAGTTTCCATATTCGGTTGGATTTTAATTCATGCTTGTTTCGATTACTAGTCGTTCATGCTAATCAACAAAAGAAGGGTCGTGATCAAATTACCGTGGATGTCACAACGAAATTTCAGTTGCAAAAAAGCTGCACAATCATGCCCATTTTAAGCAAACATAATCAATCTTGTATCAAATGAGTAGTAGCTGATACTTGATAGCTTAATGTCTATCGAGAAGTTCGTATTTCATTATGTGCTTCGATGTTCATTTAGGATTCACTACCGATATTAGAGTTGAGCTCATCCGGGAGGAGACAGTGGTTTCAGGTGGTAAAATGTCGAGACAAACTGAATGCAGTCAGTCTGCTGCTTCAGCAATGAGCCAATACAGGTTTGTCGATTGTACCTTATTTTCGTTCTCTTTATTGCCAGTTTTGTTGGGCCAATTTTCTGAAATTGATCTGCTTTATTTTCTTTGAACTGTGTGGTGATATTATAATTTGAACATACTTGTTAATTGATCATTTCGCTTTTAGTCCTCGCAATAAATCTCAACCTATATGGAGTATCCAAAAAGGAAAGCCCTATGGTTTTTTTTTTCCCCCTAACTGTGAGGGAGGATGGAATTAGAAAACCGGTGCGAGCTAGCAATATTTGTGGTATTACACAGACTTTTGTTGTCGTCTATAGATTGTCCATATGTTTCTTAATTTGTTCCCCACATATCATCAATTTCCGAGTTATCTCAACCTTGAGTATCCATCACTGCTCTCGATTACATGTCAAGGACACCAGACATTTTACCCAAATTTAGATATAGCAGTTAATACTGTAGAGCTTTGTACTTGGTCATTGAAGGTAGTGGAGTGCATGACGAAGGCTTGCCCTAGTGGCGATTTGAGCTCCGCTAGTGAACAATTTATTTTAGCTAATATGTTAAAATCAGCCCCAACATCAACGACTTGGTCATTGAAGGCTATTATCAAAAGTGCCCTGCGAATCATCCATTCGAATGCCAAGTCAATATCTTTTAGTTGGACAGTTCACCGTTCTGACTTTTTTAGGTACTCTTGTTATTCTATGTTCCAGGGGATTCAAGTGGGGCAACAAATATGGGTTAATAAGGGATTGTAGAACCAGTCGTTATGTTTGATATTTTCTTTGATCGTAACTGCAATTATAAAATACAGACTCATTTTTACTATGTTTACTTTTGTTAAGATATGCGGAATAAGAACAAATAATTGGACCACAACTATCAACTCGAGGTTTTGGTTGAATTGATCTTCTAATAACTTTATTTACCTTACACTTACAAGTGATTGACATTACTCTGGAGAAACGTTCAGCACCGTGCAACATCAACGTGGTTGTCATGTTCTCACTCTTTCTTGATGGAGAAGAAGTGTAAAATACGGCAAGATTATGTCAATAGAATAATCATATTCAGTTGCAGTAATTTAATAAACGACTTACTATCTCAAACTAAGTCCAATTATATGTGTCCTTCACTTAGATTATGTGGTTGGGTTCGAATGTTGTTTCATGTTTGATATTTAAAGTTAACAGTTGAGCTGCTCTACCTTTATATGATAAGGTAGAGCAAATATTAACTATTTCTCCAACTCATATAATCTTATCTCTTAAACGTACCTATCACAAAAGGAAAGATTCCAAGATGGTAGAAGCTGCATTGATCAGTACAGCTACAGCTGCGACCAAGGCCATGGCACAGCTGGTGGCTTCTCGAGCATTAGACGAGTCCAAACTTGGTTGGGGCTTCACGGGTGAACTTGAGAAGTTGAAGCAAAAATTTAAGTACATCCAAGCATTTCTGGAGGATGCAAGCAATTCAAAGTATGCAACTAAGAGCCAACTGGTGGATCTATGGGTGCAAAAAGTCAAAAATGCAGCATATATGGCTGACAACGTCATCGATGAGTACGCTATTGAAATCTTTCGCAGAAAAATGGAACTGAAAAAACCCATGGATGGCTTTCGCAACTTTTTCACTCCCTATAATCCTATACTATTTAATATAAGCATGGCTCACAAGGTTAAGGAGATTCTTTCCTTGTTCGATGAAATCGACAAGGTCGCCAATGACATTGGTCTAAAACCGGTTGATATAGCAGCTACATCAGTTACCCGTACTTCAAGATTTGATAATGATTTAAGTCAAACTCGAGAACATCCATTTACTAGTGCTTCTGAATTCGTAGGGAGAGAGAAGGATCAGTCCGAGTTACTTGATTTCATGTGTAATCAGCTCAACGAAGACTGTCTTTTGTCTATTGTGGCCATTGTCGGTATGGGAGGTATTTTCAATGTCTCTTATTTATCACTTTATAGGAAATTTTCGGTTTTCTGTTTACTCCTTGACTTACCTATTAGAGAATATTGAAGATATCGAAGAATAATACAGAATATCGTAGATATTCTATTCAGATCATAATATTAGTAGTTTAGGAATGTGCTATGAATAATTTAGGAATATTCCCTATGTCATCCTACTATATAATGTAACTTTAGTTAAACGTAATAATCAACTCATTCAATTCTAATATGGTATCAGCCTAATCGATCCTATCATCATATCTTCTTCGCTTCACTTCCGAGGCAATTTTCGCTTCTCGGGAGATGGCCACATAATCCCATCTCCGGCGGGAACACAAATGTCCTTTGATTTTCTTTTCATTCAATCAAATCAAAAAAAAAAAAAAAAGGTTATGTTCTTCTGCTTGTTGCGTTGTCTTCATCTCCCTCGTCCCACCTCATTCATCAAATCACTTTCATCATCTTTTATCATTAATCATCATCTTATCAGATCATGGCAACAACATCGCCATCAATCTTCCTTCTCCTCCCTCTGCTTTTCCATCTCCCTCATCATTGCCGGCAAACCTCATCTCCGTCGCCATCGTGGACCCCTTGTCTCACTGTCATCCTATCCCGACGCCACCATCAGCGTTCTCCGGCGCCACAGCATCTCCCTCACATCGCCATTACAGGCAACCAAGGCCACCATCAACGGCTCCCTCACCGTCGGCCTTACTCACATCCTGTGTTGGAAGATGATCCTGGCCTACTATGACTATCCTATTCTCTTTCTCCGTTCAGTGCGCTCGTCATTAGATTTGGCCTTTGTCACCTTTGATTCCTTTGTTGTCATCATCGTCGCCATCAAGACCAATCTCCTCCCTTCTCTCTCCTTGGCATACCGGCCTGGTACCACCCCGACAATTCTACCTCCTCTGTTTTCTTCCCATCTATTTGACCTGCTTTCCCGGCTACCTCACCATCGCCGGCAATTGTCCTATCCGTCGGAAATTTCCTCCTCCGACCACTTACATGGCTGCCTGCTCAGCGTCGTGGCCCCTGCTCATTCTTTCTCGCTTGTACTTTCAAATCTGAAATCTCCACAGACGACCTCCATGGCCACCACCGCAATGACTACACGGTGCCACCACCGCAATGACTACACGGTGCCACCACCATCTCCATGGCGCACCTGTTCAGCCAAATCTATGATGTCGACCACCAGTCTCCCCTTCTTCCTCTTCTTGCTCGACCATATCTATGATCACTCCTCTCACATCGATGCCATCACTGGCCATTACACTTATTTCTTCCTCCTTTGCCTCACCTATGGTCGTCTGCACTTGACTTACTGTCATGTTGCTCCCTCTATTACTCTCCCTCGTTCATCTGTTTTTGGCCATCGGAACTACCCACATCGCGGTCTGTGTTATTGTCATCCCGACTAACGGTGTCCCTCAACATCGCCTTCTGACACCACTACCCGGTCTACCCCCTCAAGCGAGTCGTCTAACGTTGGTACGCGCTTGGTGTCGTGACTTCGTTCACCACAGAGCACACTAGTGACATTTTCTGCCCTTCATTTTTTTCTCTTCCCTTGACCTGTCATTGTTAGGTCAACCTCTTACTAGGTCAACCTCTTACGTATTGACAACCTTGGTCCCATCTCCTTGCCCTGATCAAGTTGAGTTGCTAAGCTCGTTGCTCAACCTCCTGTGTTATTGTCATACATGGCACGCATGAATGATTAAGGACATCATCGGCGCAATCTGGCACATCTTCCACCTTTTTTGGTTCAGTCACAGCATCCGTTACCTCCCGCTTTGACTGCGGGGGCATATTAGAGAATATTGAAGATATCGAAGAAGAATAATACAGAATATCGTAGATATTCTATTCAGATCATAATATTAGTAGTTTAGGAATGTGCTATGAATAATTTAGGAATATTCCCTATGTCATCCGACTATATAATGTAACTTCAGTTAAGCGTAATAATCAACTCATTCAATTCTAATATTACCTACCCGCCCCGCCTGCTGGGCCGTGATTTTGATGGCCCGAGTCGACCCGTCAAAAGCCCGCACGGCCCTCTCAAGCAACGGGCCGGGCCCAGGCCTTGATTTCTATTGCCCGGCCCTCTGGGCCCGTTCTTTTAAGAAATTTTATAACTAACTGGCCGAGCTTGTGCCTTAATTTTCAAGCCCAGCCTGCCACTTCACGGGCCGGTTAAGGGCCTTGAAAATGGCCGACTGCGGGTCGCTTCTATGTAGACCTAGCAAGCAGGTTATTTATCCAGAAAAGGGTTGGGCTTGGTTTGGTTTATTTTGATTTCGCGTGTTCTAAATTATGACCGTGGTTGGTCATTTTGTGTCTCCAATCAATTTCAGTTCTCTCAATTTCTTTTGGGTGACATCAGCTATGAAGGCCTATGATCAATTTAAATTCAATTCTCATAATCAAACAGAGATTTTTAGGTGGGAAACCTTCTTTTGAATAGAGGTAACAAACCACCAATGAGAAATCTTAAAATATCCACTAGGGTTTTTTGTCAGATACTACCTTTTATTTAGGATCATTTGTGAGATAGTACCTTTTATTTTATTTTTTGTTTTTTAGTACCTTTTATTTTTCGATTTTGTTAAAAAGTACCAAATAACGGAATCTGGTAAGTAAAGTCAACTTTCTGGCTGTTGACCTTCAATTTTCTTCATTTTGTTCTTTTTATTTGTTAAATCATACCTTCAATTAGTTTATTTTGTTAACATACACTTAATTTCTTAATTTCTTACATCAATTCCATAATTATCATTAAACTAACCTAATTTGACATTTCTTCTTCTTCTTCTTCTTCTTCTTCTTCTTCTTCTTCGATTTAATCATCTCTTTCACCCTCTTTCAATTAAACTCTTCCAAATTAGCCAACATTAATTCTCTCACCACCTTTCTCAATTTAACACATAACAAGACACCATTAGCCAACTTTTTCATTACTTCCTTAAACTTATCCTCATCATCCTCATTTAAGATCTTTTTAATGACTACTTTTACTTGACAACTTTAATTTTGGGTTAGAAAGAATTGAAATAAAATATTTAATTTTTGGGTGAAGAGTGAATTTAGAGGGAACAATTTTAGGTGGGTTATATTTTGGGTAAATTAGAATTAGAATAAGGTAGGATTTAACGGATAAAGATAAAATTTATTAGGTTTAAGTGCCAAACAAGAATTCTCACCGGAAAATTGACCTTTTTTCCCCGGAAAATTGACTTTTTTCACCAGAATTCATAATTTGGTACTTTTTCACAAAATTGAAAAATAAAAAGTGCTAGAAAACAAAAAATAAAATAAAAGGTACTATCTCACAAATGACCCTAAATAAAAGGTACTATCTAACAAAAAACACTATCCACTATAATAAATAGGGAGTACTCATACAAGAATAAGGAGAACATTTTATAGTGGATATACAATAAGGGGGAATAGAAATGAGAAAATATAAGAAAGAAGAAGAGATTGTGTCGTGTTGTTTGCTGGAAAAAAAAAAAAAAGGTTCGGATTTATAATACGTAATGCATGTGTATGCTGTATGCATTTATTATGCGACAGCATGAACAATAAAAGTTGCTTGTTTGGCCGTTTGCATGTAGGAAATCAGAATATTATTGGGAATAGAAACATATACGAAATTGTTGTATAAGGCCTTAACCAAAGGTCATGACCTCATGGGTATATGATTTGAACTTTTATTTAGAAAACCATCCCCATTAGTGACCACCGTTCAATGTGGTCATCCAATTTTACCATGAAAACAAGCATCCTTAAATTGAATAATTTTCACAGTTCAATATGACAATCATCATTGTATGATCAACTCGGCTAAAATTAGATGCTTTGTACGGAGTAATTTGTTTCGCATTGTAAGACTAACCCTAGCATTCAATAATTTCTATCCAATTAGGTATGGGCAAGACAACGTTAGCAAGACATCTGTATGATCATGAGAGAGTTGGTGATCATTTTGGTAAGAAGATATGGTTATGTGTGTCCGAAGATTTTGATGTTATCAAACTATTGAATAAGATGATTCAGTCCCTTACATCAAAGCAATTAGGGCTGTCAAGTCCAGAAGCCATCATAAGAGAATTGAAAGAATTGAATGGAAAGAAATTATTGCTTGTATTGGATGATGTGTGGAATCAAAATGAACGTCTATGGGGTTCCTTAGAATGGTATTTGCGCAAAACTTCAATTGCCTCAGGAAGTGTGATTTTGACTACTACCCGCAGTCTTGAAGTCGCACAGGCTGCAGGAACAGTATTTAACCTTAAACTAGAAGGATTGCCAAATGACGATAGTTGGTCTCTGCTTCACCAAACAGTTTTTGGTCACAGTACTCGTCAATGCTTTTCACATCTGGAGGAAGCTGGTAAAAGGATTGCTGTTAAGAAGTGTAAGGGTGTTCCTTTGGCGATTAAAGTGATCGGAGGATTACTTAAGTCGAAGGCAGATCATGAATGGGCCAAAATAGAGTCAAGCGAGATATGGGATTTGCCACAGGGTCAACACCAAATACTTCCATCGTTGTTGTTGAGTTTTAACCATTTGCCTTTTCCATCTTTAAAGCAATGTTTTGCCTATTGTGGATTGCTTTTTAAAGGTGCTTACATGTGCAAGAGTGAGTTAATTGGTTTTTGGTTATCTCAGGGTTACCTTCATGACAAGGGAAGTAGAAATATTACCACCATGGAAATCGGTGAGGAATATGTGAATATTTTACTCAGTAATTCACTGCTAGAAGCATTTGTGCCAGAAGGGCGTGAAAGTGTATACTACATGATGCACGATTTGATTATTGATCTTTCTGTTTTTGTTTGTGGGAAAGACTTGATCTTGGACGCAAAAGAACTGCGTGAAAGTGGTGGTAGATGTAGACATCTACTATATCGCTGTGTAGAAAACACAATCAAAACAGATTTTCCTCCTGTGCAGGCTCTTATAGGGCTTCGAACAATACTCTTTATGGGTCCTAGTGTGCCCTTGCAATTGTTGATACACACAAGAGATTTGCGCACATTGTGCCTTGACCGTACTAGCATATCAGAGGTACCTCAAGTTATCAGTGAGTTGAAACATTTGAGATATCTGGATTTGTCATACAATCCAATCAGTACATTGCCAGAATTTATCGGTAAGCTGTACCAACTTCAGACGCTGATACTCCAAGGCTGCAGAAACATGAAGAAGCTACCTAAAGTAGTGAATCAGTTGGTGAACTTGAGACACATCTCCACAACAGCTCCCATGTCTGCCTGTAAAGGACTGCAGAATTTAACTAACCTACAAAGCTTACCTTGTCTTTCATTGAATAACGATGAAGATGGGTGGAACATTGATGAGCTTGGACATTTACGTGATCTCAGGAACGATATTCATATTCAGGGTCTTGAGTGTGTGAAAGACAAGGAGCAAGCAGAGAGGGCTGACATTGCTGGGAAGACTAATGTCTTAAATTTAACTCTGCGTTGGGTGGAGGGAAGAGAAGAATACCTTGCTGGCATTCCATTTCAGGCTTCAATCAATAATAATGACAGTTTTAGTGATGGGGATATTCTTGAAGGTCTTGAACCTCACCCTAACATAGCATTACTAGAAGTACACAACTTCATGGGTTTGCAATTTCCGGCATGGATCAAGGAAATGGTAGTTCGAACAGGAGGGCTGAGCGATACTCAGGGTCAGGGGCAACTTAACAATCTAACGAAGATTAAACTATTGGGCTGCAATCGATGTCAAACACTTCCGAAGTTAGGGCAGTTACCGTCACTCAAGTGTTTAATTATAAGTGGACTCTGTGTAGATTCCATTGGCATGGAGTTTTACGGCGGTGATATGCTGGAAGTGGTATCATTCAAGTGCCTTAAAGAGCTTGAGATTTCTGGATTTAGCAGGCTCATCACATGGATGCAACCACCCAAAGCTGCATTTCCTAATCTCGAAACTCTGCGCATTAAAGATTGCAGTCTGCTGATATCAGTGCCGTCATTGGAAACAGGATCCCTAGTCACCCTAGAACTTGAAAACCTTAATAGCATGGAGTATTTGGATATCATCAAATATAGTTCGGGTCTCACTTGTTTCATCATGGACACGCTACCCAAAATCGTGAGCCTACCTAAGGAGCTAGCAAATTGTACTAAGCTCCAAACATTACACGTCCATGGTTGTCACAAGTTGTCGCGTATGCCAGATGGGTTAGAATCCCTCGTCTGTCTCAAATCAATCAGTGTTAGTTTTTGTGAAGTCATTGACTTTGTTATGGATGATCTTCTCCCTCTCCGATCTTCACTCCGTTCCTTTGAAATTTATGGATGCCCAAGGTTTAGAAAGATCCCAAATGGTCTCGGAGAATGCTCATTGCTGGAGTACCTCTGGTTAAACATGTGTCCAATGATTGAGGGTTCACCAACAGAAATCAGCAAGTTGCGACAACTTAAGGATTTGAAGATTAAATATAGTTCAGCAGAGCATCTAAGATCTGTGTTGGAGTCTGCCAAAGGTCACCGACATCTGAAGTGCGTTCTTATTGAAGGGTTTGTAAACGATGTTGAAATGGAAAACTACTTCTCTGATATCACCCCTTTCTTCTGTCTCCCATCTTTAACACTGCTATTCTTGTGTGGACAACCAAATATAAAGGCTCTTCCGAAACAACTTGGCCACCTCACTCAAATTACATGTCTCATTATATGGCAATTTGACAACCTAGAAAGAATTCCAGAATGGATTTTCAATAACTCGTCTCTCTGCTATTTACTATTATATCAGTGCAAGAATTTGAACTACCTACCCTCCAAAGAGGTTTTGAAAATTCTACATTATTTGGGAATTTATGATTGCCCGCTGTTGGCGAGTAGATGCACCAAGGATGTGGGCCCAGAATGGCAAAATATCTCACTCATCGAAGAAATAGTTATTGATTATGTAGTCATTCAAGCTCCTTTTAAGGAATACTAATTCAGCCTCCCAACTGTAACTGTAAGTTTCTCAACCTCTTCAATTTTATTTCTTTTTCTTCATTCCAAATATTACCCCCTCCATCTCAAATTAATTGAGTGTCCCCTTTTACATAAACCATATAGATTTAGGACTTAAGAGAAAAAATCATATATATTCCTTAATTTCCACAATTTATATTTATAATTTCAATTTTACCCTTATTTGATTAGTACGTATTAACAAATGATTTTTAATATTTTTCATTTCGGTTATCATTCCTCAAGTCCATCCATAATTAGAACGGGGACACTTTATTTGGATGGAGGGAGTTTAAATTTACGAGTAGAAAAAGTATAGCTGACAAGAAGGTTTATTGTCCTATAATGTAATTCTCGAAATGGCATAATCAACAGGTTATCTTAACCTAAAAATCAACGACTACTACGGTTATTGTAATAGTACGGAGTGAATAAAGACTATTATTAGGGACTAAAATAGACTGTCAATTTATCACCAATGGAGTAAAATTTAATTACTTATTATATTCCGAATTAGTATTGTTGAATCGATGATCAATGAGCCAATTCACATAAGTGAGAGGTGTCTACAAGAAATCGAGTCTATTCTAATCCAGGTCAAATCGGTTTGAGTTCTAGTTTCTTGTGATTCATTCGGGTGTGAGTGTTTCTGGGAACACTGTGATTGAATTGGTTCAAATTCTATTTGATTTGGGTTAAACAAGTATTCAGGTCTTCAAGTCTGTTTTTGGTAGGATATCAATCCACATATTTCAAGTCTGTATTTAGAGCTAGGGTAATTTTCTTAGGTTTATTTCTTACCTTGAAGAAACTTACATTTTCTGCGAGACTGTCATCAAAAACGTTCTCACATAATATGGTCTCAAGATAAATTTATTGTGGGATCTCTAACATGAGAAGGTGGGCTACCTTGGTGGTTTCCGTTGATGATTAACAAGTCTCACATTGTGAGAAGGTCTCACTGGAGACTTACTAGTCATCAAATATGTAACCATGATGAAATTTGTGTATTCATCGGTTTTTCTTAGACTAAGTGTATATTCATTATACTGCTTTTTGACTATTACGTCATTCTCTCATTAAAATTTAATACCGTTTTCACGGATTTTTTAGTGGTAGTGGAAAATAATGAACTCGAGCTAATAACAGGTGGTTGAGATCAAACGACCTTGGATGTCATGTTGAATTTCTTAAGTTGAAGAGCTGCAAGCATTTGTTTTCATTTCCTCTTAACATAATCTAGTGGCGAAAGAGTTGTCTGGGATCATGCTGATGTATGATATTACAGCTTCGTGATTTCGACAAGTTTCGTATTTAAGCTGTGTTTTGTTTGTCTTTCAGGAATGACTGCCTTTATTATTTCCCAACTATGGTGGTGTTGAGCTTATCCAGAGGGAAATGTTGTGACGAACTGAATACAGGTTTGTCGTTTGTCCCTTACTTCCGATCTCATTATTGCCTGTTAAATGTTGTTCACTTGTTCCCTTGAGCCTTGACCCTGCCACCTCAAAAGGGAGTAACCGGAGTTGTACTCCGATTCCTGATAATTTTGAGCCTGCTTTGTTGGGCGAACTTTCCTTTCTGTTTTTGCTAGTGATCCTTGGATCTCATCGTATATATTCAAAAACCGAAAACTCATCATCTGTCCCGCTATTCCTGAGTAAAACTAATAAAGGTTGGATGAAAGGGTCGGAAAGAGGAAGGTACATAAAAATTAGTCTTAAATAGAAAATTTGATGAATCAAAGGAAAGCCCGGTGATTTTACTTTTTTCATGGCCATGTGTGAAGATCAACATACTAATCTTGCACGAGTAAAGAACATTGCGATATCAATTAGACATCTACTGTTATTTTATATGGTTCTTATGTTTCTGAACATCTTCCTCGTTTTCTTCACTTTAACACTCTCAAATAAGCAGACGGAGGATAGAACATAACATTGATTACAAGTTGTGAGTTTATAGGTTGATAGTTAGTTGGAAGTTTGTTAGGGTTGTTACAACTCAATTGTAAATACTATATATATAGCTGCTGTACATACACATTCATTCATTCATTCTAATACAAATATACATTCTATTTACTCTCTGAGTTTTCTCTCATTACTTTGAAGCTTTTCTTCATCATCAATGGCTTCTTTGATCATCATGATCATCATGATACCATCATTTCATATGGTATCAGAGCAGGTTTAACCTGTCTATGGTATCCTCTGTGAATCCTTCGTCTTCTTCATTCGTTTGAATTTGTTTTGCGCAACCAATTTGTTTTTCCCCAAATTTTACATAAAAAAACCCTAAATTCCCAGAAATTTTCCAGATTTTCTTATTTTCGTTCGATCAATTTGTCTTTCTGCAATCAGTTTCGTTTTTCCCCAAATTTACACAAAAAACCCTAATTTTTCGCAAGTTCTCAATTTCTCTCGAATTTTCAAGAAATGTCAGAAGTTAATCAAGGCGCTGTTACTTCCGTCACCACTGAAGCAAGTTACAGCAGTCCTTACGATGATCCGCTGTATCTCTCAAACTCTGATTTTCCTGGCGTTCAATTGGTGAACACGGTCTTCAATGGCCGAAATTACTCAAGCTGGAGCAAAGGTATTGTTATGGCCATGGCGTCGAAGAATAAACAAGGTTTTCTTGATGGAACGACATTGATGCCAGACGTAACTTCACCAAAGCTTCAACAATGGCGTCGATGCGATACGATGGTGAGGTGTTGGATCTTAAACTCGATTGTTGAAGAATTGAAGGAAGGATTCATGAGGATGAAGACTGCGAAGTCGTTATGGAGTGAAATTCATGACAGTTATGGTCGATCTAATGGTCCTTTACTCTATCAATTGAAGAAAGATTTGAAGAATAGCTCTCAAGGAAACAACACTGTCATCGAATATTTGAAGAGAAAGTGGGATGAAATTGAAGAGATTGAAGGATTTCCAGTTTGTAATTGTGGTGCGTTGAAAAACTGCACATGTAATTTGCTCAAGCAAGTTCTCGAAGGTTCAAACAAAGATAAACTCTTCACGTTTCTTATGGGGCTTAATGATGTCTTTGATACTACAAGATCTAGTATCATGTCTATGGAGCCTTTACCTAATGTGACTAAAGCTTTTGCAATGATGCAAGAAGCTGAAAGTCAGAAATTTGTCTCGAATGTGTTGACTGTTCCACAAGATGTTGGTGCTTTTGCTGTTGATAGAAGAGGTGGAAATGCTCATTGGAGAAAGGATGGTAAGAGAACTAAGGTTGATGACAGATGGTGTGATTTTTGCAAGAAAGGAGGACATGTTAGAGACAAATGTTTTCGATTACATCCTGAACAAAAGGCTAGGTTTGACAGCAGGTTTGACAGTATGAAGTATGGGCATAAACCTGCTGCACATGCTGTGGAATTTCAGGAAGAATGTCCACTTGATTTTGGTGATTCTGCAGGAGGTTCATACCATGCTAACAATGTCAATCATGCTTCCAGTTCTACTGCTGCAGCGGATGTTTCTGTTGATCCTGGTCTTGTGAATGCTGTTTACAAGCAAATGCTGCAGATGTTCCAGTCAAATCCTGAGGGTCTGATGCACCTGAGCTCTAAAGGAGTCAATTTTGCAGGTAAAATCTTGGCTACTAATGTGATTTCTGCAAATGCATCTGTTCATACTTTAGAGTGGATTATTGATTCTGGAGCCACTGATCACATGTCATCTGAGAGACAAATGTTCTTAAGTTTCAATGCTCTTAAAACTCCTGTTTTCATTGGTCTACCTGATGGTTCAACTAAGAGGGTAGATAGTGTAGGAGATGTTCAGTTGCATCCAAAGATTGTGTTGCATGATGTGCTGTATGTGCCTGAGTTTAAGCATAATTTGCTTTCTGTGGGCAAACTCTTGTGTGAGAATGGTTTATATTTCCAATTTGACACACACAAATGTGTGATTCAGGACCATCATAAGCAAGTAGTGGTACATTGCACCTGAGAGAGGGAGGCTTATACAGGCTGAGGTATGGTGAAAGGGTAAATACCAGTACTAAGGTTGCAGAAAGTAGTGTTTTGTGTAGTGCTGATCTTACTGATGGTTGTAGTAGAAGTTCTATCTCTTGTACAGCTTTGGATGTGAATAAAAATAAAGAACATTTGGATTTGATGCATGCCCGTTTAGGGCACACTTCTCTTGCAAAAATGCAGCATATACATGGTTGTGATTGTGGAAGTTTGAGTAGCTATCATTGTGAGACTTGTGTCTTGGCTAAAATGCATAGATTGCCTTTCAATAGGAGTCAATCAAGAGCACTTAAGATTTTTGAGTTGATTCATATAGACTTGTGGGGTCCTTTCAAAACTCCATCTTTGAATGGGTCTCATTATTTCTTGACCATTTTAGATGATCATTCCAGAGTTACATGGACTTTCCTTCTGAAAGATAAAGTTCAAGTTCCTGTTGTTGTTGAGAGTTTCTTTGCTCATGTATTAACTCAATATGAGTCTCACATTAAGGTGATAAGAAGTGATAATGGTACTGAGATTGTGCAAGAAACTTGTTCTAAGTTTTTTTCCTTGAAAGGGGTAATCCATCAGAAGAGTGCCTCTGGTACTCCACAGCAGAATGGTAGGGTAGAGAGAAAACACCGCCATTTAGCTGAAACTGCTAGGTCTATGTTGTTGTTTGCTGGTTTGCCTAAGAAATTTTGGGGAGATTGTTTGTTAGCAGCAACACATATTATTAACAAACTGCCCACATCCATTTTGAAGTGGAAAACTCCTTTTGAGGTGTTGACTTCTAGAGCACCTAGTTATGATGAGTTAAGAGTTTTGGGCTGTTTGTGTTATGCTCCTACCAGTTCTATTCATAGAGACAAGTTTTCTTCCAAGGCTAGGAGGTGTATATTGTTGGGATATCCTTTTGGTCAAAAGGCTTATAGATTGTATGATTTGGACACACATCAAACTTTTGTCAGCAGAGATGTGCTTTTCCGAGAGCATGTGTTTCCTTTCAGAGATCAGTCTAAGTCTAGACAGTCTGGAGTTCATGTTCCTTTGTTTCCTATGGATATTTCTGATACAAATGAAGATAATGTAGTAGGTGTTGAAGTTTCTGATTCTATCCATACTGAGGCATCACCTGAGGTGCTTCCTACAGTCCCTGCTACTGTTGTTCATGATATTCCTGTGGTTTCTGATATTGCTGGTCCTAGCAGTTCTGTTCCTGTAAATGCATCTGATACTTCTCTCAGAACATCTACAAGGACCAAGCGTGTTCCTTCTAGATTAGATGGATTTGTTTGTCCAACTTTGGACAAAAAGAAGGCTCACTTAGCAAGTGAATCTCTTGAGGCTAGTGCATACTCCTCTGCTTCTGTTGTTACACCTGGCTCTAGAATTGTGGAGCCTGTTTCTTATGCACAGGCAAGTATTGATCAGAAATGGGTTGAAGCCATGAATCTTGAGCTCAATGCATTGGATCATAATGAAACTTGGGAATTGGTTGATCTGCCACCTGGGTTCAAACCTATTGGATCAAAGTGGGTATATAAGGTCAAGCTCAAACCTGATGGAACTGTAGATAGATACAAAGCAAGGCTAGTGGCTAAAGGGTATTCCCAGGTAGAAGGGAAAGACTACAAGCATACTTTCTCTCCTGTGGCTAAGTTTTCTACAGTGAGAGTATTGTTAGCAGTTGCAGCCACTAGACATTGGCCTATTCATCAACTAGACATCAACAATGCATTTCTTCATGGATTTCTAGATGAGGATGTTTACATGATCCCTCTAGAAGGGTATTCCAAAGCAACACCAGGCAAATTTTATCACTTGAAAAGGTCATTGTATGGTCTTAAACAAGCTTCTAGGCAATGGAATGTTGAGTTGACAAAGTTGTTGACACAAGAAGGTTTCACTCAGTCAAAGAATGATTATTCTTTGTTTTTCAGAGAATCTCAGAACTTGTTTACTGCAGTACTTGTATATGTTGATGATTTGCTGATTACTGGAAATGATATCCATTGTGTTACTTCATTGAAACAAGCTTTGGATAAGGCCTTCACCATCAAAGATCTAGGCCTTATCAAATACTTCTTGGGATTAGAGGTACACAGAGATGATGCAGGCATTCATCTTTCACAACACAAGTATGTAATGGACATTCTTCAGGATACTGGTATGCAAAATTGTAAACCTGCAGCTTTTCCTTTACCTAGAGGTCTGCACCTTTCCATTGATAGTGGGGATTTGCTACCTGAACCTGAGATTTATAGAAGATTAATTGGAAGGATCTTTGTATCGACATTGACAAGGCACGAGTCATATGCGCAAAGACAAAGATCTCGATCGATTCTTTGTTCACCAAGGAAACCATACCTTGATGCCGCACTACATGTTGTGAGATATCTACAAGGAACTTAAGATGCATCTTTGCTCTATTCTTCAGCCAGTGTCCTTGAATTGAGGGCATACTGTGATGCAGATTGGGGCTCCTGTCAGTTCACTTGCAAGTCACTAACAGGGTATTGTGTTTTCCTTGGAGACTCATTGTTTTCATGGGAAACTAGAAAGCAAAAGAGCAGTCTCAAGATCTTCTCGCAGAGTCTGAATCTGAGCTCTGTCACATACTGTGCAGTGGTTTGGTTACAAGGGTTGCTGAAGGATTTCAGAGTTTTTGTGTCCATGCCTGTGCAGCTCTTCTCTGATAACAAAGCGGCTCTCCACATTGCGGCTAATCCAGTGTTTCATGAGAGGACCAAACACCTCAATATAGATTGCCATTATGTGAGGGAGAAAATTCAAGAAGGTCTCTTGTCCACTACTCATGCCAAGACAGGGGCACAATTGGCTGACTTGATGACTAAAGCTTTGGGCCATGATCAACACTTCTTCTTCTCTTCCAAGTTGGGTTTGCACTTCAATTCTCAGGCAACTCCAACTTGAGGGGGGGATGTGAGTTTATAGGTTGATAGTTAGTTGGAAGTTTGTTAGGGTTGTTACAACTCAATTGTAAATACTATATATATAGCTGCTGTACATACACATTCATTCATTCATTCTAATACAAATATACATTCTATTTACTCTCTGAGTTTTCTCTCATTACTTTGAAGCTTTTCTTCATCATCAATGGCTTCTTTGATCATCATGATCATCATGATACCATCATTTCATACAAGTTGTAATTTTTTATTAGATGGTCTATTATAACACAATATAATGGATGACAAGTACAACAACACACATCTTTGCCTGCATCAGTACTACATACGGTAGTTTATCCATTGCGATCGTTAGGCATTACTGGATTTGACAACCATTATACAACTGTTTGTGTGAAGGGGGTATATAACAGGCCTAGTTGCTTCTAGTAGCAAATGAGAGTCCCCAGCTGTCCGACCTATCTCTTCATGTTTCAATATTTGTGTGATTCCGTCAGCAATTGGTCGACAGAGTGTAGTTGGGCACTAGGCATATAATGATTTTTCATCTTTCGGCTAATCTAGGTAAGCTCGGTGATAACTGAACTTATCATATGTTGGATTATTTGTAACTAAAATGTGGCTATAACGACTATTGAACCGTTGAGTGAATTATGTGTAAATTTGTTCAATAATGGTGGTGTCTTTGGGTAGTTACTATTTATTCCATATTAGATTAGATTGTTTGCTTGTTTGTTGTTGGTTAAAATTATTTATTAAAAACCTGCTGTCTAAAAGTCGGTGCTTGGTTGTAGGTGCAGTGTTTCAGATGATAAGTATTGCGGTCTGCGAATACAGGAGCAAGGATCTAACTATTGATTTTACTGGGTTTTTGGGCTCTTCACTTGAACTCAAGGAAAAGTCACAAATAATGCGAGAAAACTCAGAGAAGCTACGTAAATGTTTCGATTATCACAAATTATCTTGTGTGTCAGGTGTGTAATGTTTGTACATTTCATTTATCGCTACTCACTAAACATTTAAACCAGAGGTGAACAACGCTTTGTTTTTCATACCGTGTTCTTGGGTGTTGTGAAGCAAAACTCTGCTCTCCTCAGCTATTTCCGTCTGTTGTTTGATTGATCGAAATTCCAATGGAAGATTTTTTTTTTTTTTTTTTTTTTTTTTTTTTTTTTTTTGTGATATTCATTTCTTCCAAGTTTGGTAATCACCTGGACCAATAGTTACAGGTGCAACATTTCCCAGTAAACTTGGTTCCCCTTACCCATCAACTCGTCGATTCTAGCTATATAAAACAACTTTGACGATGATGATCCTTGTTTCGTGAGGAATATTTTCCATTATAGCAAATGAAAATTGAATCAAAACATAAGCTGAGTTCAAGCGAAATGAAGATTAGACCTATATGGCTATATTAACACTTCGTACTCGGGGTTAAATAATATATTTCGAGAATTGAATCAAAAGATGAGCCGAGTTCAAGCGAAGCTCGAGTCGAGTACAAGGCAAATGAGAGCTATCAAGCTTGAAAATCCTTTGGTCGACTAGCTTGAGCTATCTACTGACAGAGTTCGAGCTTCGAGTTTTTAGACAGAGAAACGTTTTGAGTCGTGGCTGGGCGCCGGTTAGATTTTATGGCCAACTTCGAGTTTGTCCTAAATCAGGCTCAAATTGTATGGTTGTATTAGCTTCCACTTTCTCTCTTGTCAATTTTACGGGATCTGTAGTACTCTGTAGATTTATTTATATTTTGGCTAAAGTGACACCGACAAATATGTCACGATCAATTATTCGTGAAATGACGCCAATGTTTCAATGAAAATACTGAGTAATTGTTATTTATACAGTTCTTGATCATTTAACATTGTTTCGTAATAGGATAAAATTTTCGAGCAGTAATTAGGACAGAACAGTTTCATACTAAAAGCTCACAAGATAGATTCTATACATTTGATTTTTGCACGTACGTCGATGCACGTTTTCTTTTGTTCATATGTTTACTATACTTCTGAAAATTATAAAATTTGAATAATAATTATGCTCTCGAAAAGACAATTAAAACAAGATTTCACATGATTATTTTTTAATTCATGTATTAAAAGTTATATTGAAATTTTTTTCACTTATGAATAGTATCAAAAAACCAAATGTATATATAGAACTATAGAAGTATTCAAAAATGGAAAAAGTGGAGTATAATATAATATTTGTCTTAAAACAGCCAATTGTAAAAGTATATAAAATGAGATGAGATGTGAAGTTTTGAACCAACTTAAGATAAAGACGATAAAATAGCCCAACTTTTAGGCGGCCCACATTAATTAAATAAATTTAAAAAAAAAAAAAAAAAAAAAAAAAAAAAAAGGGAGAAATAATGTTAAAAATGGCGACAAATTGCATCTCTTCAGTGATCTTCATCAGTAATATTTTCGCGATTTTACTGAGGTCAGTAATAATTGTTGTAGTTGTATTTTAAGAGGAAATTAAATTATTTAGCTTTCATGTTTTGATTGTTAGGTTAATTTTGGAAGTTGTAGAACATGCAATTCCTCTAAGGTGATTTGATCTCCCACCTTTTATCATCCTGAATATAACTAGTAGAGTTTTGGATGAAATGTTCGACTTTGAAAACCTGTGCGATTATCAATCTGAATGCAGACATTGTTTGTATAATTGACTCGAGCTTCGAAGTAGTGGAGTACATTTTTGTATAATTGGCCAATATGTAGTTCACAATTTTGACTTTTGTAGGTAGCATTGTCTTTTTGTGCTTTTGTGTACGGCGGTCGTACGCATACACTTCCTGTAACTAGAAAGTGACCACTTTAATATAATTCGGTGATCCATGCTAATAGTTGATAGCGTAATGCCTTTTGTGAAGTTTCGTATTTCAGAATGTGCTTTGTTGTTCATTTAGGAATCACTGCCTACATTATGTCTCAGCCGTGGTGTTGAGCACGTCCACAGGAAATAGTAGACGTTTCAGACAATAAAATGTTGAGACAAACTGACTGCAGTCAATCTGCTTCAGCAATGCGCCAATACAGGTTTGTTGTCTCACTTGTTTGTACCTTATTTCAGATTTCTTTCTTGTGTGTTATATATTCCACCTTTGACCTCGTCATCTCAAGAGGGAGTGATCTGAGTTGGTACTCTGATTTTGGTAATTTTGGAACTGTTTAGTTGGGCAAATTTTTTTGAAAGTGTACATTTCTTAGGGTAATTTATGTTCCTGTAAAGTCTTCAATCTTCGCATATAATTCTTATGCACTTTTCCAGCCATTTGTACGTGAATACTATTTGCTGTAGGTTTCAATCTTTCTTATATTCCAGAAGTTGGTTTTTGATTTTTTGTGCTTAGTTATACAGATTATTGTTATTTTGTAATTTGTACTCCGTTTACTGGCAATTTCTCTTTGCCCAATGCTAGTATAGATCCCAAGTGGTCTCCAAGAATGCACATCTCTGGAACGTGTGATCTCAGAAAACAGCCTGATGAGTCAGGGTTCAATAAATATCAGCAAGTTTCAACGTCTTTTTTATTTGGGTATTATTTGTAGTTCACATGAGCATCTAAGATCTGTGTTAGAGTCTGCTAATGGTCATCGACGTTTATCTGCACTGCAGATTAAAGGATTTAGAGATCGGATTGAAATGCAAGAGTACTTCT
Source organism: Dianthus caryophyllus (assembly GCA_023091065.1). NCBI lineage: Eukaryota > Viridiplantae > Streptophyta > Magnoliopsida > Caryophyllales > Caryophyllaceae > Dianthus > Dianthus caryophyllus. The sequence goes on from CM041522.1 coordinate 4,305,084, forward strand.
ACGACATTGCTCCCTTCTTCCGTCTCCCATCTTTAAGACACCTATTGTTACGTGGACGCCCAAATATAGATACTCTTCCCCGAAAACTTGGCCTCCTCACTCAAATCACAACTCTGCATGTAGAGCAGTTTGAGGACCTAGAAGGTATACCAACATGGATCTGCAATCTCTCGTCTCTCCGCAATTTGGTTATAGTTGATTGCAAGAATTTAAAATACCTTCCCTCCAAAGAGGATTTGAAGCTTCTATATCTATTGCAAATTTCGGGTTGCCTGCTATTGGTGAAAAGATGTGTGAAGGATGAAGGACCTGAATGGCAAAACATCTCACACATCCGAAGAATAGTACTTGATTCTGTAGTAATTTAAGAATGAAGGGTAGATAATTATACATACTCCTGACATACAATCCCGAAAAAGTAATTTTCTTAACCCTCTAAGCTCTTTTCTTTTGTTCATTGCAGCTCGTACAGACTTACACTTCAGTGCTGATTTATTCTGGATTAGAAGGAAGGACATATATCGATGCTGCAAACCAAAATAAAGTATTAGCTCTCATATGATTTATGGTTTGGTTATGTAGTTTCGTAATATGGAACCATCAACGTGAGTAATAGGTAGTACGAATAAGAAGGTCAAGTATGTTTGTCAGTACAAATTATCCAATGAGATCGTAGGAGACATGAGTTGGATTATTTGTAACTTAAATGTGGCCAGTTACGACTACTGAACTGTTATTGAGTGATAGTATCTTTTAATAGTTACTATTTATTCCATATTACTCGTAGATTGTTTGCTTGTTTGTTGTTGGTCAGACTTAAGTTTTAAAAAAACTGCACTCTAATAGTGGCACTTGGTTGTAGTTGCAGTGTTGCGGATGATACATTGCTGGTGCCAAATTTTATGTTCGACTTTGGAGGAGCATTGCGGTCTGCATATACAGGAGCAAGGATCTCACTATGCTGCTTTGATTTTATTCTTTTTTTGGTTTCTCCACTTGAGCTCAAGGAAAAGGCGCAAGAAATGGTAGAAAACTCAGAGAAGCTAGGTAAATGTTTCGACCAACACAAATTATCTTGTGAGACAGCTGTATAATGCTTGTACTTCTCATTTATCGGTACTCACTGAACATTTAAAGCAGAGGTGAATGTCGCTTTGTTCCATTACGTCTTATTGAGTGTTCTGACGCAAAACTCTGCTCTCCTCGGCTATTTCCAACTGTTGTTTGATTGATCCTTGTGTAGTCATGTAAGTAAATGGCAGCATTGAAATTCAAAATGGAAGATTTTGTGTGATTTTATCTTGTACGGAGTAAGATATTGGATTTTCACTCCAATGTAAGTCAGGTGCAACGTTTCTCTGCAAACTCAGTCCCCCTTGCGCGTTAAGTCTTTGGCTTTGGCTCTAGCTCTAGAAGACAACATTGATTGTGATTCTTGTTTCAAGAGGAACATTTTCCATGATAGCCAACGTAACGAAAATTGTGAATTGAATCAAACATGAGTCGATTTCAAGCCAAGCTCGAGTTGAGTACAAGGTGAAGGAGTGCTATCGAGCTTGAAAATCCTTCGGTCGACCAGCGTGAGCTTTTTCATGGCAGAGTTCGAGTTTCAAGTTTTTAGATAAAGAAATTTCGGCTGTGGGTGAGCGCTGGTTCAGATTTTATAGCAACTTTGAGACCGTCCATACTCAAGCAGTCTCATGCACTCATGCTCAAAATGTATTGTTGCAATAAGCTTGCGCGTCCTCTCTAATCTGTTTTACGGGATCTTGGTATTTTTTCCATAAAGTGACACAATCACCTATGTCACGATCAATCATTCGCGAATTGCCGTAAATTTTCAAATAAGACGGAAATATCTGTCTTAATTTAACACCGGACAAGTAATCAGAATAATCTAAAAGCAAAAGTGTAGAAGGAAAAATAAAGAAAGGAAAAGTAAAAAAATTGTCTTTTATACGTAGAATTATCTAGTGAGATGATATAGAGCATTCTTTCTGGACTTTTTAGAAATTGCACGTAGAATTATTTAGTGAGATGATATAGAGCTCGTTCTTTTCGGACTTTTAGAAATTTGAATCGAAATTTGAATCAAATAAATGTTCGAATCAATCGAATTGGTGAAGTTCAATTAAATAATAAATCTTGAATCGAACCCAGGCTGAAGGAATCAGGCGAATTAGTAAAAATAAAATTTGGAAAAAGCAGTGCTCATCGAATGAGTCGGATATTTGAGGGTTTGATAGAATTAAGAGCCGAACTTAAGTGGCCACATAATTACTAGTAGTAAAAAAAACACTGAGATGGGACTCACAATAATTATTTCACCCTAACTTAATGTGCGATAGGTGTCTCGTAACAACGACTTAAAAAAAAAAAAAAAAAAAAAAAAAAAAAGCTCCAAAGTGATATAGGGGGAGAAATGATGTTAATAATGGCGACAAATTTCACCTCTTCTGTGATCTTCGTGGGTAACAATTTTAATGATTTTAGTGAGGTCAGTATCAATTTTTACCCAATTTGTTTGTAATTAATACTCGTACTCTTTATCACTTTGACAACTACTAGTTGTTGTAGTTATATTCTAAGAGCAAATTATGGACCATTTTTTTTTCATGACACCATTTTGAAAAAGTTTCAAACTACAGCAAGATTCTATCAAAAGAATAAATTCTGTCGAACCGACTTTAACTCCATTATAAAAATAATGATTTTAGTGAGGTCAGTATCAAATAGTGTCACTTTAAAGATAATGCCAGTACAATAATTTAGGTATATAGACAGACTCTTTAAACCACCAACACTTATACGTTAATGAGCAGGACCCAACAAATTAAAAGAATAAATTCAGTTTCCACTAAGATTATGTGGTTGGACTTGAATGGATGATATTTAACGCCAGTACTTGATTTGGTCCACACTGCCTCCACTTATACGAAGTATATATATGACGACTAAGGTAGAGCAAATAATACTCCGTAACTAATACTCCAAAATCATAACACAATAGAGAAACATTCCAAGATGGTAGAAGCTGCATTGATCAGTACAGCTACAGCCGCGGCCAAGGCTATGGCGCAGCTGGTAGCTGATCGAGCGTTGGACGAGTCCAAACTTGCTTGGGGCTTCAAGGGTGAACTTAAGAAGCTGAAGGGAAAATTTGAGTACATCCAAGCATTTCTGGAGGATGCAAGCAATTCAAAGTATGCAACTAAGAGCCAACTGGTGGATCTATGGGTGCAAAAAGTCAAAAATGCAGCCTATATGGCTGACAACGTCATAGATGAGTATGAAATCGAAATCTTTCGGAGAAAAATGGAACTGAAGAAACCCATAGGTAGGTTTCTTGACTTTTTCACACCCAATAATCCTGCACTTTTTCATATGAGAATGGCTCACAAGGTTAAGAAGATTCTTTCCTTGTTCGATGAGATCGACAAGGACGCCAAGGACATTGGTCTAAACCGGGTTGATATAGCAGCTGCATCAGTTACCCATACTTCCAGATATGATCATGATTTGAATCAAACTCGACAATATCCATTTACTAGCGATGCTAAATACGTAGGCAGGGAGCAGGAACAGTCTGACTTACTTAAATTCATGTGTAATCAGCTCAACAAAGACTGTATTTTGTCTACTGTGGCCATTGTCGGTATGGGAGGTATTTTCTATATCTCTTGTTTATCTATGTCTCTTGTTTATCAATTTTGGAGTTTTTACGTTTGCTGTTTACTCTGTGTTTTGCCCATTATAGACCTAGTATGCAGTTTATATTAGCAATATTCATCAACCAAAATCACACCCAAATTGTAGCCTAAAAAGTAATTTATTTTTATTATCATGGCATAAACCGTTATCTCAATCAAAAATATGATAAATTATCGTCTCGAGATTTACTTTTTCTAACCCATAATATTTTTTCATGTACAAAAACAAACTCACCCATGGTTTTAATCTTGATAAATCTCAAAGAAATAATGACCATGCGACAAAACCATAAAATTATACACATCATTTGTTTATTTTTACAACCACTTGCTTATCTTTACAACACAACCATGGCGGGATCTCAAAGCCTCACGCGCCGATTCCATTCGTCGTCTGGCCGCCTTCTCATGGCGGGAACACACCCCACCCTCGCTTGGCGCATAGCGACCCCTCCTCAACCATGGTCATTATTCTATCAGTTTATTGGTCCGGTAAGGGCTGGGATTGGTTTAATTTAGGACTTTGGTTAGCCAATTCTGGTTATACTTTGATTTCGTGTGTTCTGAAGTTTGGTCAGTCATTTTGAGTCTCTGGTCAGTTTCACTTTTCTCAGTTTCTTTTGGGCACATGTGACCTCAACTCTGATCAATTTAAATGTCAATGCTCACGGGTGCATTATAGTCAAGCCCATTTTAGGTTATCGCAAGTCTTGATTATTCTGATTTATCTAATGAAATATGTTCAATGCATTTTTTATTTTTTTTTCTAAATGTGTGCAATTTTTAATATTAAGAAAAGCCAAGCCAAGCCTACGTGAACCCATAAACAGAAATAGCATACTATTTAGAATTACATGATTAGTTAAGATCGGAATATAATTGAGAATATAAACATTCAAAAAATTGTTGTATAAGGTCTTAACCAAAGGTCATGGCCTCTTGGGTGTATGAAATGGAATTTTATTTTGAAAACCTATAATTTTATGATGAAAACAAGCATTCTAAAATTGAATAATTTTCAGGGTCCAATATGTCAGTCATCATTGTAAGAACGCCCACGCTAAAATTAGATGCTTTGTACTGAGTAATTTCTTTCGCTTTGTAGGACTAACCCTATTATTCTATAATTTCTATCCAAATAGGTATGGGCAAGACAACATTAGCAAGACATGTGTATGACCATGAGAAAGTTGGTGATCATTTTCCTAAGAAGATATGGTTATGTGTGTCCGAAGATTTCAATGTTATCAGACTATTGAATGAGATGATTGAGTCAGTTACATCAAGTAAATCAGAGCTGTCAAATACGGATGCCATCCTAAGAAAATTGCAAGAAGAATTGAATGGAAAGAAATTATTGCTTGTATTGGATGATGTGTGGAATGATAATGAAGACCTATGGGGTTCGTTAAAAGGGATGTTGCACAAAGTATCAATTGCCTCGGGAAGTGTGATTTTGACTACTACTCGTAGTGTTGAAGTTGCACAGGCTGCAAGAACGGTATTTAACGTTCCACTAAAAGGATTGTCAAGTGACGAGAGTTGGTCTCTACTTCGCCAAATTGTTTTTATTGACGATACTCGTCAATGCTTTTCACATCTGGAGGAAGTCGGTAGAAGGATTGCTGTTAAGAAGTGTAAGGGTGTTCCTTTAGCGATTAAAGTCATCGGAGGATTACTTAAGTCGAAGCCAGATTATGAATGGCCCGACATAGAGTCAAGCGAGATATGGGATTTGCCACAGGGTCAACACCAAATACTTCCATCGTTGTTGTTGAGTTTTAACCATTTGCCTTCTCCATCTTTAAAGCAATGTTTTGCCTATTGGGGATTGCTTTTTAAAGGTTGTTACATGCACAAGAGCGAGTTAATTGGTTGTTGGTTATCTCAGGGTTACCTTTATGACAGCGGAAATAGAAATATGACCACCATGGAAATTGGCGAGGAATATCTGAATATTTTACTTAGCAATTCACTGCTAGAAGCATTTGTGCCAAAAGGGCTTGAAAGTGTATGCTACAGGATGCACGATTTGATCATTGATCTTGCAGTTTTTGTTTGTGGGAAAGAGTTGATCTTGGACGCAAAAGAACTGCGTGAAAGTGGTGTTAGATGTAGACATCTACTATATCGCTGTGTAGAAAACACAATCGAAACAGATTTTCCTCCTGTAAAGTCTCTTATAGGGCTTCGAACAATACTCTTTATGGGTCCTAGTGTGCCCTTGCAATTGTTGATCCACACAAGAGATTTGCGCACATTGTTCATTGACCGTACTGGTTTAACAGAGGTACCTCAAGTTATCAGTGAGTTGAAACATTTGAGATATCTGGATTTGTCATACAATCCAATCAGTACACTACCGGAATCTATTGGTAAGCTGTACCAACTTCAGACGCTGATACTCGAAGGCTGCAAAAACATGAAGAAGCTACCTAAAGTAGTGAATCGGTTGGTGAACTTGAGACACATCTCCACAACAGATCCCATGTCTGCATGTAAAGGACTGCAGAATTTAACTAACCTACAACGCTTACCTTGTCTTTCATTGAATAACGATGAAGATGGGTGGAACATTGATGAGCTTGGACAGTTACGTGATCTTAGAGACGAAATTCATATTCAGGGTCTTGAGTGTGTGAAAGACAAGGAGCAAGCAAAGAGTGCTGACATTGCTGGGAAGACTAATGTCTTAAATTTAACTCTGTGTTGGGTGAAAGGAAGAGAAGAATACCTTGCTGGTGATCCAGTAACAAGGTTTCAAGCTTCAATCAATAATAGTGTCAGTTTTAGTGATGGGGATATTCTTGAAGGTCTTGAACCTCACCCTAACATAGCATTACTAGAAGTACACAACTTCATGGGTTTGCAATTTCCGGCATGGATCAAGGAAATGGTAGTTCGAACAAGAGGGCTGAGCAATACTCAGGGGCAACTTAACAATCTAACGAAGATTAAACTATTGGGCTGCAATAGATGTCACACACTTCCGAAGTTAGGGCAGTTACCGTCACTCAAGTGTTTAATTATAAGTGGACTCTGTGTAGATTCCATTGGCATGGAGTTTTACGGCGGTGATATGCTGGAAGTGGTATCATTCAAGTGCCTTGAAGAGCTTGAGATTTCTGGATTTAGCAGGCTCATCACATGGATGCAACCACCCAAAGCTGCATTTCCTAATCTCGAAACTCTGCGCATTAAAGATTGCAGTCTGCTGAAATCAGTGCCGTCATTGGAAACAGGATCCCTAGTCACCCTACAACTTGAAAACCTTAACAGCATAGAGTCTTTGGATATCATCAAATGTAGTTCGGGTCTCACTTCTTTCATCATTGACAAGCTACCCAAAATCGTGAGCCTACCTGAGGAGCTAGCAAATTGTACTAAGCTCCAAACATTACATGTTCGTAGTTGTCACAAGTTGTCGCGTATGCCAGATGGGTTAGAATCCCTTGTCTGTCTCAAATCAATCAGTGTTAGTTTTTGTGAAGTCATTGACTTTGTTATTGATGATCTTCTCCCTCTCCGATCTTCACTCCGTTCCTTTGTAATTTATGGATGCCCAAGGTTTAGAAAGATCCCAAATGGTCTCGGAGAATGCTCATTGCTGGAGTCCCTCAAGTTACACACGTGTCCAATGATTGAGGGTTCACCAACAGAAATCAGCAAGTTGCGACAACTTAAGGATTTGAGGATTAAATATAGTTCAGCAGAGCATCTAAGATCTGTGTTGGAGTCTGCCAAAGGTCACCGACATCTGAAGTGCGTTCGGATTGAAGGGTTTGTAAACGATGTTGAAATGGAAAACTACTTCTCTGATATCACCCCTTTCCTCTGTCTCCCATCTTTAACACACCTAGTATTGCGTGGACAACCAAATATAAAGGCTCTTCCGGAACAACTTGGCCACCTCACTCAAATTACATGTCTCGGTATATGGCAATTTGAAAACCTAGAAAAAATTCCAGAATGGATTTTCAATAAATTGTCTCTCAGCGTTTTACATTTATATAGTTGTCATAATTTGAAATACCTACCCTCCAAAGAGGTTTTGAAAAGGCTACTTTATTTGGAAATTTGGGATTGCCCGCTGTTGGCGAGAAGATGCACCAAGGATGTGGGCCCAGAATGGCAAAATATCTCAGTCATCCAAAAAATAAAAATTGATGAAGTAGTAATTCAAGCTCCTTTTGAGGAATAGTAATTCAGCCTCCCAAGTGTAAGTTTCTGAACCTCTTCAATTTAATTTCTTTTTGTGAGTAGTTAGCTTCATACATAAACACAATTAGAATGGGGGTAAATGTAGTAATTTTGACAAGAGGGACTTAATTTGAGATTTTTGGAAAAACAAGAGCGGACACCTACGTTTGGGATGGAGGGATTAGTACGTACGTATTAACAAATGATTTTTAAAAAAATTTCACGGACTTCTTAGTGATAGTGGAAAATAATGAACTCGAGCTAATAACAGGTGGTTGAGATGAAATGACCTTGGATGTCATGTTGAATTTCAGAGCTGCAAGCATTTGTTTTAATTTCCTCTTAACATAATCTAGTGGCGAAAGATTTGTCTGGGATCCATGCTGATGTATGATATTACAGCTTCGTGATTTTCGACAAGTTTCGTATTTAAGCTGTGTTTTGTTTGTCTTTTAGGAATGACTGCCTTTATTATTTCCCAACTATGGTGGTGTTGAGCTTATCCAGAGGGAAATGTTGTGACAAACTGAATGCAGTCAATCTACCTCAGCAATAAGCTGATACAGGTTTGTCGTTTGTCTCTTACTTCCGATCTCATTATTGCCTTTAAATGTTGTTCCCTTTCCCCTGCCACTTCAAAGGGGAGTAACCGGAGTTGTACCCCGATTCCTGATAATTTTGACCTGCTTTGTTGGGCAACTTTCCTTTCTGTTTTTGCTATTGATCCTTGTAATAATTCTCATCATATAATATCCAAAAACTGAAAACTCATCATCTGATACATTTGTCCCGCTATTCCTGAGTAAAACTAATAGAGGTTGGATGAAAGGGTCGGAAAGAGAATGGTACATAAAAATCAGTCTTAAATAGAAAATTTAATGACTCAAGGAAAGCCTGGTGATTTTATTTTCTTCATGGCAATGTGTGAAGATCAACTTAGAAATCTGGCACAAGTTAAGCACATTGCGGTATCAATTAGACGTCTAGTGTTATTTTATACGGTTCTTATTTTTCTGAACATCTTCCCCATTTTCTTCACTTTAACATTCTCAAATAAGCGGTCGTCGGATGGATAACGCTGATTATGAGTTATAATTTTTTATTAGATGGTCTGTTACTCTATTATAACATAATATAATGGATGACAAGTACAACAACACACATCTTTGCCTGCATCAGTACTACATATGGTAGTCTATCCATTGCGATCGTTAGGCATTACTGGATTTGACAACCATTATACAACTGTTTGTGTGAAGGGGGTATATAACAGGCCTAGTTGCTTCTAGTAGCAAATGAGAGTCCCCAGCTGTCCGACCCATCTCTTCGTGCTTCAATATTTGTGTGATTCCGTCAGCAATTGTTCGACAGAGTGTAGTTGGGCACTAGGCATATAATGATTTTTCATCTTTCGGCTAATCTAGGTAAGCTCGGTGATAACTGAACTTATCATACGTTGGATTATTTGTAACTAAAATGTGGCTATAACGACTATTGAACCGTTGAGTGAATTATGTGTAAATTTGTTCAATAATGGTGGTGTCTTTGGGTAGTTACTATTTATTCCATATTAGATTAGATTGTTTGCTTGTTTGTTGTTGGTTAAAATTATTTATTAAAAACCTGCTGTCTAAAAATTGGTGCTTGGTTTTAGGTGCAGTGTTTCAGATGGTAAGTATTGCGGTCTGCGAATACAGGAGCAAGGATCTAACTATTGATTTTACTGGGTTTTTGGGTTCTTCACTTGAACTCAAGGAAAAGTCACAAATAATGGGAGAAAACTCAGAGAAGCTACGTAAATGTTTCGATTATCACAAATTATCTTGTGTGTCAGGTGTGTAATGTTTGTACATTTCATTTATCGCTACTCGCTAAACATTTAAACGAGAGGTGAACAACGCTTTGTTTTTCATACCGTGTTCTTGGGTGTTGTGACGCAAAACTCTGGTCTCCTCGGCTATTTCCGTCTGTTGTATGATTGATCGAAATTCCAATGGAAGATTTTTTTTTTTTTTGTGATTTTACTTCTCTTGTAGAGTAAGATATTGGATTTTATGGCCAACTTCGAGTCCGTCCTAACTCAGGCTCAAATTGTATGGTTGCACTTTCTCTCGTCAATTTTACGGGATCTATAGTACTTTGTAGATTTATTTATTTTTTGGCTTAAGTGACACCGACAAATATGTCACAATCAATTATTCATGAAATGACGCCAAAGTTTCAATGAAAATAATTGTTATTTATACAATTCTCGGTCATTGAACACCCCTTTTCCGTAATAGGATAAAATTTTCAAACATTAATTAGGACAGAACAGTTGAACAGTTTCATACTAAAAGCTCACAAGATAATGCATATAAAATTTGTCTTACAACAGCTAAATGCAAAAGTGTATATGATCAGATGAGATTTGAAGTAGGGCGGAGCATTGGTCTAAGACCAGACCAAACCGAATAAACTCAGACCGGATTGAGGACCAATTTTTTTTTTTTTAGGTCCGCACTAAACCCGGACCAAATAGATTTGGTCCAGTTCGAAACTCAGATCAAGTGGACCGAAGACCAAGTTGGAGGGAAAAAGTGGACCGAGGACCAGACCGAAAGTCCTCCATCCGGGTTCGATTTGGACCAAATGGAGTTTTGAACCAACTTAAGTTAAAGACGATATTAAAATAGCCCAACTTTCAGGCGGCCCACATTAATTAAATAAAGGCGAAATTACAAATAACTACCTTTTAAAACCACTTTTTTTCAAATAACTACCTTTTATAAAAAAAATTTCAAATCACTACCTTATAACAGTTTTTTGTTTTCAAATCACTACCTGTTCCCCGGATTCTGTCATAAATTTGAAAATTCCGACGAAATTGAATTTTTTTGTTGGCTTTAATTTGAAATACCCATGTGAAATACCCAATCTACCCTTTGTTACTCTATTTAACCTAAGTTTTTACTCATCTTCTTTACCATAAATTTCAGCCATTGTAAAGGTTTTAAAAGGTAGCCTTGTCTTTTTGTGCTTACGTGTATGGCGGTCGCACGCATACACTTCCTGTAACTAGAAAGTGACCACTTTAATATAATTCGGTGTCAAATAAGTCGTCTGATCCATGCTACTAGTTGATAGCGTAATGTTCGTATTTCAGAATGTGCTTTGTTGTTCATTTAGGAATCACTGCCTACATTATGTCCCAGCCGTGGTGTTGAGCACGTCCACAGGAAATAGTAGACGTTTCAGACAATAAAACGTTGAGACAAACTGACTGCAGTCGATCTGCTTCAGCAATGCGCCAATACAGGTTTGTCGTCTCACTTGTTTGTACCTTAATTCAGATTCCTTTCTCGTGTGTTATATATTCCACCTTTGACTTCGTCATCTCAAGAGGGAGTGATCTGAGTTGGTACTCTGATTTCGGTAATTTTGGAACTGTTTAGTTGGGCAATTTTTTTGAAAGTGTACATTTCTTAGGTTATTTATCTTCCTGTAAAGTCTTCAATCTTCGCATATAATTCTTACGCACTTTTCCAGCCATTTGTACGTGAATACTATTTGCTGTAGGTTTCATCATTATAGTTGCTGTCTTATTTATTGCCAACGAGTTATACTCATTCCTAATGTCGCCCTTATTTGTAGATCGACTCCCCCTTGTTTTAGGCTTGGTGGTTGGTGGAAAGCTTTTAAAACAGTAGTGGAGAACGTGAATTGACTTTCAGATAGTGGGATATTTTGTTCCGCAAGTGAAATAGTCTCCGACACCCATTCAAGAGTAGCCAACATCAAGGAAATAGTCTCCGTCACCCATCACAATTGGCCAATTTTTAAAGCATTTAAGTACTAAGTCAGTGCTCAATAATGATAAAGGAGACCACATCCTACTTGCATTCATGACAGCATATTGTGCAGATGGTTTAGTTGACTTTTTGTAGTTAACCTGGTAAATAAGGGATGATAGATCTAATCCTTAGTATTGATGTTTTCCTTCATCATAAGTGCAATAGTAAATATTAATGACTTTTTTTTTAATACATCCTATTTACTTTGATTACCTTTATCTTGCAAGTAAGTAATTGAGATTACTTTTGCGAGAACCAGTCGTTGAACATCCTTTTGCGCTAGTACTTTTGCCCTTCTGTCTCTTTTAATATTTCCATGTGTTTTCTATTTTAACCCCTTACACACAAACACAAAAGCCAAAAGGTACAAAGATGGCAGAAGGTGCAGTAGTCGGCATAGCGACTGCTGCAGCAAAGGTATTGGCGCAGTGGGTGGCTAATCGAGCATGGGATGAGATAAATCTTAGTTGGGGTTTCAAGAATGAACTCCAAAAACTCCAAAAGAAGTTTGAGTGCATCCAAGCCTTTCTGGATGATGCAAGCAAGAACGTAAACGTGAGTCAACGGGTGAATCTCTGGGTTCAAAAAGTCAAGGATGCAGCTTATATGGCTGACGACGTCATGGATGAGTATTCAATCGAAATATTTCGGAGGAAAATGGAAGTGATGAGTTGCATGGAACACATAGGTACCTTCTGTACACACTCCAATCCTATAATATTCCATATTAGGATGGCTCACAAGGTCAAGGACATCCTTTCCCTGTTCGATGAGATTGACAAGGAGGCTAACAACATTGCCGTCAACCAGGCGGTTATCACAAGCACAGCAATCCACACTCACAGTGATGGGAGTGAAACTCGACCATATGCGGTTGCTAATGCTTTTGAGTTTGTAGGCAGGGAAGACGAACTAGAAAAGTTGCTCGATTTTATATGTAGTCCTAGCAATAACAAAGAAACTATTCTCTCTACCGTAGCCATCGTCGGAATGGGAGGTATTTCTAAGTCCTTGATTCCATAAACTTCGGGTTTTTCCATTTCTTGTTTCCGTAAGTTGGCTTATTTTGCTATCCAGAAAAATAGATTAGACTAGTTCATTAAGATTGAGATGTCTGTTAACATTATGAAGTATCCTATTGTCCAAATAAAATTTTACATAACTAATTATATTGAACCTTTTTATTTTTAAGCACGTCTTATCATAAGCTATGACACTTTGTCTACGAAGTTTATGCACATAATCTATATACTCCTACGGCCGTGTTTTTTTAGGACTTAATATCATTTCAATTCAATTCAGTTTCGTCAATACAATTTTGTTCTTCACTTCAGTTTAACTTAGTTCAATTCTAAAAAGTGCAAAAGAATAGGGCTAAATGTTAAAGCAGTAGTGTCCTAAATATTATACGTTCTTAACAATTTAAGTGATCATATTGTTTTTCTGTAGTACATAGAGTTATTTTGTTTTTAAAAATGTTACTCATTTAAAATTGAGCTAGATCAGCAGGTCCAACTAACAAGATGGTTCTATTGACATAGGTGTGGGCAAGACAACTTTAACTCGACATCTATACGATCATGAGAGGATTTCTTCTAACTTTGGTGACAAGAGAATTTGGATTTCTGCATCGCAGAATTTTGATATTATTAGACTCTTGAATGAGATGGTTGAATCATTTACCTCAAGTAAGTCAAAGCTGTCAAACATTGATGCAATCATAAGAAAACTTAAAAAAGAGCTGAACCAAAAGAAACTATTGCTTGTGTTCGATGACGTTTGGACCGACAAGCAAGACTCATGGCATTTCTTAAAAGAGTGGTTGCATAGAATTGGGACTCTTCCAGGAAGTGTGATTTTGATTAATACTCGTAATGATGATGTTGCAAAGGCTGCAGGGGCTGAAGTCAAACACAAATTAGAAGGATTATCGAATAACAAAAGTTGGTCCCTGCTTTACCAGATAGTCTGTAACAATGGTATTCAACCAATAGACTATAGTCTGAAAGAAGTTGGGAAAAGGATTGTTGAGAAGTGTAAGGGTGTTCCTTTGGCCATTAAAGTGATCGGAAGCTTACTGAAGTCGAAACACCATTTGCACGAGTGGGAAGCAATAGAGAAAAGTGAGCTATCAGATCTGCCACATATACGGAAACAAATCCTTTCGTCATTGTTGTTGAGTTTTAACCATTTACCCTCTCCATCTGCAAAACAATGTTTTGCCTACTGTGCTATTATTCCCAAGGGTAGTTGCATGTTCAAGAGTGAGTTGATGGGTCTGTGGTCATCCCAGGGTTACCTTCATGATGATCAAAGAAAAAATATGTCCACCGAGGAAATAGGTGAGGAAAATCTGAAGATTCTGCTGAGCAATTCATTGTTAGAAACTGTGTCCACACAACATGGAATTGTGGGTTACAGGATGCATGAACTGGTTTATGATCTTGCAGCCAATATCTGTGGGAGTGACTTGATCAAGGATGCAAAAGACTTGGGTAATATAGGCAGCTGCCGACATTTAGTAATCGATTTTGTAGAAAACTTAATCACATCAGATTCGACTAAAGAACCGACTCTTGAAAAGCTCCGAACACTTAGTCTAAAGGGAACTGCTATATCTTGGGATGTACTGATTCATGCTAGATATTTGCGAACACTGATGATTGCCCGGACTGACATAACAGAGTTACCTCCAGCTGTTGCGCTCTTAAAACATTTAAGATTCCTTGACGTGTCGCACAATCCAATTAGTACACTGCCAGACTCTATTGGTGAACTCTACCAATTACAGACGCTTGTTATACATAGCTGTAGAAACATGGTGAAGCTACCAAAAGTAGTCAACAAGTTGGTGAACTTGAGACACATCTCAACAACAGTTCCTATGTTTGCATGGAAAGGACTACGACAACTGACCAACCTACAAAATCTACCACCTCTTTCTTTGGACGATGATGAAGATGGGTGGACCATTGATGAGCTTGGAGATTTGCATGAACTCCGGGATGAAATTCATATTTTGGGTATTGAACGTGTAAAAGACAAGGAAGAGTCAAAAAAAGCTGGGCTTGCTGGGAAGGCCAATGTTACGAAAATAAACCTGTTTTGGGTGGAGCCGCAGGACAGAATATGTATTAATGGGGGTAATTGTGATGAAGATGTTCTGGATGGCCTTGAACCTCACCCAAACATAAATTCAATCGAAGTACAGAACTTCAATGGCTTAAGATTTCCAACATGGATCACGGGGATGGCTGTTCTGACCAATGGAGGAAGTGTTGACAGGACACCACTTAAGAATCTTACTACGGTCAAACTATTGAACTGCACTAGATGTCATACTCTTCCGAAATTAGGGCAGCTACCTCTCCTCAAAAGTTTAAATTTAAGTGGTCTCTATGTGGAATATATAGGCATTGAGTTTTATGGTGGCGACGATCTTCATATGCCAGAAGTGGTATCATTTCAGTGTCTAAGAGAGCTTGATATATCCGGTTTTTGTAGGCTCACCACTTGGAGAGATCCGCCAAAAGCGTCATTTCCAAGTCTTGAAACTCTGAGAATAAGAGATTGTGATCTGCTGGAATCAGTGCCAGTATTGGGCTTTACATCCTTAACGAGCCTAGAACTTCGAAATCTTAAAAGCGTGGAGTCGTTGGATATCATCAAATACAGTTTGGGACTCACTTCTCTCATCATGAGCATGCTGCCCAAAATTGAGAGCCTACCTCAGGAGCTAGCAGATTGTCGGATGCTCCAAACGTTACATATATCCGATTTTCATAAGTTGGCGTCTGTGCCCAGTGGACTGGAGTCCCTTGTCAATCTCAAATCAAAGGTGGTGAATCTGAGAGACATCTCAGCAATAGCTCCCATGCCTGATGATGATGGATGTTCAACTAATAAGTTAGAAGATTTACATCCACTCTTGGATGAATTTCCTATTTTGGGTCCTGAGTGTGCTAAAGCCGATGAGCAAGTTGGAAAAAGCCTTGAGTCTAAGGAAGACATGGAACAAGCTGGAAAAGAAATTAATCTGACTGGAACAAGTCTGGAGTCTGCAAAAGATGAGGACCTAGTAGGAAAAAATCTTGAGTGTGTAGAAGACAACGAGTTGACTAAGGAAACTGTCGAGTGTGTAATCGACAAGAAGCTAAGTCTTAAGGGTGTAGCAGACAGTGAGTTAAAGGGAATAAGTCTCGAAGGTGTAAAAGACAAGGAGATAGCAAGTAAAAGTTTTGAAGGTGTAGAAGAAGAGGAGATGACAGGAAAAAGCCTTGAAGGTGCAAAAGATAAGGAGCTAACGGAAAATAGTCTTGAGTGTGTAAAAGACAGCGAGTTGGTGGGAAAAAGTCGTGAGGGTGCAGTAAACAAGGATGTAGTAGGAAAAAGTCTTGAGTGTGTAAAGGACAAGGAGATAGCGGGATATGGTCTTGAAGGTGTAAAAGACAAGGAGATAGCGGGGAAAAGTCTTGAAGCTGTTGAAGACGAGGAATATGGAGTTGCTTGGCGGAACAAGGTTAACAACTCTTGGGTGGACGGAACTGGATTACAACAGTTAACGAATCTTGGAGAAATCAAGGGTGTGCTTCAGATTACGGGTCTTGAGCATGTAAAAGACAAGGAAAAGGCAAGAAAAGTCGGGCTTGCTGGAAAGGCCAATGTTTCCATGCTAAAACTGGTTTGGACGAAAGAAAGAGGAGAAACTAGCGGTGGTGTTTGGGATGAAGATGTTCTAGAAGCTCTTGAACCTCACCCAAACATAACGTCTTTGGAAGTACATAACTTCCTTGGGGTGAAATTTCCGCCTTGGATCATGGAGATGATTAATTGGACAAATTTTGTGAATCTTAGCGAGGTCAAATTATTGAATTGCAGCAGATGTCAAACAATTCCAACACTAGGGCACCTTCCTCTTCTCAAGAAGTTATTTTTAAGTGGATTCGATGTGGAAACAATAGGCGTTGAGTTTTATGGTTATTATGATTCTGATTTGTCGGAAAAGCTACTTCCTAATAGTCGTAGAGATATAATGAGCTTTTTCAGGCAAGCTGGACGGTTGCCGCGAGAGACGTCATTTAGGGGGCTTATTGAGCTTGATATTTCTGGATTTTGTAGGCTAACTACATGGAATGCACCACCGAAAGCTGCATTTCCTTATCTTGAAACTCTACGAATTAGAGACTGTAGTCGTCTGGAATCTGTACCATTTTTGTCAAGTAATACCTTGAAGGTCCTAGAACTCAAAAAAGTTGATATGGTGAGGTACTTGGATATCATCAAATTTAATCGCCGCCTGACTTCTCTAAACCTGGAGGGAGTGCCCAATCTTGAGAGCCTACCTGAGGAGCTATCATATTGTACGAAGCTCCAGAAGTTAGTAGTATCTGGTGCTCACAAGTTGTCGCGTATGCCTAATGGGTTGAAGTCCCTCGTCAATCTCCAAGCAATGATGGTTGTGGATTGTAAAGTCATTAATTTTGTGATGGATGATCTTCTCCATGTTCGCTCTTCACTCCTGTCCTTTGTAATTTATCATTGCCCAATGCTAATAAAGATGCCAAGTGGTCTCCAAGAATGCACATCTCTGATGGAATTACACTTAGATGATAGACATCTGTTGAAGGAGGGTTCACCAATAAATATCAGCAAGTTTCAACATCTTTCAAGTTTGGGTATTAGTTGTAGTTCAGCAGAGCATTTAAGATCTGTGTTGGAGTCAGCTAGAGGTCAAGTTTTAGAATATGTGTACATTGAGGGGTTTAAAAATGAGGTTGAAATGGAAGCCTACTTCTCGGACATGACTCCTTTCCTCCATCTCCCATCTTTAAGATACTTGAAGTTGGTTGGACACCCAAATATAAAGACTCTCCCTCGACAACTTCACCAGCTCACTCAAATTACAGTTCTGAGTATACAGCAATTTGAGGATCTGGAAGAAATTCCAACATGGATTTGCGATCTCTCGTCTCTCACCAAATTAAAATTATCAAAGTGTGCAAATTTGAAATATCTACCCTCCAAACAGGATTTGAAGCATCTATTTTCCTTGGAAATTTGGGGTTGCCCGATGTTGACGAAAAGATATGCCAAGGATGGGGGCCGTGAATGGCAAAACATCTCACACATCCTTAGAATAATATTTGATTATGTAGTCATTCAAGAACGAGGGATAATAACAAAATATCTTGGATAAGTTATACATGCTCCTAATGTACAATCCCAAAAGGTAATTTTCTTAACCCCTTTTCATTTCTTTTGCTCATTGCGGCCCTAACACTTAATTCGGTGTCAATTTATTCTACAGTAGATTTACAAGCACAAAAAAAAAAAAAAGGTACATTGATACAGCTAACAAATATAAAGTATTAGCTCTAAAATGATTTATAGTCGGGTAATTATGTAGTTTCGTACATTTCGTTTTACGGATTCAAAGGTCAAGTAAGTATGTTTGTTAGTACGGAGTACTAGTAATCCAATTAGATAGTCAGAGGCATGCATTGGATTGTCCAAGTTATTTGAGCGACTTATGATCATTATTTTGGGATTAAAATAGAGTGTCAGTTTGTTCAATAGTAGCCGTATCCTTGGATAGTTACTATTTGCTCCATATTACTTGTAGATTGATTGCTTGTTTGTTGTTGGTTAGACTTCAGTATTAAACAACTGTACTCTAATAGTGATACTTGGTTCTAGTTGCAGCGTTGCAGATGATACATTACTTCCTGCAGAATTTATGTTCAGCTCGGAGGAGCATTGCTGATTTGCGTATGCAGAAGCATGCATCTAACTATGCTGCTTTGATTTTATTCGGTTTTTGGGCTTTCCACGTGAGCTCAAGGAAAAGGCAAAAAATGGGAGAAAGCTCAGAGAAGCTATGTAAATGTTTCGACTATCACTAATTATCTTGTGAGACAGCTGTATAATGCTTGTACACCTCATTTATCGCTACTCCCTGAACATCTAACCCAGAGGTGAATGGCGCTTTGTTCTTCATACCGTCTTACTGAGTGTTCTGACACAATACTTTGTTCTCCTTGGCTATTTCTGACTGTTGGTTGATTGATTCTCGTGTAGTCTGTATATGGCAGTATTGAAATTCCAATGGAAGTTTTTTGTGTGGTTTTACTTTTCTTGTAAAGTTATTGGATTTTCATTTCTGCCAAGTTACCTGGACCAACAGTCACAGGTGCAACATTTCTCAGTAAACTCGGTTCCACTTGCACGTCAAGTACTCGAATCTAAGCTTTAGAAAACAACATTGAGCAGAATATTTTCCATGATAGCAAACGTATGTGTCTCGCATTGGTTGAAATGAAAATCAGAGCTATATTCGCACTTCCTCTGGGTAAGAATGTATATATCGTGAATTGAATCAAACATGAGTTGAGTTCAAGCCTAGCTCGAGTTGAGTACAATGTGACCGAGAGCTATCGAGCTTGGAGTCGGTTGGCTAGTGTGAGCTATTTTCCGGTAGAGTTCAAGTTTAAAGTTTTGAGATAAAGAAACGTTTTGAGCTATGGTCAAGTGCCGAGTTCAGATTTTTTTTTAAAGTGACATCGACAATATGTCACAATCAGTTATCCGTGAACCACTGAACCGACGCCAAAGTATCAATGTAAATAAACATCTTAAACATGTTTTCATAATGGTATAAAATTCTAACGTTGTTTAGAACATATTCATATTTAAATCGCAAGTTATCATTTAAGAGGGACATATGTATCTTAATTTGAGATTAGTAAAATATTTAGAATAACACAAAAGCAAAAGTGTACAAGGAAAAAACAAAAAAATTGTACGGGAATAGGTAAGTAGAAGCTCAAGCTCAAGCCCAAGCCCAAGCCCAAGCCCAAGCCCAAGCCCAAGCCTAACCTAGGTGGCCCACGTAAAATAGAAACATTAAAAAAAAAAAAAAATCCAAAGTGATGTAAGGGGGAGAAATGATGTCAACAATGGCGACAAATTTCATCTCTTCTGTGATCTTCGTCAGTAATAATTTTAACAATTTTACTGAGGTCAGTAAAAATCTCCACACAATTCGTTTTTAATTAGTACTACTTATTAATTTACCAACTTATAATTGTTGTAGTTATATTTTAAGAGGAAATTATGAAGCTTTCATCTTTTAATTTTTAGGTTAATTATTGAAACTTTAGAACATTCATGTTTCCTGTACTTGACTGTCATTTAGAGTTATTACACCCTCCGTTCCATTAAATTGTACTGAGTATACATTTTCTGAGATTGCATTGAAAATTTCAAGTGATTTGTGCCTTTTTAAGGGAAGTTAAATTGTGTATTGATGCTTTAAATAGCAATATTAAACTATCTTGAAGTCATCTCACGTGAGAATTCGTAAACTTCGAAGGCATGAAGATCGTATCGAATTGAATAAAGTGATTTTGTAATTCGGTTTCAAATTTTGACCTAGTTAAATTGGATGGGTATTATGCTGGATAGCGTTAGTTTCAAATTTCGGTTGGATTTAATTCATGATTGTTTCGATTACTAGTCGTTCGTGCTAATCAACAAAAGCAAGGGTTAGGTCAAATTACCGTGGATGTTGTGTCGAAATTTCAATTACGAAAGAGCTGCAGAAATCATATTCATTTTACTCTTAACATAACCAATCTAGTATCAAATGAGTAGTTTGATCCGTGCTTATAGTTTTTAGCTTGATGTCTTTCGAGAAGTTTGATATCTCATTATGTGCTTTGATATTCATGTAGGAATCACTGGTTATATTAGTTTCAAGCGGTGGTGTTGAGCTCATCCAGATGAGTTGTTGTTTTCAGACGGTAAAATGTCGAGACAAACGGAATGCAGTCAGTTTGCTGCTTCAACAATGAGCCAATACAGGTTTGTCGATTGTACCTTATTTCCGTTCTATTTACTGCCTGTTTTGTTGGGTCAATTTTCTGAAGTTGTTTTCATAGAATTGTGTGGTGGTTTTATAACTTGTACAGACTTGTTAAT
Source organism: Dianthus caryophyllus (assembly GCA_023091065.1). Taxonomy (NCBI): domain Eukaryota; kingdom Viridiplantae; phylum Streptophyta; class Magnoliopsida; order Caryophyllales; family Caryophyllaceae; genus Dianthus; species Dianthus caryophyllus. Next base: position 4,325,806 of record CM041522.1, read on the forward strand.
TGATCGTTTTGCGTCTAATCCTGGTAATATATATCTCAAACCAGTACATCCAAAATGTGAAAACTCATCATCTGATACTTTTGTTAATACGTTAGATACTCTAATTCTGAGTATAACTGCTAGAGGTTTGATGAAATGGTTGCTTTGAAAACCTGTGCGATTATCAATCTGAATGCAGACCTTGTTTGTATTATTGACTCGAGTTTGGAATTAGTGGAGTACATGAATAGAGGCTTGTGTAGTGGCGATTTTTGTTTCGCACGTAAATAATTATTCTCCTACACGGCTACACCCATTGAAAAGTAATCATCTTATTCAAAGCTCATATGTCAATATCAGCCACAACTGTCACAGAAATGGTCACATAAGATTATGATAATAAAAAAAATGTCTTAAACATGCCTATCATATATTCTCTGAATCACAGTAGTGGCCAATATGTAAGCCTTTTAATATTACGTTTGTAAGTCTATTCAAATACTAAGTCAATGTTGTATCATGATAAGCTAATTCAGTTTGGTCAGTGTTTTTGTGTTTTCGTGTAATTTTATAATGGCTATTTTAAATCTAGTCACGTTTTACTCTTACATTAAGCTTATTTCCATCCCCTGTATTGTTTTGTTAAAATTACTTTACATATTATTACATTTATTTAGCTTTGATGAGTTATACATTTTTTGTTAGTATGATTTATAATCATAGACTAGTTTTAACTCCCGTGATACTCACGGTTTTTATTTAGTTTCTTTTTTTAGTATAATGAGGCCAAATAATGTGTTAATCAAAAATTTAAGATAAGAATTGAACTTGTTTTATTTGACATTGATTTCATACATGAAATTAACGACAATAATATTGTATGATTACATACTTTTTTACCCCCAACAACACATCATAATCAAAAAATATTCAACACAAACACTCAACAAATGTCTTAAAAATTAGATATCATAAATAAATAACATAGGAGTTGGAATTCCATAACTGTAGGACATGACTCGAAATTCTTACATACATGTTTCATCTTTCGCACTGTGGTTATTGTTGTTTATCTACGTTGAAAAGGTTTTTCAATACCCCACCTATGAAATGGTTTACACTAAGAATACTTTCACCAATGTCTTCATGACGGATTGTTAGATATCGACATTCATTTTTAATTTAACTTGGAATTGAATATTCAGATGAGGAATACTTATGCAAGTAAATGGAGAATTCGACAAATTCAAGTGCAAACATTTAGCACAGAGTAACAATTATTTTTGGATTGAAAGAAATTGCATACAAAAAGTCAAAAGTGGAGCTTAATATACTTAAAAAGAAAGGGGATTTGAAAAGTTTACTTGTAAATGCATGGAATCATAGACCTAACCGTGGAAATAATGACATGAATGTTTTGAAACGGGCGCATATGAAGGTGAAAATGTCATTTAAATGAAGTTTCATTAAAATGGTGGAAATGAATGTGAATAAATGAAAATGAATTTGTGTAGTGGAAGATCAAATGGATGAGCATGTCAAGGTGGAAGCAAATTGGTGAAGGTAGATAGTAATGCCACGTGGAATTTTATTAAGTTTAGAGTCTTAATTAGAGATTTAAGCTACCCTTTTAATAATGTTATATAGATATTTATAACGGGAAAGTTTAAGAAATATTTTTTGAAATTACTTATTTTATTAGTGACCGTTTTTCTCGAAATTTTGTTAGTTACCCACTAGATCCTTTTATAATATATATTGTCAAGTGTAGAAAAACAAATGGGGGCATTAACTAGTCAAGGTGATTTAGAAGATGAGCAAGATCACTCTTCACATTAACCCTCCAAAAAAACATCTATCTTCACAAAATCTCTCTGTCTCCCCTCCAATTGTCCACTCCATTCCCTAATAAATTTCGGAGAATGGCTTCTCAAAATTGCGGGTGAACACATGGTGGACCCAGTAAGTATCGATGTAGCAACCGCTGTGGCCAAGGTGTTGGCGCAGTGGGTGACTTCTCGAGCATTGGATGAGGTAAGTCTTGGGCTGGATTTCAAGAATCAACTCAAAAAGCTGAACAAAAAGTTTGGGTACATCCAGGCATTTCTGGATGATGTAAGCCGTAATTATTCAGCAAACTTGGAAAAGAGTAGTCTGGTGAATCTGTGGCTGCAGAATGTCAAGGATGTAGCCTACAAGGCTGACGATGTCATGGACGAGTACGCTGTCGAAATATTTCGCAGGAGAATTGAAGCAAGGAATCCCATGGAGGAGTTTTTCAACGACTTTTTCAAACCCTCCAATCATGTACTGTTTCATTTCAACATGGCTCACAAAGTTAAGGACATCCTTTCGTTATTGGATGAGGTTAACAAGGACGCTCGCGAAATTAGTCTAAACAAGGTTGATTTGGCATCATCATCATCTGGGACACAGTCTCACCACGGTGATCGTCATTTGAGTCAACTTGAAATCGTTAATGCTTCTGAGTACGTAGGCAGGAGGATTCACCAAGAGAAGCTACTAGATTTCATTTGTTGTCCTCCTGTCAAACCTCATCTGTCTACTGTCGCCATTGTCGGAATGGGAGGTACTTACACAATATACTTCTTTGTTCTACTCTTTTGCTTACATCAATTAATTAAGAAATACAGAGTAATTATTAATTACAGGTTTTCAGGCCCTTAAAAATATGGATTTTCCAATTACAATCCTCTAATTTTTTACATTAGAGCCAAAATTTGAGCTTTTCGTTCATATATTGCAGCCAAAACAGTGCTTTGCATTGATAAGTGTGGAATTTGTCTAGAAATTTTAAATGACAAAACCATAAAAAATCACTGCTCGTCCGTGGGAAAACCGTGAAGAATTCAGAGCCAGTCCATGACTACCTGAATTTTTCATGGTTCTCCCATGAGAGAGCCATGATTTTTCTATGGCTTCTTTGAGGGAGAGCCGTGATTTTTAGATGGCTCTCCCTTCTATGGCTCCCTCGAGGGAGAGTCGTGATTTTTATATGGCTCCGCCATGAGGGAGCCTTAATTTTTCAATTGCTCCACAATCTCAGATTCCCATTGTGACTTTTTTGTACAAAATTTGAAATTCAATACGTAAATGAAATTTCGTACTCCCTCTATTTCAATTAGTAAGCCCCATATGTTTTTGCACAATTTTTAAGAGAATTGAAAAATTAAGGGTAATATTGGTAGTTTGGTTGAGTAAGGTCCATTTTAGAGAATAAAGTGTGGTATTTTGGTAAAATGAATATATTGGTTGGGGAAAAGTGTTATTTTGATTGTATAAAGTTGTTCTAAATAGTAATAGGCTAAATGAGTGAAATTTCCCAAAAAAAAGAAAGTGGGGCTAATTGAGTGAAATAGAGGGAGTATCAAATTATTTGCTCTTTATTTTGTGAATCGTTCGTGCACGACATTATAACCAACAACTATTTGAATTAATCGTTTACGTTTTTTTTTAAAAGTGAAATAAGTTCATTTTATTTTTTACAAAGTTTCACCAGCATGCACCACCCATTATTCACCCATCATGGAATTCTAACTTATTATGAGTAATGGGCATTCTGGTCTTTTCATGTTCTTAATTACTCATTAAATGCCTAATTCATTCTGTTACTCAGTAATTCATTCAATCCTTTAGTAATGGGGTTTATAAAACGAGGAAAACAAAGAATATAAAGTTATAAACATTAAACAGTTATATCCCTGAGTTTTTAAACAAATTTGTTGAGTTTTACGGTTGTATAAATCATTTATTGTTAAGAAAGACGAGAGTGAATTCTAACAAAGAAACTAGTTGCTTGTGTTGTGTCTAAATTTGTTGTTTCATAATAGAAAGTTAAGCACGCTACCAATCAGACAATACATCTATCACATAGATACGGAGTATGTGTTTCTTTGTTTTTTTGGAAATTCTCATTTGTTCTCCTGAAGGAATGACTTTTCTTACAATCCTAGTTATACTCTTAACCTTTATACAAATTCTATGGTGAGACTGCCTCATTGTATGAGACACACCAAAAATAATTAGATTATTCCTGAAAAGTAACCTAAAACATCAATTTGAAAAGTAACTCGTAATAGTTCAAAAGTAACTTTATCATATCGCAAAAGTAACGACTTTAAACAACTATTATAACAAAAAAAAAAAGGCAATTAATATCTCCCTATTGCGCACAGCCTCAACCCCAATCAAACATCAAATCAAACCTTTAATTTGTGATATTGTCAGTGATGATGATGCATTTTCGATCGATCACAAACCGTAAATGAGGATTGTTTGTCGGTCATAGCGGTGTTAATCGATTTTGGTGGGAAAAAAATCGTTGGAGCAGTAGCATTGGAGTTGAATGTCGGTGGTCTGAGTAATTGAAAGTTTTTGGTGGACAACAGTTTGTTCTGGGTGAGGGTTTATAATAAGAGGAAGAAGATAATAATTAGGTGTGAGAGTTTTATATAACGAGATTGGATGAAATCGGTGGTAATTGGAGTTGAAGAATGAGAAAAGTTGAGGTGGTCGGCGACTTTGATGGCGGCGGTGGCAGGTCAGCAAAATTGATGTCGACAGTGGCGGTGGCCGTTGAGTTTGATGGCGGTGGTGGTCGGTGGATGTGTTTGATTGTTTTTAAATTAGGGGGTTATTGGTGAGGATGCGGATGAGGATGAGGATGAGGATGAGGATGAAATTAAAAATTGATTAGATTTGTTGTGATGTAGTGTTATTGTAGTGAACTATTATTAGTGAAGGCCAAATATGACCAAAATTGATTTAGATGTTAATTGGAGCTTGTTAAGTGGGCACCTTGAGATCCAACTAATTTTGGCAAAAAGGAGGGAAAAGATTAAAAAAATTGAGTTTCTTAACTGTCGTAGCATAATTGGATCCATGTCATATGCTTAATCAGTGTCAAGATAGCAATTAACAAACTCCAATGACATTCACTAATAAAGGTAAGGGTATAATTGAGATAATGGGGATACAAGTCTAGGGGTGTGCAAAAATAACCGAACCGAAAAAACCGAGAACCGCACGTTTTATAGGTTCGGTGAACTGAACTGTTAAGAGATAATGGTTCGGTGCACCGAACCGTTAAAATTAACGGTTAATGGTTCGGTTTAGGTTCGGGATTTTGAGTTAATGGTTAACCGAACCGAACCGAACCGTTAAGAGCAAAAATATAAATAAATTATACTTATATATACAAACTAAGGTATAAAGCTTAACTTTACAACTTTCATCTAACATCAAATATCAATTGTGTATTCTACTTTGTTTTTCTAACACTCAAAAGCATCATTTTTTTTAAAATAAAATCTCATATGCACCACTCTCGCTTCGATTTTAACATGTTTAGTACTTTGTTAGTGTTCAATATGCATCTTTGAGTTATAACATTGATAAATTTTCTATTTACTATAGTTTAGTTGATAATGGTACATTAGATGAGATATTTGTAATTTGTCGTTTCTATTTTGGACCGTTTGTACGTTGTTAAAGTGCGTCGTAATCGATAATTAACTTAAAACAAAAAAATTGGCAGAGTAAATGGTTCGCGGTGAACCGCATAACCGAACCGTTAAAAACGTGAACCGAACCGTAAAGTAACCGTTCTTAATGGTTCGGTTTAGGTTCAGATTTTTCCCGAACCGAACCGTGCACGAACAGTAAAAATTAATGGTTCGGTGCACCGAACCGTTAATGAACACCCCTAGATACAAGTGAGAAAAGTCATTTTTTAAGGGGTAAATAATTTCCTTCTTTTTTTTTTTTTTTTTTTTTTTTTTTTTTAATATTGCGTTAAATGCATTTAGTGTCATTTTAAAAGTTATTTTCTTTCAAATTTTGCCATTATATGTAGACAATGTAGTTAAAATAGGAAAAAGTAACTATGTTAAATTATTTTCTTAATAACTTGTGAAATAATTTTGTTGTCTTAGTGTTCGTTTGGTTGTAATGTGGGAATTACATTTCCTAAGAATTTCAAAATGACGGGAATTGAAAATTCATGTGAATTGAGAAAAAAGGTGTTTGGTTGATAAAATGGAATTAATTTGATGTGGGAAAGTTCAATTACCTAGGGGTAGAGCTGTCAAAATCTGACCCGACCCGATAAACCGCCCGAAACCGACCTGTAAATGACCCGAAGTAAACCTGCTTTTTTCGACCCGAACCCAAAATCTACCCGAACCCGAAATGACCCGAAAACAATGGGTCAAAACCCGACCCGTAGCGGGTTAACCCGTTGAGTAAAAAAACTTACGTTCCTATATATAAAATGTTTTTATCAGTTTCAATTTACATGTAAAATTTCTACTACACACTAATTTTAAACATTTCACACCTAATAAATTTTTCATAATTGAAAATTTTCACTTAAATAATAATCTTTATTATTTAATAATTATAGAATCAATCATTTTAATAGTGTTTGTTAGTTACATTTGACATTATGAATTTGAGGCATCTGAATCATTATTATTAAATTTTGAAACAAAATATATGTGGAGAATAAATGAGAAAAATGAGAAAAAGAAAATGATATATTTTTAAGTCGGTAGTTCGAGGTAACATTTTAAATTTGAATATACAACTTGGAAACTACATATATGGATCTAATATTATAAATATCGATTTAATAGAGACACACGCATCTATAAACTTATTTTTAAGTTTTCAGTTTTAAAACTTATAATTAAAAAAAAATTAATTTTTCAATAATATATCAATTAGAGTTGGTTTTTTGGAGGCACCATATAGATGACTATTTTTTTTCCCCTATTAAAGCACCCTAAAAGTGTAAATAGTACATTTAGAGGGAAACTAAAAAGTTTAAATTTTTTGATTTGGTGGGATGTAAAATCAAGGAATAAGTTTGGGGAGAAGATAAGTGCTTCTACATTTTAAATTTGGGAGGAAAATAGTGAAAACGTATCAGTACCACCCAAAGTCTTCACATTAGTAATTCACCCACTTGTCAGTAATGATTAATGAAGTACAGTTACAAGGGACAACTTCCACTAATCTTAATATTTGTGTTTTGGCATCAGGTAAAGTTTGACTATAAAGGAAGAGAGTAGTTTTTTTTACTGAAAATTAATCCGTTATACAAAAAAAAGAAAAAAAAATATGGATAAAAAGACGTTGATTAACCCGTATTTTGACCCTAACCCGACCTGGAACCCGTGTACACCCGACCTGTATACTACCCGAACCCGAAATACACCCGACCCGTATGTTACCCGTATAGTAGTTACCCGAACCCGAAACCCGCCCGCCCGACCCGTTTGACAGGTATACCTAGGGGGGTTTAGGTAAAGAAATTCCTCCATGATGGTGGAATTACTTTCCCATTGTATTTTACAATTCCCATGAATTTGGCAACCAAACAAGTGTTGGTTAATACAATTCATGAGATTTCTAAATTCCCATGATTTTGTAAGGTAACCAAACAAGCACTTAGTTGTTATCGCTTAACTTGTTTTTTACCTAACAAAATTAATACTCAATTTAATATGTAGATAAAATCTCGTCAAAATTTGATTACAATTTTTTTTTTTCTTTTTCTGTTTGTACAAACCAATTCCGCTAAAAACAATCTTCAACGAGTTATTTTCTCTATTCCACTTTAAATGTTCTCATTTAACTAAACTATAAATTTATGACTTTAAATGTCCAATGAGTTATTTTCTATTTCAACATGGCTCACAAAGTCACAAGGTTTATTTTTATATTTCAATTTTTGAGGTTATATTTTAAGGATGACAAATTGAGGTTGAATTAGGGAAGGGTAGTATAGTAATATTGACACTCAACACTTGTATAGTTGTAATTTTAGAATGGTTTTAAAATAGGGACAATTATTTCGAGATTTTTAGAAAACACTAATTATTACATGAGACGGTCTCACCATAACTTATGGTGAGACAGACCCATTTAAAGGTAAAAGCCCAATTAAAATGTGAGGTTGTAAAGTTAAAACATAAGGTTCCAAAAGTCAGGTTCTGAACTTAAAAAATCAGGTTCTGAACTTAAAAATTCAGGTTTTGAAGTTAAACCGTACGGTTCTATAGTTAAAACGTAGAGTTTTAAAGAAGAAAATAAATTTTTCAAATGGAAAAACAAACTCAATAATTTTTTTTTTTAGCCAGATTTTCAGTTTTGTTTTTTTAAAACAGTTACGTGGATGCTATTTTGTTGATTACTATTATTGTAACAATTTTATACGGAGTATATTTTTCACTATTTGGTTTTTTTTTTTTTTTTTTTTTTTTTTTTTTTTTTTTTTTTTTAGTGTAAATGCAATTGGGCCTCTTCTATTGGGCTCGTCTCACCATAAATTATGGTGAGACGGTCTAGGTTAGTTACTGTTTAGAAAATTAAAAGGTGACATTTACAACACATTCTCAGTTCAGATTTACTAATATGTGCCATAATAACATCTTCCCGGTTTTTACCTCTGTTATATCATATCCAAACAGGTGTGGGAAAGACAACATTAACAACACATTTATACAATCATGAGAGGGTTCGTGCTGAGTTTGGTAGTAACAAAATTTTGATATACGTATCCCTGAAATTCGATGTCATAGAAATTTTGAATGAGATAATTGAATCGAGAACGTCCAGTAAATTATACTTGACAAATACAGACGCACTCAAAAGAGAACTGCAAAAAGAATTGGGTGGGAAGAAATTATTTCTTGTGCTTGATAATGTATGGAACGATGACCATGATTCATGGAAATCCTTGAAAGAGTTGTTGAATGAAACTGGGATTGCTCAGGGAAGTGTGATTTTAATTAATACTCGTAGTGACCAAGTTGTGAAGGCTGCAAAAGCGGAATTCATTTATAAGCTGCGGGGATTATCGAAAGCCAAAAGTTGGTCACTACTACACCAGATAATTTTTAACAATAGTATTTCTTCGATTGATTCGAGGATGGAGGAAGTTGGGAAAAGAATTGTTGAGAAGTGTAAGGGTGTTCCTCGGGCCATTAAAAAGATAGGAAATCTTCTACAATCAAAGCAACACTTAAATGAATGGGAGACGATTGAGAAAAGCGAGCTATGGGATCTGCCATATGGCCAGAACCATATATTTCCGTCCTTCTTGTTGAGTTTTAATATTTTACCGTCCTCTTCTGTAAAGCAATGTTTTGCTTATTGTGCTGTTCTTCCGAAGGGCTTTCTCGTGTCCAAGATTGAGTTGATTGGTCTTTGGTTATCTCAGGGTTACATTCGTGAAGAAATTGGCGAAGAGAATCTAGAAATTTTGCTGAGTCACTCATTACTAGAACGTGTATCAATGGGACAAGGAATCGTGGGTTACAAGATGCACGATTTGCTGTATGGTCTTGCCGTCTTTGTTAGTGGGAGTGACTTGATAAAGGAGATTAAACGCCCAGGTAAAATAGATAATTGTCGACATTTAATAATCAGTTCAATGGGTGATACAGCCATGGCAGATTTACCTCCAGAAATGACTCTTCCAAAGCTCCGAACACTTGGTCTAAAGGGTGGTATCATAACCTTAGATAAGATTCACGCAACACATTTACGCACATTGTTCCTCAACCAAAGTGGTATAGAAGAGGTACCCCCAGCTATTGCATTGTTGAAACATTTAAGATATCTCGACCTCTCATTCAATCCAATCAGCACCCTCCCGGAGTCAATGGGTAAACTGTACCAACTGCAAACATTGATAATTCAAGGCACAAAAATTAAGACGCTGCCAAGAGTATTGTACACGCTGGTGAACTTGAGAAATATCCCTACAACAGGTCTTCTATTTGAATTGGAAGAATCACAACCGCTAACTGACCCATCAATCGTGTCTTATCATTCTGAAGATGAAGATGAAGATATAGATGCATACATAGATGCTGTTGCAAATGAAGATGACGATGAAGATAAAGATGAAAATGAGGATGGGATTCGTAATGTGGAACATGAGTTTGTAAGGGACAAATCATTTGCTGGGGATGAGTTTCATATTTTGGGTCTCGAGTGTGTGAATGACAGGGAACAGGCAAGGAGATTCGGGCTTGCTGAGAAGCCAAATGTTACTAAGCTGTACTTGTCATGGGCCGCAGGAATTCGAGACACTAGTGTTGGTTACTTTGACGAAGATGTATTAGAAGGCCTTGAACCTCACCCAAACATAAAGTCGATGGAAGTTCAAAATTTCCTTGGTGAGAGATTTCCAACATGGATCACAGGGATGGCTGCTGTAACAAGAGAACCAAGTGGTAACCGCATCCAACTTAACAATCTTACCGTACTCAAACTAATAAATTGCAGGGAATGTCGAACACTTCCTAATCTGGGGCAACTACACCACCTCAATAATCTAAATTTAAATGGGTTCTACGTGGGAACCATAGGCATGGAGTTTTATGGCGGTGATCATCTTGATAATCCAGACGTTGTATCATTTAAGAGTCTTAAAGAGCTTGAGGTATCCGAATTTTCTGTGCTTTCCAACTGGATGGAACCACCGGTGGGAGCATTCCCTGTGCTTGAAACACTGCGAATTATAGACTGTGATCTGCTGGAATCAGTGCCAGTATTGGGCTTTACATCCTTAACAAGCCTAGAACTTCGAAATCTTAAAAGTGTGGAGTCGTTGGATATCATCAAATACAGTTTGGGACTCACTTCTCTCATCATGAGCATGCTGCCCAAAATTGAGAGCCTACCTCAGGAGCTAGCAGATTGTTGGATGCTCCAAACATTACATATATCCAATTTTCATAAGTTGGCATCTGTGCCCAGTGGACTGGAGTCCCTTGGCAATCTCAAATCAAAGGTGGTGAATCTGAGAGACATCTCAGCAACAGCTCCCATGCCTGATGATGATGGATGTTCAACTAATAAGTTAGAAGATTTACATCCACTCTCGGATGAATTTCCTATTTTGGGTCCTGAGTGTGCTAAAGCCGATGAGCAAGTTGGAAAAAGCCTTGAGTCTAAGGAAGACATGGAACAAGCTGGAAAAGAAATTAATCTGACTGGAACAAGTCTGGAGTCTGCAAAAGATGAGGACCTAGTAGGAAAAAATCTTGAGTGTGTAGAAGACAACGAGTTGACTAAGGAAACTGTCGAGTGTGTAATCGACAAGAAGCTAAGTCTTAAGTGTGTAGCAGACAGTGAGTTAAAGGGAATAAGTCTTGAAGGTGTAAAAGACAAGGAGATAGCAAGTAAAAGTTTTGAAGGTGTGGAAGAAGAGGAGATGACAGGAAAAAGCCTTGAAGGTGCAAAAGATAAGGAGCTAGCAGAAAATACTCTTGAGTGTGTAAAAGACAGCGAGTTGGAGGGAAAAAGTCGTGAGGGTGCAGTAAACAAGAATGTAGTAGGAAAAAGTCTTGAGTGTGTAAAAGACAAGGAGATAGTGGGATATGGTCTTGAACGTATAGAAGACAGCGGGATAACAGGGAAAAGTCTTGAAGTTGTTGAAGACGAGGAACATGGGGTTGCTTGGCAGACTAATGTTAACTACTCTTGGGTGGACGGAACTGGATTACAACAGTTAACGAATCTTAGAGAAATCAAGGGTGAGCTTCTGATTGCGCGTCTTGAGTGTGTAAAAGACAAGGAAAAGGCAAGAAAAGTCGGGCTTGCTGGAAAGGCCAATGTTTCCATGCTAAAACTGGTTTGGACGAAAGGAAGAGGAGAAACTAGCGGTGGTGTTTGGGATGAAGATGTTCTAGAAGCTCTTGAACCTCACCCAAACATAACGTCTTTGGAAGTACATAACTTCCTTGGGGTGAAATTTCCACCTTGGATCATGGAGATGATTAATTGGACACGATTTGTGAATCTTACCGTGATCAAATTATTGAATTGCAGTAGGTGTCGTACACTTCCGACTCTAGGGGACCTACCGCTTCTTAGGCGTTTATTTTTAAGTGGATTCGATGTGGAAACAATAGGTGATGAGTTTTATGGTTATTATGACTCTGATTTGGCGGTAAAGCTACTTGCTAATAGTCGTAGAGATAATAAGAGTTCTTTCTTGCAAGTTGAACAGTTGTTGCTAGAGACGTCATTTAGGCAGCTTAAGGAGCTTGATATTTCTGGATTTTGTAGGCTAACTACATGGAATGAACCACCGAAAGCTGCATTTCCTTGTTATTTTGAAACTCTACGAATTAGAGACTGTAGTCGTCTGGAATCAGTACCAATTTTGTCAAGTAAAACCTTAAAGGTCCTAGAACTCAAAAATGTTGATAGGGTGAGGTCCTTGGATATCATCAAATTTAATCGCAACCTGACTTCTCTCGTCCTGATGGGATTGCCCAATCTTGAGAGCCTACCTGAGGAGCTATCATATTGTACAAAGCTCCAGAGGTTGATGGTTGTGGATTGTAAAGTCATTAATTTTGTGATGGATGATCTTCTCCATGTCCGCTCTTCACTCAGGTCCTTTAGAATTTCCCGTTGCCCAATGCTAATAAAGATCCCAAGTGGTCTCCAAGAATGCACATCTCTGAGGGGATTACTCTTAGATGATAGGCATCTGTTGAATGAGGGTTCACCAATAAATATCAGCAAGTTTCAACGTCTTTCATTTTTGGGTATTAGTTGTAGTTCAGCAGAGCACTTACGATCTGTGTTGGAATTAGCTACTGATAATGAAGTTTTAGGAAAAGTGACCATTGAGGGGTTTAAAAATGAGGTTGAAATGGAAGCCTACATGAATTTGACTCCTTTCCACCATCTCCCATCTTTAAGAGAATTGAGGTTGGATGGACACCCAAATATAAAGACTCTCCCTCGACAACTTGACGAGCTCACTCAAATTACACGCCTGAGTATACATGAATTTGAGGATCTGGAAGAAATTCCAGCATGGATTTGCAATCTCAAGTCTCTCAGGAACTTGAACTTACATAATTGTAAGAATTTGAAACACCTACCCTCCGAACAGGATTTTAACCATCTACATGAGTTAAGAATTTCACATTGCCCGCTGTTGAGGAAAAGATATGCCGAGGATGGGGGTTCACTCATCAAATATATTGATTATACCGAAAAGTAATTTCATTAACCCCCTTTTTCATTTTGTTTTTGTTCATTGCTGCCTTAACACTACTTACTTCAGTGTTCATTTATTCTTCTACATTTACTGGTACGAAAAGTAATACTCCTTTCATCCCAAATTACTTGTCCCCTTTCAACTAAATTTTTTCCCAAATTAATTGTCCCCTTTCTATATTTAGTATGTTTTAACAAATGATTTTTAAAATATTCTCATTTTCATTATCATCCCTTAAATTATCCCAAAATAGAAAGGGAACAATTAATTTGGGAGGGAGAGAGTATATTGATAAACCTAGCTTATGAAATTCAGATATATTGGTCTGTCATTTAGACCCATCTTATATTGATAAACCTAGCTTATGAAAGTGGTCTGTCATTCTAGGAAGCACCGATACCGATACGGACACCCGATACCGATACGTATCGGACACGCGATACGGCTGCCTAAAATTTTAGGATACGCGATACAGCAAAATAAAAATAAATATATATGAAAAAAAAAAAAGAGATTTTGTAACTCTTAACAACAAACATATAAATTTGGCCAATTAAAAGACTATAAATTCGTCAAAATGATAAATAACTTGTCTTACAAAGGCAAAATAAATTTAGAAAAAGTACAAAGTTTTTTGTTCTACTCGTATTTGATTTGGTCGTGCACTCCTCCTTAATATAGGAGTATCGGGAAGTATCGGTGGAGTATCGGTATCCGATACGTACCGGACACGAGTACGGCATATTTTAGAGGTATCGGTGCTTCCTAGCTGTCATTTAGACCGTCTTTTTTAAGACTAGGCCCAAAAATTAAGTGTCAACTCCTTTTTCTTTTTTTCTTTTGGTAAAATGTAAAATTGCATTAATACAGCCTCTATGTTTAACACTTACTTCAATTTTATCTCTTAGATAGTTTAATTTATCATTATAGTTTTCCAATTCCCTCTCCTCCAATTTCTTCTCCTCCAATTTCTTCAATCCAAACGCACCCTTAGGCACCAAAGATATAATTGTCATTACAAATTATCCAATTAGGTCAATGGAGACGTGCGTTGGATTAGCCATGTTATTGAGTGACTTATGATCATTATTAGGGACTAAAATAGAGTATTAATTTGTTCAATAATTGCCGTATCTGTAGATAGTTACTATTTATTCTGTATTACTTGTGAAGTGTTTGCTAGTTTGTTGTTGGTTAGACTTAAGTATTAAACAACTACTCTCTAATAGTGATACTTGGTTCGAGTTGCAGTGATGAAGATGATATATTGATTTTGCGGAATACATTGCTTTTGTCGAATCAATGTCAACCTCTGTAGGAGCATTGCGAGTTTGCGTATACAGGAGCAAGGATCTAACTATGTTCTTCGGTTTTTGACATCTTTGAGTAAAAGGAAAAAAAAAAACTCCTCATGGAAAGGCACAAAAATAGGAGAGAAGTCAAAGAAAGCTATGTACTCACGTAAATGTTTCTACTATCATAATTACCTTGTGAAATGACAGGCGTATAATGTTTGTACACCTCAGTTGTCGCTACACACTAAACGTCTAAACCAGAGGTGAACGGCGGTTTGCGCCTCATACCGTTTTCTTGGGCGTTCTGACGCTTGCTCTTCTCGGCCGTTTTCAACGTTATTTGATTGATTCTCGTGCAGGCATTTGTATTTTCGTTTCTTTTCCCAGTATTATGGAGTATTACAAAGTTGAAATTCCTGTGTATATTTTTCGTGTGATTTTGCTTCTCTTTTAAGACGGAGGATTTTCATTTCTTTGAAGTTTTTGATACTCACCTGAATCCGCTGTTGCAGGGGCAAAATTTCTTAGTAAACTCGGTTTCTTTACAGGTTGACTCTAACTTTCAAAACCATGATTGATTATTGACGAGAATCCTTGTTTCATGAGCATATTTTTTTCCATGATAGCAAACATATTGGTTCTGCACTCCGAAAATGACCTACACTGTGCACTTCGTACCCAGACTGAACGACTGCTATCGAGCTTGACCAAATAGCTTGACATTTCCTCTCTTGTTTGTTTCACATGATCTATAGTATATTTGATTCGTTTTAAGTTTTAGGCGGGATGTAGGAAGTTCACAGTAAAAGAGCCGAGCCCAACTTAGGTTAGTAAAAAAATTGAAAAGAAAACCCCAAAGTGATAA
Source organism: Dianthus caryophyllus (assembly GCA_023091065.1). Classification (NCBI taxonomy): domain Eukaryota; kingdom Viridiplantae; phylum Streptophyta; class Magnoliopsida; order Caryophyllales; family Caryophyllaceae; genus Dianthus; species Dianthus caryophyllus. The sequence goes on from CM041522.1 coordinate 4,341,002, forward strand.
AGGGGGAGAAGTGATGTCAACAACGGCGAAAAGATTCATCTCTTACGTGATCGCTGCCAAGAATAATTTTCACAATTTTACTGAGGTTAGTAAAAATCTCCACACAATTCGTTTTTAATTAGTACTACTTATTACTCCGTAATTTACTAACTTATACGGAGTAATTGTTGTAGTTATATTTTAAGAGGAAATTATGGAGCTTTCATATTTTGATTTTTAGGTTGATTATTGAAGCTATAGAACAAGCATGTTTACTGATTTGATCACAATTATAGTTATGTTGAACATAGCGTATTAGTTGCTAGTATACTTGTACATACTCTAGTATACTTGTAGATATACTAACATTAATTATACAGTATAAATACTTGTAATATGCTAATCATTCATTAATACATTCATTCTTTCTATTTACTCCTTTCTCTCACTATAACAAACTCACTGAACTACTTCTCTCTCTATAACCGTCATCTTCATCAGTTCTATAGCAAGCTCAAGGTCTACAACAATGGTGACATGATGCATGTGGTTTCACATGGTATCATTCGCTAGGGTTTCGATCTTATCTTTCTTCCGCTGTATTTTTGGTGTTGTTTTCGCAGATTTCTGAGGTGTTTTCTGCACATTTTCTCCTGTTTTTCACTGATTTTGTTCGCTTGTTCTTCGCGCACTCGATTCTTTGTTGATTCTTGCTTTCGTTGCAATTGTTCTGCTTCTTTTGATAATTGCGGCTTCAATTTCTCTTTTGATTTCTTTTTCCCCAAATTGATTTTGTTTTTCCAGAAAATCATCATCATCCTTTATTCTTCTCTGCTTTGTTTGTTGTTTTTGTCCTTCTTACATCTGCATCATGCCTGAGACTGTTGATTCCGCTTCTCCTTCTTCGTCTCCTGTTGATCTCCTCGATGATCCTTTGTATCTTTCGAATTCTGATCAACCTACGTTACAACTTGTCAGTCCTCAGTTTAGTGGTGACGGTTTTGTGTATTGGAAGCGTGATGTTTATCAGCTTTTGTTGGCAAAGAACAAGGAAGGTTTTTTGGATGGATCTTGTAAGTCTCCTGCGTCCACTGATAAGCGTTATCATCAGTGGATTCTTGTTGATTTGACTGTGAAGCAGTGGATTCTCAACTCCATTGAGAAGAATCTTCGTGATACTTTGCAATTTGCTGCAAGTGCCAAAGGTCTTTGGGATGAATTGATTGAACGCTATGGCCAAACTAATCATGTTGAAGTTTTTAAGCTGAAGAAACGTTTGGCTTCCTTTTCTCAGGAGAATTTCAGTCTGGTAGAATACTATGGGAAGCTTAAGCATGCTTGGGAGTCCTTAGATGCCTTGGATCCAATGCCTTTGTGTACTTGTGGTGCTTTGGAGGCTTGCACTTGCCACATGTTGAAACGTATGGTTACCAGAGAAGTGAATGCTAAATTGATTCAGTTTCTCATGGGCCTCTCTGAAGCATATGAATCAGTCACCAATCATGTTCTAACTTCTGACACATTACCTGCTCTCAACAAAGTGCTTGCACAACTTCAGATAGTTGAAAGCAAGAGAGATGTCAGTGACCTTTCTGGTTTTCACACTGACTCTTCTGCATTCCAAAGTGCTTCTTACAAGGCTCCTGTCAAAAGGCCTAAGTTTGCTCCCACTTCTTCCACTGAGACTCTTGACTGCAACTACTGTCACAACCTTGGGCATACAAAATCATCAAGCTTCAAACTTAAACCCTGTGAGCATTGTGGCAGGAAGGGGCATTCTAAGGAGACTTGTTTCAAATTACGACCTAATAATGGTGGCAGAGGTTATTATAGGGGCAGAGGCAAGAGTTCTTTTCCTTCTGGTTCTAGAGGGGATACTTCCTACAGCAGGGGTGCTCATCATGCTGATGTAATTGAAGATTATACTTCTGATCCTTTGAGTGAAGATGTTCATGATCTGATTTCTCCTCAGTTGCAGGCTTCTACTCTTGATGACCGTACCATGTCGGTGGTGAATCTTGTGGTTGAGCAATGATGAAGGCCATGTGCGATAAGAAAACCATGGCACATTCTTCTTCTTGTGAACCGCGGTCCATTCACTGTGTTTTCTTTCACTGCTTCTAATTTGCATAATGGTAATGACTGGATAGTGGATACTGGTGCTTCTGACCACATGACTTCTACTACCAGTCTATTACACAATGTCAGAATCTTGCAAAAACCCATTCTAGTTTGCCTACCTGATGGTAGTATCAAGCATGTTTATGAGATGGGTGATTGCATTCTGACTGCAACTTTGGTCTTGCACAATGTTCTTGTGGTGCCTGGTTTCAAGCACAACTTATTATCCATTGGTAGATTGGTGTCCCAATCTCCTTTGTTGGTCACTTTTAACCCTACTGAGTGCATATTCCAGGACCATTCAAGTAATACTGTTGTTGCTGTTGCCAAGAAGGAAGGGGGACTTTACTGGTTCAAGTCACTAGCTACTAATAAAACTATGTCTTCCAGTGTTGAGGTGCTACCTTCCCATTGTAATTCAGCTAGTAGTCTTGATCTTTTGCATGCTAGACTTGGTCATACTTCTGTTGACAAGATGAAACATGTGATACCTTTTGTCAGGGATGATTTTGATAAGGATGCTTTTAAGGATTTTTACGTGAAAGTTGTATTTTGTCTAAGCATCATGCTTTCCCCTTTCCTAAAAGCCATTCATATGCTAGTAATTGTTTTGATTTGGTGCACATGGATGTTTGGGGTCCTTATAGGATTCCTTCCATGACTGGTGCAAAGTATTTTCTTACCATATTGGATGATCATTCAAGGGCAACCTGGACTCGGTTATTTCATACTAAGTGCCAGGTTCCCAATCTGGTAAAAGAGTTTGTACAATATGTTCAAACTCAGTTTGGTACCTTGATTAAGGTCATAAGATCTGACAATGGTACAGAACTTTTTCAAAAGGCCTGTAGTCAGTTTTTCAGAGATAAGGGTATTGTGCATCAGAGATCTATTGCTGGGACACCCCAGCAAAATGGTAGAGTAGAGAGAAAGCATAGGCATCTCATTGAAACAGCTAGGGCACTTAGGATACATGCAGGCTTGCCAATCAAGTTTTGGGGATATTGTGTATTGGCAGCCACACATTTGATCAATCTGATGCCCACACCTGTTCTTCATCGAATCGCCTTTGCACTCTTATTTCATAAATCTCTTGATTATTCTTTCCTGAGAGTTTTTGGATGCACATGTTATGCCACAACTCATCCTAAGAATTCTGACAAATTTGGTGCCAGGGGGATCAAATGTCTTTTCTTAGGATATCCCTTTGATCAGAAAGGGTATAGAGTCATGGATCTTTCTACTCACAAGATTTTTGTTAGCAGAAATGTTATCTTTAGGGAGAATGAGTTTCCTTACAAGGAAATTTCTCAACCTGTGATTTCTCAATCTGAGAGTTCACCTACTTCCTTGGTGAATCCTTGTGATGGTTTTTATATTCCTTTTTCCTCTCCCATCACAATCACTGCTTCTGAATCCTTCTCCTCTCCTCTTCAGGAGCCTCAATCTCCATCTCTCTCTGCTTCCCCCCGGTCTCATCAGATCAGTCCAGCTCTCAGGCTGATAATCTGTCTCAGCCTCTAAATCATTCACTGTCTTTGTCTCCTGCTACATCTCTCTCTGAGCCTTCTTTATCTTCTGGAGGTCCTATCTCTTCTCCAGAATCTCTGCCTACTGATCCCTTCCATGCTCAGCCTTTGCAAAATTGTCCTAGGCATTCTTCAAGGCCTAGGTTCCTATCTACCAGATTGCATGGCTATGTACGCTACGTAAGATTCTCGCTGCTCTCGCTACTACTTCTGATCAGGAATCTATTTCATCTTCGTTCACTGCTCAGCTCCTTGGTTCCTTGTTTGATCATGATCCTTCATATGTTGCTTCACTGCATACTGTTCTCTCTGAATTTGAGCCAGCTACATATAGACAAGCTAGTGCACATCCAGAATGGGTTGATGCTATGGCAAAGGAAGTACAGGCCCTAGAACAAAATCATACTTGGGAACTCACAGACTTACCACCTGGCAAGAGAGCAATAGGGTCTAAGTGGGTTTACAAGATTAAGCATAGGGCTGATGGCACTATTGAAAGATATAAGGCAAGGCTGGTGGCTAAAGGGTACAATCAAGTGAAGGATAGAGATTATAAACACACATTCTCTCCTGTTGCAAAGTTTGCAACAGTTAGAATTGTCCTTGCTCTTGCAGCAGCAAAGAACTGGCCTCTATACCAGTTGGACATCAACAATGCATTCTTGCATGGTTTCTTAGAAGAGGAAGTTTATATGCTTCCACCAGAAGGGTATGTTAAGGCCACCCATGGTCAAGTTTGTAGGCTCAGGAGGTCACTGTATGGGCTTAAACAAGCATCCAGGCAGTGGAATTTGGAGTTGTCCAATCATTTACTGAGTCTTGGTTTTACCAAGAGCAGACATGATTATTCTCTGTTTTACAAAGGTCTTGATGGCTCGGATCTCTTTACGCTGGTTTTGGTCTATGTGGATGATGTGATGCTCACTGGTAACAATAAGTCAGACATTCAATTGGTCAAACAGAGCTTGGATGAGAAGTTTACCATCAAAGATCTAGGAGAGCTGAAGTATTTCCTAGGGTTGGAGGTGACTAGGGATGAATCAGGTATTATTCTCAACCAAAGGAAATATGTTGTTGATATTTTGAAAGATCTCGGCATGGAGAAGCGTGGGATCATTAAATTTCCTATGGTCAGAGGTCTGAAATTGTCACCAGAACAGGGAGAGCTCATGGAACAACCTGAGGTTTACAGAAGGTTAATTGGGAGGTTGCTCTACTTGAATCTAACCAGACCTGATATATCTTATAGTGTACAACACTTGAGTCAGTTTCTTGCACAACCTAGGGTTCCACACATGCAAGCAGCTCTTCATGTTGTCAAATACCTGAAGGGTTCTGTCAATGCAGGTCTATTTTACTCTTCTGATAGTGTGTTAACCATGGAGGCCTATAGTGATGCGGATTGGGGACAATGTGCTTTCACCTCTAGGTCTCTCAGTGGTTTTTGTATCTTCCTTGGAAGGTCCTTGGTGTCATGGAAGACCAAGAAGCAGAAAACTGTGAGTAAGAGTTCTGCTGAAGCTGAGTATAGGAGCATGTCCTATACAACTTCAGAACTTGTGTGGATATCAAATCTGCTCAAAGAATTGGGGTTACCTGTTCCTACTCCTATTCCATTATATTGTGACAACAAGGCGGCTGAACACATAGCCCACAACCCTGTGTTTCATGAGAGAACCAAACATCTGGATATAGACTGTCACTATGTGCGAGATAAACTTCAAGAAGGGTTGTTGGTGCCACAACATGTACGTTCAGCTGAACAACTAGCAGATTTGATGACTAAGGCCTTGGGTGCCCAACAACACTTGCATCTCTCTCACAAGCTTGGCCTACATTCCATAGGTGATAGTCAAGCTTGAAGGGGGGGTGTTGAACATAGCGTATTAGTTGCTAGTATACTTGTACATACTCTAGTATACTTGTAGATATACTAACATTAATTATACAGTATAAATACTTGTAATATGCTAATCATTCATTAATACATTCATTCTTTCTATTTACTCCTTTCTCTCACTATAACAAACTCACTGAACTACTTCTCTCTCTATAACCGTCATCTTCCAGTTCTATAGCAAGCTCAAGGTCTACAACAATGGTGACATGATGCATGTGGTTTCACAAGTTATTACACCTCCGTTCCATTGAATTGTATACATTTTTTGAGATATTATAACTGTTGTAATTTGAAAATTTTCAGAGATTTGTATTGGAAATTTCCAGAGATTTGTGCCCTTTTAAGGGAAGATAAATTGTGTTTTAATGCTTTAAATAGCAATATGGAACTATCTTAAAGTCGTCTCACGTGAGAATTTGTAAACTTCGAAGGCATGAGGATCGTATCGAATAAAGTGATTTCGTCATTCGGTTTCAATTTTCGATCGAGTTAATTTGGACGGGCACCGTACTGGATAGCCATAGTTTCCATATTCGGTTGGATTTTAATTCATGCTTGTTTCGATTACTAGTCGTTCATGCTAATCAACAAAAGAAGGGTCGTGATCAAATTACCGTGGATGTCACATCGAAATTTCAATTGCAAAAAAGCTGCACAATCATGTCCATTTTACGCAAACATAATCAATCTTGTATCAAATGAGTACTTTGATCTGCGATAGTAGCTGATACTTGATAGCTTAATGTCTATCGAAAGTTTCGTATTTCATTATGTGCTTCGATGTTCATTTATAGGATTCACTACCGATATTAGAGTTGAGCTCATCCGGAGGAGACAGTGGTTTCAGGTGGTAAAATGTCGAGACAAACTGGAAGCAGTCAGTCTGCTGCTTCAGCAATGAGCCAAAACAGGTTTGTCGATTGTACCTTATTTTCGTTCTCTTTATTGCCAGTTTTGCTAGGCCAATTTTCTGAAATTGATCTGCTTTATTTTCTTTGAACTGTGTGGTGGTATTATAATTTGAACAGATTTGTTAATTGATCATTTCGCTTTTAGTCCTCGTAATAAATCTCAACCTATATGGAGTATCCAAAACGGAAAGCCCAATGTTTTTTTTTTTCCTGTGTGAGGGAGGATGGAATTAGAAAACCGGTGCGAGCTAGCAATATTTGTGGTATTACACAGACTTTTGTTGTCGTCTATAGATTGTCCATATGTTTCTTACTTTGTTCCCCACATAACATCTATTTCCGAGTTATCTCAACCTTGAGTATCCATCACTGCCCTCGATTACATGTCTAGGACACCAGACATTTTACCCAAATTTAGATATAGCAGTTAATACCGTAGAGCTTTGTACTTGGTCATTGAAGGTAGTGGAGTGCATGATGAAAGCTTGCCCTAGTGGCGATTTGAGCTCCGCTAGTGAACAATTTATTTTAGCTAATATGTTAAAATCAGCCCCAACATCAACGGACTTGGTCATTGAAGGCTATTATCAAAAGTGCCCTGCGAATCATCTATTCGAATGCCAAGTCAATATCTTTTAGTTGGACAGTTCACCGTTCTGACTTTTTTAGGTACTCTTGTTATTCTATGTTCCAGGGGATTCAAGTGGGGCAACAAATATGGGTAAATAAGGGATTGTAGAACCAGTCGTTATGTTTGATATTTTCTTTGATCGTAACTGCAATTATAAAATACAGACTCGTTTTTACTTTGTTTACTTTTGTTAAGATATGCGGAATAAGAACAAATAATTGGACCACAACTATCAACTCGAGGTTTTGGTTGAATTGATCTTCTAATAGCTTTATTTACCTTACACTTACATGTGATTGACATTACTATGGAGAAACATTCAGCACCGTGCAACATCAACGTGGTTGTCATGTTCTCACTCTTTGTTGATGGAGAAGAAGTGTAAAATACGGCAAGATTATGTCAAAAGAATAATGATATTCAGTTGCATTAATTTAATACAAGACTTACTATCTCAAACTAAGTCCAATTATATATGTCCTTCACTTAGATTATGTGGTTGGGTTCGAATGGGTGTTTCATGTTTGATATTTAAAGTTAACATTTGAGCTGCTCTACCTTTATATGATAAGGTAGAGCAAATATTAACTATTTTCCAAAGTCATATAATCTTATCTCTTACACGCACCTATCACTAAAGTAAACCTTCCAAGATGGTTGAAGCCGCATTGATCAGTACAGCTGCAGCCGCGGCCAAGGCCATGGCACAGCTAGTGGCTGCTCGAGCATTAGACGAGTCCAAACTTGGTTGGGGCTTCACGGGTGAACTTGAGAAGTTGAAGCAAAAATTTAAGTACATCCAAGCATTTCTGGAGGATGCAAGCAATTCAACGTATGCAACTAAGAGCCAACTGGTGGATCTATGGGTGCAAAAAGTCAAAAATGCAGCATATATGGCTGACAACGTCTTAGATGAGTACGATATCGAAATCTTTCGTAGAAAAATGGAACTGAAAAAACCCATGGATGGCTTTCGCAACTTTTTCACTCCCTATAATCCTATACTATTTAATATAAGCATGGCTCACAAGGTTAAGGAGATTCTTTCCTTGTTCGATGAAATCGACAAGGTCGCCAATGACATTGGTCTAAAACCGGTTGATATAGCAGCTACATCGCCATCTGCATTTCAAGATTTGATAATGATTTAAGTCAAACTCGAGAACATCCATTTACTAGTGCTTCGAATTAGTAGGAGAGAGAAGGATCAGTCCGAGTTACTTGATTTCATGTGTAATCAGCTCAACGAAGACCGTCTTTTGTCTACTGTGGCCATTGTCGGTATGGGAGGTATTTTCAATGTCTCTTATTTATCACTTTATAGGAAATTTTCGGTTTGTTGTTTACTCCTTGACTTACCTATTAGAGAATATTGAAGATATCGAAAAATAATACAGAATATCGTAGATATTCTATTCAGATCATAATATTAGTAGTTTGGGAATGTGCTATGAATAATTTAGTAATATTCCCTATGTCATCCGACTATATAATGTAACTTCAGTTAAGCGTAATAATCAACTCATCAATTTTAATATGGTACCAGCCTAATCGATCCTCTCAACATATCTTCTTCTGCCCACTTCCAACAATTTCCGCTCTCCGGCCGGAGATGGCCACATAATCCCATCTCCGGCGGGAACACAAATGTCCTTTGATTTTCTTTTCATTCAATCAAATTAAAAAAAAAAAAAAAAAAAGGTTCTGTTCTTCTGCTTGTTGCGTTGTCTTCATCTCCCTCTTCCCACCTCATTCATCAAATCACTTTCATCATCTTTTATCATTAATCATCATCTTATCAAAATCATGGCAACTACATCGCCATCAATCTTCCTTCTCCTCCCTCTGCTTTTCCATCTCCCTCATCATTGCCGGCAAACCTCATCTTCGTCGCCATCGTGGACCCCTTGTCTCACTGTCATCCTCCCTATCCCGACGCCACCATCAGCGTTCTCCGGCGCCACAGCATCTCCCTCACATCGCCATTACAGGCAATCAAGGCCAGGCCACCATCAACGGCTCCCTCACCGCCGGCCTTACTCACATCTCTTTCTCCGTTCAGTGCGCTCGTCATTAGATCTGGCCTTTGTCACCTTTGATTCATTTGTTGTCATCATCGTCGCCATCAAGGACCAATCTCCTCTCTTCTCTCTCCTTGGCATACCGGCCTGGTACCACCACGACAATTCTACCTCCTCTGTCTTCCTCCCATCTATTTGACCTGCTTTCCCGGCTACCTCACCATCGCCGGCAATTGTCCTATCCGTCGGAAATTTCCTCCTCTGACCACTTACACGGCTGCTTGCTTAGCGTCGTGGCCCCTGCTCATTCTTTCTCGCTTGTACTTTCAAATCTGAAATCTCCAAAGACGACCTCCATGGCCACCACCGCAATGACTACACGGTGCCACCACCATCTCCCTGGTGCACCTGTTCTGCCAAATCTATGATGTCGACCACCAGTCTCCCCTTCTTCCTCTTCTTGCTCGACCATATCTATGATCACTCGTCTCACATCGATCCATCACTGGCCATTACACTTATTTCTTCCTCCTTTGCCTCACCTATGGTGGTCTGCACTTGACTTACTGTCATGTTGCTCCCTCTATTACTCTCCCTCGTTCGTCTGTTTTCTGGCCATCGGAACTACCCACATCGCGGTCTGTGTTATTGTCATCCCGACTAAAGGTGTCCCCAACATCGCCTTTTGACACCACTACCCGGTCTACCCCCTCAAGCGAGTCGTCTAACGTTGGTACACGCTTGCTGTCGTGACTTCGTTCACCACAGAGCACACCAGTGACATTTTCTGCCCTTCATTTTTTCTCTTCCCTTGACCTGTCGTGGTTAGGTCAACCTCTTACGTATTGACAACCTTGGTCCCATCTCCTTGCCCTGATCAAGTTGAGTTGCTAAGCTCGTTGCTCAACCTCTTGTGTTATTGTCATACATGGCACACATGAATGATTAAGGACATCATCGGCGCATTCTGGCACATCTTCCACCTCTTTTGGTTTAGTCACAGCATCCATGACCTCCCGCTTTGACTGCGGGGGCATATTAGAGAATATTGAAGATATCGAAGAATAATACAGAATATCATAAATATTCTATTCAGATCATAATATTAGTAGTTTAGGAATGTGCTATGAGTAATTTAGGAATATTCCCTATGTCATCCGACTATATAATGTAACTTCTGTTAAGCGTAATAATCAACTCATTCAATTCTAATATTACCTACCCGCCCCGCCTGTTGGGCCGTGATTTTGATGGCCCGACTCGACCCGTCAAAAGCCCGCACGGCCCTCTCAAGCAACTGGCCGGCCCAGGCCTTGATTTCTATTGCCCGGCCCTCTGGGCCCGTTCTTTTAAGAAATTTTATAATTAACTGGCCGAGCTTGTGCCTTAATTTTCAAGCCCGGCCTGCCACCTTCACGGGCCGGTTAAGGCCTTAAGGGCCTTCAAAATGAAGCCCGGCCCGTGGCCACCTCTATGTAGACCTAGCAAGGTGTTATTTATCCGAAAAATTTGGGCTTGGTTTGGTTTATTTTGATTTCGCGTGTTCTAAATTATGACTGTGGTTGGTCATTTTGTGTCTCCAATCAATTTCAGTTCTCTCAATTTCTTTTGGGTGACATCAGCTATGAAGGCCTATGATCAATTTAAAGTCAATTCTCATAATCAAACTGTTGGAGATGGATCCAGCCTAATATAAATTCCCACATTGCGTCCCACATCGGTTGTGAGATGAGAGTTGGTCTTGTTTATAAGGCTTAGGGGCTACTCCTTCTATAGCCAATTGGTTTTAGGATGGAACCTCCTAGACCTTATGATCGGACTCTCTCATACTCTCGGGTGTGGCCCAGGCCCGTAGAATTTAACACAAACAGAGATTTTTAGGTGGGAAACCCTCTTTTGAATAGAGGTAACAAACCACCAATGAGAAATCTTAAAATATCCACTATAATAAATAGGGAGTACTCATACAAGAATAAGGAGAACATTTTATAGTGGATATACAATAAGGGGGAATAGAAATGATAAAATATAAGAAAGAAGAAGAGATTGTGTCGTGTTGTTTGCTGGAAAAAAAAAAAAAAAAAAAAAAAAAAAGGTTCGGATTTATAATACGTAATGCATGTGTATGCTGTATGCATTTATTATGCGACAGCATGAACAATAAAAGATGCTTGTTTGGCCGTTTGCATGGAGGAAATCAGAATATTATTGGGAATAGAAAACATATACGAAATTGTTGTATAAGGCCTTAACCAAAGGTCATGACCTCATGGGTATATGATTTGAACTTTTATTTAGAAAACCTATAATTTTACCATGAAAATAAGCATCCTTAAATTGAATAATTTTCACAGTTCAATATGGCAATCATCATTGTATGATCAACTCGGCTAAAATTAGATGCTTTGTACGGAGTAATTTGTTTCGCATCGTAAGACTAACCCTAGCATTCAATAATTTCTATCAATTAGGTATGGGCAAGACAACATTAGCAAGACATCTGTATGATCATGAGAGAGTTGGTGATCATTTTGGTAAGAAGATATGGTTATGTGTGTCCGAAGATTTTGATGTTATCAAACTATTGAATAAGATGATTGAGTCCTTTACATCAAAGCAATTAGGGCTGTCAAGTCCAGAAGCCATCATAGGAGAATTGAAAGAATTGAATGGAAAAAAATTATTGCTTGTATTGGATGATGTGTGGAATCAAAATAAACGTCTATGGGGTTCCTTAGAATGGTATTTGCGCAAAACTACAATTGCTTCAGGAAGTGTGATTTTGACTACTACCCGCAGTCTTGAAGTCGCACAGGCTGCAGGAACGGTATTTAACCTTAAACTAGAAGGATTGTCAAATGACGACAGTTGGTCTCTACTTTGCCAAACAATTTTCGCTCACAGTACTCGTCAGTGCTTTTCACATCTTGAGGAAGTCGGTAGAAGGATTGCTGTTGAGAAGTGTAAGGGTGTTCCTTTGGCGATTAAAGTGATCGGAGGATTACTCAAGTCGAAAGCAGATTATGAATGGCCCAACATAGAATCAAGCGAGATATGGGATTTGCCACAGGGTCAACACCAAATACTTCCATTGTTGTTGTTGAGTTTTAACCATTTGCCTTCTCTATCTTTAAAGCAATGTTTTGCCTATTGTGGATTGCTTTTTAAAGGTCATTACATGCACAAGAGCGAGTTAATTGGTTTTTGGTTATCCCAGGGTTACCTTCATGACAAGGGAAGTAGAAATATTACCACCATGGAAATCGGCGAGGAATATGTGAATATTTTACTCAGTAATTCACTGCTAGAAGCATTTGTGCCACAAGGGCGTGAAAGTGTATACTACATGATGCACGATTTGATTATTGATCTTGCTGTTTTTGTTTGTGGGAAAGACTTGATCATGGACGCAAAAGAACTGCGTGAAAATGGTAGTATATGTAGACATCTAGTATATAGCTGTGCAGAAAACACAATCACATCAGATTTTCCTCCCGTAAAGGCTCTTACGTGGCTTCGAACAATACTCTTTGAGGGTGGTAGTGCACCGTTGCAATTGTTGACCCACACAAGAGGTTTGCGCACATTGTGCCTTGACCGTAATGGCATAACCGAGGTACCTCAAGTTGTCAGTGTGTTGAAACATTTGAGATATCTGGATTTGTCATACAATCCAATCAGTACATTGCCGGAATTTATCGGTAAGCTGTACCAACTTCAGACGCTGATACTCCAAGGCTGCAGAAACATGAAGAAGCTACCCAAAGTAGTGAATCAGTTGGTGAACTTGAGACACATCTCCACAACAGCTCCCATGTCTGCCTGTAAAGGACTGCAGAATTTAACTAACCTACAAAGCTTACCTTGTCTTTCATTGAATAACGATGAAGATGGGTGGAACATTGATGAGCTTGGACATTTACGTGATCTCAGGAACGATATTCATATTCAGGGTCTTGAGTGTGTGAAAGACAAGGAGCAAGCAGAGAGGGCTGACATTGCTGGGAAGACTAATGTCTTACATTTAACTCTGCGTTGGGTGGAGGGAAGAGGAGAATGCTTTGCTGGCATTCCATTTCAAGCTTCAATCAATAATAGTGACAGTTTTAGTGATGAGGATATTCTTGAAGGTCTTGAACCTCACCCTAACATAGCATTACTAGAAGTACACAACTTCATGGGTTTGCAATTTCCGGCATGGATCAAGGAAATGGTAGTTCGAATAGGAGGGCTGAGCAATACTCAGGGTCAGGGGCAACTTAACAATCTAACGAAGATTAAACTATTGGGCTGCAATCGATGTCAAACACTTCCGAAGTTAGGGCAGTTACCGTCACTCAAGTGTTTAATTATAAGTGGACTCTGTGTAGATTCCATTGGCATGGAGTTTTACGGCGATCACCTGGAAGTGGTATCATTCAAGTGCCTTAAAGAGCTTGAGATTTCTGGATTTAGCAGGCTCATCACATGGATGCAACCACCCAAAGCTGCATTTCCTAATCTCGAAACTCTGCGCATTGAAGATTGCCGTCTGCTGAAATCAGTGCCGTCATTGGAAACAGGATCCCTAGTCACCCTAGAACTTGAAAATCTTAATAGCATGGAGTCTTTGGATATCATCAAATATAGTCCGGGTCTCACTTGTTTCATCATGGACACGCTACCCGAAATCGTGAGCCTACCTGAGGAGCTAGCAAATTGTACTAAGCTCCAAACATTACATGTCCATGGTTGTGACAAGTTGTCGCGTATGCCAGATGGGTTAGATTCCCTTGTCTGTCTCAAATCAATCATTGTTAGTCATTGTGAAGTCATTGAGTTTGTTATGGATGATCTTCTCCCTCTCCGATCTTCACTCCGTTCCTTTGAAATTAATGGATGCCCAAGGTTTAGAAAGATCCCAAATGGTCTCGGAGAATGCTCATTGCTGGAGTCCCTCGAGTTACCCACGTGTCCAATGATTGAGGGTTCACCAACAGAAATCAGCAAGTTGCGACAACTTAAGGATTTGAGGATTAAATATAGTTCAGCAGAGCATCTAAGATCTGTGTTGGAGTCTGCCAAAGGTCACCGACATCTGAAGTGTGTTGAGATTGAAGGGTTTGTAAACGATGTTGAAATGGAAAACTACTTCTCTGATATCACCCCTTTCCTCTGTCTCCCATCTTTAACACAGCTATTGTTGTGGGGACAACCAAATATAAAGGCTCTTCCGGAACAACTTGGCCACCTCACTCAAATTACATGTCTCTGTATACGGCAATTTGACAACCTAGAAAGAATTCCAGAATGGATTTTCAATAACTCGTCTCTCTGCTATTTACAATTATATCAGTGCAAGAGGTTTTGAAAAGGCTACTTTATTTGGAAATTTTGGATTGCCCGCTGTTGGCGAGTAGATGCACCAAGGATGTGGGCCCAGAATGGCAAAATATCTCACTCATCCAAAAAATAGTAATTCAGCCTCCAAGTGTAAGTTTCTGAACCTCTTCAATTTAATGTCTTTTTCTTCATTTCAAATTAATTGTGTTACTTTAATAAAAAAAAAAAAAAATCTGAATTGAGTAGTTAACTTCATACATAAACACAATTAGAATGGGGGTAAATGTAGTAATTTTGACAAGGGGGACTTAATTTGAGATTTTTGGAAAAACAAGAGCGGACACCTACTTTTGGGATGGAGGGATTAGTACGTATTAACAAATGATTTTTAATATTTTTCACGGACTTCTTAGTGATAGTGGAAAATAATGAACTCGAGCTAATATCATGTTGAATTTCTTAAGTTGAAGAGCTGCAAGCATTTGTTTTCATTTCCTCTTAACATAATCTAGTGGCGAAAGATTTGTCTGGGATCCATGCTGATGTATGATATTACAGCTTCGTGATTTTCGACAAGTTTCGTATTTAAGCTGTGTTTTGTTTGTCTTTTAGGAATGACTGCCTTTATTATTTCCCAACTATGGTGGTGTTGAGCTTATCCCGAGGGAAATGTTGTGACGAACTGAATACAGGTTTGTCGTTTGTCTCTTCCTTCCGATCTCATTATTGCCTGTTAAATGTTGTTCACTTGTTCCTTGACCTCGCTTAATCAAAGGGGAGTAACCGGAGTTGTACTCCGATTCCTGATAATTTTGAGCCTGCTTTGTTGGGCGAACTTTCCTTTCTGTTTTCGCTAGTGATCCTTGGATCTCATCATATATATTCAAAAACCGAAAACTCATCATCTGATACATTTGTCCCGCTATTCCTGAGTAAAACTAATAGAGGTTGGATGAAAGGGTCGGAAAGAGGAAGGTACATAAAAATTAGTCTTAAATAGAAAATTTGATGGAAAGCGCGGTGATTTTACTTTTTTTCATGGCCATGTGTGAAGATCAACATACTAATCTTGCACGAGTAAAAAACATTGCGGTATCAATTAGACATCTACTGTTATTTTATATGGTTCTTATGTTTCTGAACATCTTCCTCGTTTTCTTCACTTTAACACTCTCAAATAAGCAGACGGAGGATGGAACATAACGTTGATTACAAGTTGTAATTTTTTAGTAGATGGTTTATTATAACACAATATCATGGATGACAAGTACAACAACACACATCTTTGCTCGCATCAAGATTACTACATACGGTAGTCTATCCATTGCGATCGTTAGGCATTACTGGATTTGACAACCATTATACAACTGTTTGTGTGAAGGGGGTATATAACAGGCCTAGTTGCTTCTAGTAGCAAATGAGAGTCCCCAGCTGTCCGACCCATCTCTTCGTGCTTCAATATTTGTGTGATTCCGTCAGCAATTGTTCGACAGAGTGTAGTTGGGCACTAGGCATATAATGATTTTTCATCTTTCGGCTATTCTTGGTAAGCTCGGTGATAACTGAACTTATCATATGTTGGATTATTTGTAACTAAAATGTGGCTATTATGACTATTTAACCGTTGTTGAGTGAATTATGTATAAATTTGTTCAATAATGGTTGTATATTTGGGTAGTTACTATTTATTCCATAGTAGATTGTTTGCTTGTTTGTTGTTGGTTAAAATTAAGTATTAAAAACCTGCTTTTTGAAAGTTGGTGCTTGGTTGTAGGTGCAGTGTTTCAGATGATACAATTGCAGTCTGCGAATACAGGAGGAAGGATCTAACTACTGATTTTACTGGGTTCTTCACTTGAACTCAAGGAAAAGTCACAAATAATGGGAGAAATCTGAGAAGCTATGTAAATGTTTCGATTATCACAAATTATCTTGTGTGTCAGGTGTGTAATGTTTGTACATTTCATTTATCGCTACTCACTAAACATTTAAACGAGAGGTGAACAACGCTTTGTTTTTCATACCGTGTTCTTGGGTGTTGTGACGCAAAACTCTGCTCTCCTCGGCTATTTCCGTCTGTTGTATGATTGATCGAAATTCCAATGGAAGATTTTTTTTTTTTGTGATTTTACTTCTCTTGTAGAGTAAGATATTGGATTTTATGGCCAACTTCGAGTCCGTCCTAACTCAGGCTCAAATTGTATGGTTGCACTTTCTCTCGTCAATTTTACGGGATCTATAGTACTTTGTAGATTTATTTATTTTTTGGCTTAAGTGACACCGACAAATATGTCACAATCAATTATTCGTGAAATGACGCCAAAGTTTCAATGAAAATAATTGTTATTTATACAATTCTCTATCATTGAACACCCTTTTCCGTAATAGGATAAAATTTTCAAACAATAATTTGGACAGAACAGTTGAACAGTTTCATACTAAAAGCTCACAAGATAATGCATATAAAATTTGTCTTACAACAGCTAAATGCAAAAGTGTATATAATCAGATGAGATTTGAAGTAGGGCGAAGCATTGGTCTAAGACCAGACCAACCGGATTAACTCGGACCGGATTGAGGATCAATTTTTTTTTTTTAGGTCCGCACTAAACCCGGACCAAATAGATTAGGTCCAGTTCGGAACTCGGATCACTTGGACGAAGACCAAGTTGGAGGGAAAAAGTGGATTGAGGACCAGACCGAAAGTCCTCCATCCGGGTTCGATTTGGACCAAATGGAGTTTTGAACCAACTTAAGTTAAAGACGATATTAAAATAGCCCAACTTTCAGGCGGCCCACATTAATTAAATAAATTTTAAGGAAAAAAAAAAAAAAAAAAAAAGGTGATACGGAGCACAAAGGGAGGAGAAATAATGTTAAAAAATGGCGACAAATTTCACCTCTTCAGTGATCTACACCAGTAATAATTTTCGCGATTTTACTGAGGTCAGTAATAATTGTTGTAGTTGTATTTTAATAGGAAATTAAATTATTTAGCTTTCATGTTTTAATTTTTAGGTTAATTTTGGAAGTTGTAGAACATGCAATTCCTCTAGAGTTTGTATGAAATGTTCAACTTTGAAAACCTGTGCGATTATCAATCTGAATGCAGACATTGTTTGTATAATTGACTCGAACTTCGAAGTAGTGGAGTACATTTTTGTATAATTGGCCAATATGTAGTTCACAGTTTTGACTTTTGTAGGTAGCCTTGTCTTTTTGTGCTTTCGTGTACGGCGGTCGCACGCATACACTTCCTGTAACTACAAAGTGACCACTTTAATATAATTCGGTGTCAAATAAGTCGTCTGATCCATGCTAATAGTTGATAGCGTAATGCCTTTTGTGAAGTTTTGTATTTCAGAATGTGCTTTGTTGTTCATTTAGGAATCACTGCCTACATTATGTCCCAGCCGTGGTGTAGGAGCACGTCCACAGGAAATAGTCGACGTTTCAGACGATAAAATGTTGAGACAAACTGACTGCAGTCAATCTGCTTCAGCAATGCGCCAATACAGGTTTGTTGTCTCACTTGTTAGTACCTTATTTCCGATTTCTTTCTTGTGTGTTATATATTCCACCTTTGACCTCGTCATCTCAAGAGGGAGTGATCTGAGTTGGTACTCTGATTTTGGTAATTTTGTAACTGTTTAGTTGGGCAATTTTTTTGAAAGTGTACATTTCTTAGGTTATTTATGTTCCTGTAGAGTCTTCAATCTTCGCATATAATTCTTACGCACTTTTCCAGCCATTTGTACGTGAATACTATTTGCTGTAGGTTTCATCATTATAGTTGCTGTCTTATTTATTGCCAACGAGTGATACTCATTCCTAATGTCGCCCTTATTTGTAGATCGACTCCCCCTTGTTTTAGGCTTGGTGGTTGGTGGAAAGCTTTTAAAACAGTAGTGGAGAACATGAATTGACTTTCAGAAAGTGGGGTTTTTTGTTCCGCAAGTGAAATAGTCACCGACACCCATTCAAGAGTAGCCAACATCAAGGACATGGTCATTGCTGATTGTCATCGAAAGTGCTCTGGACATGCCCATTGTTGTCTACATCACAGTTGGCCAATATTTAAAACATGTTATAGGTCTAGATTATACAAATCTATTGAAGTACTAAGTCAGTGCTCAATAATGATAAAGGGGACCACATCCTACTTGCATTCATGACAGCATATTGTGCAGATGATTTAGTTGACTTTTTTTAGTTAGCCTGGTAAATAAGGGATGATAGAACTAATCCTTTGTATTGATGTTTTCCTTGATCATAAGTGCAATAGTAAATATTAATTACTTTTTTTTTTTATACATCCTATTTACTTTGATTACCTTTATCTTGCAAGTAAGTAATTGAGATTATCTTCCATGTGTTTTTTTATACATCCTATTTACTTGCAAGTAAGTAATTGAGATTACCCTTACACACAAACACAAAAGCCAAAAAGTACAAAGATGGCAGAAGGTGCAGTAGTCGGCATAGCGACTGCTGCAGCAAAGGTATTGGCGCAGTGGGTGGCTAATCGAGCATGGGATGAGATAAATCTTAGTTGGGGTTTCAAGAATGAACTCCAAAAACTCCAAAAGAAGTTTGAGTGCATCCAAGCCTTTCTGGATGATGCAAGCAAGAACGTAAACGAGAGTCAACGGGTGAATCTCTGGGTGCAAAAAGTCAAGGATGCAGCTTATATGGCTGACGACGTCATGGATGAGTATTTGATCGAAATATTTCGGAGGAAAATGGAAGTGATGAGTTGCATGGAACACATAGGTACCTTCTGTACACACTCCAATCCTATAATATTCCATATTAGGATGGCTCACAAGGTCAAGGACATCATTTCCCTGTTCGATGAGATTGACAAGGAGGCTAACAACATTGCCGTCAACCAGGCGGTTATCACAAGCACAGCAATCCACACTCACAGTGATGGAAGTGAAACTCGACCATATGCAGTTGCTAATGCTTTTGAGTTTGTAGGCAGGGAAGACGAACTAGAAAAGTTGCTCGATTTTATATGTAGTCCTAGCAATAACAAAGAAACTATTTTCTCTACCGTAGCCATCGTCGGAATGGGAGGTATTTCTAAGTCCTTGATTTCATAAACTTCGGTTTCTACATTTCTTGTTTTTGTGAGTTGGCTTATTTTGCTTTCCAGAAAAATAGATTAGACTAGTTCATTAAGATTGAGATGTCTGTTATCATTATGAAGTATCCTATTGTCCAAATAAAATTTTACATAACTAATTATATTGAACCTTTTTATTTTTAAGCACGTCTTATCATAAGTTATGACACTTTGTCTACGAAGTATATGCACATAATTTATATATTCCTACGGCCGTGTTTTTTTAGGACTTAATATCATTTCAATTCAATTCAGTTTCGTCAATACAATTTTGTTCTTCACTTCAGTTTAACTTAGTTCAGTTCTAAAAAGTGCAAAAGAATAGGGCTAAATGTTAAAGCCGTAGTGTCCTAAATATTATACGTTCTTAACAAGATAAGTGATGATCATATTGTTTTTCTGTAGTACATAGAGTTATTTTGTTTTTAAAAATGTTATTCATTTACAATTCAGCTAGATCAGTAGGTCCAACTAACAAGATGATTCTATTGAAATAGGTGTGGGCAAGACAACTTTAACTAGACATCTATACGATCATGAGAGGATTTGTTCGAACTTTGGTGACAGAAGAATTTGGATTTCTGCATCGCAGAATTTTGATATTATTAGACTCTTGAATGAGATGGTTGAATCATTTACCTCAAGTAAGTCAAAGTTGTCAAACATTGATGCAATCATAAGAAAACTTAAAAAAGAGCTGAACCAAAAGAAACTATTGCTTGTGTTTGATGACGTATGGACCGACAAGCAAGACTCATGGCATTTCTTAAAAGTGTGGTTGCATAGAATTGGGACTCTTCCAGGAAGTGTGATTTTGATTAATACTCGTAATGATGATGTTGCAAAGGCTGCAGGGGCTGAAGTCAAACACAAATTAGAAGGATTATCGACTAACAACAGTTGGTCCCTGCTATACCAGATAGTCTGTAACAATGGTATTCAACCAATAGACTATAGTCTGAAAGAAGTTGGGAAAAGGATTGTTGAGAAGTGTAAGGGTGTTCCTTTAGCCATTAAAGTGATCGGAAGCTTACTGAAGTCGAAACACCATTTGCACGAGTGGGAAGCAATAGAGAAAAGCGAGCTATCAGATCTGCCACATATACGAAAACAAATCCTTCCGTCATTGTTGTTGAGTTTTAACCATTTACCCTCTCCATCTGCAAAACAATGTTTTGCTTACTGTGCTATTATTCCCAAGGGTAGTTGCATGTTCAAGAGTGAGTTGATTGGTCTGTGGTCATCCCAGGGTTACCTCCATGATGATCAAAGAAAAAATATGTCCACCGAGGAAATAGGTGAGGAAAATCTGAAGATTCTGCTGAGCAATTCATTGTTAGAAACTGTGTCCACACAACATGGAATTGTGGGTTACAGGATGCACGAACTGGTTTATGATCTTGCAGCCAATATCTGTGGGAGTGACTTGATCAAGGATGCAAAAGACTTGGGTAATATAGGCAGCTGCCGGCATTTAGTAATCGATTTTGTAGAAAACTTAATCACATCAGATTCGACTAAAGAACCGACTCTTGAAAAGCTCCGAACACTTAGTCTAAAGGGAACTGCTATATTTTGGGATGTACTGATTCATGCTAGATATTTGCGAACATTGATGATTGCCCGGACTGACATAACGGAGTTACCTCCAGCTGTTGCGCTCTTAAAACATTTAAGATTCCTTGACGTGTCGCACAATCCAATTAGTACACTGCCAGACTCTATTGGTGAACTCTACCAATTACAGACGCTTGTTATACATAGCTGTAGAAACATGGTGAAGCTACCAAAAGTAGTCAACAAGTTGGTGAACTTAAGACACATCTCAACAACAGTTCCTATGTTTGCATGGAAAGGACTACGACAACTGACCAACCTACAAAATCTACCACCTCTTTCTTTGGACGATGATGAAGATGGGTGGACCATTGATGAGCTTGGAGATTTGCATGAACTCCGGGATGAAATTCATATTTTGGGTATTGAGCGTGTAAAAGACAAGGAAGAGTCAAAAAGTCGGGCTTGGCTGGGAAGGCCAATGTTACGAAAATAAACCTGCTTTTGGGTGGAGCCACAGATGTAATATGTATTAATGGGGGTAATTGTGATGAAGATGTTCGGATGGCCTTGAACCTCACCCAAACATAACTTCAATCAAGTCTGTAACTTCAATGGCTTAAGATTTCCAACATGGATCACTGGGATGGCTGTTCTGACCAATGGAGGAAGTGTTGACAGGACACCGCTTAAGAATCTTACTACGGTCAAACTATTGAACTGCACTAGATGTCATACTCTTCCGAAATTAGGGCAGCTACCTCTCCTCAAAAGTTTAAATTTAAGTGGTCTCTATGTGGAATATATAGGCATTGAGTTTTATGGTGGGGACGATCTTCATATGCCGAGTGGTATCATTTCAAAGGTGTCTAAGAGAGCTTGATATATCCGGTTTTTGTAGGCTCACCACTTGGAGAGATCCGCCAAAAGCGTCATTTCCTAGTCTTGAAACTCGAGAATAAGAGATCGTGATCTGCTGGAATCAAGTGCAAGATTGGGCTTTACATCCTTGACGAGCCTAGAACTTCAAAATCTTAAAAGCGTGGAGACGTTGGATATCATCAAATACAGTTTGGGACTCACTTCTCTCATCATGAGCATGCTGCCCAAAATTGAGAGCCTACCTCAGGGGCTAGCAGATTGTCGGATGCTCCAAACGTTACATATATCCGATTTTCATAAGTTGGCGTCAGGCCCGGTGGACTTGAGTCCCTTGGCAATCTCAAATCAAAGGTGGTGAATCGAGAGACATCTCAAAGAAGGCTCCCATGCCTGATGATGATGGATGTTCAACTAATAAGTTAGAAGATTTACATCCACTCTTGGATGAATTTCCTATTTTGGGTCCTGAATGTGCTAAAGCCGATGAGCAAGTTGGAAAAAGCCTTGAGTCTAAGGAAGACATGGAACAAGCTGGAAAAGAAATTAATCTTGCTGGAACAAGTCTGGAGTCTGCAAAAGATGAGGACCTAGTAGGAAAAAATCTTGAGTGTGTAGAAGACAACGAGTTGACTAAGGAAACTGTCGAGTGTGTAATCGACAAGAAGCTAAGTCTTAAGTGTATAGCAGACAGTGAGTTAATGGGAATAAGTCTCGAAGGTGTAAAAGACAAGGAGATAGCAAGTAAAAGTTTTGAAGGTGTAGAAGAAGAGGAGATGACAGGAAAAAGCCTTGAAGGTGCAAAAGATAAGGAGCTAGCGGAAAATAATCGTAAGTGTGTTAAAGACAGTGAGTTGGTGGGAAAAAGTCGTGCGGGTGCAGAAAATAAGGATATAGCAGGAAAAAGTCTTGAGTGTGTAAAAGACAAGGAGATAGCGGGGAATGGTCTTGAAGGTGTAAAAGACAAGAAGATAGCAGGGAAAAGTCTTAAAGTTGTTGAAGACGAGGAATATGGAGTTGCTTGGCAGACCAAGATAAACTACTCTTGGGTGGACGGTGGAGGATTACAACAGTTAACGGACGGAAAAATCAAGGGTAAGCTTCAGATTACGGGCCTTGATTGTTTAAAAGACAAAGTAAAGGCAAGAAAAGTTGGGCTTGCGGGAAAGGCCAATATTACCATGCTAAAACTGTTTTGGATGAAGGGAAGAGGAGAAACTAGCGGTGGTGTTGGGATGAAGATGTTCTAGAAGCTCTTGAACCTCACCCAAACATAACGTCTTTGGAAGTACATAAGTTTCTTGGGGTGAAATTTCCGCCTTGGATCATGGAGATGATTAATTGGACAAGATTTGTGAATCTTACCGAGGTCAAATTATTGAATTGCAGCAGATGTCGTACACTTCCAACTCTAGGGCACCTACCTCTTCTTAGGCGTTTATTTTTAAGTGGATTCGATGTGGAAACAATAGGTGTTGAGTTTTATGGTTATTATGATTCTGATTTGTCGGAAAAGCTACTTCCTAATAGTCGTAGAGATATAATGAGCATTTTCAGGCAAGCTGGATGGTTGCCGCAAGAGATGTCATTTAGGAGGCTTATCGAGCTTGATATTTCTGGATTTTGTAGGCTAACTACATGGAATGCACCACCGAAAGCTGCATTTCCTTATCTTGAAACTCTACGAATTAGAGACTGTAGTCGTCTGGAATCTGTACCATTTTTGTCAAGTAATACCTTGAAGGTCCTAGAACTCAAAAAAGTTGATAGGGTGAGGTACTTGGATATCATCAAATTTAATCGCCGCCTGACTTCTCTAAACCTGGAGGGACTGCCCAATCTTGAGAGCCTACCTGAGGAGCTATCATATTGTACGAAGCTCCAGAATTTAGAAGTACATGGTGCTCACAAGTTGTCGCGTATGCCTAATGGGTTGAAGTCCCTCGTCAATCTCCAATCAATGATGGTTTGGGATTGTAAAGTCATTAATTTTGTGATGGATGATCTTCTCCGTGTTCGCTCTTCACTCGCGTGCTTTGTAATATATCGTTGCCCAATGCTAATAAAGATGCCAAGTGGTCTCCAAGAATGCACATCTCTGAGGGAATTAATCTTAGATGATAGGCATCTGTTGAATGAGGGTTCACCAATAAATATCAGCAAGTTTCAACGTCTTTCATATTTGGGTATTAGTTGTAGTTCAGCAGAGCATTTAAGATCTGTGTTGGAGTCAGCTAGAGGTCTTAAAGTGTTAAAATATGTGACCATTGAGGGGTTTAAAAATGAGGTTGAAATGGAAGCCTACTTCTCGGACATGACTCCTTTCCACCATCTCCCATCTTTAAGATACTTGAAGTTGGTTGGACACCCAAATATAAAGACTCTCCCTCAACAACTTGACCAGCTCACTGAAATTACACGCCTGAGTATACATGAATTTGAGGATCTGGAAACAATTCCAGCATGGATTTGCAATCTCTCGTCTCTCAGGGACTTGGAATTATCAGATTGTAAGAACTTGAAGTACCTACCCTCCAAACAGGATTTGAAGCATTTATTTTCCTTGGACATTCGGATTGTCCACTGTTGACGAAAAGATATGCCAAGGATGGCGGCCCTGAATGGCGAAACATCTCACATATCCCTGAAATAGAATTTGATTCTGTAGTCATTCAAGAATGAGGGATAATAACAAAATCTCTTGGATAAATTATACATGCTCCTAATGTACAATCCAGAAAGGTTATTTTCTTAACCCCTTTTTCATTTCTTCTGTTTATTGTGCCCTTACACTTACTTCAGTGTCGATTTATTCTACAGTAGATTTACAAGCAAAAAAAAAAAAAAAAAAAAAAAAAAAAAAAAAAAAGTTACATTGATACAGCTAACAAATATAAAGTATTTGCTCTAAAATGATTTATAGTCGGGTAATTATGTAGTTTCGTGCCTTTCGTTTTACGGATGCTAAGGTCAAGTATGTTTGTTAGTACGGAGTACTAGTTATCCAATTAGATAGTCAGAGACATGCGTTGGATTGTCCAAGTTATTTGAGCGACTTATGATCATAATTGGGGACTAGAGTGTCAGTTTGTTCAATAGTAGCCGTATCCTTGGATAGTTACTATTTATTCCATATTACTTGTAGATTGATTACTTTGTTGTTGGTTAGACTCTAATAGTGATACTTGGTTCTAGTTGCAGTGTTGCAGATGATACATTACTTCCTGCAGAATTTATGTTCAGCTCGGAGGAGCATTGCAGATTTGCGTATACAGAAGCATGGATCTAACTATGCTGCTTTGATTTTATTCGGTTTTTGGGCTCTCCGCTTGAGCTCTAGGAAAAGGCAAAAAATGGGAGAAAGCTCAGAGAAGCTATGTAAATGTTTCGACTATCACTAATTATCTTGTGAGACAGCAGTATAATGCTTGTACACCTCATGTATCGCTACTCACTGAACATCTAAACCAGAGGTGAACGGCGCTTTTTTCTTCATACCGTCTTATTGAGTGTTCTGACGAAAAACTCTGCTTTCCTTGGCTATTTCCGACTGTTGTTTGATTGATCCTCGTGTAGTCATATAAATGCCAATATTGAATTTCCAATGGAAGATTTTTGTGTGATTTTACTTTTCTTGAAGATTTTGGATTTTCGTTTCTTCCAAGTTACCTGGACCAACGGCCACAGACTCCCAGAGTCACAGGTGCGACATTTCTCAGTAAACTAGGTTCCCCTTTCACGTCAAGTCCTCGAATTTAGCTTTAGAAAACATTGGTGGTGGTCCTTGTTTTGAGTGAAATCTTTTCCATGATAGCAAACATATGCGTCTCGCTTTGGTTGAAATGAAAATCAGAGCTATATTCGCACTTCCTCTGGGTAAGAATGTATTTATCGTGAATTGAATCAAACATGAGTTGAGTTCAAGCCAAGCTCGAGTTGAGTACAATGTGACCGAGAGCTATCGAGCTTGGAGTCCTAAAGTTGACTAGTGTGAGCTATTTTCAGGTAGAGTTCAAGTTTAAAGTTTTGAGATAAAGAAACGGTTTGAGCTATGGTCAAGTGCCGGGTTCAGTTTTTTTTTTATAGTGACATCGAAAATATGTCACAATCAGTTATTCGTGAACCACTGAACCGGCACCAAAGTATCAATGTAAATAAACATTCTTAAACAAGTTTTCGTAATGGGATAAAATTCTAACATTGTTTAGAACATATTCACATTAAATTCATTTTAATTTAAGATCAATAAAATATTTAGAATAACACAAAAGCAAAAGTGTACAAGGAAAAACAAAAAAAAAATTGTCATCGAATGTGATGACATTTGATTCGTTTTAAGCTTTAGTGTTACGTAGTAATTCTCCTGTGAGGCTGAACTCAAGGTACAAATTGCAGTTAAAGGGGTACAAAAACATAAAATAAATCTACTAAAGTCACTAACAGGGGTACTAAAAGAATTTAGTAACAATTAATTATAATTATCACTTAAATAGTACAAAAACTATATAAAGTACAAATGAGTCGGATTTATAATAATTTATTGTAATTGTAAGGTCTGACTTGCTCAAGAATTAATGTTACGGGAATAGGTAAATTTCAAGGAAAAAAGAGCCCAAGCCCAAGCCCAAGCCTAGCCTAGGTGGCCCACGTAAAATAGACAAATTAAAAAAAAAAAAAAAAAAAAAAAAAAAAAAAAAAATCCAAAGTGATGTAAGGGGGAGAAATGATGTCAACAATGGCGACGAATTTCATCTCGTCTGTGATCGTCGTCAGTAATAATTTTCAAAATTTTACTGAGGTCAGTAAAAATCTCCACACAATTGGTTTTTAATTAGTACTACTTATTAATTTACGAACTTATTAATTGTTGTAGTTATATTTTAAGAGGAAATTATGAAGCTTTCATCTTTTAATTTTTAGGTTAATTATTGAAACTTTAGAACATGCATGTTTCCTGTACTTGACTGTCATTTACAGTTATTACACCTCCGTTCCATTAAATTGTACGGAGTATACATTTTCTGAGATTGCATTGAAAATTTCCAGTGATTTGTGCCTTTTTAAGGGAAGTTAAATTGTTTATTGATGCTTTAAATAGCAATATTAAACTATCTTGAAGTCGTCTCACGTGAGAATTCGTAAACTTCGAAGGCATGAAGATGGTATCGAATAAAGTGATTTTGTCATTCGGTTTCAAATTTTGACCGAGTAGGGTTAGGTCAAATTACTGTGGATGTCGTGTCGAAATTTCAATTACGAAAGAGCTGCAGAAATCATATTCATTTTACTCTTAACATAACCAATTTAGTATCAAATGAGTAGTTTGATCCGTGCTTATAGTTTTTTAGCTTGATGTCTTTCGAGAAGTTTGATATCTCATTATGTGCTTTGATATTCATGTAGGAATCACTGGCTATATCAGTTTCAAGCACTGGTGTTGAGCTCATCCTGAGGAGTTGTTGTTTTCAGACGGTAAAATTTCGAGACAGACGGAATGCAGTCAGTTTGTTGCTTCAACAATGAGCCAATACAGGTTTGTCGATTGTACCTTATTTCCGTTCTATTTACTGCCTGTTTTGTTGGGTCAATTTTCTGAAGTTGTTTTCATAAAATTGTGTGGTGGTTTTATAATTTGTACAGACTTGTTAATTGATCGTTTTGCTTCTAATCCTGGTAATATATATCCCAAACCAGTACATCCAAAATGTGAAAACTCATCATCTGATAGTTTTGTTAATACGTTAGATACTCTAATCCTGTGCGATGATCAATCTGAATGCAGACCTTGTTTGTATTATCGACTCAAGTTTGGAATTAGTGGAGTACATGAATAGAGGCTTGTGTAGTGGCAATTTTTGTTTCGCACGTAAATAATTATTCTCCTACACGGCTACAGCCATTGAAAAGTAATCGTCTTATTCAAAGCTCATATGTCAATATCAGCCACAACTGTCACGGAAATGGTCACTTAAGATTATGTTAAAAAAAAATGTCGTAAACATGCCTATCAATGTCTGAATCACAGTAGTGGCCGATATGTAAGCCTTTTAATATTACGTTCGTAAGTCTATTCAAATACTAAGTCAATGTTGTATCATGATAAGCTAATTCAGTTTGGTAAGTGCTTTTGTGTTTTCGTGTAATTTTATAATGGCTATTTTAAATCTCCAAACATAGTCACATTTTACTCTTACATTCGTTTAAGCTTATTTCCATCCCCTGTATTGTTTTGTTAATATTACTTTACATATTATTACATTTATTTACTTCTCATGTCATTTGCCTAAAAATATTGAGTGAAATGTTGAAACAAACGTAATTTGGATTATTTATTCGGGTTATTTTACAGGAATAATCCATACTATTGGTGATCTTCTCAAAATAATTCGAACGATTCTTTATCTCAAAATAAACTCAACTTTGATAGTTATCTTCTCAAAATAATAAACTCAACTTTGATAGTTATCTTCTCAAAATAATAAACTCAACTTTGATAGTTATCTTCTCAAAATAATATATTCTCAAAGTTTTCATTCTCAAAATAATCTCAAATAATTCCATATAGTTTATTTTGAGAAGATAATTATCAAAGTTGGGTTTATTATGTGATAAACAATAGTTTGGATTATTTTGAGAAAATCACCAATAGTATGGATTATTCTTGTAAAATAATCCTATTTATTCTAAATTAGGAATTGATCAAAGCATTAATCCGATCGTGCTACTATGAAAACTAATAGCTACTGACCCTATAGTTTTAGTCGAATACTCTCAAATTTTTAGAAAATTAGTTAAAACTTAAAAGTAAGTAATTGATACTCATACTCCTTCTGAAGAATATAAAATTTGGTGAAAATTTCTTTGTAAACTTGGTTTCTTTACATGTTGACTAGCTTGACAATCCTTCTGTCGACTAACTTGAACGTTTTCCTCGACAAAGTCCAAGCTTAAACTTTATCTACAAAGAAATGTATTGTGCCGTGGCCGAGTGTCGTTTCAGATTTTGTAGCCATCTTTTAGTTTATTCGAACTTGAGCTGAAATTTGTTAGGGTGCTATCAAGCTTGAAAATCCTTCGGTTGACTAGTGTGAGCTTTTTTCCGATAGAGTTCAAGTCTAAAGTTTTTAGATAAAAGAAAGGTTTTGAGATGTGGCTGAGCCGCGGTTCAGCTTTTATGGCCTACACTTCCTCTATTGTCTATTTCACGAGATCTATAGTATACTGCTTTTTCGCGAAAATATGAAATAATAAATTATTTGCATCATTGTAGTTCATGTATTATCATTGTAGTACAGCTTGATAGTAAGTACTAAGCATTTGGAAGAGTAGTGGTGTACTGTTCCTTGTACATGAAAGGAGTAACCAACTCATGTTGATTTTCGATCCGCAGAGAAATTTGTCCAAAACCCATTGAAGAGGAATCAACCAATTACTCGGAGCTAAAAAATGTCGAGATCAGCCCCCGCATCATCATGGAAATGGTCATTGCTGATTATCATCAGAACTCAAAATTTCCCTGAACATGCCTATCATTGTGTGAATTACAATTGGCCAAAATGTAAGCCTTTAATACAGGTCTGACTTTTGTTTGGTTCCCTGGTCATTCTGATTTTCAAGTGTCATTCTCATTCTCCAATAGTTATACTCCCTCCATTTATATCCATTAGCATCCCTTCTTTTTTGACACTATTCACATAGGTGAAGAATTTTCGGTATAACTCGTAATGTATAAATAAAAATATAGTCATGTGAGATATTGTTTTATTCGTTTTCATAAGTACAACATTAATATCAAATTTTTACATTTTTATACAATTTAGAACTATAGATATTGTCGTTACAAAATGTGTCTCGGCAAATGTGAAAAAGGAAGGGATGCCAATGAATTTGAATAGAGGGAGTATTCAATACGTTGCTACCCACTAAGATTATTGGGGAGAGTTGAATAGGTCTGAATCTGTAAGTTAATAACCCAGTTGCTGTATATTAATAACCCCCGTCACTCGTATCTATCTCCTTGTATTTCTTATTTTTCCCCTCAAACACAGAAGCCAGACATTCATCGATGGCAGAAGGTGCATTAGTCAGCACTGCAATCTCTGCAGCTAAGGTATTGGCGCGGTGGGCGTCTGATCGAGCATTGTATGAGATAAATCTTGGTTGGGGTTTCGAGAAGGAACTTAAGAAGCTCCGAAATAAGTTTGAGTACATCCAAGCATTCCTGGAGGATGCAAGCACTTCAAATTACGCAAATAACAGTCACCTGGTGAATCTTTGGGTTCAAAAAGTCAAGGATGCAGCTTATTTGGCTGACAATGTCATGGACGAGTATTCAATCGAAATCCTTCGAAGGAAAATGGAACTGAAGAATGCGATGGAACACGTAGTCACCTTCTGTACACCCTCTAATCCTATAGTATTCCATATCAAAATGGCTCACAAGGTTAAGGTGGTCCTTTCCTTGTTCGATGAGATTGTCAAGGATGCCAACAACATTGGACTCAAGCAGGTGGATATTGCAGCCACATTGACCCACACTCACTATGATGACGATCATTTGGGTCAAACTCGACGACACGCGCTTGCTAATGCTTTTGAGTTCATGGGCAGGGAGGATGACCAAGAGAAGCTGCTCGATTTCATATGTAATCCTAGAAATCATGCAGAGACTCATCTGTCGGTTGCTGCCATCGTCGGAATGGGAGGTACATTTCTTTCTGTTCAGGTTTTTCCAATTCTTGTTTGACGATTTGTTTGACGATTTACTTATATCTATTGCTTTACTGTTTCATAATTTAAAGAGTAAATTGATATTACACCCATGGTTTATTGCGTTTTTCAAACTTACATCCACATTGTTTTCGACTTTGTAACTACTACCACTATGCTTGGTTCGGTTAATGGTTACTACCATGTACGGGTTGTCAAAAATGTAACCTGTAGGTGTAATTATTAACCTAAATAATACTCAAAAATGTAATCTGTAGGTGTAATTGTCAATTTACTATAATTTAAATGAACATTTGTGTAATTATTAACCTAAATAATACTCCCTCCATTCTTTCCATTTAGCCCCATATATCTTTTTAGTAATATTTTTTCTCACATACCCTACTTTTTCTCTCAGATACCCCAGTTTTTCTCACTCACAACTAATTTTTTATTATTAAACTATCATCATTTTTCTCCATCTTACCCCACTTTTTCTTAATAATTGCGAAAAAATGAAGGGGGCCAAATGGAAAAAATAGAGGGAGTACTTATTGAAGTACATAAAAGGGTTGTCTTTCTAATGGTATTCTGTTACTGCGCCTATATTTTGCTATCAGTTACGGAGTATAATAACATAAATATGATGTTATACATACCGCATTATTTGCAATTTAAATGAAAAATATTCTTTTTTTTTGTAGTAGTAGCACTTAGAATTATTGTGTGTTTAACCATTACAACTTTAGGCTTTAGCATTTACCTATATCAGCTGGCAGGCTGACACTTTGATTCTATCCAAATAGGTGTGGGCAAGACTACATTAACAAGACATCTATACGATCACGAGAGAATTTATGCTAATTTTGGTGATAAGAAAATTTGGATATGTGAGTCCCATAATTTTGATATAATTGGAATTTTGAATGGGATGGTTGAATCAGTTTCGTCAAGTAAATCAAAGTTGTCAAACATTGATGCAATCATAAGCGAACTTAGCAAGCAGCTAAAAGGAAAGAAACTACTGCTTGTGTTTGATGATGTCTGGAACGACAAACAATACTCATGGTGTGTCTTAAAACAATGGTTGCGCAGAATTGAGACTGCTCCGGGAAGTGTGATTTTAATTAACACCCGTAACGATAATGTTGCTAAGGCTGCAGGGGCTGTATTCAAACACAAATTACGAGGATTATCGACCGACAAATGTTGGTCTCTACTTTATCAGATAGTTTCTAACGAGTCTATTCAACCAATAGATAATAATTTGGAGGAAGTTGGGAAAAGGATTGCCGAGAAATGTAAGGGTCTCCCCCTGGCCATTGAATTGGTTGGAGGTTTACTGCGGTTAAAACACGATTTGCATGAATGGGAAGCAATAGAGAAAAGTGAGCTATCGGATCTGCCAGTTGTACGAAATCAAATCCTTCCATCGTTGTTGTTGAGTTTTAATCGTTTACCTTCTACATCTGTAAAGCAATGTTTAGCCTATTGTGCAATTATTCCCAAGGGCAGTTTTGTGCTCAAGAGTGTTTTGATCGGTTTATGGTTATCCCAGGGTTACCTTCAAGATGATAAAAGAAAAAATATGACCACCGAGGAAATAGGTGAAGAAAATCTGAAGATTTTGCTGAGTAATTGCTTGTTAGAAAGTGTGTCTACACAACATGGAATTGTGGGTTACAAGATGCATGATTTGCTGTATGATCTTGCTGTCTTTGTTTGTGGAAGTGACTTGATCAAGGAAGCGATAGACATGCCGGACATAGGAAATTGTCGGCATTTGGTTATCAATTCTGGAAGCGGTACAACCATGACACATTTGCCTCCAGAAACGGCTCTTACAATGCTCCGAACACTTAGTCTAAAGGGAACTGCTATACCTTGGGATGTGTTAATTCATGCGAGATATTTGCGTACACTAATGCTCGACCAGACTGGGATAACAGAGTTGCCTCCTGCTGTTGCTCTGTTAAAACATCTGAGATATCTTGACGTGTCACACAATCCAATAAGTACTTTGCCAGACTCCCTTGGCGAACTTTACCAACTACAGACTCTTATAATCCACTGTTGTAGAAACATGGTGAAGCTACCAAAAGTAGTGAACAAGTTGGTGAACTTGAGAAACATCTCAACGACAGTTCCCATGTTTGCATGGAAAGGACTACGACAACTGACCAACCTACAAAATCTGCCATGTCTTTCTTTAGATGATGAAGAAGATGGATGGACCATTGATGAGCTTGGAGATTTGCATGAACTCCGGGATGAAATTCATATTTTGGGTATTGAGTGTGTAAAAGACAAAGAAGAGTCGAAAAAAGGCGGGCTTGCTGGGAAGGCCAATGTTACCAAACTGAACCTATTTTGGGCGGACCCCGAGGGAAGAAAAAACACTAATAGAGGTGATTGTGACGAAGATGTTCTGGAAGGCCTTGAACCTCACCCAAACATAACCTCAATCGAAGTACATAACTTCAATGGCGTGAGATTTCCGACATGGCTCATGGGGATGGCTGTTCTAACCAATGGAGGAAGTTGCCGAACACCACTTAAGAATCTTACCAAAGTCAAATTATTAAACTGCACTAGATGTCAAACTCTACCAAAACTAGGGCAGCTACCTCTCCTCAAGAGTTTAATTTTAAGCGGACTGTATGTGGAATTTATAGGCATTGAGTTTTATGGTGGTGATGATCTTGATATGCCAGAAGCCGTATCATTTCAGTGCCTAAGAGAGCTTGATGTTTCTGGATTTCTTAGGCTCACCACATGGAGGGAGCCACCAAAAGCATCATTTCCTCATCTTGAGACTCTACGAATTACTGACTGTACTCTGCTGGAATCAGTGCCAGTTTTAGGCGTTACATCCTTAACGAGCCTAGAACTCCGTAATCTTAATAATGTGAAGTCATTGGATATCATCAAATACAGTTTGGGACTCACTTCTCTCATCATGAACATGCTGCCCAAAATTGAGATCTTACCCAAGGAGCTAGCAGATAATCAGAAGCTTCAAAAATTACATATATCTGATTTTCATAAGCTGGAGTCTATGCCCAGTGGATTGGAGTCCCTTGTCAGTCTCAAATCAAAAGTGGTGAATTTGAGAGACATATCAGACACAGCTCCTATGCTCACATGGAAAGAATCACAGAAATTAACAAACCTACAAAGCTTGCCTCTTCTATCTTTGGATGATGATGATGGATGTACGACTAATGAGCTAGAAGATTTACATCCACTCTCCGACAAAATTCCTATTTTGGGTCCTGGGTGTGCTAAAGCCGATGAGCAAATTGGAAAAAGCCTGGAGTATGCGGAAGACATGAAACAATCTGGAAACAGTCTCGAGTGTGTAAAAGACATGAGCCTAGTTGGATCAAGTCTGGAGTCTGCACAAGGCAAAGACCTCACAGGAAAAATACATGAGGATGTTGTAGATGAGTTGACCGGACAATTTTTCGAGTGTGTAGTAGGTAAGGAGCCGAGTCTTGAGTGTGTACAAGACAACAAGATAATGGGAAAGAGTCTCGCATATGTAAAAGACAAGAACATAGCGGGTTCATGTTTTGAAAGGGTAAAAGAAGAGAAGCTGGCAGGAAAAAGCCTTGAAGGTGTAGATGATACGGAGCTAACGGAAAATAGTCGTGA
The DNA here is from genome assembly GCA_023091065.1 of Dianthus caryophyllus. Classification (NCBI taxonomy): domain Eukaryota; kingdom Viridiplantae; phylum Streptophyta; class Magnoliopsida; order Caryophyllales; family Caryophyllaceae; genus Dianthus; species Dianthus caryophyllus. The sequence goes on from CM041522.1 coordinate 4,375,349, forward strand.
GCATGTAAAAGACAGCAAGTTGGTGGGAAGAAGTCTTGAGGGTGTAAAAGCCAAGGAGATAATAGGGAAAAGTCTTGAAGGTGTAGAAGACAAAGAGAGAGCGAGAAAAGATCATGAAGTTGTAGAAGACGAGGAATATGGAATTGCTTGGTGGACCAGGGTCAACAATTCTTGGGTGAATGGAAGTGGATTACAACAGTTAATAAATCTTGGAGAATTCAAGGATAAGCTTCATATTTCGGGTCTTGAGTATGTAGAAGACAAGGAAAAAGCTAGAAAAGTTGGGCTTGCTGGGAAGGCCAATGTTACTGTGCTAAACCTGGTTTGGAGGAAGGGTAAAAGAGAAACTAGCAGCGGTGTTTTCGATGAGGATGTTCTGGAAGCTCTTGAACCTCACCCCAACATAACTTCATTGGAAGTTCACAATTTCCTTGGAGTGAAATTTCCACCTTGGATCATGGATATGGTTAAATGGAGAAGACTTGAGAATCTTACCGAGGTCAGGCTACAGAACTGCAGCAGATGTCAAACACTTCCGACACTAGGGCACCTACCTCTTCTTAGTAGTTTATTTTTAAGTGGATTCGATGTGGAAATAATAGGAACTGAGTTTTATGGTTATTATGATCTTGATTTGCCGGAAACGTTATCTGCTAATAGCGTTAGAGATACCATGAGCATGGTAACGCAAGCCGGACAGTGGGTGTCGCAGGGAGGGTCATTTAGGAGTCTTCTTAAGCTTGATATTTCTGGATTCTGTAGGCTAACTACATGGAATGAGCCACCTCAAGCTGCATTTCCTTGTCTTGAAACTCTAGAAATTAGAGATTGTAGTCGGATGGAATCAGTACCAACTTTGTCATGTAAAACTCTGAAGTTGTTACGACTTGAAAATCTTGATAAGGTGAGGTCCTTGGATATCATCAAACTTAATCGGGACCTGACTTCTCTCTTCGTGAATGGACTGGCCAATCTTGAAAGCTTCCCTGATGAGCTATCATATTGTATGAAGCTTCAGGTGTTATTTGTATGTGGTGCTCACAAGTTGTCACGTATGCCAAATGGGTTGAAGTTCCTCGTCAATCTCATTTCAATTACTGTTTGGAATTGTCAAGTCATTAATTTTGTGATGGGTGATGTTCTCTGTGCCCGCTCTTCACTCCGGTCTTTTAAAATTTGTCGTTGCCCAATGCTAATAGAGATCCCAAGTGGTCTCCAAGAATGCACATCTCTGAGGTATCTGACCTTAGAAACACGTCTGATGAGCGAGGGCTCACCAATAAATATCAGCAAGTTTCAACGTCTTTCAACTTTGGATATTCTTTGTAGTTCAGTGGAGCATCTAAGATCTGTGTTAGAGTCTGCTAAAGATCATCAAAATTTAAAACAAGTGCACGTTGAGGGGTTTAAAAATGAGGTTGAAATAAAAGCCTACTTCTCCGACATCACTCCTTTGCTCCATCTCCCATTATTAAAATTCCTTACGTTGAGTGGATACCCAACTATAAAGGCTCTCCCTCAACAACTTGGTCTCCTCACTCGAATTACATATCTGCGTATAGAGCAGTTTGAGGATCTGGAAGAAATTCCAACATGGATTTGCGAGCTCTCATCTCTCCGCTGTTTGGTTATAGCTGATTGCAGGAATTTGAAATACCTACCCTCTAAGGAGGATATGAAACATCTAAATTTGTTGGAAATTTTAGGTTGCCCGCTGTTGACGGAAAGATATGAGACTGGGGGTCCTGAATGGCAGAACATTTCTCACGTCAAAGATATAGTTGTTGATTCTGTAGTAATTCAAACACACTGGATAATTATACCTCCCAACGTACAATCCCGAAAAGTAATGTTTCTGGACCCCTTTTATATTCATTTCTTTTGTTCATTGCAGCTCTTACACTTTACTTAAGTGCTGCTTTATTCTGGATATACGAGTAGGAAGAAATATGTTGATAATGCACTCTAATACGTATTAGATTGCTTGCTTGTTGTTGTTGGTTAGACTTAAGGAGTAAACAACTGCACTCTAATACGTGGTTGTAAATTGCAGTGTTGCAGATGATACATTGCTGGTTTCTGTTTACTTGTAAACGAGATCAACCCATTACTGAAAGAAGGTGTCTTAAACAACTCCTCTCTAAGTGATATTTGGTTCTAGTTGCAGTGTTGCAGATGATATATTGTTCCTGCAGAATTTATGTTCAGCTTCAGAGGAGCATTGCAGGTTTGCGTTTACAGGAGCAAGGATCTAACTATGCTGCTTCGATTTTATTCAGTTTTTGCGGTCTCCACTTGAGCTCAAGGAGAAGGCAAATAATGGGAGAAAGCTCAGAGAAGCTATGTAAATGTATCGACCATCACAAATTATCTTGTGAGACAGCTGTATAATGCTTGTACACCTCATTTATCGCTACTCCCTGAACATCTAACCCAGAGGTGAATGGCGCTTTGTTCTTCATACCGTCTTACTGAGTGTTCTGACACAATACTTTGTTCTCCTTGGCTATTTCCGACTGTTGGTTGATTGATTCTCGTGTAGTCATGTATATGGCAGTATTGAAATTCCAATGGAAGTTTTTTGTGTGGTTTTACTTTTCTTGTAAAGTTATTGGATTTTCATTGCTGCCAAGTTACCTGGACCAACAGTCACAGGTGCAACATTTCTTAGTAAACTTGGTTCCACTTACACGTCAGATCCTCGAATTTAGCTTTAGAAAACAACATTGGTGGTGGTCCTTGTTTTGAGTGAAATCTTTTCCATGATAGCAAACATATGCGTCTCGCATTGATTGAAATGAAAATCAGAGCTATACTCGCACTTCCTCTGGGTAAGAATGTATATATCGTGAATTGAATCAAACATGAGTTGAGTTCAAGCCAAGCTCGAGTTGAGTACAATGTGACCGAGAGCTATCGAGCTTGGAGTCCTTCGGTTGGCTAGTGTGAGCTATTTTCCAGTAGAGTTCAAGTTTAAAGTTTTGTGATAAAGAAACGTTTTGAGCTATGGTCAATTGCCGGGTTCAGTTTTTTTTTTTAAAGTGACATCGACAATATGTCACAATCAGTTATTTGTGAACCACTGAACCAGCACCAAAGTATCAATGTAAATAAACATTCTTAAACATGTTTTCGTAATGGGATAAAATTCTAACATTGTTTAGAACATATTCACATTAAATTCATTTTAATTTAAGATCAATAAAATATTTAGAATAACACAAAAGCAAAAGTGTACAAGGAAAAACAAAAAAAATTGTCATCGAATGTGATGACATTTGATTTGTTTTAACCTTTAGTGTTACGCAGTAATTGTCTTGTGAGATTGAACTCAAGGTACAAATTGCAGTTAGAGGGGTACAAAAATATAAAACAAGTCTATTAAAGTTACTAACAGTGGTACTAAAAGAATTTAGTAACAATTAATCATAATTATCACTTAAATAGTACAAAGGCTATATAAAGTACAAATGAGCCGGATTTACAATAATTTATTGTAAGGCCTGACTTACGCAAGAATTAGTGTCACAGGAATAGGTAAATTTCATGGAAAAAAAAGCCCGAGCCCAAGCCCAAGCCTAGCCTAGGTGGCCCACGTAAAATAGACAAATTAAAAAAAATAAAAGGGTTAATTGAATATAATACCTTTTATAATACTCTTTTTCAAAATAACCCCTATGTTATTTTTATAACATAATCCCTTTTAAGACACTTTTATTTCTAAATCACCCCAAAGTCGAAATATGCTACTTAGTATATTCACACCCTTAAACAAGGATTTCAGGCTTGGCCAAACCCGAGTGGAAGAGAGTGAGCTCGGCTTACAAGTCCAAGGGTATCCACATTTCTCAAAACCAATTGGCAATGAGAGGAAGACCCTTACACTTTATAAACCACACCAAACTCTCTTCCACAATCGATGTGGGACACTCACATGTGGGTATTATACTCCAACACTCCCCCTCACATGTGAGGTCCTCGGAAACCCAGGGCAAAACCATGGGAGCGCACTCGTAGTGGTATATTCAACAAACCCTCAAAGAGGACCTCCTACGGTGGCATATTTTTTCGGAAACCCAGGGCGAAACCATGGGAGCGCACTCGGAGTGGTATTCAACGAACCCTCAAAGAGGACCTCCTCCGGTGACATATTTTTCAGGACCAGTTTAAACTTTATCGAACCCAGGGCGAACCCGGGCTCTGATACCATGTTAGAATCATGAAACAGGCCTGGCCAAACCCGAGTGGAAGAGAGTGAGCTCGGCTTACAAGTCCAAGGGTATCCACATTTCTCAAAACCAATTGGCAATGAGAGGAAGACCCTTACACTTTATAAACCACACCAAATTCTCTTCCACAATCGATGTGGGACACTCATATGTGGGTATTATACTCCAACACTCCCCTCACATGTGAGGTCCTCGGAAACCCAGGGCGAAACCATAGGAGCGCACTCGTAGTGACATTTTTTTCAGGACCAGTTTAAACTTTATAGAACCCAGGGCGAACCCGGGCTCTGATACCATGTTAGAATCATGAAACAGGCCTGGCCAAACCCGAGTGGAAAAGAGTGAGTTCGGCTTACAAGTCCAAGGGTATCCACATTTCCCAAAACCAATTGGCAATGAGAGGAAGACCCTTACACTTTATAAACCACACCAAACTCTCTTCCACAATCGATGTGGGACACTCACATGTGGGTATTATATTCCAACAATTGATGGTTGTAACTTGAAAATGACATACCCTATAATGTCTTTAATTGCGATTTTTAAGTAAGAAAATTCAACGTTGGGGGTGATTTAGAAAGAAAAATATTGAGGTTATATCATAAAAATAACATATAAGAAGAGGGGTTATTTTGAAAAAAAAATATTATAAAAATATAAAATGGGTTATATTCAATTAACCCAAAATAAAAATCAAAGTGATGTAAGGGCCTAAGGGGGAGAAATGATGTCAACAATGGCGACAAAATTCACCTCGTCTGTGATCGTCGTCACTCGTCAGTAATAATTTTCACAATTTTACTGAGGTCAGTAAAAATCTCCACACAATTGGTTTTTAATTAGTACTACTTATTAATTTACGAACTTATTAATTGTTGTAGTTATATTTTAAGAGGAAATTATGAAGCTTTCATCTTTTAATTTTTAGGTTAATAATTGAAACTTTAGAACATGCATGTTTCCTGTACTTGACTGTCATTTATAGTTATTACATCTCCGTTCCATTAAATTGTACGGAGTATACATTTTCTGAGATTGCATTGAAAATTTCCAGTGATTTGTGCCTTTTTAAGGGAAGTTAAATTGTGTATTGATGCTTTAAATAGCAATATTAAACTATCTTGAAGTCGTCTCACGTGAGTTCGTAAACTTCGAAGGCATGAAGATCGTATCGAATAAAGTGATTTTGTAATTCGGTTTCGAATTTTGACCGAGTTAAATTGGATGGGTATTATGCTGGATAGCGTTAGTTTCAAATTTCGGTTGGATTTAATTCATGATTGTTGCGATTACTAGTCGTTCGTGCTAATCAACAAAAGCAAGGGTTAGGTCAAATTACCGTGGATGTCGTGTCGAAATTTCAATTATGAAAAGCTGCAGAAATCATATAATAATTTTACTCTTAACATAATCAATCTAGTATCAAATGAGTAGTTTGATCCGTGCTAATAGTTTGTAGGCTTGTAGCTTAATGTATTTCGAGAAGTTTCGTATCTCATTATGTTCTTTGATATTCATGTAGGAATCACTGGTTAGATTAGTTTCAAGCACTGGTGTTGAGCTCATCCTGAAGAGTCTTTGTTTTCAGACGGTAAAATGTCGAGACAAACGGAATGCAGTCAGTTTGCTGCTTCAACAATGAGCCAATACAGGTTTGTCGATTGTACCTTATTTCCGTTGTATTTACTGCCTGTTTTGTTGGGTCAATTTTCTGAAGTTGTTTTCATAGAATTGTGTGGTGGTTTTATAATTTGTTCAGACTTGTTAATTGATCGTTTTGCTTCTAATCCTTGTAATATATATCTCAAATCAGTACATCCAAAATGTGAAAACTCATCATCTGATACTTTTGTTAATACGTTAGATACTCTAATCTGAGTATAACTGCTAGAGGTTTGATGAAATGGTTGCTTTGAAAACCTGTGCGATTATCAATCTGAATGCAGACCTTGTTTGCATTATCGACTCGAGTTTGGAATTAGTGGAGTACATGAATAGAGGCTTGTGTAGTGGCGATTTTTGTTTCGCACGTAAATAATTATTCTCCTACACGGCTACACCCATTGAAAAGTAATCATCTTATTCAAAGCTCATATGTCAATATCAGCCACAACTGTCACGGAAATGGTCACTTAAGATTATGATAAAAAAATGTCGTAAACATGCCTATCATTGTCTGAATCACAGTAGTGGCCGATATGTAAGCCTTTTAATATTACGTTCGTAAGTCTATTCAAATACTAAGTCAATGTTGTATCATGATAAGCTAAAATTCAGTTTGGTCAATGCTTTTGTGTTTTCGTGTAATTTTATTATGGCTATTTTAAATCTCCAACCATAGTCACATTTTACTCTTACATTCGTTTAAGCTTATTTCCATCCCCTGTATTGTTTTGTTAAAATTACTTTACATATGATTACATTTATTTACTACTCGTGTCATTTGCCTTAAAATATTGAGTGAAATGTTGAAACAAACGTAATTTGGATTTATTTATTAAATTAGTATTTGATCAAAGCATTAATCTGATCGTGCTATTATGAAAACTAATCGCTATAGACCCTATAGTTTTAGTTGAATAACACTCAAATTTTTAGAAAAATTAGTTAAGACTTAAAAGTAAGTAATTGATACTCCTTCTGAAGAATATAAAATTTGGTGAAAAATGTAACTGGAAAAGGGTCGTAGCTTTGATGAATTATACATTTTTTATTAGTATGATTTATAATCATAGATATTTATAACTGGAAAGTTTAATAAATATTTTTTGAAATTACTTATTTTATTAGCGACCGTTTCTCTTGAAATTTTGCTAGTTACACCACTAAATCTTTTTATAATATATATTGTCAAGTGTAGAAAAACAAATGGGGGCACTTAACTAGTCAAGGTGATTTAGAAGATGAACAAAATCACTCTTCACATTAACCCTCCAAAAAAACATCTATCTTCACAAAATATCTCTGTCTCCCCTCCAACTGTCCACTCCATTCCCTAATAAATTTCAGAAAATGGGTTCTCAAAATTGCAGGTGAACACATGGTGGACCCAGTAAGTATCGAGGTAGCAACTGCTGTGGCCAAGGTGTTGGCGCAGTGGGTGACTTCTCGAGCATTGGATGAGGTAAGTCTTGGGCGGGATTTCAAGAATCAACTCGAAAAGCTGAACAAAGAGTTTGGGTACATCCAGGCATTTCTGGACGACGTAAGCCGTAATTATTCAGCAAACAACTCGAAAAAGAGCAGTCTGGTGAATCTGTGGCTGCAGAATGTCAAGGATGCAGCCTACAAGGCTGACGATGTCATGGACGAGTACGCTGTCGAAATATTTCGCAGGAGAATTGAAGCAAGGAATCCCATGGAGGAGTTTTTCAACAACTTTTTCAAACCCTCCAATCATGTACTGTTTCATTTTAGTATGGCTCACAAGGTTAAGGACATCCTTTCGTTGTTAGATGAAGTTAACAAGGACGCTCACGACATTGGTCTAAACAAGGTTGATTTGGCAGCGTCATCATCTGGGACACACTCTCACCATGATGGCCATCATTTGGGTCGGACTCGACAACTTGCAATCGTAAATGCTTCTGACTACGTAGGCAGGGGGATTCACCAAGGGAAGCTACTAGATTTCATTTGCTGTCCTCCTGACGAACCGCATCTGTCTACTGTCGCCATTGTCGGAATGGGAGGTACTTACACAATATACTTCTTTGTTCTACTCTTTTGCTTACATCTGTTAATCAAGAAATACAGAGTAATTATTAAACACAGGTTTTCAGGCCCTTAAAAATACGGATTAACCAATTACAGCTTTATGGAGTGATTTTTTAGATTAGTGCCAAAATTTGAGCTTCGTTCACATATTGCGGCCAAAACGTGCTCCGCATTGATAAGTGTGGATTTTTCATGGTTCTCCCACGAGGGAGGCGTGATTTCTTCTATGGCTCCTCTATGGGAGAACTGTGATTTTTTTAGGGCTCTAGGCTCCCCAATTGAGGAGTCGTGATTTTTCTATGGCTTCGCCATTAGGGAGCCTTAATCTTTCCACCACTCCACAATTTCAATATGACTTTTTGTACGAATTTTGAAATTCAATACATAAACGAAATTTCGTATTAAATTATTGTTTTAATAACTTGTGAAATAATTTTGTTGTATTAATTGTTAACGCTTAATTTGTTTTACCTACAGGTTACAACAAAATTAATACTCAATTTATGTATAGATAAAAATCTCATCAAAATTAGATTATGTTTTTTCTTTTCTTCTGTTTGTAAAAACCACTTCTGCTAAAAATAATCTTGAATGAGTTACTACTCCTACATTCTCACTTTCTCAGGTAAGAGTTAGATAGATATGTGCCATAATAACATCTTCCCGATTTTTAAAACTATTATCATATCCAAACAGGTGTGGGCAAGACAACATTAACAAGACATCTATATGATCATGAAAGGGTTTATACTGATTCAAAAATTTGGATATGTGTGTCCTTGGGCTTCGATGTTGGCAACCTGTTGAATGCGATGGTTGATTCGTTTACATCGAGTAAATCAGAGTTAGACATAAACGTGGCTGTTATTAAACTTCGAGAAAATTTGAACGGGAAGAAATTATTTCTTGTGCTTGATGATGTATGGAACGATGACCATGATTCATGGAAATGCTTGAAAGAGTGGTTGTATCGAACCGGGATTGTTCGGGGAAGTGTGATTTTAATTAATACACGTAGTGACCAAGTTGTGAAGGCTGCAAGAGCAGAGTTCAATTGTAAGCTGAGAGGATTATCGAAAGCCAAAAGTTGGTCACTACTGCACCAGATAGTTTTTAACAATAGTATTTTTTCGATTGATTCGAGTATGGAGGAAGTTGGGAAAAGAATTGTTGAAAAGTGTAAGGGTGTTCCTTTGGCCATTAAAGTGATAGGAGATCTTCTACAATCAAAGCCACGCTTACATGAATGGGAGACAATTGAGAAAAGTGAGCTATGGGATTTGCCACGTGGCCAGAACCAAATATTTCGGTCCTTGTTGCTGAGCTTTAATAGTTTACCGTCTTCGTCTGTGAAGCAATGTTTTGCTTATTGTGCCATTCTTCCGAAGGACTTTCTTGTGTCAAAGATTGAGTTGATTGGTCTTTGGTTATCTCAGGGTTACATTTGTGAAGAAATTGGCGAGGAAAATCTAGAAATTTTGCTCAGTAACTCATTATTAGAACGTGTATCAATAGGACACGGATTTGTGGGTTACAAGATGCACGATCTGCTGTATGGTCTTGCCATCTTTGTTTGTGGGAGTGACTTGATCAAGAAGATGAAAGGCCTGGGTGAAATAGATAATTGTCGACATTTAATAATCAGTTCTATGGGTGATACAGCCATGGCAGATTTACCTCCAGAAATTACTCTTCCAAAGCTCCGAACACTTGGTCTAAAGGGTGGTATCTTAACCTTAGATAAGATTCACACAACACATTTGCGCACACTGTTCCTCAACCAAAGTGGTATAGAAGAGGTACCCGCAGCTATTACTTTGCTGAAACATTTAAGATATCTCGATCTCTCATTCAATCCAATTAGCACCCTCCCGGAGTCAATGGGTGAACTATACCAACTGCAAACATTGATACTTCAAGGCTGCACAAAACTTAGGACGCTACCAAGAGTATTCTATACGTTGGTGAACTTGAGACATATCCTAACAACAGGTCCTATATTTGAATGGGAAGAATCACAACCATTAACTGACTCATCAAGCTTGTCTTTTCTTTCTGAAGATGAAGACATAGATGCAAACGTAGATGTTGTTGCAAATGAAGATGACGATGAAGATGAAAATAAAATTGCTGTTTTAGAATATAAGTCTGAAAATGAGGATGCGTTTCGTATTGTGGAACATGATTCTGTAAGGGATAAAATGTTTCCTGGGAATGAGTTTCATATTTTGGGTCTCGAGTGTGTGAATGACAAGGAACAGGCAAGGAAATTCGGGCTTGCTGGGAAGCCTAATGTTACTAACCTGTACTTGTCATGGGCCGCGGGAAGACGAGACACTAGTGTTGGTAACTTTGACGAAGATGTATTAGCAGGCCTTGAACCTCACCCAAACATAAAGTCGATAGAAGTTCAAAATTTCCTTGGTGAGAAATTTCCAACGTGGATCACAGGGATGGCTGTTGTAACAAGAGAACCAAGTGGTAACCGAACACAACTTAACAATCTTACCGTACTCAAACTATTGAATTGCAGGGAATGTCGAACACTACCTAATCTGGGGCAACTACACCACCTCAATAATCTAATTTTAAATGGGTTCTACGTGGGAACCATAGGCATGGAGTTTTATGGCGGTGATCATCTTGATAATCCGGATGTTGTGTCATTTAAGAGTCTTAAAGAGCTTGAGGTATCCGAATTTTGTGTGCTTTCCAACTGGATGGAACCACCGGAAGGAGCGTTTCCTGTGCTTGAAACACTGCGAATTACAGACTGTGGGTTGGTGCAAAGAGTACCACCGTTGGCTAATTCGTTAACTTGCTTAGAACTTCGAAATCTTGAAAGTGTGGATTCGTTGGATATCATCAAACACAGTTTGGGACTCACTTCTCTTATCATGAATATGCTGCCCAATATTGAGAGCCTTCCTCCGGAGCTAGCAGATTGTCGGATGCTCCAAACGTTACATATATCCGATTTTCGTAAGTTGGCGTCTGTGCCCAGTGGACTGGAGTCCCTTGTCAATCTCAAATCAAAGGTGGTGAATTTGAGAGACATCTCAGCAATAGCTCCCATGCTCATATTGAAAGAATCACATCAATTAACTAACCTACAAAGCTTGCCTCTTCTATCTTTGGATGATGATGATGGATGTACAACTAATAAGTTAGAAGATTTACATCCACTCTTGGATGAATGTCCTAATTTGGGTCCTGAGTGTGCTAAAGCCGATGTGCAAGTTGGAAAAAGCCTTGAGTCTAAGGAAGACATGGAACAAGCTGGAAAAGAAATTAATCTTGCTGGAACAAGTCGGAAGTCTGCAAAAGATGAGGACCAAGTAGGAAAAAATCTTGAGTGTGTAGAAGACAACGAGTTGACTGGGGAAACTGTCGAGTGTGTTATAGACAAGAAGCTAAGTCTTAAGTGTGTAGAAGACAGTGAGTTAATGGGAATAAGTCTCGAAGGTGTAAAAGACGAGATTGCTAGTAAAAGTTTTGAAGGTGTAGAAGAAGAGGAGATGACAGGAAAAAGCCTTGAAGGTGCAAAAGATAAGGAGCTAGCGGAAAATAGTCTTGAGTGTGTAAAAGAAAGCGAGTTGGTGGGAAAAAGTCGTGAGGGTGCAGTAAACAAGGATGTAGTAGGAAAAAGTCTTAAGTATATAAAAGACAAGGAGATAGCGGGATATGGTCTTGAAGGTGTAGAGGACAAGGAGATAGCGGGGAAAAGTCTTGAAGCTGTTGAAGTCGAGAAATATGAAGTTGCTTGGCGGAACAAGGTTAACAACTCTTGGGTGGACGGAACTGGATTACAACAGTTAACGAATCTTGGAAAAATCAAGGGTGAGCTTCAGATTACGGGTCTTGAGTGTGTAAAAGACAAGGAAAAGGCAAGAAAACTCGGGCTTGCTGGAAAGGCCAATGTTTCCATGCTAAAACTGGTTTGGACAAAGGGAAGAGGAGAAACTAGCGGTGGTGTTTGGGATGAAGATGTTCTAGAGGCTCTTGAACCTCACCCAAACATAACATCTTTGGAAGTACATAACTTCCTTGGGGTTAAATTTCCGCCTTGGATCATGGAGATGATTAATTGGACAAGATTTGTGAATCTTACCGAGGTCAAATTATTGAATTGCAGCAGATGTCGTACACTTCCAACTCTAGGGCACCTACCTCTTCTTAGGCGTTTATTTTTAAGTGGATTCGATGTGGAAACAATAGGTGCTGAGTTTTATGGTTATTATGATTCTGATTTGTCGGAAAAGCTACTTCCTAACAGTCGTAGAGATATAATGAGCTTTTTCAGGCAAGCTGGACGGTTGCCGCAAGAGACGTCATTTAGGGGGCTTATTGAGCTTGATATTTCTGGATTTTGTAGGCTAACTACATGGAATGAACCACCGAAAGCTGCATTTCCTTGTCTTGATGATCTAGTAATTAGAGATTGTTGTCGGTTGGAATCAGTACCAACTTTGTCAAGTAAATCCTTAAAGTTCCTAGAACTTGAAAATCTTAATAGGGTGAAGTCCTTGGATATCATCAAATTTAATTGCAACCTGACTTCACTCATCTTGAGGGGACTGCCCAATCTTGAGAGCCTACCTGAGGAGCTATCATATTGTACGAAGCTCCAGAATTTAGAAGTATCTGGTGCTCACAAGTTGTCGCGTATGCCTAATGGGTTAAAGTCCCTCGTCAATCTCCGACGGATGATGGTTTTCAATTGTAAAGTCATTAATTTTGTGATGGATGATCTTCTCCATGCCCGCTCTTCACTCGATTCCTTTGCAATTTATCGTTGCCCAATGCTAATAAAGATCCCAAGTGGTCTCCAAGCATGCACATCTCTGAGTGAATTACTCTTAGATGATAGGCATCTGTTGAATGAGGGTTCACCAATAAATATCAGCGAGTTTCGACGTCTTTTATTTTTGGGTATTAGTTGTAGTTCAGCAGAGCATTTAAGATCTGTGTTGGAGTCAGCTAGAGGTCATCAAGTTTTAGTACAAGCGATCATTGAGGGGTTTAAAAATGAGGTTGAAATGGAAGCCTACTTCTCGGACATCACTCCTTTCCTCCATCTCCCATCTTTAAGATACTTGACGTTGGCTGGACACCCAAATATAAAGACTCTCCCTCGACAACTTCACCAGCTCACTCAAATTACATATCTGATTATACATGAATTTGAGGATCTGGAAGAAATTCCAGCATGGATTTGCAATCTCTCGTCTTTCAGGGACTTGGAATTAACATATTGTGAGAATTTGAAATACCTACCCTCCAAACAGGATTTGAACCATCTATCTTCTTTGAAAATTTTGGGTTGCCCGATGTTGACGAAAAGATATGCCAAGGATGGGGGCCCCGAATGGCGAAACATCTCACACATCCCTAGAATAAAATTCGATTCTGTAGTCATTCAAGAATGAGGAATAATAACAAAATATCTTGGATAAATTATACATGCTCCTAATGTACAATCCCGAAAGGTTATTTTCTTAACCCCTTTTTCATTTCTTTTGTTTATTGTGCCCTTACACTTACTTCAGTTTTGATTTATTCTACAGTAGATTTACAAGCACAAAAGAAAAAAATAAAGAAAAATACATTGATACAGCTAACAAATACTCCGTATAAAGTATTAGCTCTAAAATGATTTATAGTCGGGTAATTATGTAGTTTCGTGCCTTTCGTTATGCGGATAAGAAAGTCAAGTATGTTTGTTAGTACAAATTATCAATTAGATAGTCAGAGACATGCGTTGGATTATCCAAGTTATTGAGTGACATACTATCATTATTGGCGAGGATGTATAATGATCATAGGTCAATTTATTCAATAATGGCCGTGTCTTTGGAAAGTTACTTTTTCTGATCGGTCATTTGTTTAACTTTCTATTTTAGATTATGCATTAATTGTCAATTTTTTTTTTTTAATACGGTGTAAAATAATTTGGTCCGAAATGGTCATTGATTTTTAAAGATGTCGATTCCGTGTAAATGGTAAAATAATTCAGTACTACAATTCAGTTTTCTATAGCGAATGTGGTGCATTTACGCTCCGTCCCAAAATAGAAAAGTAAATAAATGATTGAATCGGGGGGAGTACTATGTGTTCCATATTACTTGTAGATTGTTTGCTTGTTTGTTGTTGCTTAGACTTAAGTACAGTATTAAACGACTGCAGTAGCTCCAATCTCTAATAGTGTATACATTCCTTCTGCAGAATTTATGTTCAGCTTTGGAGGAGCATTGCGGATTTGCTGGTTTGTGTATACAGGAGTAAGGATGTAACTATGCTGCTTTGGTTTTATTCGGTTTTTGACGTCTTTGCGTTAAAAAAAGAACTAATGGAAAGGCACAAAAATAGGAGAGCACTCAAAGAAGCTATGTAAATGTTTCGACTATCATAGATTATCGTGGGACGATTGGTGTTTAATGTTTGTACACCCTTTTATGGCTACGCACTAAACGTCGAAACCAGTAGTGAACGGCAGTTTGTGCCTTATACTTTCTTCTTGGGTGTTCTGATGCAAAACTCTGCTCTTCTCGGCTGTTTCCAACGTTGTTTGATTGATTCTCGTGCAGGCATGTGTATTTTCTTTTCTTTTTCCAGTATTATGGAGTATTGCAGAGTTGCAATTTCTGTGTATTTTTCGTGTGATTTCACTGCTCTTGTAAAACGGTGGATTTTCATTTCAATAAAGTTTTTGTTCTCACTTGGATCCGCTGTTGCAGGTTCAAAATTTCTTAGTAAAGTCGGTTTCTTTACATGTTGACTAGCTTGACAATCCTTCTGTCGACTAGCTTGAACGTTTTCCTCGACAAAGTCCATGCTTAAACTTTATCTACAAAGAAATGTCCAGTGCTGTGGCTGAATGTTGTTTCAGTTTTTATTGCTAGCTTTGAGCCTATCCAAACTCGAGCTCAAATTGTTAGGTTGCTAATTTGCTATCAAGCTTGAAAACCCTCTCGTTGACTAGTGTGAGTTTTTTTATAATATAACCCCTTTTTAAAATAACTCTCTTATATTAAACACTTTATAACATAACCTTTTTTTAAACACTTTTATTTCTAAATCACCCCACGTCGAAATATGGTAACTGAAAATGGAATATTCACACCCTGAAATAGAAATTTCTCAAGAGGTATTAACATATGTTTAGACATTGCTGATTGTAACTTGAAAAGGGTATACCATGTTTTTAATTGTCGTTTTAAAGTAAGAAAATTCGACATTGAGGGTAATTTTGAATCAAAAGTGTCTTTAACGGGATTATGTTATAAATAACATATAAGCGATTATTTTAAAAAAAATATTATAAAAGAGCTTTTTAAAAAAAAAAAAAAAAAAGAAAAAAAAAAAACTTCAATGATAAAGGGGGAGAAATGATGTCAACAACGGCGACAAGTTCCATCTCCTATGAGAAGTTCGCCAGTAATAATTCTTCACAATTTTACTGAGGTCAGTTAAAATCTCCATACAATTGGTTTTTAATTAGTACTACTTATTAATTTACGAACTTATAATTGTTGTAGTTATATTTTAAGAGGAAATTATGGAGCTCTCATCTTTTAATTTTTAGGTTGATTATTGAAGCTATAAAACATGCATGTTTACTGTACTTGACTGTCAATTATAGTTATTACACCTCCGTTCCATTGAATTGTATATATTTTTGGAGATACGTGAGCATAATATTAACTGTTGTAATTGAAATTTTTCAGAGATTGTATTGAAAATTTCCAGAGATTTGTACCCTTTCCTTTTAAGGGAAGATAAATTGTGTTTTAATGCTTTAAATAGCAATATTAAACTAATCTTAAAGTTGTCTCACTGAGGATTTTATTGAACAAAGTGATCTTGTCGAATTCTGATCGAGTTAAGTTCGACGGGCACCATGCTGGATAGCCTTAATTCATGCTTGTTTCGATTACTAGTCGTTCTTGCTGATTAACAAAAGTAAGGATCGTGGTCAAATTACCGTGGATGCCACATCGAAATATCAATTGCAAAAAAGCTGCACAATCATGTCCATTTTACGCAAACATAATCAATCTTGTATCAAATGAGTAGTTTGATCTGCGGTAGTAGCTGATACTTGATAGCTTAATGTCTATCGAGAAGTTCGTATTTCATTATATGCTTCGATGTTCATTTAGGATTCACTACCGATATTAGAGTTGAGCTCATCCGGCGGAGGAGACAGTGGTTTCAGATGGTAAAATGTCGAGACAAATTGAATGCAGTCAGTCTGCTGCTTCAGCAATGAGCCAAAACAGGTTTGTCGATTGTACCTTATTTTCGTTCTCTTTATTGCCAGTTATGTTGGGCCAATTTTCTGAAATTGATCTGCTTTATTTTCTTTGAACTGTGTGGTGGTATTATAATTTGAACATACTTGTTAATTGATCACTTCGCTTTTAGTCCTCGTAATAAATCTCAATCTATATGGAGTATCCAAAAAGGAAAGCCCAATGTTTTTTTCCCTAACTGTGAGGGAGGATGGAATTAGATAACCGGTGCGAGCTAGCAATATTTGTGGTATTACACAGACTTTTGTTGTCGTCTATAGATTGTCCATATGTTTCTTAATTTGTTCCCCAAATAACATCAATTTCCGAGTTATCTCAACCTTGAGTATCCATCACTGCCCTCGATTACATGTCACGGACACCAGACATTTTACCCCAACTTAGATATAGCAGTTAATACCGTAGAGCTTTGTACTTGGTCATTGAAGGTAGTGGAGTACATGATGGAGGCTTGCCCTAGTGGCGATTTGAGCTCCGCTAGTGAACAATTTATTTTAGCGAATATGTTACAATCAGCCCCAACATCAAGGACTTGGTCATTGAAGGCTATTATCAAAAGTGCCCTGCGAATCATCCATTCGAATGCCAAGTCAATATCTTTTAGTTGGACAGTTCACCGTTCTGACTTTTTAAAGTACTCTTGTTATTCTATGTTCCAGGGGATTCAAGTGGGGAAATAAATATGGGTAAATAAGGGATTGTAGAACCAGTCGCTAACGTTTGATGTTTTCTTTGATCGTAGCTGCAATTATAAAATACAGACTCATTTTTACTTTGTTTATTTTTGTTAAGATATGCGGAATAAGAACAAATAATTGGACCACAACTATCAACTCGAGGTTTTGGTTGAATTGATCTTCTAATAACTTTATTTACCTTACACTTACAAGTGATTGACATTACTCTGGAGAAACGTTCAGCACCGTGCAACATCAACGTGGTTGTCATGTTCTCACTCTTTCTTGATGGAGAAGAAGTGTAAAATACGGCAAGATTATGTCAAAAGAATAATCATATTCAGTTGCATTAATTTAATAAAAGACTTACTATCTCAAACTAAGTCCAATTATATATGTCCTTCACTTAGATTATGTGGTTGGGTTCGAATGGGTGTTTCATGTTTGATATTGAAAGTTAACAGTTGAGCTGCTCTACCTTTATATGATAAGGTAGAGCAAATATTAACTATTTCTCCAACTCATATAATCTTCTCTCTTAAACGTACCTATCACAAAAGGAAAGATTCCAAGATGGTAGAAGCTGCATTGATCAGTACAGCTGCAGCCGCGGCCAAGGCCATGGCACAGCTGGTGGCTTCTCGAGCATTAGACGAGTCCAAACTTGGTTGGGGCTTCACGGGTGAACTTGAGAAGTTGAAGCAAAAATTTAAGTACATCCAAGCATTTCTGGAGGATGCAAGCAATTCAAAGTATGCAACTAAGAGCCAACTGGTGGATCTATGGGTGCAAAAAGTCAAAAATGCAGCATATATGGCTGACAACGTCATAGATGAGTACGCTATCGAAATCTTTCGGAGAAAAATGGAACTAAAAAAACCCATGGATAGGTTTCACAACTTTTTCACACCCTATAATCCTGTACTATTTAATATAAGCATGGCTCACAAGGTTAAGGAGATTCTTTCCTTGTTCGATGAAATCGACAAGGTCGCCAATGACATTGGTCTAAAACCGGTTGATATAGCAGCTACATCAGTTACCCGTACTTCAAGATTTGATAATGATTTAAGTCAAACTCGAGAACATCCATTTACTAGTGCTTCTGAATTCGTAGGGAGAGAGAAGGATCAGTCCGAGTTACTTGATTTCATGTGTAATCAGCTCAACGAAGACCGTCTTTTGTCTACTGTGGCCATTGTCGCTATGGGAGGTATTTTCAATGTCTCTTATTTATCACTTTATAGGAAATTTTCGGTTTGCTGTTTACTCCTTGACTTACCTATTAGAGAATATTGAAGATATCGAAGAATAATACAGAATATCGTAGATTTTCTATTCAGATCATAATATTAGTAGTTTAGGAATGTGCTATGAATAATTTAGGAATATTCCCTATGTCATCCGAATATATAATGTAACTTCAGTTAAGCGTAATAATCAACTCATTCAATTCTAATATGGTATTAGCCTAATCGATCCTCTCATCATATCTTCTTCATCTCCCTCTTCCCACCTCATTCATCAAATCACTTTCATCATCTTTTATCATTAATCATCATCTTATCAAAATCATGGCAACAACATCGCCATCAATCTTCCTTCTCCTCCCTCTGCTTTTCCATCTCCCTCATCATTGCCGGCAAACCTCATCTCCGTCGCCATCGTGGACCCCTTGTCTCACTGTCATCCTCCCTATCCCGACGCCACCATCAGCGTTCTCCGGCGCCACAGCCATCTCCCTCACATCGCCATTACATGCAACCAAGGCCACCATCAACGGCTCCCTCACCGCCGGCCTTACTCACATCCTGTGTTGGAAGATGATCCTGGCCTACTATGACTATCTTATTCTCTTTCTCCGTTCAGTGCGCTCGTCATTAGATCTGGCCTTTGTCACCTTTGATTCCTTTGTTGTCATCATCGTCGCCATCAAGGACCAATCTCCTCTCTTCTCTCTCCTTGGCATACCGGCCTGGTACCACCACGACAATTCTACCTCCTCTGTCTTCTTCCCATCTATTTGACCTGATTTCCCGGCTACCTCACCATCATCGGCAATTGTCCTATCCGTCAGAAATTTCCTCCTCCGACCACTTACACGGCTACCTGCTTAGCGTCGTGGCCCCTGCTCATTCTTTCTCGCTTGTACTTTCAAATCTGAAATCTCCACAGACGACCTCCATGGCCACCACCGCAATGACTACACGGTGCCACCACCATCTCCCTGGCGCACCTGTTCTGCCAAATCTATGATGTCGACCACCAGTCTCCCCTTCTTCCTCTTCTTGCTTGACCATATCTATGATCACTCCTCTCACATCGATGCCATCACTGGCCATTACACTTATTTCTTCCTCGTTTGCCTCACTTATTTCTTCCTCCTTTGCCTCTATTACTCCCCCTCGTTCATCTGTTTTCTGGCCATCGGAACTACCCACATCGCGGTCTGTGTTATTGTCATCCCGACTAACGGTGTCCCTCAACATCGCCTTCTGACACCACTACCCAGTCTACCCCCCTCAAGCGAGTCGTCTAACGTTGGTACACGCTTGCTGTCGTGACTTCGTTCACCACAAAGCACACCAGTGACATTTTCTGCCCTTCATTTTTTCTCTTCCCTTGACCTGTCGTGGTTAGGTCAACCTTTTACGTATTGACAACCTTGGTCCCATCTCCTTGCCCTGATCAAGTTGAGTTGCTAAGCTCGTTGCTCAACCTCTTGTGTTATTGTCATACATGGCACGCATGAATGATTAGACATCATCGGCGCAATCTGGCACATCTTCCACCTCTTTTGGTTCAGTCACAGCATCCGTTACCTCCCGCTTTGACTGCGGGGGTGTATTAGAGAATATTGAAGATATCGAAGAATAATATAGAATATCGTAGATATTCTATTCAGATCATAATATTAGTAGTTTAGGAATGTGCTATGAATAATTTAGGAATATTCCGTATGTCATCCGACTATATAATGTAACTTCAGTTAAGCGTAATAATCAACTCATTCAATTCTAATATTACCTACCCGCCCTGCCTGCTGGGCCATGATTTTGATGGCCCGATTCGACCCGTCAAAAGCCCGCACGGCCCTCTCAAGCAACGGGCCGGGCCCAGGCCTTGATTTCTATTGCCCGGCCCTCTGGGCCCGTTCTTTTAAGAAATTTTATAACTAACTGGCCGAGCTTGTGCCTTAATTTTCAAGCCCGGCCTGCCACCTTCACGGGCCGGTTAAGGGCCTTGAAAATGAAGCCCGGCCCGTGGCCACCTCTATGTAGACCTAGCAAGCAGGTTATTTATCCAGAAAAGGGTTGGGCTTGGTTTGGTTTATTTTGATTTCGCGTGTTCTAAATTATGACTGTGGTTGGTCATTTTGTGTCTCCAATCAATTTCAGTTCTCTCAATTTCTTTTGGGTGACATCAGCTATGAAGGCCTATGATCAATTTAAAGTCAATTCTCATAATCAAACAGAGATTTTTAGGTGGGAAACCCTCTTTTGAATAGAGGTAACAAACCACCAATGAGAAATCTTAAAATATCTACTATATGAGTACTCATACAAGAATAAGGAGAACATTTTATAGTGGATAATTGGATATACAATAAGGGGGAATAGAAATGAGAAAATATAAGAAAGAAGAAGAGATTGTGTCGTGTTGTTTGCTGGGAAAAAAAAAAGGTTCGGATTTATAATACGTAATGCATGTGTATGCTGTATGCATTTATTATGCGACAGCATGAACAATAAAAGTTGCTTGTTTGGCCGTTTGCATGTAGGAAATCAGAATATTATTGGGAATAGAAACATATACGAAATTGTTGTATAAGGCCTTAACCAAAGGTCATGACCTCATGGGTATATGATTTGAACTTTTATTTAGAAAACCTATAATTTTACCATGAAAACAAGCATCCGTAAATTGAATAATTTTCACAGTTCAATATGACAATCATCATTGTATGATCAACTCGGCTAAAATTAGATGCTTTGTACGGAGTAATTTGTTTCGCATTGTAAGACTAACCCTAGCATTCAATAATTTCTATCCAAATAGGTATGGGCAAGACAACATTAGCAAGACATCTGTATGATCATGAGAGAGTTGGTGATCATTTTGGTAAGAAGATATGGTTATGTGTGTCCGAAGATTTTGATGTTATCAAACTATTGAATAAGATGATTGAGTCCCTTACATCAAAGCAATTAGGGTTGTCAAGTCCAGAAGCCATCATAAGAGAATTGAAAGAATTGAATGGAAAGAAATTATTGCTTGTATTGGATGATGTGTGGAATCAAAATGAACGTCTATGGGGTTCCTTAGAATGGTATTTGCGCAAAACTTCAATTGCTTCAGGAAGTGTGATTTTGACTACTACCCGCAGTCTTGAAGTCGCACAGGCTGCGGGGACGGTATTTAACCTTAAACTAGAAGGATTGTCAAATGACGATAGTTGGTCTCTACTTCACCGAACAGTTTTCGCTCACAGTACTCGTCAATGCTTTTCACATCTGGAGGAAGCTGGTAAAAGGATTGCTGTTAAGAAGTGTAAGGGTGTTCCTTTGGCGATTAAAGTGATCGGAGGATTACTTAAGTCGAAGGCAGATCATGAATGGCCCAAAATAGAGTCAAGCGAGATATGGGATTTGCCACAGGGTCAACACCAAATACTTCCATCGTTGTTGTTGAGTTTTAACCATTTGCCTTTTCCATCTTTAAAGCAATGTTTTGCCTTTTGTGGATTGCTTAAAGGTTATTACATGCACAAGAGCGAGTTAATTGGTTTTTGGTTATCTCAGGGTTACCTTCATGACAGCGGAAATAGAAATATGACCACCATGGAAATTGGCGAGGAATATCTGAATATTTTACTTAGCAATTCACTGCTAGATGTATTTGTGCCAAAAGGGCTTCAACTTGAATGCTACAGGATGCATGATTTGGTTCTTGATCTTTCAGTCTTTGTTTGTGGGAAAGACTTGACCTTGGACACACATAAACTGCGTGAAAATGGTAGTAGATGTAGACATCTAGTATATAGCTGTGCAGGAAGCATAATCACATCAGATTTCCCTCCCATAGAGGCTCTTACAGGGCTTCGAACATTATTCTTTAAGGGTGGTACCCTTGGTAGTGTGCCCAAGCAATTGTTGATCCACACAAGAGATTTGCGCACATTGTTCCTTAACGGTACTGGTTTAACAGAGGTACCTCAAGTTATCAGTGAGTTGAAACATTTGAGATATCTGGATTTGTCATACAACCCAATCAGTACACTGCCAGAATCTATTGGTAAGCTCTACCAACTTCAGACGGTGATACTCCAATGCTGCAGAAACATGGTGAAACTACCCAAAGTAGTGAATCAGTTGGTGAACTTGAGACACATCTCCACAACAGCTCCCATGTCTGCCTGTAAAGGACTGCAGAATTTAACTAACCTACAAAGCTTACCTTGTCTTTCATTGAATAACGATGAAGATGGGTGGAAGATTGATGAGCTTGGACATTTACGTGATCTCAGGGACGAAATTCATATTCAGGGCCTCGAGTGTGTAAAAGACAAGGAGCAAGCAGAGAGTGCTGACATTGCTGGGAGGACTAATGTCTTAAATTTAACTCTGCGTTGGGTGGAAGAAAGGGAAGAATACCTTGGTGGCATTCCAGTAATAGGGCTTCAAGCTTCAATCAATGATATTCCTAGATGGATCTCGTGGATGCTTGTTCAAGAAGCCAACCTTGCTGGGAAACAAGATGCCATGGAGTTAATCATGTGTTGGGCAAAGGAAAATGACGAAAATGGTAGAGATCTGCACGTAACATCAAACGAACTGCTAACCTTTGTTGATGAGCTTCCTTCATGGATGTCGTGGATGCTTGTTCAACAGGAAAACTCTAGGCACATATCTTCAATGGAAACAAACACAACTGAAACAGGCATATGTCATGAATCTGTTTTAGTTTGCCCTGAACCTCACATACGCCTATCATCAAGGAAACTGCGTGTTGCTATCTATGAGTTTATTATATGGTGTATAGAAATGTCTAGTCTAAGAGAATCTCTGGAGTATCATGTAACATCACATGCAAAATGCTTTATCGACGAGTTTTTTACAAAAATCAAAGAGATGGTTAAGCTAAAATCAAGCCTTGACATGGAGTATATTAGAGCAAGAGGGACTGAAGTTTTGGCAAGGGTAAAAGGAAATAGTAGTGACAGTTTTAGTGATGGGGATATTCTTGAAGGTCTTGAACCTCACCCTAACATAACATCACTAGAAGTACACAACTTCATGGGTTTGCAATTTCCGGCATGGATCAAGGAAATGGTAGTTCTAACAGGAGGGCTGAGCAATACTCAGGGGCAACTTAACAATCTAACGAAGATTAAACTATTGGGCTGCAATAGATGTCACACACTTCCGAAGTTAGGGCAGTTACCGTCACTCAAGTGTTTAATTATAAGTGGACTTTGTGTAGATTCCATTGGCATGGAGTTTTACGGTGGTGATATGCTGGAAGTGTTATCATTCAAGTGCCTTAAAGAGCTTGAGATTTCTGGATTTAGCAGGCTCATCACATGGATGCAACCACCCAAAGCTGCATTTCCTAATCTCAAAACTCTGCGCATTAAAGATTGCGATCACAAATCGGTCCGTCATTGGAAACAGGATCCCTAGTCACCCTAGAAGTTGAAAACCTTAATAGCATAGAGTCTTTGGATATCATCAAATGTAGTTTGGGTCTCACTTCTTTCATCATGGACACGCTACCCAAAATCGTGAGCCTACCTGAGGAGCTAGCAAATTGTACTAAGCTCCAAACATTACATGTCCGTGGTTGTCACAAGTTGTCGCGTATGCCAGATGGGTTAGAATCCCTCGTCTGTCTCAAATCAATCAGTGTTAGTTATTGTGAAGTCATTGACTTTGTTATGGATGATCTTCTCCCTCTCCGATCTTCACTCCGTTCATTTGAAATTTATGGATGCCCAAGGTTTAGAAAGATCCCAAATGGTCTCGGAGAATGCTCATTGCTGGAGTCCCTCAAGTTACACACGTGTCCAATGATTGAGGGTTCACCAACAGAAATCAGCAAGTTGCGACAACTCAAGGATTTGAGGATTAAATATAGTTCAGCAGAGCATCTAAGATCTGTGTTGGAGTCTGCCAAAGGTCACCGACATCTGAAGTGTGTTCAGATTGAAGGGTTTGTAAACGATGTTGAAATGGAAAGCTACTTCTCTGATATCACCCATTTCTTCGGTCTCCCATCTTTAACAAAGCTAGTATTGCGTGGACAACCAAATATAAAGACTCTTCCGGAACAACTTGGCCACCTCACTCAAATTACATGTCTCATTATATGGCAATTTGACAACCTAGAAAGAATTCCAGAATGGATTTTCAATAACTCGTCTCTCTGCGTTTTACAATTATATCACTGCAAGAATTTGAAATACCTACCCTCCAAAGAGGTTTTGAAAATTCTACATTATTTGAAAATTTATGATTGCCCGCTGTTGGCGAGTAGATGCACCAAGGATGTGGGCCCAGAATGGCAAAATATCTCACTCATCCAGCAAATAGTAATTGATAATGTAGTAATTCAGCCTCCCAAGTGTAAGTTTCTGAACCTCTTCAATTTAATTTCTTTTTGTGAGTAGTTAGCTTCATACATAAACACAATTAGAATGAATGGGGGTAAATGTAGTAATTTTGACAAGGGGGACTTAATTTGAGATTTTTGGAAAAACAAGAGCGGACACCTACTTTTGGGATGGAGGGATTAGTACGTATTAACAAATGATTTTTAAAATTTTTCACGGACTTCTTAGTGATAGTGGAAAATAATGAACTCGAGCAAATAACAGGTGGTTGAGATGAAATGACCTTGGATGTCATGTTGAATTTCAGAGCTGCAAGCATTTGTTTTCATTTCCTCTTAACATAATCTAGTGGCGAAATATTTGTCTGGGATCCATGCTGATTTATGATGTTACAGCTTCGTGATTTTCGACAAGTTTCGTATTTAAGCTGTGTTTTGTTTGTCTTTTAGGAATGACTGCCTTTATTATTTCCCAACTATGGTGGTGTTGAGCTTATCCAGAGGGAAATGTTGTGGCGAACTGAATACAGGTTTGTCGTTTGTCTGTTACTTCCGATCTCATTATTGCCTGTTAAATGTTGTTCACTTGTTCCCTTGAGCCTGCCACCTCAAAGGGGAGTAACCGGAGTTGTACTCCGATTCCTGATAATTTTGAGCCTGCTTTGTTGGGCGAACTTTCCTTTCTGTTTTTGCTAGTGATCCTTGGATCTCATCATATATATTCAAAAACCGAAAACTCATCATCTGATACATTTGTCCCGCTATTCCTGAGTAAAACTAATAGAGGTTGGATGAAAGGGTCGGAAAGAGGAAGGTACATAAAAATTAGTCTTAAATAGAAAATTTGATGGAAAGCCCGGTGATTTTACTTTTTTCATGGCCATGTGTGAAGATCAACATACTAATCTTGCACGAGTAAAAAACATTGCGGTATCAATTAGACATCTACTGCTATTTTATATGGTTCTTATGTTTCTGAACATCTTCCTCGTTTTCTTCACTTTAACACTCTCAAATAAGCAGACGGAGGATAGAACATAACATTGATTACAAGTTGTAATTTTTTATTAGATGGTCTATTATAACACAATATAATGGATGACAAGTACAACACACATCTTTGCCTGCATCAGTACTACATACGGTAGTCTATCCATTGCGATCGTTAGGCATTACTGGATTTGACAACCATTATACAACTGTTTGTGTGAAGGGGGTATATAACAGGCCTAGTTGCTTCTAGTAGCAAATGAGAGTCCCCAGCTGTCCGACCCATCTCTTCGTGTTTCAATATTTGTGTGATTCCGTCAGCAATTGTTCGACAGAGTGTAGTTGGGCACTTGGCATATAATGATTTTTCATCTTTCGGCTAATCTAGGTAAGCTCGGTGATAACTGAACTTATCATATGTTGGATTATTTGTAACTAAAATGTTACTATTTGTCACAAATAATGGGTGAAAACTCAGAGAAGCTACATAAATGTTTCGATTATCACAAATTATCATGTGTGTCAGGTGTGTAATGTTTGTACATTTCATTTATCGCTACTCACTAAACATTTAAACCAAAGGTGAACAACGCTTTGTTTTTCATACCGTGTTCTTGGGTGTTGTGACACAAAACTCTGCTCTCCTCGGCTATTTCCGTCTGTTGTTTGATTGATCGAAATTCCAATGGAAGATTTTTTTTTTTTTTTTTGTGATATTCATTTCTTCCAAGTTTGGTAATCACCTGGACCAATAGTTACAGGTGCAACATTTCGCAGTAAACTTGGTTCCCCTTACCCATCAACTCGTCGATTCTAGCTATATAAAACAACTTTGATGATGATCCTTGTGTCGTGAGGAATATTTTCCATCATAGCAAATGAAAATTAAATCAAAACATGAGCTGAGTTCAAGCGAAATGAAGATTAGACCTATATGGCTATATTAACACTTTGTACTCGGGGTTAAATAATATATTTCGAGAATTGAATCAAAAGATGAGCCGAGTTCAAGCGAAGCTCGAGTCGAGTACAAGGCAAAGGAGTGCTAGCAAGCTTGAAAATCCTTTGGTCGACTAGCTTGAGCTATCTACTGACAGAGTTCGAGCTTCGAGTTTTTAGACAGAGAAACGTTTTGAGTCGTGGTTGGGCACCGGTTAGATTTTATGGCCAACTTCAAGTCCGTCCTAACTCAGGCTCAAATTGTATGGTTGCACTTTCTCTCTTGTCAATTTTACGGGATCTATAGTACTCTGTCGATTTATTTATTTTTTTGGCTAAAGTGACACCGACAAATATGTCTCAATCAATTATTCGTGAAATGATGCCTGAAATTCAATGAAAATAATTTGATTTATACAGTTCTCGATCATTTAACACTGTTTTGTAAAAAGATAAAATTTTCTAACATTAATTAGGACAAAACTAGGGGTGTAACCGAGCCGATTTCAAGCTCGAAACCTCAAAATTCCGATTTTAATTGTGAAAAGTATTTTTATTTAGGTAGGGATAATAGGGGCTCGGAAAAATCTTCTCGAGCTCGGAGTCAACTCTGAATTTACCGAGCTTAAAGATTCAAAGCTCGAAATCGGCTCAGACCATATAATAGTAATAATACTCCGTAACTCAAAACAAAAGTGTAAAAGAAAAAATTAAAAAAAAGAAGAAAAGTGTCTTATACACCATTATCGAGTGAGATGATATATTTCAATTAAGTTCAATTCAACTCTTATAAGTTCAACTCTTATAAGCAGTGAGTTTAACTAAGGTCAGTTCAGTTTTCATATATTCAGCTCTTGTAAACCGGAGAAAAGACATACGGAGTATATTTGAGGGTTTGATAGAACAAAGAGCCCAACTTAGTTGTCCCACATTAAAAAATTACTGTAGTAAAAACCTCAAAAATGATGTTAACAATGGCGATAAACTTCACCTCTTCTGTGATCTTCGTCGGTAATAATTTTGACGATTTTAGTGAGGTCAGTATAAATTTTCACACAATTCGTTCGTAATTAATATCCCTTATCAGATCAATTTGCCAACTAATAATTGTTGTACTTATTTTCTAAGAGGAAATTGTGGAGTTTTTTTTTTTTTAGGTTAATTTTCCGATTATTGAAGCTACGGAAACATTCATGTTTACGGCATTTGCATGTCAATTATATATAGGCGAAGTTATTATTTCTTCCGTTCTACTGAATTGTATACATTTTTCAAAATACGTAAGCGTAATTTTAACAGATGTAATTTTAAAATTTCCAGAGATTGTATTGAAAATTTCCAGAGATTTGTGTCTTTAAAGTTGTCACACGTGAGAATTTGTAAACTTCGAAGGCATGAGGATTGTATTGAATAAAGTGATTTTGTCATTCGATTCTAAGTTTGATCGAGTTAAATTGGACGCCTACCATGCTGGTTTGCCTTTGATTCCATTTCGATTGGAGTTGATTCGATTCATGCTTGTTTCGATTACTAGTCGTTCGTGCTAATTAACAAAAGCAAGGGTCGAGGACAAATTACCGTGGATGTCTTGTTGAAATTTCAATTGCAAAAAAGCTGCTGAAATCATGTTCATTTTATGCAAACATAATCAATCTAGTTGGTAGCTTAATGTCTTCCAATAAGTTTTGTATTTCATTATGTTCTTTGAAATTGATTTAAGAATTACTGGCGATATTAGATTTAAGCTGTGGTGTTGAGCTCATCCAGAGGAGACGATGTTTTCAGACTGTAAAATGTCGAGACAAACTGAATGCAGTCAGTCCGCTCACCGTTGCTTCATCAATGAGCTGATACAGGTTTGTTGATTGTATCTTATTTCTGTTGGAGTATAAATTAGTTTGTGGAGATTAAATATCCCACATTGAAAGATTAGAGGAGATCTTATTAGTTATAGTGGGGGCATAATTTACTTTGGGACAGTATAATTAACGCCTTACTGCAATTTATTCGATACATACACAAATTGTTCAAACAGTTTCCGTTCTCTTTATTACCTGTTTTGTTGGGCCAATTTTTTGAAATTTCTGTGCTTCATTGTCGTAGAATTGTGTGATGGTTTTAAAATTTGTATGGACTAGTTAATTGAACGATTTAATTTTGATCCCGATAATATATCCAAAAAGCAAAAACTCATCATCTGATACTTCTGTTAACACATTTGATACTGTGATCCTGAATATAACTACTAAGGTTGGATGATATGGTTGCTTTGAAAACATGTGCGATTATCAATCTGAATGCCGACCTTGTTTGTATTATTGACTAAAGTTTGGAATTAGTGGAGTACATGAATAGAGGCTTCTGTAGTGGTGATTTTTGATTCGCAAGTGAATTATTCTCCTACTCGGCTACACCCATTGAAGAGTAATCAACTACGGAGTAAATTATTCAAAGCTCATATGTCAATATCAGCCACAACTGTCACGGATACGGTCGCTGAAGATTATGATTAAAAAAATGTCTTAAACATGCCTATCATTGTCTGAATTACAGTAGTGGCCAATATGTAAGCCTTTTAATATTACGTTCATAAGTCTATTCAAGTACTAAGTCAATGTTAAATTATAATCAGCTTATTCAGTTTGGTCAGTTCACTGTTCTGACTTTCTAGGTACCCCGGCCCTTTTGTGTTTTCGTGTAATTTTCATGTGAGACGACTGAACATGTACGGTGCATACCCTGTAGCTAGAAACTGACCACATTAATATTTATTATGACCATTTTATTCTTACCTTTGTTTAAGCTTATTTTCTTCCCCTGTAATGTTTTGTTAAAATTACTTTACATATTATTAAATTTATTTACTACCTATGTCGAAATTTGAATTGCGAAAGAGCTACAGAAATCATATTCAATTTACTCTTAACATAATGAAACTAGTATCAAAAGCGTAGCTTGATCCATACTAATAATAGTCGATAGCTTAATGTCTTTCGAGAAGTTTCGTATCTCATTATCTGCTTTGATATTCATTTAGGAGTCACTGCTTATATTATTTCCAAGGCGTGGTGTTGAGCTTATCTTGAGGAGTCGATGTTTCAGACAGTAAATATGTCGAGACAAACTGAACGTAGTCAGTCTGCTGCTTCAGCAATGAGCCAACACTGGTTTGTCGATTGTACCTTATTTCCGCTCTCTTTTCTGAAGTTGCTCTGCTTTATTTTCTTAGATATTTGTGGTGATTTTATAATTTGTATAGACTTGTTAATTGATACCTTGTTGTTAATCCTTATCCGAAAAGGAAAGTGGAATGTTTTTTTTTTTTTTTTTTTTTTTTTTTTTTTTTTTTTTTCCAAATGACAGCGAGTGAGAATGGAATTAGAAAACCGGTGCGAGTTAGCATTATTTGCCATATTTCGTAGACATCTCTTTGTATCATCCTTTTGCTGTCGCCTATAGATTTTCCATATATTTCTAAATTAGTTCCTCACAAATCTATTTCGTCACTTTTGAAACGTCTTTCAAATCAGTGGATAAAGGATTTATCTCAATCTTGAGTATCCATCACCGTCCTCGATTAGATGGTCTAATATGAACACTGTATATAGCAGTTAATGCCCAAAATTACCTGTCAAGGACAACATACATCTTGCCTGCCTCAACACTCCTCGAGCATTCTAGTCACTGCCTTTCAGCATTAGACAACCATAATTTTTTTCATGAAAAATAATAAATATTGTAATTACTGATGGACGAATTTGATGTTTGCTATAAATATTGAAATTACTGATGGACGAATTTGATGACTATTAGCCGCAACTCTGAAAATTCCGCAAGCTTATGAATAGTGTCAAGAAGTACAAATGATGTGAATGGATATGAACGGAGGGAGTAATGGTTTAAAATTATATACTATTACTTGAATGAAAAATTTAAGAGCACTGATTGGTACATCTATAGGTTTAATAGACGTTTTAAATTTATGTAGTATTGAAAATAGTTATATAAGAAACAAAATTAAAAACTTAGAGTTATATCCGAGAAAAGTTAAGAATGTCAAGCCTATACCGTAGACTTCTACAACAGTGAAGGTACAACGCGGAAATCTGAAAAACGGAGGGGTACAACGTAGAAATCAGAAAAATAGATGGGTACACCGTGGAAATTTCTAAAAAAATATAATATTATTGCGTTAGAAGTAATGGATATGAAATGAAGAGAAAGAAATTGGAGACGATTCTTACCCCACTTGTAGAGTTCGGTACTTAGTAGTGGGTGTTAAGCATTTGGAAGAGTAGCGGACTACATGATAGAGGATTGTCTATAGAAGAGTAGTTAACAAATTATGTAAGCTAATATGTCAAAATCAGCCTCAACATCATGGACTTGGTGTCATTGAAGGTTTTTATCAAAAGTGCCCAATTAAATAATTACATAAGCTAAGTCCAATTAAATGTGTCCTTCATTATGTTATGTGGTTGCATTTGAATTGGCATTTCATGTTTGATATGTAAAGTCAATGGTTGAGTTGCTCTATATGCTTCTCTATGTAAAAACGTAGGACAAATATTTATAATATCTCCAATTCATATACTCGTACTCGTACATACACTAACACAAAAGCCAAACATTTAGATGGCAGAAGGTGCATTGATCAGTGCAATGACAATGCGGCCAAGGCCGTATACGCCTGGTTTCTGCTCGAGCATTGGACGAGATCAAACTTGGTTGGGGTTTCAAAGGTGAACTTGAGGAGCTCAACCAAAAATTTGAATACATCCAAGCATTTTTGGTGGATGTAAGCAATAATTATTCAAAGTATGCACAAAAGAGCAGTCTGGTGAGTCTATGGGTGCAAAAAGTAAAGGATGCAGCCTATTTGGCCGACAATGTCATGGATGAGTATGCTGTAGAAATGACGAGGAGGAAAATGGAAATAAATAATAATTTTGATAAGTTCTGCAACTTTTTCACACCCTCTAATCATGTTCTATTTCATCTTGGGATGGCTCACAAGGTTAACAAATCTTGGGTAGACGGAAGTGGATTACAGCAGTTAACAAATCTTGGAGAGTTTGAGGATGAGCTTCATATTGCGGGTCTTGAGTGGGTAAAAGACAAGGCAAAAGCAAAAAAAGTC
Organism: Dianthus caryophyllus; assembly: GCA_023091065.1. NCBI lineage: Eukaryota > Viridiplantae > Streptophyta > Magnoliopsida > Caryophyllales > Caryophyllaceae > Dianthus > Dianthus caryophyllus. Next base: position 4,406,967 of record CM041522.1, read on the forward strand.
GGGCTTGCTGTGAAGGCCAATGTTACCAAGTTAACCTTGGTTTGGACTGAGGGAAGGGGTGAAACTAGTGGCGGCGTTTTGGATGAAGATGTTCTAGAAGCTCTTGAACCTCACCCAAACATAACCTCTTTGGAAGTACATAACTTCCTTGGGGTGAGATTTCCGCCTTGGATCATGGAGATGATTAATTGGACAAGATTTGTGAATCTTATCGAGGTCAAATTATTGAATTGCAGCAGATGTCAAACACTTCCGACTCTAGGGCACCTACCTCTTCTTAGGAGTTTAATTTTAAGTGGATTCGATGTGAAAACCATAGACGTTGAGTTTTATGGTTATTATGATTCTGATTTGTCGGAAAAGCTACTTCCTAATAGTCGTAGAGACATCATGAGCGCGGTCATGCAAGCCGGAGGGTTGGTGCCAGAAGAGGTGTCATTTAGGAGTCTTCTCGATCTTGATATTTCTGGATTTTGTAGGCTAACTACATGGAATGAACCACCTCAGGCTGCATTTCCTTGTCTTGAAACTCTACGAATTAGAGGCTGTAGTCAGTTGGAATCAGTACCAACTTTGTCAAGTAAAACCTTAAAGTTCCTAGAACTTGTAAGTCTTAATAGGGTGAAGTCCTTGGATATCATCAAATTTAATTGCAACCTGACTTATCTCATCCTGAAGGGACTGCACAATCTTGAGAGCCTACCTGAGGAGCTATCAAATTGTACGAAGCTCCAGGAGTTAGTAGTATATGGTGCTCACAAGTTGTCGCGTATGCCTAATGGGTTAAAGTCCCTCGTCAATCTCCAAGGGATGATGGTTTTCAATTGTAAAGTCATTAATTTTGTGATGGATGATCTTCTCCATGTTCGCTCTTCACTCAGGTCCTTTGCAATTTGTCGTTGCCCAATGCTAATAAAGATGCCAAGTGGTCTCCAAGAATGCACATCTCTGTGGGGATTATCCTTAGATGATAGGCATCTGTTGAATGAGGGTTCACCAATAAATATCAGCAAGTTTCAACTTCTTTTTTATTTGGGTATTACTTGTAGTTCAGCAGAGCATTTAAGATCTGTGTTGGGGACAGCTAGAGGTCATAAAGTGTTAGCATATGTGACCATTGAGGGGTTTAAAAATGAGGATGAAATGGAAGCATACTTCTCGGACATGACTCCTTTCCACCATCTCCCATCTTTAACATACTTGAGGTTGGTTGGACACCCAAATATAAAGAGACTCCCTCGACAACTTGACTATACTTGAATTTGAGGATCTGGAAGAAATTCCAGCATGGATTTGCAATCTCTTTTCTCTCAGGGACTTGGAATTAACAGATTGTAAGAACCTGAAATATCTACCCTCCAAACAGGATTTGAAGCATCTGTCTTCTTTGAAAATTTTGGGTTGCCCGATGTTGACGAAAAGATATGCCAAGGATGGGGGCCCCAAATGGCAAAACATCTCACACATCCCTGAAATAAATTTTGATTATGTAATCATTCAAGAAAGAGGGATAATAACAAAATCTCTTGGATAAATTTTACATGCTCCTAATGTACAATCCCGAAAGGTTATTTTCTTAACCCCTTTTTCATTTCTTTTGTTTATTGTGCCCTAACACTTAATTCAGTGTCGATTTATTCTACAGTAGATTTACAAGCACACACAAAAAAAAAAAGGTACATTGATACAGCTAACAAATATAAAGTATTAGCTCTAAAATGATTTATAGTCGGGTAATTATGTAGTTTCGTGCCTTTCGTTATGTGGATAAGGTCATGTATGTTTGTTAGTACAAATTATCAATAAGATAGTCAGAGACATGCGTTGGATTATCCAAGTTATTGAGTGACATATAATCATTATTGGCGACTATGTATAATGATCATAGGTCAATTTATTCAATAATGGCCGTATCTTTGGATAGTTACTCTTTTTGTTTGGTCATTTGTTTAACTGACTATTTTTAGATTATGCATTAATTAGCGTTTTTCTTTATTTAATACGGTTTTAAATTATTTGGTCCAAAATGGTCATTGATTTTTAAAGATGTCGATTCCGTGTAAATGGTTTTAGATGAAAATAATTCAGTACTACAATTCAGTTTTCTATAGCGAATATGGTGCATTTTACGTTCTGTCAAATAGAAATTAAACAAATGGTTGAATCGGGGGGAGTACTATTTGTTCCATATTACTTGTAGATTGTTTGCTTGTTTGTTGTTGGTTAGACTCAAGTACAGTATTAAACGACTGTAGTAGCTCCAATCTCTAATAATGTATACATTCCTTCTGCAGAATTTATATTCAGCTTCGGAGAAGCATTGCGGGTTTGTGTATACAGGAGTAAGGATCAAACTATGTTGCTTCGGTTTTATTCAGTTTTTAACGTCTTTGCGTTAAAAAAAGCACTCATGGAAAGGCACAAAAATAGGAGAGAACTCAAAGAAGCTATGTAAATGTTTCGACTATCATAAATTATCGTGGGACGACAGGTGTTTAATGTTTGTACACCCTTTTATGGCTACACACTAAACGTCAAAACCAGTAGTGAACGGCAGTTTGCGCCTCATACTGTCTTCTTGGGTGTTCTGACGCAAAACTCTGCTCTTCTCGGCTGTTTCCAACGTTGTTTAATTGATTCTTGTGCAGGCATGTGTATTTTCTTTTCTTTTTCCAGTATTGTGGAGTATTACAGAGTTGCAATTTCTGTGTATATTTTTCGTGCGATTTCACTGCTCTTGTAAAACGGTGGATTTTCATTACATTAAAGTTTTTGTTACTCACTTGGATCCGCTGTTGCAGGTTCGAAATTTCTTAGTAAACTCGGTTTCTTTACATGTTGACTAGCTTGACAATCCTTCTGTCGGCTAGCTTGAACGTTTTCCTCGACAAAGTCCAAGCTTAAACTTTATCTACAAAGAAATGTCTTGTGCCTTGGCCGAGTGTCGTTTCAGATTTTATAGCCAACTTTTAACTTTTAATTTATTCGAACTCGAGCTCAAATTGTTAGGGTACTATCAAGCTTGAAAATCCTTCGGTTGACTAGTGTGAGCTTTTTTCCGATAGAGTTCAAGTCTAAAGTTTTTAGATACGGAGTAAAAGAAACGTTTTGAGCTGTGGCTGAACCACGGTTCAGCTTTTATAGCCAACATCGAGTCCATCCGAACTCCAGCTCAAACTGTACGTTGCACTTAGCCTACACTTCCTCTATTGTCTATTTCACGAGCAGTAATTCTCCTGTAAGTCAAACAAATCTACTAAAGTCACTTACAGGGTACTAAAAAATTTTTAGTAACAATTAATCATAATTATCACTTAAATAGTACAAAAGTTATATAAACAGGTACAAATGAGGTGGACTTAAGTACAAAAATTATATAAACGAGTACAAATGAGGTGGACTTACCATAACTTATTGTAAGTCCTGACTTACACAAGAATTTGTGTTTCACGAGATCTTTAGTATACTCCGTATTTTCTTATCTATAGTATACTCCGTATTTTCTTTAAACTGACATCAAGTATGTGACTATTAGGATAATATGAACCAAATATAATTATGTCCTAGATACTCCGTATTACTACTCTATAGTATTTAGTTTAACGGTTTAATAATGAATGTCAATTTCTCGAATACTTTTCTACATGTATATATATCCTGAACATCAACCATATGAAACTTCTGTTATTATGAAATATACTCCGTATGACTCTATATCTTAACAGTCATGATCAATTATTCGCGAATTGGCGCAAAAATATCAAAATAAATAAATACTATTATTTAATCCTTTTTTAATAGGATAATATTCTAACATCGTTTAGAGCATATTCATATTAAAATTTTACAAATTTTCATTTAAACAAATATGTTCGTCTTAATTTAAAATTGGTCAAATATTCAAAATTACACATTAGCAAAAGTCTATAAGAAAGTAAAAAAATGGTCATATATTATCGAGTGTGATGATATTTAATCCGTTTTAAGTTTATGATGAATACATGATATGAAATCCACGTCCCAAAAAAGAGCCCAAGCCCAACTTAGGTTAGGTGGGCCAAATAAAATAAAATAAAAAATCCAAAGTGATGTAAGGGGAAGAAATGATGTCCAACAATGGCGACAAATTTCATCTCTTCTATGATGTTCGTCAGTCATAATTTTCACAATTTTACTGAGGTCAGTAAAAAACTCCACACAATTCGTTCGTAACTAATACTCCTTATTAATTTGCCAACTAATAATTGTTGTAGTTATATTTTAAAAGGAAATTATGGAGCTTTCTTCTTTTGATTTTTAGGTTAATTCTTGAAGATGTTGAACATTGCATGTTTACTGCATTTACATGTCAATTATATCTAGTCTAAGTTACTACTTCCCCTATTCCATTGAATTGTATACATTTTTTTTTTTTTTCAAAATACATGATCATAATTTTAATAGATTGTATTGAAATTTCCAGAGTTTTGTGCCGTTTTAAGGGATGATACGCGAGAAATTGTAGTCTTTGATGGGAGAGGATTGTATTGAATGAAGTGATTTTGTCATAATTTTACAACCAAAGTGATACGGAATACAAAGGGAGGAGAAATAATGTTAAAAATGGCGACAAATTTCATCTCTTCAGTTATCTTCATCAGTAATAATTTTCGCTATTTAACTGAGGTCAGTAATAATTGTTGTAGTTGTATTTTAAGAGGAAATTAAATTATTTAGCTTTCCTGTTGTGATTGTTAGGTTAATTTTGGAAGTTATAGAACATGCAATTCCTCTAAGGTGATTTGATCTCCCACCTTTTATCAATCTGAATGCAGACATTGTTTGTATAATTGACTCGAGCTTCGAAGTAGAGGAGTACATTTTCTTATTTCTACTAGTTAGTTTATGGATACGCCGCTACACCCGTTGAAGAGTAATCAACTAATTATTTAAAGCTCAGATAGTTGTCACCAAAATGGTCGCTGATGATTAAAAAAAGAAGTCTTAAACACGCCTATCATTGTCTAAATCACAGTTGGCCAATATGTAGTTCACAATTTTGACTTTTGTAGGTAGCCTTGTCTTTTTGTGCTTTCGTGTACGGTGGTCGTACGCATACACTTCCTGTAACTAGAAAGTGACCACTTTAATATATCTGATCCATGCTAATAGTTGATAGTGTAATGCCTTTTGTGAAGTTTCGTATTTCAGAATGTGCTTTGTTGTTCATTTAGGAATCACTGCCTACATTATGTCCCAGACGTGGTGTTGAGCACGTCCACTGGAAATAGTAGACGTTTCCGACAATAAAATGTTGAGACAAACTGACTGCAGTCAATCTGCTTCAGCAGTGCGCCAATACAGGTTTGTTGTCTCACTTGTTAGTACCTTATTTCAGATTTCTTTCTTGTGTGTTACATACTTACATATTCCACCTTTGACCTCGTCATCTCAAGAGGGAGTGATCTGAGTTGGTACTCTGATTTCGGTAATTTTGGAACTTTTTAGTTGGGGCAAATCTTTTGAAAGTGTACATTTCTTAGGTTATTTATGTTCCTGTAAAGTCTTCAATCTTCGCATATAATTCTTATGCACTTTTCCAGCCATTTGTACGTGAATACTATTTGCTGTAGGTTTCATCATTATAGTTGCTGTCTTATTTATTGCCAACGAGTGATACTCATTCCTAATGCCACCCTTATTTGTAGATCGACTCCCCCTTGTTTTAGGCTTGGTGGAAAGCTTTTAAAACAGTAGTGGAGAACATGAATTGACTTTCAGATAGTGGGATTTTTTTGTTCCGCAAGTAAAATAGTCTCCGACACCCATTCAAGAGTAGCCAACATCAAGGACATGGTCATTTCTGATTAACATCGAAAGTGCTTTAGACATGCCCATTGTAGTCGACATCACAATTGGCCAATTTTTAAAGCATGTTATAGGTCTACATTATACAAATCGATTTAAGTACTAAGTCAGTGCTCAATAATGATAAAGGAGACCACATCCTACTTGCATTCATGACAGCATATTGTGCGGATGATTTAGTTGACTTTTTTTAGTTAGCCTGATAAATTAGGGATGATAGAACTAATCCTTAGTATTGATGTTTTCCTTGATCATAAGTGCAATAGTAAATATTAATGACTTTTTTTTTATACATCCTATTTACTTTGATTACCTTTATCTTGCAAGTAAGTAATTGAGATTATCTTCCATGTGTTTTCTATTTTAACCCCTTACACACAAACACAAAAGCCAAAAAGTACAAAGATGGCAGAAGGTGCAGTAGTCGGCATAGCGACTGCTGCAGCAAAGACATTGGCGCAGTGGGTGGCTAATCGAGCATTGGATGAGATAAATCTTAGTTGGGGTTTCAAGAATGAACTCCAAAAACTCCAAAAAAAGTTCGAGTGCATCCAAGCCTTTCTGGATGATGCAAGCAAGAACGCAAAGGAGAGTCAACGGGTGAATCTCTGGGTGCAAAAAGTCAAGGATGCAGCTTATATGGCTGACAACGTCATGGATGAGTATTCGATCGAAATATTTCGGAGGAAAATGGAAGTGATGAGTTGCATGGAACACATAGGTACCTTCTGTACACACTCCAATCCTATAATATTCCATATTAGGATGGCTCACAAGGTCAAGAACATTCTTTCCCTGTTCGATGAGATTGACAAGGAGGCTAACAACATTGCCGTCAACCAGGCGGTTATCACAAGCACAGCAATCCACACTCACAGTGATGGGAGTGAAACTCGACCATATGCGGTTGCTAATGCTTTTGAGTTTGTGGGCAGGGAAGACGAACTAGAAAAGTTGCTCGATTTTATATGTAGTCCTAGCAATAACAAAGAAACTATTCTCTCTACCGTAGCCATCGTTGGAATGGGAGGTATTTCTAAGTCTTTGATTTCATAAACTTCGGTTTCTACATTTTTCTTGCTTTTGTGAGTTGGCTTATTTTGCTTTCCAGAAAAATAGATTAGACTAGTTCATTAAGATTGAGATGTCTGTTATCATTCTGAAGTATCCTATTGTCCAAATAAAATTTTACAAAACTAATTATATTGAACCTTTTTATTTTTAAGCACGTCTTATCATAAGTTATGACACTTTGTCTACGAAGTTTATGCACATAATCTATATACTCCTACGGCCGTGTTTTTTTAGGACTTAATATCATTTCAATTCAATTCAGTTTCGTCAATACAATTTTGTTCTTCACTTCAATTTAACTTAATTCAATTCTAAAAGTGCAAAAAAAATAGGGCTAAATGTTAAAAAAAGTAATGTCTAAATATTATACGTTCTTAACAATTTAAGTGATCATATTGTTTTTCTGTAGTACATACTACATAGAGTTATTTTGTTTTTAAAAATGTTAATTCATGTAAAAATCAGCTAGATCAGCAGGTCCAACTAACAAGATGGTTCTATTGAAACAGGTGTGGGCAAGACAACTTTAACTAGACATCTATACGATCATGAGAGGATTTCTTCGAACTTTGGTGACAAAAGAATTTGGATTTCTGCATCGCAGAATTTTGATATTATTAGACTCTTGAATGAGATGGTTGAATCATTTACCTCAAGTAAGTCAAAGTTGTCAAACATTGATGCAATCATAAGAAAACTTAAAAAAGAGCTGAACCAAAAGAAACTATTGCTTGTGTTTGATGACGTTTGGAGCGACAAGCAAGAGTCATGGCATTTCTTAAAAGAGTGGTTGCATAGAATTGGGACTCTTCCAGGAAGTGTGATTTTGATTAATACTCGTAATGATGATGTTGCAAAGGCTGCAGGGGCTGAAGTCAAACTCAAATTAGAAGGATTATCGACTAACAAAAGTTGGTCCCTGCTTTACCAGATAGTCTGTAACAATGGTATTCAACCAATCGACTATAGTCTGAAAGAAGTTGGGAAAAGGATTGTTGTGAAGTGTAACGGTGTTCCTTTGGCCATTAAAGTGATCGGAAGCTTACTGAAGTCGAAACACCATTTGCACGAGTGGGAAGCAATAGAGAAAAGCGAGCTATCAGATCTGCCACATATACGAAAACAAATCCTTCCGTCGTTGTTGTTGAGTTTTAACCATTTACCCTCTCCATCCGCAAAACAATGTTTTGCCTACTGTGCTATTATTCCCAAGGGTAGTTGCATGTTCAAGAGTGAGTTGATTGGTCTGTGGTCATCCCAGGGTTACCTTCATGATGATCAAAGAAAAAATATGTCCACCGAGGAAATAGGTGAGGAAAATCTGAAGATTCTGCTGAGCAATTCATTGTTAGAAAGTGTGTCCACACAACATGGAATTGTGGGTTACAGGATGCATGAACTGGTTTATGATCTTGCAGCCAATATCTGTGGGAGTGACTTGATCATGGATGCGAAAGACTTGGGTAATATAGGCAGCTGCCGGCATTTAGTAATCGATTTTGTAGAAAACTTAATCACATCAGATTCGACTAAAGAACCGACTCTTGAAAAGCTGCGAACACTTAGTCTAAAGGGAACTGGTATATCTTGGGATGTACTGATTCATGCTAGATATTTGCGAACACTGATGATTGCCCGGACTGACATAACGGAGTTACCTCCAGCTGTTGCGCTCTTAAAACATTTAAGATTCCTTGACGTGTCGCACAATCCAATTAGTACACTGCCAGACTCTATTGGTGAACTCTACCAATTACAGACGCTTGTTATACATAGCTGTAGAAACATGGTGAAGCTACCAAAAGTAGTCAACAAGTTGGTGAACTTAAGACACATCTCAACAACAGTTCCTATGTTTGCATGGAAAGGACTACGACAACTGACCAACCTACAAAATCTGCCACCTCTTTCTTTGGACGATAATGAAGATGGATGGACCATTGATGAGCTTGGAGATTTGCATGAACTCCGGGATGAAATTCATATTTTGGGTATTGAGCGTGTAAAAGACAAGGAAGAGTCAAAAAAAGCTGGGCTTGCTGGGAAGGCCAATGTTACGAAAATAAACCTGTTTTGGGTGGAGCCACAGGACAGAATATGTATTAATGGGGGTAATTGTGATGAAGATGTTCTGGATGGCCTTGAACCTCACCCAAACATAACTTCAATCGAAGTACAGAACTTCAGTGGCTTAAGATTTCCAACATGGATCACGGGGATGGCTGTTCTGACCAATGGAGGAAGTGTTGACAGGACACCGCTTAAGAATCTTACTACGGTCAAACTATTGAACTGCACTAGATGTCATACTCTTCCGAAATTAGGGCAGCTACCTCTCCTCAAAAGTTTAAATTTAAGTGGTCTCTATGTGGAATATATAGGCATTGAGTTTTATGGTGGCGACGATCTTCATATGCCAGAAGTGGTATCATTTCAGTGTCTAAGAGAGCTTGATATATCCGGTTTTTGTAGGCTCACCACTTGGAGAGATCCGCCAAAAGCGTCATTTCCTAGTCTTGAAACTCTGAGAATAAGAGACTGTGATCTGCTGGAATCAGTGCCAGTATTGGGCTTTACATCCTTAACGAGCCTAGAACTTCGAAATCTTAAAAGCGTGGAGTCGTTGGATATCATCAAATACAGTTTGGGACTCACTTCTCTCATCATGAGCATGCTGCCCAAAATTGAGAGCCTACCTCAGGAGCTAGCAGATTGTCGGATGCTCCAAACGTTACATATATCCGATTTTCATAAGTTGGCGTCTGTGCCCAGTGGACTTGAGTCCCTTGGCAATCTCAAATCAAAGGTGGTGAATCTGAGAGACATCTCAGCAACAGCTCCCATGCCTGATGATGATGGATGTTCAACTAATAAGTTAGAAGATTTACATCCACTCTTGGATGAATTTCCTATTTTGGGTCCTGAGTGTGCTAAAGCCGATGAGCAAGTTGGAAAAAGCCTTGAGTCTAAGGAAGACATGGAACAAGCTGGAAAAGAAATTAATCTTGCTGGAACAAGTCTGGAGTCTGCAAAAGATGAGGACCTAGTAGGAAAAAATCTTGAGTGTGTAGAAGACAACGAGTTGACTAAGGAAACTGTCGAGTGTGTAATCGACAAGAAGCTAAGTCTTAAGTGTGTAGCAGACAGTGAGTTAAAGGGAATAAATCTCGAAGGTGTAAAAGACAAGGAGATAGCAAGTAAAAGTTTTGTAGAAGAAGAGGAGATGACAGGAAAAAGCCTTGAAGGTGCAAAAGATAAGGAGCTAGCGGAAAATAGTCTTGAGTGTGTAAAAGACAAGGAGATAGCGGGATATGGTCTTGAAGGTGTAAAAGACAAGGAGATAGCGGGGAAAAGTCTTGAAGCTGTTGAAGACGAGGAATATGGAGTTGCTTGGCAGAACAAGGTTAACAACTCTTGGGTGGACGGAACTGGATTACAACAGTTAACGAATCTTGGAGAAATCAAGGGTGAGCTTCAGATTACGGGTCTTGAGTGTGTAAAAGACAAGGAAAAGGCAAGAAAAGTCGGGCTTGCTGGAAAGGCCAATGTTTCCATGCTAAAACTGGTTTGGACGAAGGGAAGAGGAGAAACTAGTGGTGGTGTTTGGGATGAAGATGTTCTAGAAGCTCTTGAACCTCACCCAAACATAACGTCTTTGGAAGTACATAACTTTCTTGGGGTGAAATTTCCGCCTTGGATCATGGAGATGATTAATTGGACAAGATTTGTGAATCTTACCGAGGTCAAATTATTGAATTGCAGCAGATGTCGTACACTTCCAACTCTAGGGCACCTACCTCTTCTTAGGCGTTTATTTTTAAGTGGATTCGATGTGGAAACAATAGGTGTTGAGTTTTATGGTTATTATGATTCTGATTTGTCGGAAAAGCTACTTCCTAATAGTCGTAGAGATATAATGAGCACGGTCATGCAAGCCGGAGGGTGGGAGCCAGAAGAGGTGTCATTTAGGAGTCTTCTCGAGCTTAATATTTCTGGATTTTGTAGGCTAACTACATGGAATGAACCACCGAAAGCTGCATTTCCTTGTCTTGATGATCTAGTAATTAGAGATTGTTGTCGGTTGGAATCAGTACCAACTTTGTCAAGTAAAACCTTAAAGTTCGTAGAACTCGAAAGTCTTAATAGGGTGAGGTCCTTGGATATCATTAAATTTAATTGCAACCTGACTTCACTCATCTTGAAGGGACTGCCCAATCTTGAGAGCCTACCTGAGGAGCTATCATATTGTACGAAGCTCCAGAAGATAGAAGTATCTGGTGCTCACAAGCTGTCGCGTATGCCAAATGGGCTGAATTCCCTCGTCAATCTCCAAACAATGATGGTTGTGGATTGTAAAGTCATTAATTTTGTGATGGATGATCTTCTCCATGTTTGCTCTTCACTCGCGTCCTTTGTAATATATGGTTGCCCAATGCTAATAAAGATGCCAAGTGGTCTCCAAGAATGCACATCTCTGAGGGTATTATCCTTAGATGATAGGCATCTGTTGAATATCAGCAAGTTTCAACTTCTTTCATATTTGGGTATTAGTTGTAGTTCAGCAGAGCATTTAAGATCTGTGTTGGAGTCAGCTAGAGGTCATAAAGTTTTAGAAGATGTGCACATTGAGGGGTATTTCTTCTCGGCCATGACTCCTTTCAAACATCTCCCATATTTAAGATACCCAAATATAAAGACTCTCCCTCGACAACTTGACCAGCTCACTCAAATTACAGATCTGAGTATACATGAATTTGAGGATCTGGAAGAAATTCCAGCATGGATTTGCAAACGCTCGTCTCTCACCAAATTAACATTAGCAAATTGTAAGAACTTGAAGTACCTACCCTCCAAACAGGATTTGATGCATCTATCTTCTTTGAAAATTTCGGATTGCCCGATGTTGACGAAAAGATATGCCAAGGATGGGGGCCGTGAATGGCAAAACATCTCACACATCCGTAGAATAATATTTGATTATGTAGTCATTCAAGAACGATGGATAATAACAAAATATCTTGGATAAGTTACACATGCTCCTAATGTACAATCCCAAAAGGTAATTTTCGTAACCCCTTTTCATTTCTTTTGTTCATTGCAGCCCTAACACTTAATTCAGTGTCGATTTATTCTACAGTAGATTTACAAGCACACAAAAAAAACACACAAAAAAAAAACACACTTAATTCAGTGTCGATTTATTCTACAGTAGCTAACAAATACTCCCTCAATCCCAAAATAAATATCCCATTTCCACTAAATTTTTTCCCAAAATAAGTGATCCCGAATTGTGAATATTTTTCAATTTTCATTGACATTCCTTGAATCCTCCCAAACTAGAAAGGGGACACTTATTTTGGATAGAGGGAGTATAAAGTATTAGCTCTAAAATGATTTATAGTCGGGTAATTATGTAGTTTCGTGCCTTTCGTAATGTGGATAAGAAGGTCAGGTATGTTTGTTGGTACAAATTATCAATTAGATAGTGAGAGACATGCGTTGGATTATCCAAGTTATTGAGTGACATACTATCATTATTGGCGAGGATGTATAATGATCATAGGTCAATTTATTCAATAATGGCCGTGTCTTTGGAAAGTTACTTTTTCTGCTCGGTCATTTGTTTAACTTTCTATTTTAGATTATGCATTAATTGTCATTTTTTTTTAATACGGTGTAAAATAATTTGGTCCAAAAAGGTCATTGATTTTTAAAGATGTCGATTCCGTGTAAATTGTTTTAGATGAAAATAATTCAGTACTACAATTCAGTTTTCTATAGCGAATATGGTGCATTTACGCTCCGTCCCAAATAGAAAAGTAAACAAATGATTGAATTGGGAGGAGTACTATTTGTTCCATATTACTTGGTGATTGTTTGCTTGTTTGTTGTTGGTTAGACTTAAGTATTAAACGACTGCAGTAGCTCCAAATCTCTAATAGTGTATACATTCCTTCTGCAGAATTTATGTTCAGCTTTGGAGGAGCATTGCGGATTTGCGGGTTTGTGTATACAGGAGTAAAGATCTAACTATGCTGCTTCGGTTTTATTCAGTTTTTGACGTCTTTGCGTTAAAAAAAGCACTCATGGAAAGGCACAAAATAGGAGAGAACTCAAAGAAGCTATGTAAATGTTTTGACTATCATAAATTATCGTGTGACGACAGGTGTTTAATGTTTGTACACCCTTTTATGGCTACGCACTAAACGTCGGAACCAGTAGTGAACGGCAGTTTGCGCCTCATACCGTCTTCTTGGATGTTCTGACGCAAAACTCTGCTCTTCGCGGTTGTTTCCAACGTTAGTTGTTTAATTGATTCTTGCGCAGGCATTTGTATTTTCTTTTCTTTTTCCAGTATCGTGGAGTATTACAGAGTTGCAATTTCTGTGTATATTTTTCGTGCGATTTCACTGCTCTTGTAAAATGGTGGATTTTTCATTTCATTAAAGTTGCAATTGTTAGGGTGCTATCAAGCTCGAACTCTATAGTATTTAGTTTAATAATGAATGTCGATGACAATTTCTTGAATACTTTTCTACATGTATATATATCCTGAACATCAACCATATGAATTACTCACGAATTGGCGCAAAAATATCAATGTAAATAAATACTACTACGTATTATTTAATCCTTTTTTTTTAATAGGATAAACTTCTAACATCGTTTAGAGCATATTCATATTAAAATTTTATAAATTTCCATTTAAACGGATATATCCATCTTAACTTAAATCGGTCAAATATTCAGAATTACATATTAGCAAAAGTAAAAAAAAATGGTCATATTATCGAGTGTAATGTTATTTAATCCGTTTTAAGTTTAAGGGGGACGCATGATATGAAATTCACGGACAAAAAAAAGAGCCCAAGCCCAACTTAGGTGGCCCAAATAATTTATTTTTTTTTTTAAAAAAAAGAAAGAAAAAAACTCCAAAGTGATGTAAGGGGAAGAAATGATGTCAACAATGGCGACAAATTTCATCTCTTCTGTGATGTTCGTCAGTCATAATTTTCACAATTTTACTGAGGTCAGTAAAAATCTCCACACAATTCGTTCGTAATTAATACTCCTTATTAATTTGCCAACTAATAATTGTTGTTGTTATATTTTAAGAGGAAATTATGGAACTTTCTTCCTTTGACTTTTAGGTTAATTCTTGAAGATGTTGAACATTGCATGTTTACTGCATTTACATGTCAATTATATCTAGTCTAAGTTACTACTTCCCGTATTCCATTGAATTGTATACATTTTTCAAAATACATGATCATAATTTTAACAGATTGTATTGAAATTTCCAGAGATAATTTGTGCCGTTTTAAGGGAAGATAGATTGTGTGTTTTGATGCTTTGAATAGAAATATCAAACTATCTTAAAGTTGTCTCACGCGAGAATCTGTACTTTTTGATGGCATGAGGATTGTATTGAATAAAGTGATTTTGTCATTTGGTTTGAATTTCGATCGAGTTAAAATTCGACTGGTTAAACTCAGTTTTCATTTCGAGTGGATTTGGAAGAGTAGTGGAGTACATGATAAATGCTTGCCTTGTGACGATTTTAGTAGTGAAATAGTCTTCCGACACCTATTGAAGAGTAATTAAGTACGGAGAAACATTCAGCGTCGTGCAGACTGCAGCAAGATTATGTCAAAAGAATAATCATATTCAGTTGCATTATTTTAATAAAAGACTTACAAATCGCAAACTATGTCCAATTAAATGCGTCCTTCACCAAAATTATGTTTTGGGTTTGAATGGGCGTTTCATGTTAGATATTTAAAGCCGATAGTTGATCTGCATTAACTGTTACTGCAAAAGTCTAAATCATATAATCTTATCTCTTAAACGCACTTAACACAAAAAGTGAAATATTTCAAAATGGTAGAAGCTGCATTGATCAGTACAGCTACAGCTGCGGCCAAGGCCATGGCACAGCTGGTGGCTGCTCGAGCATTAGACGAGTCGAAACTTGGTTGGGGCTTCACGGGTGAACTTGAGAAGTTGAAGCTAAAATTTGAGTACATCCAAGCATTTCTGGAGGATGCAAGCAATTCAAAGTATGCAACTAAGAGCCAACTGGTGGATCTTTGGGTGCAAAAAGTCAAAAATGCAGCATTTATGGCTGACAATGTCATAGATGAGTACTCTATCGAAATCCTTCGGAGAAAAATGGAACTGAAGAAACCCATGGATGGGTTTTGCAACTTTTTCACATCCTATAATCCTATACTATTTAATATAAGCATGGCTCACAAGGTTAAGGGGATTCTTTCCTTGTTTGATGAAATCGACAAGGTCGCCAACGACATTGGTCTAAACCGGGTTGATATAGCAGCTACATCAGGGACCCATACTTCCAGATATGATCATGATTTGAGTCAAACTCGACAACATCCATTTACTAGTGATTCTGAATACATAGGCAGGGAGCAGGATCAGTTTGAATTGCTTGATTTCATTTGTAATCAGCACAACGAAGACCGTCTTTTGTCTACTGTGGCCATTGTTGGTATGGGAGGTATTTTCTAAGTCTCTTGTTTATCAATTTTGGAGTTTTATTCATTTGCTGTTTACTCTTTGTTTTCCCCATTATAGACCTAGCATGCAGTGTATTGGTTCGGTAAGGGCTAGGATTGGTTTAATTGGACTTAGGTTAGCCAATTCTGGTTATACTTTGATTTCGTATGTTCTGAAGTCTGGTCGGTCATTTTGAGTCTCTGGTCAGTTTCACTTTTCTCAGTTTCTTTTGGGCACATGTGACCTCAACTCTGATCAATTTAAAAGTCAATGCTCACGGGTGCAAAAGTTATTCCGATTTTAGGTTATCGCAAGTCTTGATTATTATGATTTACTATTAATAATTTATCAAATGAAATATGTTCAATGGCATTTCATAATGATTGGGTCGCCTAACTCCCACAAAATTCAATAACTTTTCTCTTTCTTTCACAGAGCATTTTTTTTTTAAATGTGTGCAATTTTAAATATTAAGACCATATTTATCAATGGTTTGTTGGCCCTAGGTTTCCACATTAATTTTTTTTTTTTTCTCAACCTAATTTGAAAAACCTATTTTATATTTTCAACCTTTATCAAGGCCTACTTTAACCACCTTTAACCCAAAATTTTTTTCTCTTCATTTTTATGGATACCCCACCTAATTTAATAAATTTAGAAAACTTTGTCCATCTTTTTTTAACGTAAAATTAGAGTATAATTTGAATATATGTGTATATATTTTTTTTTGAAGTTTTTGAGTTTTTAATATGATTTTTTTGATATATATGGAAATTAATTTGTGAAAAGTAGAAAAAAAATTAAAGTATGTAAAAATATGGCAAAATGAGTCTCTATTTATAGAGCATAAAAAAATAAGACCGTTGGCGTAATTTATTTATTTTTCTAATGTGTAAATTTTAAATTATAGACGTTACAAACTTTGCAAAAAAAAAAAAAAAAAAAAAAAAAAAAAAAAAAAAGAAAACTAAACTTGACATGTGAATGACAAGTGTCCACTTGCCCAAGTTTTGTGAGGTAGGTTTATAAGGTTCACAGTGAACCTTGTTTGATGGTTGGGCAAATATTTTTTTAATATTTTATTATTATTTATTACTTCCCCTACTTTTTGCCCTTCCCTTTTCCCACCAATAAACTTGGTCTAAGATGTGTTAGCAGTTTAACACAAAGTAGTTACTTCATGCATCGACTTTAGTCTTTTAGCAGCTTAAGAAAAGCCAAGGCTACGTGAACCCATAAACAGAAATAGTATGCTATTTAGAATAACATCATTAGTTAGATCAGAATATAATTGGGAATATAAACATTCACAAAATTGTTGTATAAGGTCTTAAGACCCTTAACCAAAGGTCATGGCCTCTTGGGTGTATGATATGGATTTTTATTTTGAAAACCTATAATTTTATAATGAAAACAAGCATTGTAAAATTGAATGATTTTCAGGGTCCAATATGTCAATCATCATTGTAAGAACGCCTACCCTGAAATTAGATGCTTTGTACTGAGTAATTTGTTTCGCTTTGTAGGACTAACCCTATTATTCTATAATTTCTATCCAAATAGGTATGGGCAAGACAACATTAGCAAGACATCTGTATGATTGTGAAAAAGTTGGTGATCATTTTGGTAAGAAGATATGGTTACGTGTGTCCGGAGATTTTGATGTTATCAGACTGTTGAATGAAATGATTGAGTCACTTACATCAAGTAAATCAGAGCTGTCAAATACGGATGCCATCCTAACAAAGTTGCAAGAAAAATTAAATGGAAAAAAATTATTGCTTGTATTGGATGATGTGTGGAATGATAATGAACATCTATGGGGTTCCTTAAAAGGAATGTTGCACAAAGTATCAATTGCTTCAGGAAGTGTGATTTTGTCTACTACTCGTAGTTTTGAAGTTGCAGAGGCTGCAAGAACGGTATTTAACCTTAAACTAGAAGGATTGTCAAATGACGACAGTTGGTCTCTACTTCGCCGAATAGTTTTTGCTGACAGTACTCGTCAGTGCTTTTCAATTCTGGAGGAAGTCGGTAGAAGGATTGCTGTTAAGAAATGTAAGGGTGTTCCTTTGGCAATTAAAGTGATTGGAGGATTACTTAAGTCGAAGCCAGATTATGAATGGCCCAAAATAGAGTCAAGCGAGATATGGGATTTGCCTCAGGGTCAACACCAAATACTTCCATCCTTGTTGTTGAGTTTTAACCATTTACCTTCTTCATCTTTAAAGCAATGTTTTGCCTTTTGTGGATTGCTTAATAAAGGTTATTACATGCAGAAGAGCGAGTTAATTGGTTTTTGGTTATCTCAGGGTTACCTTCATGACAACAGAAGTAGAAATATGACCACCATAGAAATCGGCGAGAAAAATCTGAATATTTTACTTAGCAATTCACTGCTAGAAGCATTTGTGCCAGAAGGGCTTGAAAGTGTATGGTACAAGATGCACGATTTGATTATTGATCTTGCAGTCTTTGTTTGTGGGAAAGACTTGATCTTGGATGCAAAAGAACTGCGTGAAAGTGGTGGTAGATGTAGACATCTACTATATCGCTGTGTAGAAAACACAATCAAAACAGATTTTCCTCCTGTAAAGGCTCTTATAGGGCTTCGAACAATACTCTTTATGGGTCCTAGTGTGCCCTTGCAATTGTTGATACACACAAGAGATTTGCGCACATTGTGCCTTGACCGTACTAGCATATCAGAGGTACCTCAAGTTATCAGTGAGTTGAAACATTTGAGATATCTGGATTTGTCATACAATCCAATCAGTACACTACCGGAATCTATTGGTAAGCTCTACCAACTTCAGACGCTGATACTCCAAGGCTGCAAAAACATGAAGAAGCTACCTAAAGTAGTGAATCGGTTGGTGAACTTGAGACACATCTCCACAACAGATCCCATGTCTGCATGTAAAGGACTGCAGAATTTAACTAACCTACAAAGCTTACCTTGTCTTTCATTGAATAACGATGAAGATGGGTGGAACATTGATGAGCTTGGACAGTTACGTGATCTTAGAGACGAAATTCATATTCAGGGTCTTGAGTGTGTGAAAGACAAGGAGCAAGCAAAGAGTGCTGACATTGCTGGGAAGGCTAATGTCTTAAATTTAACTCTGTGTTGGGTGAAAGAAAGAGAAGAATACCTTGCTGGTGATCCAGTAAAAAGGTTTCAAGCTTTAATCAATAATAGTTACAGTTTTAGTGATGGGGATATTCTTGAAGGTCTTGAACCTCACCCTAACATAGCATTACTAGAAGTACACAACTTCATGGGTTTGCAATTTCCGGCATGGATCAAGGAAATGGTAGTTCGAACAAGAGGGCTGAGCAATACTCAGGGTCAGGGGCAACTTAACAATCTAACGAAGATTAAACTATTGGGCTGCAATCGATGTCAAACACTTCCGAAGTTAGGGCAGTTACCGTCACTCAAGTGTTTAATTATAAGTGGACTCTGTGTAGATTCCATTGGCATGGAGTTTTACGGCGGTGATATGCTGGAAGTGGTATCATTCAAGTGCCTTGAAGAGCTTGAGATTTCTGGATTTAGCAGGCTCATCACATGGATGCAACCACCCAAAGCTGCATTTCCTAATCTCGAAACTCTGCGCATTAAAGATTGTAGTCTGCTGAAATCAGTGCCAGCATTGGAAACGGAATCCCTAGTGACCCTAGAACTTAGAAGACTTTATAGCATGGAGTGCTTGGATATCATCAGATGTAGTTCGGGTCTCACTTCTTTCATCATTGACACGCTACCCAAAATCGTGAGCCTACCTGAGGAGCTAGCAAATTGTACTAAGCTCCAAACATTACACGTCCATGGTTGTCACAAGTTGTCGCGTATGCCAGATGGGTTAGAGTCCCTTGTCTGTCTCAAATCAATCAATGTTAGTTATTGTGAAGTCATTGAGTTTATTATGGATGATCTTCTCCCTCTCCGATCTTCACTCCGTTCCTTTGAAATTTCTGAATGCCCAAGGTTTAGAAAGATCCCAAATGGTCTCGGAGAATGCTCATTGCTGGAGTACCTCTGGTTACACATGTGTCCAATGATTGAGGATTCACCAACAGAAATCAGCAAGTTGCGACAACTTAAGGATTTGAGTATTAAATATAGTTCAGCAGAGCATCTAAGATCTGTGTTGGAGTCTGCCAAAGGTCACCGACATCTGAAGTGTGTTGAGATTGAAGGGTTTGTAAACGATGTTGAAATGGAAAGCTACTTCTCTGATATCACCCCTTTCCTCCGTCTCCCATCTTTAACACAGCTATTCTTGTGTGGACAACCAAATATAAAGGCTCTTCCGGAACAACTTGGCCACCTCACTCAAATTACATGTCTCACTATACGGCAATTTGAAAACCTAGAAAAAATTCCAGATTGGATTTTCAATAACTTGTCTCTCAGCGATTTATATCTATATAGTTGTCCTAATTTGAAATACCTACCCTCCAAAGAGGTTTTGAAAAGGCTAGTTTATTTGGAAATTTGGGATTGCCCGCTGTTGGAGAGAAGATGCACCAAGGATGTGGGCCCAGAATGGCAAAATATCTCACTCATCCTAAAAATAGAAATTGATAATGTAGTAATTCAAGCTCCTTTTGAGGAATAGTAATTCAAGCTCTTTTATGAGGGATAGTAATTCAGCCTCCCAAGTGTAAGTTTCTGAACCTCTTTAATTTAATTTCTTTATGTTCATTCCAAATATTACCCCTTCCATCTCAAAAAAAAAAAAAAAAAAAACAAGAATTTTGAATTGAGTGTCCCTTTATATTTATACTCCTTCCATCCCCAAATGAGTATCCCCTTTTACATAAACCATATAGATTTAGGACTTTAGAGAAAAAATCATATATATTCCTTAATTTCCACAATTTTACCCTTATTTGAAACATTGGTGAGTAGTTAGCTTCATACATAAACACAATTAGAATGGGGGTAAATGTAGTAATTTTGACAAGAGGACTTAATTTGAGATTTTTGGAAAAACAAGAGCGGACACCTACTTTTGAGATGGAGGTATTAGTACGTATTAACGAATGATTTTTAATATTGTTCATTTCGGTTATCATTCCTCGAGTCTATCCATAATGAGAACGGGGACACTTTATTTGGATGGAGGGAGTTTAAATTTACGAGTAGAAAAAGTATAGCTGACAAGAAGGTTTATTGTCCTATAATGTAATTCTCGAAATGGCATAATCAACAGGTTATCTTAACCTAAAAATCAACGACTACTACGGTTATTGTAATAGTACGGAGTGAATAAAGACTATTATTAGGGACTAAAATAGAGTGTCAATTTATCACCAATGGAGTAAAATTTAATTACTTATTATATTCCGAATTAGTATTGTTGAATCGATGATCAATGAGCCAATTCACATAAGTGAGAGGTGTCTACAAGAAATCGAGTCTATTCTAATCCAGGTCAAATCGGTTTGAGTTCTAGTTTCTTGTGATTCATTCGGGTGTGAGTGTTTCTAGGAACACTGTGATTAGTTCAAATTCTATTTGATTTGGGTTAAACAAGTATTCAGGTCTTCAAGTCTGGTTTTGGTAGGATATCAATCCACATATTTCAAGTCTGTTTTTAGAGCTAGGGTAATTTTCTTAGGTTTATTTCTTACCTTGAAGAAACTTACATTTTGAACGAGACTGTCATTATCAAAAATATTCTCACATAATATGGTCTCAAGATAAATTTATTGTGAGATCTCTAACATGAGAAGGAGGGTTACCTTGGTGGTTTCCTTTGATGATTAACAAGACTCACATTGTGGGAAGGTTTCACAGGAGACTTACTGGTTCATCAAATATGTAACCATGATGAACTTTGTGTATTCATTAGTTTTTCTTAGAGTAAGTGTATATTCATTATACTGCTCTTTAACTATTACGTCATTCTCTCAGTAACATTTAATACCGTTTTCACGGACTTCTTAGTGATAGTGGAAAATAATGAACTCGAGCTAATAACAGGTGGTTGAGATGAAATGACCTTGGATGTCATGTTGAATTTCTTAAGTTGAAGAGCTGCAAGCATTTGTTTTCATTTCCTCTTAACATAATCTAGTGGCGAAAGATTTGTCTGGGATCCATGCTGATGTATAATATTACAGCTTCGTGATTTTCGACAAGTTTCGTATTTAAGCTGAGTTTTGTTTGTCTTTTAGGAATGACTGCCTTTATTATTTCCCAACTATGGTGCATACGCGGCTACACCCGTTGAAGAGTAATCAACTAATTATTTAAAGCTCAGATAGTTGTCACCAAAATGGTCGCTGATGATTAAAAAAAATGTCTTAAACACGCCTATCATTGTCTAAATCACAGTTGGCCAATATGTAGTTCACAATTTTGACTTTTGTAGGTAGCCTCGTCTTTTTGTTCTTTCGTGTACGGCGGTCGTACGCATACACTTCATGTAACTAGAAAGTGACCACTTTAATATATCTGATCCATGCTAATAGTTGATAGTGTAATGCCTTTTGTGAAGTTTCGTATTTCAGAATGTGCTTTGTTGTTCATTTAGGAATCACTGCCTACATTATGTCCCAGCTGTGGTGTGTTGAGCACGTCAACAGGAAATAGTAGACGTTTCAGACAATAAAATGTTGAGACAAACTGACTGCATGATCAATAACTCGCTTCAAAGAATGCGCCAATCTGAGTTTGTTGTCTCACTTGTTTGTACCTTATTTCAGATTTCTTTCTTGTGTGTTGTATATTTCACCTTTGACCTCGTCATCTCAAGAGGGAGTGATCTGAGTTGGTACTCTGATTTCGGTAATTTTGGAACTGTTTAGTTGGGCAAATCTTTTAAAAGTGTACATTTCTTAGGTTATTTATGTTCCTGTAAAGTCTTCAATCTTTTAAAAGTGTACATTTCTTAGGTTATTTCCATTTTGGACACTATTCATACTTCGACATTCAACTTCAATTATCTCTCGATACATAAGTGTAGATATATTCATCTGCAAAACGCGCGTTGGCAAGTGTGAAAAAGCAAATGTGTAGTGTGGATATGAATGGAGGGAGTATTTGCTGTAGGTTTCATCATTATAGTTGCTGTCTTATTTATTGCCAACGAGTGATACTCATTCCTAACGTCGCCCTTATCTGTAGATCGACTCCCCCTTGTTTTAGGCTTGGTGGTTGGTGGACAGCTTTTAAAACAGTAGTGGAGAACATGAATTGAATTTCAGATAGTGGGATTTTTTGTTCCGCAAGTGAAATAGTCTCCGACACCCATTCAAGAGTAGCCAACATCAAGGACATGGTCATTGCTGGTTGTCATCGAAAGTGCTTTGAAAATGCCCATTGTAGTCTACATCACAATAATTGGCCAATTTTTAAAGCATATTATAGGTTTACATTATACAAATCTATTTTAGTACTAAGTCAGTGCTCGATAATGATAAAGGAGACCACATCCTCTACTTGCATTCATGACAGCATATTGTGCAGATGATTTAGTTGACTTTTTTTAGTTAGCCTGGTAAATTAGGGATGATAGAACTAATCCTTAGTATTGATGTTTTCCTTGATCATAAGTGCAATGGTAAATATTAACGACTTTTTTTTTTTTTTTAATACATCCTATTTACTTTGATTACCTTTATCTTGCAAGTAAGTAATTGAGATTATCTTCTATGTTTTTTCTATTTTAACCCCTTACACACAAACACAAAAGCCAAAAAGTACAAAGATAGCAGAAGGTGCAGTAGTCGGCATAGCGACTGCTGCAACAAAGGTATTGGCGCAGTGGGTGGCTAATCGAGCATGGGATGAGATAAATCTTAGTTGGGGTTTCAAGAATGAACTCCAGAAACTCCAAAAAAAGTTCGAGTGCATCCAAGCCAATTTTCTGAAGTTGCCTTTGCTTTATTCTCTTTGAATTGTGTGGTGGTTTTATAATTTGTACTCCGTATATACTTGTTAATTGATCTAGCTTTTAGTCCTCGTAATAAATCTCAACCTATACGGAGTGCCGACCCACCACCGTCATAATACGCACACTTTTGGGCTCGTTATCCTCACTTAAGGCCAAAAGTATAAGGCCTTGTTACTAAGATAGTGGGTGGAATTCCTTATAAACGCATTAAGCCTCATTTTCTTCCTCGATGTGGGACTTTTCTTTTCTTCTCCTTTCCTTAAACCTTGGGCTGTTACAATTTGACAGCCATACTTTTTACAAGAAAAAAAGTAAAACTATTTTCACCAAATGCAAAACTTGTTTGTATTATCTACTCCCCCAATTGTAGCAATTTGAATTATCTCCATTTCCTTTCAACAGTCTAGGTTTTATACTCGGACGATTTAACGGTTACTAATTTCATGAGATGATGAAGAAAAAATAATATAGAGGTAATGGATATGAAATTAAGAGAAAGAAAATGGAGAGGATCCTTACCCCACTTGTAGAGTTTGGTATTCGGTAGAGCCTTACCTAGCGGTGATTTTAACTCCGCTTGTGAAATAGTCTCCAAACATCTAATGGAAGAGTAGTTAACAAACTATTCAAGTACTAAGTCAATGCTGTTTAGTTGGACAGTTAACATCAAGGAATTGGTCATTGAAGGTTATTATCAAAAGTGCCGTGCAAATCTATTCAAGTACTAAAAGTCAATGCTGTTTAGTTGGACAGTTAACAGTTTACAGTTCTGACTTTTTTAGGTACCCTGGTTATTCTGAGTTCCAGGGAGACAAGTGGGGAAACAACTTTGGGTAAATTAGGGATTTTAGAACCAATCACCACTCACCAGGTTGATATTTTCTTCGATCGTAACTTCAATTTTAAAATACAGGCTCATTTTTCCTTTGTTTACTTCTGTTAAGATACTCCATACTGAATAAGAACAAATAACTGGACGTCAATTATCAACTTGAGGTTTTGTTTGGGATGATCTTCTAATAACTTTATTTACCTTTTATCTTACATATGATTGACTTTACTACGGAGAATTGGAGAAACATTCGACATCGCGCAACATCAACGTGGTTGTCATGTTGTCACTCATTTTTGATGGAGACATGTAAAACTTTAATGGCCGCAAGATTATGTCAAAAGAATAATCATATTCAGTTGCATTATTTTAATATTAGACTTACTATCTCAAGCTAAGTCTAGTTAAATGTGTCCTCTAAGATTATGTGGTAACTGGTAAGGTTTGGATGAGTGTTTGACTGTTTCATGTTTGATAATTTAATAATTTAATAGTTGATCTGCTCTACCTTTATATTAACTATTACTCCAAATCATATAATCTTACCCCTTACACGCACCTAACAAAAAATAAAAAAAGTTGCGGTTTATTATTCCAAGATGGTACAAGCTGCATTGATCAGTATAGCTATAGCTGCGGCCAAGGTTGTGGCACAGCAGGTGGCTGTTCGAGCATGGGACGAGTCCAAACTTGTTTGGGGCTTCAAGGATGAACTTGAGAAGTTGAACAAAAAATTTAAGTACATCCAAGCAGTTCTGGAGGATGCAAGCAATTCAAAGTATGCTACTAAGAGCCAACTTGTGGATCTATGGGTGCAGAAAGTCAAAAATGCGGCCTATATGGCTGACAACGTCATAGATGAGTACGCTATCGAAATCTTTCGGAGAAAAATGGAACTGAAAATCCCCATGGATGAGGTTCGCAACTTTTTCACACCCTATAATCGTATGCTGTTTCATTTAAGCATGGTTAGGAAGGTCAAGAAAATTCTTTCCTTGTTCGATGAGATCGACAAGGACGCCAAGGTCATTGGTCTGCAGCCAGTTGATATAGCAGCTACATCAGTTACCCATACTTCAAGATATGATAATGATTTAATTCAAACTCGAGAACATCCATTTACTAGTTGTTTCGGGTATAAAGTTAGGAACTAAATACCAAAACTAAATACAAATGATTACAAGTTGAGTATCGATTATAGACTAAATAAACTAAGGCCTTGAATGGTCCTTAGCTCGCGGTCCTCTTCTCCCTTCCTCTCGTCCCGAAATAAAGCAACAAACCTAGCCGGGGCCTTAGGAGGTGGTGGCCTCCGACGCCAAGTCAATTTATATAGGCAAATAAATCTAGAGAGAAGAGAGAGAAAAACCTGTTGTAGTGTATTTTTGTGTGTATGAAAACTTAGTGATTCTTAGGGGTTTTAGTTGCCTTTTATACTTGTCTCAGACTTGTCTTCTTCTCAGGCTCCGTCTGCAGTCTGACCTGGGTGGGCCATACATGCCCGGACCGGGTGGATCATTGGGTTCTGGGTATATGGGATGGTCAGGTCAATATTCCTCCCTACTCGAGTGACCGGGCAGGAGATACAGATGGTTCAACGAGTGTGGGACCATCCTCCGGTCTACAATCCTACTACCGATGACGTGGGACCCGGAGAAGTCACCCTCAACAATCGCCCCATACGTGGAAGTCATTCATTGCCTCAGTATGTCTTGTCCTTCGTTGCAAATTATCTTTCAGGTCCCTGACAAGTAAGCCCTTCTTCCATTTATGTTTCACGGCCTTGTGCTCCTTCCGTTCCGCTCAGGGGTGGTGTGTTGAGTACGCTTTCATTTTGGCGCAACTTTTGAATTCCAAATCTCGAAGCGTCGACGCTTCGTCTTCCCTGGCTGACACGTGTTGCATGATGGTTAGGGGCGCACTATTCACGCTTGCTCCTATAAATACCCCCCAATTTCCATTCATTTGCCTCTTTACAAACTCACAAAACGCTTAAAATCTTCCAAAAATTTCCTCTGATTTCACCGATTCCTGCTTGCCTTTCGTCGTTGCTTCATCCAGCCTTTGATTCTCTCCTTGTTCGTGTTCTTGTAAGGTAATTTTCGCGTTTGACTTTAGATCTTGTAAGTTTTAGTTATCTCGTAGAGAACAATGAGCGCTTCGGCCGATTCGTCTTCTAGAACCGCTACCGATATCAATGTAGTAGTGGATTCTGAGGTAGAGCCTGAGCTTGAGGACTTGACCATAGGCCGGGAGGGAGTGACCGATATGGAGGCCCAGGCTGGGACTTCTCAGGCCGGCCCCTCTCAGGTCGAACCTTTGCATGTACGGATCCTAGAGCCCTCGGTATTCCAGATCCCTATGAACACTAGGATTAATCTGGGCTTCCGGGACTTTTTGAACGAAAAGAACTGGCCCCGAAATGGCGCGTCGCTCATTATAATTCTGGGAGACTTGGGAATTCGCCGTCTTGGGGAGACATCGAGCGTGGTCAAGCCTCCGAGTCTTCACACAGTAGTATATATAAAGAAGGGAGCATGGGCCGGTTTCCTCTTCATCCTTTCATCGAGGAAGTGCTTGGCCAGGGCTAATATCGCCATTTGTCGATGACAATTCGGGATGAGGGTGATAATTGCCTTTGCTTGGACTTGTTTGTACTGGGCTTCCTCTGACGATAAACCTCTTCCGCCGTCTCCATCACTTCCGGCCTTGTACCAATAAGGCGACTAAGGGATGGTGGTCACTGGTGACGGAGTCGGGCTATCTGACTCACTTCCCGGTCAACGACTCGATGAAGGGGTGGAACGAGAGGTGGATCTTCCTCAAATCTCCCGTTCCTTTCAATCACCCCCGCTGCTTTCACAACGACGTGAGAGGTCGTTTGGAGACCCGAAAAGAGTGGGTCGGGAGCATTCTTTCCTCGAAGGATGTTCCGTTGACCAAAGAAGAGTGGAGAGCCGTGCGCTACTTCGAGGCTTATAAAGCGGGGAAGGATTGGTTCCCCAAGAATTGGCTTCCTCCAGCGGACACGATCTCTGAGGACAAATTTCTCAGCGTGGTTGGCCTAGTCGACCCTAGGCGGTAGCGGTAGGCGGCGGCCAGGATCTTAGCATCTTAATCATTTTTAACTTGTGCTTGTTTAGCTTTTCTGATCCTTCCGGTTCTGACCTTGCTTCGTCTTTTGCAGGTTCCTTGGGCCATCTCACTCCGAAGGATTTGGCATCCATTGGCCTGAGCGAAAAGAATCGTCCGCTTGATCAGCCGACTTCCGTGGACTTGAAGCGACGTAAGCCCACGCTCAGGGAATTTGTGAAAAGCATGCAGGGTGAAATTCCGGACAGGCCGATGGGAAGGAAACGTGTGTCTTATAAATCACAGCGGGAAAGGGAGGCTGAGCAGAGGGCAAAACCAGCCGTATCTGTCTCATCCCCCCACCCCCAGCCGGAAGATGACGTTGTCCAGTCTGCGCCCGGGAGGGACGTACCTGGGGTTGAGCAGGAGATCCCTCTCCCCAGCCCGCCGAGAGAGGTCAGGGGCCGCCAACCGTCTTTGGCTCCTGATGCCATCGTCGTAGAGTCCGAGTCTCCTCACTCGGAAGACGCCCGGCCCCACAAGAAGCAAAAGAAGCAAAAGAAGGTTAGCTCCATGCTTTCGTGGGGGAGTCTATCTGAAGGGCGCCCCCTGGACGTCCCTTCGGACGGTCTCTCCTCAGTTTTTCCTATCAGCGAGCAAGACATTTACAACCTGCTATCTTTCTCCATCCACGCTCTTTTCTTCCAAGGCCAAGGGCGGCCAAGGTCAAGTTTCCATCGCGATCCCTGGTAGCGGGGCACTCGGCGGGTCTCGTTGAAGAGACCCCACCTATCGCCGGGCCTTGCCATCCAGGTCGCGAGTTGGCCATGCAACCGGGCCGCAATGTGGACTCTTTGCAAGTTCACAATGGACGCGAGCTTGGCGAAGCTTGACCACGACGCGAAACGGCCTACCGAGGCCAACAAGGAAATGATGGAAGCGGTTGTCCGCTGAAAAACACGCGTTAAGGCCCGTGAGCAAGAGGTGCGCTCTTAAAGCGGAGGTGCGCAGCTCTCTGGCAAGTGAAGGAGAAGGAGCTCCAATGGAGGAGCTCTCAAGAAGGAGAGCCTGGCTCTCCAATATACAGAGGTCTTTCAGGCTCGGGATCTTTGCCGTTGCCGAGGCGGAGCGATCGAATGAAGGCGGCGGGACAAGCAGCGGCCCGCCTAGAGCTAGAGATGGAGAAGATGAAGGCTGCTCATCAGGTTGAGCTTGCCACGGTTCGCGCCAACTCCTTCTATGATGGAGTTGACTTTGGGTCCAACGAGACGAAGGGATTCATCGATAAGGTCGACCCTAACTTCAATTTCGCCCGTCTCGCTGAACTTGAAGAGGCTGCTGATCGGGCGAGAGCAGCCGGGAAGAAGGCAGCCGGTGGGGATGCCGGTTGCTAGGGATTCGGGCCGCTGTCTTCCGAATCTTCCTGCTCAGGATGACCTGACAGGTTGCCCCCTTAGCCTACATTTTGTCTGTACTCTAGATTTTAATAAGACTTAAACCAGTCTGCAGTAGGCGGGCCTTTTGGTGAGGACGGTTCTGGGATTCACGGTAGGTCATTTAGGTTCTTTGTTTTTCTTTTTCTTTTATTCAATTTGCTCTCGACGTGTGGAGTCAGGGGTGATAACCTTGTAATATACACTCTTTCATCAATGCTGTTTTGCTTTTCTTGTTTCTCCACACTTAGTCCATTTTATTTTGCTTTTCTTTTCCCGCAATATTTCTGCCGGGGTCGGATGATTTCTCCATACTTAGCCTATTTTTCTTTCAGCGTTTGTGTTACCCGGGACGACATCGTTCAGCCATGTCTTGTTCATACTTAGCTTATTTTATCCTGTTTTCCCTCGTTTTGCTTTTATCCGGGACCGGAGAATATGGTTTCGCCTTGTTGCCCCGTTCATATTTAGCTTATTACGTTTTTACCTGTATCGTTCCCTCCGGTCGAGGTGATGTTGTTCAGTTCTCTTCACGTTTATACTTAGCCAAACTTTAGGCTTTCTTCGAACGCTATGTCCCGGTACCGCGTGCCGGGTGATTTTATGCCTAGCTTGTTTTCCATACTTGGCTTACTCTGTTGTGTTTTTATTTTTGTACACTTATGTCCATGCCCCCTTTTCCGGGTGGCCGTTCGCCTTTCAGAATTTCTGATGGGAGGTCCGCAGCCGCCACCGCCACAAGGTCGAGATCGGACATCTGCGGTGAGCGACCTAGGCACGTGGGCCATCATAGACATCCCAGGCTCTTTGCGTTAAGGCACCTCATCCGGCCCGACGGTAGCCGGATGAGCATTGGCAAGCCATACGTAGGCGCGAGCGCCAGGCCCTGGGCCTGGACTCTCAAGGCGCGATGTTCTTCCGTACGCAGGCGACGGGTTGCCGCGAAGGTCTTACCCATGGGAGGTCCACGCCGCCATTCTGGTCGACATCGTGACATCTGCGGTGAGCGACTGAGCACGTGGGCCATCATAGACATCCCGCTCTTTTGCATTTAGGGCACCTCATCCGCCCGACGACGCCGGTGAGCATTGTGCAAGGCCATACGTAGGCGCGAGCCGCCTGTGCCGGGCCTGGGCTCTGGCGCGATGTTCATCCTTACGTAGGCATGGGCTGCCTTAGGAGGTCTTGCCCTTCTCCGGTCTTCTATGTTTTTTAGCTGCTCTGGGGCGTGTTCTTGCCCCCGGTCTGTTCCAGGCGGGATTTTGGGTGTTAACCTCCTTTTCCTGAAAGTGTTAGCAAAAATTTTCAAAAATTCCTATTTTTGAATCAGACTATCGTGATTAGCCGGGGTCGGGGGTAGTCCCCCCTCCTTGCCCAGCCGACTTTGTGTGATACAAATCTAAACAAATGCTGGGCAAAAATTCTACTAAAAGCTTATCAAAAACTTACAAAAGCTTGCGGTGTCAACATTCCTGATCACTCGCGTTACAAAAGTCTATACGTTGCCTCGTTAAAACCTTCCCGTGGAAAACCCAGTGGGACAAAACCACGGGTAAGGAAAAAGAGTACAACGCTTACACGTAGTATTTCTTTAACGTATCCGAGTTCGATGGGACGGAGGTCGTGGCGCCATATCTCTACCGGCATGAAGGTTCATTGCTTTATCTCTGTGATCGATAGGGCCCTCCTGGTGGTCGACAACTTCCGTGAATGTTCCGCTTTCCCAGCGGATGCTCGCCTTAGCACCAGGTCTCCCGGTTCAAACTCCCTGTGCTTCACTCTTCGATCAGACGTTCTCCTCATCCGGCTCGGTAACCGCCAGATTTTCTCTTACTTGGTCAGGACCATCTAGCAGTCCAGTGACTCGCTTTCTCGCTTGTTCATTCTTTGGCGTGGTCGTGTAAGTTTGCTCGAGAGTGGGAAGAATTGCTTCAATCGGCAGTAAAGCCTCGGCCAGTAAACCATGTTGAATGGGGTATGCGGTGGATTCTCGATCGTAGTTACGATTGACCAAAGAACGGCAGCAACTCATCGGCCCATGCCCCTTGAGTTCGTCCGGTCGTTTTCATGCCGCTCAACATTTGTTTGTTGGCGGCCTCGGCTTGCCGATTGCTCACGTGGGTGGCGGTGATGAGTATGCGACAATTGTCCGTTCCGCTTTTAGCCAATCCCGCGTGTTGTCATTGTCGAATCAAGCTTCCGTGATCAAATACCACCACCTTGGGCACCCTAAACCTTGTTATTACGCTTCTCCAGGATAAACTTTCTCCGCGCCTGCTCGGTGATGGCTCGGGATAGCTTCCGCTTATCCACTTGGTGAAGTAGTCGATGGCGCTACGCATTTCCGCGCCGGTGGCCGCTGCGAACGGTCCCAGGATGTCCATCCCCCATTGGTCGAAAGGTCTGGGCTCGGGGTGGTCTAAGGTCCTGGCGGGAGGTGGATGTCGGGCGAAGATCGACACCGCCGGCACCGCTTACTCAATTCTTTGGCATCCTTTAGCATGGTGGGCCAAAAGTAGCCATTTCTCAATGCTTTGTGGGCTAGCGACGTCCGGTGACATGATGACCGCGGACCCAGAGTGTATGTCGTTTAAAATGGTCGGCGTCCATGCCCCGTACGCACTTTAGTAGCGGGGCCGAGAATGATCGCTTATAAAGCGCTCCGTCTACGATGACAAACCAGGGGGCCAACCTCTTTAGTTTAGCGACCGATTTTATCCTCAGAATCTCTCCTTCCAACTTGTATTTCAAGATTGGCCTCATCCACCGTTGTCTTGAGATTGCGTTGACCGTCAATACTCCGCACTTTGCCGTGGATGTCGGCCGTGTGGCCGTTTTCGATTTATTGTCTGTCATACATTGGCAAGCTTGGCGGCAGCGTCAGCTTTGTTGTTTCGGACCTGGGAATGTGATGGACCTCAAAGATTTTAACTCGGAAGCTGGTTTTCGTCTTTTGGAGGTACAACGTCATTCCTCCTCCCGAAGCCAGATTCTCCTTTGTCGGCTTGCCACCACCGCGAGTCCGTTTCGATTCAATTTCTTACGCTTCTATGGCCTTCGCCACTTAGTCCCCGCCAAAGACCGCCAGATTCGTGACTCATTATTCGTGGTCGGGAAGGCAAACTTCAAGGCATGCTCAAATTCGTGCCCTTCGGATCGATGATGACTACCTCGCCGGAGCCGTGGATGGTGGCCGACCCATCCGTATATACTGCGCCACACTCCTGCCGGTGCAACCTCCCTGGCCGGGTGGGTGCACTCGGCAATGAAGTCTGCCAGGGGCCTGGGCCTTGATTCTGTTTCTTCCGGCGTAGGTTATCTGGCAAAGCGGCTCAGTGCCAGCGAGTCTGCCGGATTTTTCAAATTTTTCGAGTGCTTTCTCCAGGGGCTGATCTGTGCGCACCTCCACTGGGTGGGCATCAAAGTATGGTCTCGATTTAGGCCGCTATAACAACAACAGACGCGCTTTCGATGATCGGGTAGTTTCTTTCGATTGTCTAGTGCATGACTCACGAAGTAGATTGGTTGTTGTTGTTTTCTTCTTCCGTAGGATGATTTGCCGATATTGCGCCGCGGATCACGGCGATATACAAGATTAAAGTTTACTTTGTGGCCGGTCTTGCCAAAGTAGGCAATGTTGTAAGATGTCTCTTTAGCTGCTCAAAAGCCTCGTCCTGCTCCTTCCCCCATACAAATCTCTTGTTTCCTTTCAGGACCTGGAAGAACGGTGTGGACTTGTCAGCGGACCGGGAGATGAACCTGGATAGTGCTGCCATCCTCCCGGTAAGAATTTGAATGTCTTTAATTGTCTTCGGTGCCGGAAGGTCTAATATGGCCTTGACTTTCTCGGGGTTGGCGTCAATCCCTCTTGAGCTGACCAAGTACCCCAGAAACTTTCCTGACCGGACTCCGAAGGTACACTTCTTCGGATTCAATTTCATTTGGTATTCTCTGAGCGAGGCGAACGTTTCTCTCAAGTCTTCCAGGTGTTGCTCATCGGATTTACTTTTCACAATTGCATCGTCTACATATACTTCCATGTTTCTCCCTTTCTGCTTTGCGAACACGGCATCCACCAAATTACCGGGTACGTGGCCCCGGCTTCGAGTCCGAACGGCATCATCTTGTACATGAGACCGGTGTCCCGTGATGAAGGCGCACCGGGGCCTGTCCTCCTCTGACAGATAGACTTGGTGGTATCCTGAGAAGGCATCCAGGAAACTCAAGGTTGAGTGACCGCTGGTGGAGTCTACCAGCTGATCAATCCTTGGCAACGGATAGCAGTCTTTGGGGCACGCCTTGTTTAGATTTGTAAAATCAACGCACATTCTCCACGCCCCGGACGCTTTTTTCACCATTACCACGTTAGCCAACCACTCGGGATAATCACACCGTTCAATGAAACCTGCCTCCAACAACTTGTTTATTTCCTCGAGAATGGCCGCGTCTTTTTCCGCGCTCATGGGCCGCAGCCTCTGCTTGATTGGTTTGTAGCTGGGGTTAACGTTCAGCTGGTGTACAATTACTTCCGGGCTGATCCCCGGCATCTCCGCCGCTGAGTAGGCAAATACGTCCTTATTTTCTTCCAAGATACTAATCAGACTGTCTTGGAAGCCGGGGTCTAGCCCCGCCC
Organism: Dianthus caryophyllus; assembly: GCA_023091065.1. Classification (NCBI taxonomy): domain Eukaryota; kingdom Viridiplantae; phylum Streptophyta; class Magnoliopsida; order Caryophyllales; family Caryophyllaceae; genus Dianthus; species Dianthus caryophyllus. The sequence goes on from CM041522.1 coordinate 4,440,291, forward strand.
CGATGATTACACTTCTTCCTGGTGATAGCTCGATTCGTTGTCTCACTTTCCGGTCCGAGTCACTTCTGCACCGCTTCTTTTTGTTCCGGAGCTTCACCGCCATCGCCTTCTCGCTTTGTTCCGGGTCGATAGGGAGTGCGAGGATCTTCCGCCTTCGATCGCCATAAACTTTCCTGGTCCAATTGTCAGTGACATAAACCATACCGGCCGCGACGTATTGACACAACAAGCATGAATGTGGTCCAGAGCGGCCGATGATGAGGCGTTATGCGGCCGACGGGCGCCAACGACCACGGCTGCGTCTACGCCGGCCATGTCTTCCTCCCTATCGTGGCCGGCAAGGTTATCGTCCCCATTGGTCACGATCCGGCTCCATGGCCATATAGCGAGCCTATGTATGGCGTCGATTCTTCTTCAGGCCTAACTTTTGAATGTCTCCGATGCAGGAGGTTTGTGCAAGCTCCGGTATCTATCATACACCTGTGGACCAGATGGGGTCCGATATCCATGGAGATCACCAACGGGTCGCTGTGTGGGTAAGAGACCCGCTGATAGTCTTCCTGGCTAATGGTCAAGTCTGGGATGAGAGGTTTTGGTGCCATCCTCTCGGCTGAATATATGCCCATCCTAGACTGCTCACGTTTCTCCGCCTTTCTTTTCCTTCCGGACAAGACTGACTCTTCCGTCCCGGCGATCATATGGATTTCGCCTATTCTTTGTTTGTTCTTTTTCGGGCCCGTCGGACCGGATCACCACTACCTTCGCCACCATCTACGTCTCGCTTGTCCTTAACAAAGCGCCGCGAGTGCCTGTTGTACCCGACCTCTCGACCTCGTGCTTGAGTGGATACACAATGTTAGATTGCATGGCCATTTGCTGGTGGTATTCGCAGAAAACCGACTTGTCATTCCCTGGTGTTTAGCGGTCGAGGGGCGCCCACTTGATTTCGTTTTGGTCATCTCAAAAATTTACGCTGGGACACGATGAGTGGTGTGTAGTGAGTCCATTCTTTGAACCGTTGGTTGTTTCCTGCTGGCCTCGGCGATCCGGTTATCCGGCGATCGTTGTGATTGTTATTCTGCTGCTGCGGTTGAAATTGCTGGTGTTGTTGTTGTTGTTGTTGTGCCTCCGGACGATCCCTTCCATTCTTGTTGGGCACCGCTCGGTCCTCCTTCTTGTCATTTCTTCATCAATGTTTTATGGAATTGCTCCTTCTCGTGACAAAGCCTTTCCGCATCGCGTAGTGCCATCAGTGGCCGGCGGGGTTTCGATCAGAGACTTTTCACTCTCTCCCTCTTTCAGCCCCACCGTCAAGGCATGGACCCCTATCTTGGAGTCCAGATCTCTGATTTGCTGTGATTCTCTGTCAAACCGGGTCATATACTCTTTCAGCCCTTCACTCTTCCCTGCACCACGCTCGGGAGCTCGTAAGCCACCTTTTCTCTCCTTTTGTTCCCAGCGTATTGGCGGAACACCCAAGACATGTCCTCATATCCATAGATGGAGCCGGTTGGGAGGTTACTGGAACCAGGTTTGTCGCAAGTCTGTCGGTCGTAGGAAAGACTTTGCACCAAACGTAGTCCGTAGGGTCGTACATCATCATGTGGCTTTCATAGGCCGCCAAATGTTCCTCCGGGTCCGTTTTCCGTCATATTGTATCGTTGGAATTTTCATCTTGGGAGGAAGAGGGTATTCCAAAGACCAAGAAGCCAAAGGCGATTTTACCGTGACTTTTCCTTGTGTTGTGTTTCCTTTGGGTTTGTTGCGCTTGGGCCTCTCGGTGCGTAGAACCTCGAGGCTTGGACACTTCACGACTGAGGGTGGTGGGACGGCCGAGTGAGAATGTTGGATTCTTGCCACGTCTTATCGCCGCTGACGCCTCATTGTCCTCATGAAAGAGCTTCAGGTGTCACGGATGGGATGGGATCTTTTCTTGATGGGGACTTCTTTTGACTTGGCTCGAGGCGGGAGAGATGCAGGTAGGTGGTGCCTTCCTCGCTTTTTCAAGGTAGGCACTCATCATCTTTTTCTCCTCTGGAGTCAAGAGCGTTCTGGCTTTCGGCCTCAGGGGAACGCCACACCCTCCTCCCGGGAGCTGTTTCTTCATTGTCCTTTCGGCTCTTGTGTAGGGTTTGACATGGCTTTTTGTAAGATTTTTTTTTTTTTTTGAAATTTTCCCCACAGACGGCGCCAATTGTTTCGGGTATAAAGTTAGGAACTAAATACCAAAACTAAATACAAATGATTACAAGTTGAGTATCGATTATAGACTAAATAAACTAAGGCCTTGAATGGTCCTTAGCTCGCGGTCCTCTTCTCCCTTCCTCTCGTCCTGAAATAAAGCAACAAACCTAGCCCAGGGCCTTAGGGTGGTGGCCCTCCGACGCTCAAGTCAGCTATATAGGCAAATAAATCTAGAGAGAGAAAAGAGAGAGAAAAACCTTTGTTGTAGTGTATTTTTGTGTGTATGAAAACTTAGTGATTCTTAGGGTTTTAGTTGCCTTTTATACTTGTCTCAGACTTGTCTTCTTGTGCCCCCGCTCCGTACAGTACGGCCCTGGGTGGGCCATACATGCCCGGACCCGGGTGGATCATTGGGTTCCTGGGTATATGGGATGGTCCGGTCAATATTCCTCCCGGCCTCGAGTGACGGGCAGGGAGATCTGGATGGTTCAACGAGTGTGGGACCATCCTCCGGTCTACAATCCTACCGGCCTGATGACGTGGGACCCGGGAGAAGTCACCCCCAACACTAGTGATTCTGAGTTCGTAGGAAGGGAGAAGGATCAATCGGTGTTACTTGATTTCATGTGTAATCAGCTCGACAAAGACCGTCTTTTGTCTACTGTGGCCATTGTCGGTATGGGAGGTATTTTCGACGTCTCTTATTGATCACTTGATAGGTTTCGGTTTGCTTATTTTGATTATTATGATTTACTATTATTTAGTTGACATTCATAAAAAGTATCCAGAAAGGGCTGGGCTTGGTTTGGTTTATTTTGATTTCGTGTGTTCTAAATTATGAGTCTGGTCGCTTTTTTTGTGTCTCCGATCAATTTCAGTTCTCTCAATTCCTTTTGGCTGACATCAGCTATGATCAATTTAAAGTCAAATCTCACGGGTACAATAAAATCAAACCGATTTTACTATTTTAGGTTATCAGATCACAAGTGATTATTATGATTTACTATTATTTAAATCAAATATTAATAACTAGAGTTTGTGGCTCGGCAGGCAATCGGTTTACACAAGAATTAGTGATCGGCTTATATCTTTGTAACGATTTATACTCCTTCCGTTCCACAATGTTAGTCCTATTTCACTTTTAGAAAGTCAAAATTTTAAAACTTTGATCGTAAATAACGTAAAATATATCAATAATCGTTATACAATAATAAGATATATACATTGGTTGTCAAAATATCTTTCACAAAATTTGATTTTCAACAAAAAAAAATCGTATATAAGAGGTGAAAAATATGGTCGAAGAGGAGCGTTGGAGAATGCGTAAAGTCAAAGCGGGACGAACAACGTGGAACGGAGGGAGTATGAAATAAAATGTAGACTTTCCTAATTCAATGGTTTTTTGTGCTAGGATCCTCTATACTGTAGACCTGGCAAACGGGTCAATCGGGTCGGGTCTAGGTCGGGTCAATTCGGGTCGGGTTATTTCGAGTTTGATCGATGTATTGATTCGGGTCGGGTCGGGTCATTTCGGGTTGCGGGTCTATTTCGGGTCGCCTTTTATCGGGTCGTTTCAGGTTCGGGTCATTTGGTAAGAAAAGACGATTTTTTTTGTCAAATGGTTACTTTTTAAAGTTTTTATGTTAATAATTGGTGTTAATTAATTTCACGATATGAAATTAGTTCTTTTTGAGTCATTTGAAGTTATGAAGAGTATTTCGTATCTGATCAATTCGAGTTTCGAGTCAAATTCGGGTCAAGGCATTGCGGGTCAGGGTCGGGTCATTTCGGGTCGATTTCGGGTTGTGATTATCAGGTCACTTTCGGGTCTCGGGTCTGTTTTGCCAGGTCTACTCTATAGTAACTCTACCGTAGAGTTACCTTAGAGTTTCGGTTTTTAGATTAGATAATCACTAGTTTTGGTGCCCGGTCCCGCCCGGGTTAACTTTGTTTAGCTTATAAATTCAAATTTTAAATAAATTTGTATTGTATTAAGTAGTTATCTAGTTTATACATTTACTATTTATAACATATTTGTATGAAAATTCTTGAAATCATAATTAATAGTAATTATTAACCATACTTCAATTAATAAAAAATTATTATCAATGTATACTCTCTTGAAAAATATTAGTTTGATATATAAAATTAATGATATTAAATCTATGATTTCTTCTTGGTGTTTTATTTCAAATACAAACTCACAAATACAATCATCATCTAAAAAAAAACACACAAAGTTCTATAATATAATAGTGTATAATTTTTTATGATATTTTACTATCATATCAAAAAATCTAATACGGAGTACCAAATATCAAATCAAGTACATTAAATGACCAAGATGAAATAAAATGATTAACCCGTACTTAATATTTATATATACAAAAATTATATATTAGTGTAAATTAAATATACCCCCTTTTATAACACTATTTTTTAAAATAACCCTTTCATCTGTTTTTTAATTATACATTGGAAGTAAACATATATAAGGTGCTGATACAAATAAATATATGTATGAGAGTTTTTAATAAATAATAAATACATACCTCTTTATGAATCAAAACCATATTTGTATCGACCCGTATTTTTTTGTGCTTAATACATCACATAGATATGTGCTGCAATTTTTAAATCACTTTTAATATAATTGAACTCATGGGTAAAAGAGTAATATCTGTATTATGTACTAAACAATGAGTAAAATAAAGTCAACAGTTAAAATTTAACTTATGAATAAAAATAAAACAGTAATGGTTGAGAATTTCACCTTGAGCTTGATAATATGCAATACGAATCTTTTAATTTTATTAGCATGAATCTTCTAATATGATTCGAAATTTTTATTTATTTCTTTTCTCAAGAGTTCTCCAATTTATATGAAGATGTGGGTGTCTTATAAAAAATAATATTAAATACTTAGTTTTCCTAATAGGAGTTATAATATTTTTAGGTAAGTTTTTATTTAAATGATACAGATAATTAGTTGTTTTGAATAACACTAATAATTATAGAATTAAATGCTAAATTTTCTAAATGTAACCTAACTAACTTAATTTTCATTAAATAAAATATATTACTTTCAAAAAAAAATTATTTTATTTTATTTTTATTGTTCACACCTTCCAAATATAATGTATCTATTTTTTCAATTTTAATTTGGAAATATAGATTGTTTGTTAAAATATTTGATTTGATATTTTTAAGTATTTTGAATTTGTTTAAGGTAAGAATCCTAATAATATTAAATATCCAATTATATTAAGATTAATAAGCTTTATTATATTAATATAATAATTTATATTATACTTCCTCCATTCTATTCAACTCTATACATTTGCTTTTTGCACATACGTCGATGCACGTTTTCTTTTGTTTATATCTTTAGTTACATAATTCTGAAAAATATGATATTTGAATATTAATAATGCTCTCGAAAAGACAATTAAAACAAGATCTCACATGACTATTTTTTATTTCATATATTAGACGATATATCGAAGATTCTCCTAACTTTTGAATAGTGTACAAAAAGTAAATGTATAGAATTGAATGAAATGGAGGAAGTATATATGTTAAAATAATAATTTTTTTATCAACCAATTATATTTTGACAAATGTCGACCATAGAGACTATGGTTTCGACTTTATATATATATATATATATATATATATATATATATATAGAGAAAAGTTATATAGAGTCCAAGTTTTCTATAGAGTCCTAGAGTCCTATTATAAACCGTTGGATTAAAGCAAGATGAATGGCTTAGATTGAAAGTTGGATAATTAAATAAAAGGTAATTAAAAAAAAAAAAAACCAATAGGAAATTTAGGGCGTTTTACAAGGTAATTGATTACTGACAATTTGTTTCCCAAGAATCTTTTCTTATTATTTGCTTCATCTTTTATTTTATTTTTTGAATTTCAATCTCATCTCCTGCCTTTTCATATTTTCTTCCTCTTTTCTACTGGTTTTCAGAGATTGATTTGTTTTCATTCACATTTCATCCAATTTCATAAAACCAATTGAAAGAAGGCCGAGTTTGTTTAAAAGATGAAGAACTTACAAATTGTAATTTTAATGATGGTAAGTTGTTTGTTAATGGTGGATTGTTGTCTATTTAAATTTTAATTTAAATTTGTTATTATACATTTTTAAAAAATTCAGGATTTTGTGTCATTCAATTTGTTATTTGAAAAGGAAGAAACTTTAAATGTATTCGATAAATTAGTAATCTTTGACTAAAATAGAGGAAACTAAAACTTGTTTTTGGTTTTTCTGGTGTTTACAATAGGGAAGGGCATTATAAAACGAGAAAAAACAGTGGCGGAAGACAACGGTGCAGAGAAGAGCGACATGAGAATAAAAGTTCGTGAAATCGGAAGACAGGTGGTTAGTATTTTAAAAATATATGTTAAAATTTCATTTTTTGGTGTTGAAATTTCATATTTCGTTTAAGGTTTTGACAGATTTTGTTTTCCTTTTTTCTTTCCCAATAATTGTTGTATTTGACAGATTTTGTTTTCTTTTTTCTTTCACAACCATGAACTTGTTTCAGTCCATGATGAGGAATTTCAGCAACTTTCATCAACCTGACTAATTATCACAATTCGTTCATGACATTTTGATTGTCTCGAATATAAGGGTTAGTAGTTACCAATTCTTTTTTTATCTGTTGAAATGCTTTATTTGTTTCTTGGAATTTCATTTAACTGAATGGGTCGTTGAGTGGAGAGTTAGCTCTGAATTTGGAGATTTAAAAAATCTGATGAGATCTTTGGTTTGGTAATAGGAATTTCAAATTCAAAATTAACGATTTAAAAAATCTAAAAGGTATTTATGATGTTGGTGTTTCAAATTTTCGTTTGAAATCTTAATTATGGTGCCTGGAATTTCGTTTTTATTTTATTTTATGAAATATATGAGTTAGTGCATGGATTTGATATCAAATGCTGATTCTAATAGAAAGTTTTTTTGTGAAATTAGAGTAATATCAGTTGTAGCTGTTGTATGTTGGAACATTACCTTCTTCTGTTGAAATTTTATAATTTATTATTGAAATTTCAAAAAATCCTGTTGGTATTTCATTTTAACTGTTAAATGAAAATTTCCTTGGCAGCTTAATATCGGTGCTACAAAGACGTATAGAATGATCAAAGAACATGTAAACGGGTTCGTAAACATAGGGGCAACGCTCAACCAGTTTAAAAATTTCCAGCGAGACATGAAATGTTTCATTCACGAGAAAGATGGGCAATTGTTCATTGACCGGTTTAAAAGTATGGCGGAGAACAAATCCGGTTTTTTCTTTGATTACGATGTTGATGCTGATTGTCCATTCCCTTTTGTGGAAGATTAGTGGATATTTTCTGTTATTGAAATTGTACTTTGTAAAGTTGAATTCTTAAAAAGTTTGTTACAATTCTTTTTTTTTAATGTTGAAATTTCATTTAATGTAGAGATGTTTTTTAGACAGTAGGAGTTATCAGATATTACTCCATAAGTGTTTAGTTTTCAGAAATTAGTAGTTACAAGTGGTAGTATTTTTATTTGTGATTGGAATTCTAAAAAAGTTTGTTAAAATTCTTTTTTTATTGTCGAAATTTCATTTACTGTAAGATGCTTTTTTATACTGAAGAAGTTAAAGAAAATTACTCACTAAAGTGTGTAGATTTCAAAAATTAGTAGATTATTGAAATCTGAAATTGGTTTTTTTTAAAAACTGTTAAAATCTCAAATCAATGTGTTGAAATTCTGAATTTGGTAGCATATTTGAAGATAAGTGAATATTTTCTGTTAATGAAATTGTACTTTGGGAAGTTGAGTTTGGAATTCTTAAAAAGTTTGTTATAATTCTTTTTTTTGTTGTTGAAATTTCATTTCCTGTTAATGTTTTTTAGACTGTTAGATGTTATTAAAAATTAGTAGAGTAACAGGTGAAAGTAGTTTAACAAAAAACTATCAAAATCTCAATTCAACGTGTTGAAATACTGAATTAGCTAGCATATTTGAATTCAAGAGGTAAAGTAGAATACAAAATCTTTAATGTTAAAATTGAAAAATAATAATAGTAGATAGAAAATTTAATATTGGTCATTTACAAATTAGAATACAACCAAAGTACATATCAAAGTACAAACCAATGTAAAAATGAATACAAATTAAGCGGTTTAAGCTCCTTCCATAGGTCAGATTTAGTTTTAACAAAGTTGGATACATTTTCAAGTAAACGGCCGCGCTTCAAGTTGCAGTCGGCTAGTAGTTGGGCTGCAGCTAATTGGCAACAAGGTAACAATATTTCTTTGACACTATGTTCAGCTCATCAATGGCACCTCGTTCATAAAGAAGCACGTGCATCATAATAAACAAGGCAGATTCTTTGTCATTTGGGTCGTCATCTATCCAATTCAATTTCAGAAAACGCGGCTCAAAATTTGAAAGCTCAACAACCGCATTCTGTTGAATGTACAAGTACAACTCATGAACCTCCTACAAACATAACGTGAGAGACACAAATTTCAGTCACGGAAAAACTTGCAACATGTTAAAAGAAAAAAAAAAAGGGAATTGTAATCACATAATGTGAAATTCTAGTATGAAAAAAGAGAATTATAAACAGATAATCAGTTTCTCTTATAAACACAAAAAATGAAATTCCAACACCAAAATAACGAATTATAAACACAAAATATGAAATTCCAATTTCACGAACAGAATAATAAACACAATTAATGAACCACCTACAAACATAACGTAAGAGAAACAAATTACATTGACAGAAAAACTTGAAACAATTTTAGGGTTTTCAATAACAAACTACCACAAAAAATAAGAAAAAAAGGCAAAATGCACAAAATACATCAAGAACAAACCCTAAAAATCGAACCTTTAACATAAAACTTTCAACCGAATTTTAGGGTTTTCAATATTTAAACTGAAATGCAACAGAAAACAAAGAAACCCCCAAATTTATGTGTGAAATTAACAGAAGAACTCTAATAAATGAAGAATAAAACCTAAAAATTAATACTTGAACTAAAATGGAACAATGGCAGAAGAAAATCAAACCAATGAAGAAGGCAAGAAAAAAAAAATCTGAATTGGATGAATAATACAAAAAAATCAGAAAAGATAATGGAGATAATGAATAGTGGGAAAAAAAATCAAAAAGTAAAATATGAATAATTGAAATAAAATCAGAAAATAGAATGAAGGATATGAATAATTGAAAAACTAAAAAAGATGAAGAATTATAACATCAGAAAAAATTAGACAAAAAAGTTAAACAATGACAATTTGAAACTGAAAAAATGAAGGAACGAATTTTACCTTTACTGATGATTTAGGGCGAAAACAAAGAACATAGATGGACAATGAAGAAGATGATGACAAAAATAAGATGAAACCAGTTGAACAATGACGAGGAAGATGAAGTGGTTAAGAGGAAAATGAGAAGGATGTTGAAAATTTAGAAAATTGAAAATGTTTGGGAAGAGTGATTTGTGTCTGATGCTTTTTGGGTTCCTGTGAACCTATTTTCTTTTTTTCTTTTTAGTTAATTTTTTTTTTTTTTTTTATTTTTTTTTTTATTTTTTTTTGGTATTTGTTTGCTGAATCTTGACCATTGATTATTTTCAATCCAATGGCTACCATTAGAACTCTAGGACTCTCCCTTCACCTATGGACTCTAAAGAACCTAATTCTATATATATATATATATATATATATATAAGATTAAATTAGATAATAAATTTATTTAATTTTGATATTTCTCTTATAGAAATACTATAATATGCGTTCCTCATTGATTTATTTTTCCCAAAAAAGGGTTTAGGGTTTTTATTGTACCCTAAACCCTTTTCCGGGATGTTCTGGCGGCTTCGCCGCCGAATCCGAACCAAAAGATAACCTACATAAAATTGGTGAACCCGTTTGGGTGATGGATGAAAAGAAATTTTTTATTTTATGCAAATAATGTGATAAAAATCGAGTAACTCTAGGATAGAGTTACTCTAGAGTCTAGAGGATCTCTACGCTTTTTAAATAGAGGTAAAAACCGAGATTTTTAGATGAGAAACCTCTTTTGAATAGAGGTAACAAACCACCAATGAGAAATTTTAAAATACCCACTATGATAAAATAGGGAGTAGAAGAATATATTTAGCCAAATGTTTTTTGCAGTCGACTAATTACTTCGTGCAGTCGGCTTTTTTTACTAATTACTCTTAGCGATTTTTATTAATATTTTTTTTTATGTTAGTAATATAATTTATAAAGTTTTGAATTATATTTTTTAACATTTTGATATTTTCACGAAATTTGTAAATTTTATTGTCGTTAAATTTAGGTACATGTTTAACTTTTTTAGTTACGCTTAACAAATTTAAATGCCGACTTTTGTATTGTTGATTACTTAATATCAACCAAAATAACTGTATTAGCAAAATTGATAAGGAATTATAAAACGTAATTTTTGTAGTGAAAAATTATACTCCCTCTGTCTCAGTCATTTGTTTACAGTTTGACTTTTTTCCCCTCACAAAAAATTCAAACTGTAAACAATTCATTGAAACACAGGGAATAATAAAAATATAAACTAAACTATATTACATAAAATGAAAAGAAAAAATTAGAAAATGAAAATTTTAATTATCGAGATTTGAACCCACAACCTTAAATTTAAAAATTAATCTCCTGACCATTACACATTTACACTACCACAATTTCAATACTCCATTTAACAATGATATTAATGTATTTTTTTTCAAAATAAAAAAAAAAAAAAAAAAAAAAAAAAAAAAAAAAAAAAAAAAAAAGACCTGTGCATGGTAGTTCGCGTGGGCACTCCGCGCCATGTGTGGGAAATTGGAGGGGGTTGGTCCGGAGTTAAGGTCAACATAAGGACCTCAACTATGTGATTTATTGCACTTAAAGACCTCAACTTTAAGATTTTTCAGTTAAGGCACTCCTTTAACATTTTCCATTGAACTTACCTACATGGGAGTAATAAACCCACTAAATTTGTCGCCATTTGCAATTTTGCATCTCTTATTATAATGGTTTTTAGTTTTCAAATTTAATTTTATAATGAATTGTATCCATGACTTTAAAATTCGTATGAAAAATATTGAAAAGACAAAGCCTAACATTTTACATGTAAATATAACATAAAATTAAACTTGAATTTAATTAGTACAAAAAGGCTCGACCCAAACAACTTTGTCAATTAAAAATGAAATGCTATATTCTTTATAAATTTCTAATTCAATAAATATATACGTAGAGAGAAACATATAATCTGTAAAATACTTCACAACGTGTTTGAATATATAAAAATATACTCCACACTTAACCTAAACTATTTATGTATGTCTCATGTGATATAAAATCCAAACATCACAAAAATAATATCATTAAATTTTTGCGAATTCTTTTTCATGAGTATACATATAATGATATAAAATTGAATATTTTAAGAAGTATTAAAGAGAGAAACGAGTGTATTAAAAATGTTTTAGAAAATAATATTGATGAATGAAGTGAATTTATTATTTCCCTTCGATGACATTTAGGTAGAGTTAAAAAAACCTCACATGAAAAAATAAAAATGGGAAATATTACTCTGTATTTGATTACCTTTGTCCCAAAATAAGTATGCTCTATGGATTATAATATTTTTTTTTCCAAAAATTGCCAAATCAATATTCTAATTCATATATTAGTATTATAAAATGTCATTTCATGCTTCATTTTTTACATGCACATGCGATAGGGGTCGTTTGGTTCAATGCGTGAAAATAAATCTCTTGTAAACATTAAAATCACGTGAATTGCAAAAAATTGTTGAATTGTTGATTGACATGATGGAAGTAACTTCATACATGAAGGAACTTCCCATATGAAGTTTTAATTCCCATAAATTTACAGGTTAACCAACAATCCTTATATATGAGTCTTAAATGTAACATAAAATACCATTAATTTCTGTAAATTAAAAATCAACTTGCGACTATTATTTTGACTTTTTTTTTTCTTTGCTAATTCCTCTTAACTTAGTGAAGGCGTGAATTATGGTGAACTTTAACGGAAAATGTTAACATAGTGTCTTAACTGGAAAATCTTAAAGTTAAGGTCCTTGTATGGAAAAAATCACATAGTTTAGGTCCTTATATTGACCTTAACTCGGTTGGTCCGTGATGTGCAATTTTGTAATTTTTTTATTTTTTTTTATTTTTAATGTATCTTATTTTTTTGTTTACAATTTTTTTAAAATTATTTGATTGTCGATTTTTTTTATAAATGTCTAAACTTTTTTAAAACGTTAATTTTAAATTGATGCGAGTTTAAAAAGATTACATGAATTTTTCTTGAATATTTTTGTATTGATGTAAGATTTTTTTTATTTTGTCGATTTTTAAATTTATCAAAAAATAATTTTTTGAACTTTAAATCTATTGAAATCATATTATAGACCTATAAATTAATCAAAATGTTATAAATGTTAATTATAATTAGTTAATTAAATGTCGACTGCGCGAAGTAAAAAAATACCGACTGCAGAAAGTACATCCCTATATTTACTCAACGGCTAACAATAAAGTTGGATTAAATTAATACTCTCTCCTTTTTATTAGAATAGCCTAGACCTGTCAAAATTCGACCCGACCCGCAAATCCGACCTGAACCGACCCTTTTTTTAGGGTCAAGACCCGTAAATTTTGACCCGTGACCCGAAATGAACCGTTAATTTAGGGTCAAGACCCGACCCGACCCGTTCGACCCGATGGGTCAAGTGTAATTTCATGTAGAAAGACTTTTTCAACCTATAAATTAATATTTCATGAAAAAAAATAATTTAATATTAGTAATAATTATAACCTCAATATTATAAGTTGGAATATTAAAATGAAATTGAAAATTAAGATTGAAATATTATAATTATATTCATAAATAGACTATTTTAGTTTTATAAATTACAAGAATTAATAAATATCAATTTTAGTAATACTATGTACAAATAAAATTGTAGACAATGTAAAATAACAATAAAATAATTATTTATAATTAAAAACATAATAAATAAAATTATAAAAAGGTGCGAAAAACGTATTTTTGACCCGAAATCGACCCGACCCAAACCCGACCCGATCCATATTTGAGCCGAACCCGTATTGACCCGACCCGTATAACCCGACCCCGAACCCGACCCGTTTGACAGGTCTAGAATAGCCTCATGGTCCAACTTTTCTCTCACAAAAAGTTGGCCCACGGGGCTTATATGATGAAATAGAGGGAGTAGTACTGGTTGAACAATTATACCGGATATACAATACTCCGTAAGAGAATAGAAAGGAGAAATTATAAGAAAGGAGAAGAGATTGTGTTGTGTTGTTTGCTGGAAAAAAAACTTGGGATTTATAATACCTAATGCATGTGTACGCATTTATTGAACAAAAAAAGTTTCATATTTGGCTGTTTGCATGGAGGAAATCACAGAATATTATTGGGATTTGGGAATATAAAACATTTACGAAATGAGTTAAGGGTAAGATAAGGACCCCAACTTTGCAATTTTTTTCAGTTAAGGATCTTAACATTTAAATTTTACAGTTAAGGATCTCAACACTAACACCGTTAACTTTCAATATAAACCAATACTCATTAACTTAAAATAAATTTTGACAATTGATATTCATTATTATTCTAAACTATCAAAACTAAAAAACGTACTCCATAATCCATAATCTGTAATAAGTTACGATAAACCAAATTAAGTCACAAATAATTAATCTGTAACATATAGCAAAAAAGACTAAAAATGTCAAAAATTAATCTGATTTCAACTTACAAAATAAAATTTTAATCTGTAACATATAGCAAAAAAGACTAAAAATGTCAAAAATTAATCTGATTTCAACTTACAAAATAAAATTTTATTTTCATTTCACTCGTAGCATATATCCATAATCCATAATCTGTAATAAGTTACGATAAACCAAATTAAGTCACAAATAATTACACATACTCACACTATTGTGTATGCTCCAATCCATATAGCATAATTAAACATCTACCGAATTTAATTAACATAATAAATATACAATATTTTACAGCACCTAAGTATACAAAATTGACGATGATATATAACCTTATATGTACGTGAAAAAGTCAATAAAGCAACATTGTGATACTCCGTAAATTAGGACCTGAAATCAAACTAATTTACACAATTAGATCAAAATCAAACAGAATGAAATTAAATGTTCCAAAAAGTTAGCATCATACACTAACATACAGAGTAATAAATTAGGACAGAATAATTTCACGACGAGAAGTGTTAGCAAATTTAGAAAACTAAGCATCTACTTGTGAGTAAGTCTATTATAAGAAGCTTTGACACGTACAACGAGTAATCTACTACTGAAATGTGACCATTTAAACGCTTAAAATGACTATTTTAATGCTTAATATAACCACATTTTGAGGTTATAAATGGGCAAATTAATCGTAAAGTAGTCACATTAGGAGATAAAATGATGACATTTCAATTACAGTAGTCCATCGTACATGTAAAATATATGTAAAATCGTTTTATATTAAACTTTGCCTTCACTTGCGGTTTAGATGAAAATTAAAGTAGCCCAAGCTACCCAAACGTGATGGAGAAGACAAAATTTTATTTTCTCAAAGGATATTTTGTGGGTTTGTCTAATTTTGATTTGAAATCCAAGGCACGTTGTTTTTTGGTTTCCAATTATTGGTGAGACCAGCAATATTTGTGTGCAAATAAGGTAACGGTGTTAATTTGAGTTCCTTAACTGTAAACTTTAAATGTTTAGATCCTTAACTGGAAAAAACTGTAAAGTTGAGGTCCTTGTCTTACCCTTAACTCTTTACGAAATTGTTGTATAAGGTCTTAACCAAAGGTCATGACCTTAGGGGTATATGATATGAATATTCATTTAGAAAACTTATAATTTTACCATTAAAATGAGCATCGTTAAATTGAATAATTATCAGAGTCCAATATGACAATCATCATTGTAAGATCGCCTCGGCTAAAATTAGATGCATTGTGGCGAGTAATTTGTTTTGGATCGTACGACTGACTCTATTATTTTATAATTTCTATACAAATAGGTATGGGCAAGACAACATTAGCAAGACATGTGTATGATCATGAGAAAATTGGTAATCATTTTGGTAAGAAGATATGGTTATGTGTGTCCGAAGATTTCAATGTTATCAGACTATTGAATAAGATGATTGAGTCAGTTACATCAAGTAAATCAGAGCTGTCAAATACGGATGCCATCCTAAGAAAATTGCAAGAAGAATTGAATGGAAAGAAATTATTGCTTGTATTGGATGATGTGTGGAATGATAATGAAGACCTATGGGGTTCGTTAAAAGGGATGTTGCACAAAGTATCAATTGCCTCGGGAAGTGTGATTTTGACTACTACTCGTAGTGTTGAAGTTGCACAGGCTGCAAGAACGGTATTTAACGTTCCACTAGAAGGATTGTCAAGTGACGAGAGTTGGTCTCTACTTCGCCAAATTGTTTTTATTGACGATACTCGTCAATGCTTTTCACATCTGGAGGAAGTCGGTAGAAGGATTGCTGTTAAGAAGTGTAAGGGTGTTCCTTTAGCGATTAAAGTCATCGGAGGATTACTTAAGTCGAAGCCAGATTATGAATGGCCCGACATAGAGTCAAGCGAGATATGGGATTTGCCACAGGGTCAACACAAAATACTTCCATCGTTGTTGTTGAGTTTTAACCATTTACCTTATCCATCGTTAAAGCAATGTTTTGCCTTTTGTGGATTGCTTAATAAAGGTTATTACATGCACAAGAGCGAGTTAATTGGTTTTTGGTTATCTCAGGGTTACCTTCATGACAGCGGAAATAGAAATATGACCACCATGGAAATTGGCGAGGAATATCTGAATATTTTACTTAGCAATTCACTGCTAGAAGCATTTGTGCCAAAAGGGCGTGAAAGTGTATGCTACAAGATGCACGATTTGATCATTGATCTTGCAGTTTTTGTTTGTGGGAAAGACTTGATCTTGGACGCAAAAGAACTGCGTGAAAGTGGTGGTAGATGTAGACATCTACTATATCGCTGTGTAGAAAACACAATCAAAACAGATTTTCCTCCTGTAAATGCTCTTATAGGGCTTCGAACAATACTCTTTAAGGGTCCTAGTGTGCCCTTGCAATTGTTGATACACACAAGAGATTTGCGCACATTGTGCCTTGACCGTACTAGCATATCAGAGGTACCTCAAGTTATCAGTGAGTTGAAACATTTGAGATATCTGGATTTGTCATACAATCCAATCAGTACACTACCGGAATCTATTGGTAAGCTCTACCAACTTCAGACGCTGATACTCCAAGGCTGCACAAACATGGAGAAGCTACCCAAAGTAGTGAATCAGTTGGTGAACTTGAGACACATCTCCACAACAGCTCCCATGTCTGCCTGTAAAGGACTGCAGAATTTAACTAACCTACAAAGCTTACCTTGTCTTTCATTGAATAACGATGAAGATGGGTGGAACATTGATGAGCTTGGACATTTACGTGATCTCAGGAACGATATTCATATTCAGGGTCTTGAGTGTGTGAAAGACAAGGAGCAAGCAGAGAGGGCTGACATTGCTGGGAAGACTAATGTCTTAAATTTAACTCTGCGTTGGGTGGAGGGAAGAGAAGAATACCTTGCTGGCATTCCATTTCAAGCTTCAATCAATAATAGTGACAGTTTTAGTGATGGGGATATTCTTGAAGGTCTTGAACCTCACCCTAACATAGCATTACTAGAAGTACACAACTTCATGGGTTTGCAATTTCCGGCATGGATCAAGGAAATGGTAGTTCGAACAAGAGGGCTAAGCAATACTCAGGGTCAGGGGCAACTTAACAATCTAACGAAGATTAAACTATTGGGCTGCAATCGATGTCAAACACTTCCGAAGTTAGGGCAGTTACCGTCACTCAAGTGTTTAATTATAAGTGGACTCTGTGTAGATTCCATTGGCATGGAGTTTTACGGCGGTGATATGCTGGAAGTGATATCATTCAAGTGCCTTGAAGAGCTTGAGATTTCTGGATTTAGCAGGCTCATCACATGGATGCAACCACCCAAAGCTGCATTTCCTAATCTCGAAACTCTGCGCATTAAAGATTGTAGTCTGCTGAAATCAGTGCCAGCATTGGAAACGGAATCCCTAGTGACCCTAGAACTTAGAAAACTTTATAGCATGGAGTGCTTGGATATCATCAGATGTAGTTCGGGTCTCACTTCTTTCATCATGGACACGCTACCCAAAATCGTGAGCCTACCTGAGGAGCTAGCAAATTGTACTAAGCTCCAAACATTACATGTCAATGGTTGTGACAAGTTGTCGCGTATGCCAGATGGGTTAGATTCCCTTGTCTGTCTCAAATCAATCAGTGTTAGGTATTGTGAAGTCATTGAGTTTGTTATGGATGATCTTCTCCCTCTCCGATCTTCACTCCGTTCCTTTGAAATTTATGGATGCCCAAGGTTTAGAAAGATCCCAAATGGCCTCGGAGAATGCTCATTGCTGGAGTCCCTCTGGTTACACATGTGTCCAATGATTGAGGGTTCACCAACAGAAATCAGCAAGTTTCGACAACTTAAGGATTTGAGGATTAAATATAGGTCAGCAGAGCATCTAAGATCTGTGTTGGAGTCTGCCAAAGGTCACCGACATCTGAAGTGCGTTCGGATTGAAGGGTTTGTAAACGATGTTGAAATGGAAAACTACTTCTCTGATATCACCCCTTTCCGCTGTCTCCCATCTTTAACACAGCTAGTGTTGTGTGGACAACCAAATATAAAGGCTCTTCCGGAACAACTTGGCCACCTCACTCAAATTAGAAGTCTCGGTATACAGCAATTTGACAACCTAGAAAAAATTCCAGAATGGATTTTCAATAACTCGTCTCTCTGCTATTTACAATTATATAACTGCAAGAATTTGAAATACCTACCCTCCAAAGAGGTTTTGAAAAGGCTAGTTTATTTGGAAATTTGGGATTGCCCGCTGTTGGCGAGAAGATGCACCAAGGATGTGGGCCCAGAATGGCAAAATATCTCACTCATCCAAGAAATAAAAATTCAAGCTCTTTTTTAGGGATAGTAATTCAGCCTCCCAAGTGTAAGTTTCTGAACCTCTTTAATTTAATTTCTTTATGTTCATTCCAAATATTACCCCCTCCATCTCAAATTAATTGTGTTACTTCTATCAAAAAAAAAAAAAAAAAAAAAAAAAAAACAAGAATTTTGAATTGAGTGTCCCTTTATATTTATACTCCTTCCATCCCCAAATGAGTATCCCCTTTTACATAAACCATATAGATTTAGGACTTTAGAGAAAAAATCATATCTTTTACTATACTAAAAGGCAGTTCACGCTTATGTCATCACTGCCACATGTCAGAAATCTGTGAACTTTTTTCCCGCCAATTACAAATGATGATGTCATAAATTGGTAAACAATAATTAAAAAAAAATATACTCCGTAATATACTCTATATATATTAAAAATATAGTCCTACAATCTTAAATGTTATTTTTGTCAAGAACATTCAATTTAAGAATATTGTTATATTATAATAATTATATCCCTAAAATTTTGCATGCTAATTAAGTCAATATTATTAATATTAAAAACTACAATTAAGCCTGAACTATAATTAAACCTGTCAAATTTACCCTTGCTCCATACATAATTTATGTAAGGTAGCTAGAAATCTAGAATGAACTTTTCTATCATTTTTTTTTTAAATTTTCCGTTTTTTATTTTTTCGAGCAAGTCCTATTTTCTTCCCTCGCTAGGTTTGTTTGGTAGGGTTCTTTTACGTCTTTAGTACTTCGTTAATGTTTGAGTTATTAGACAATTTTAACCCACCGAAAAAATCTTGTGTTTTACGAAGTACTCTTTATGTACGCGGTATTACTTGTGTAATTGTTAAACACTTTGACGTACGGAGTATTGGTAGGTGTTCACTTTTACTTATTATGATTAGTAATTTTAAAGTTATTCTCATTATTTGTATCCTATCTAACAACAACTTATTTTTTATTTTATTTTCATTAAAATCAACTTTTGGACAACTATTATTGCTCTTACTCTTAAGGATTTTAAGAAATTTTTAAAACTTATTCAATAAGTAAACAAAAATAATCTAATATACAAATATCTAATAACAATGTCATTTCGACTTCACTATCACATTTTAAAACTTATTCAATAATCTAATATACAAATATCTATATCAACCGTGCATCGCACGGGTGCTCAACTAGTATATTCCTTAATTTCCACAATTTTACCCTTATTTGAAACATTGGTGAGTAGTTAGCTTCATACATAAACACAATTAGAATGGGGGTAAATGTAGTAATTTTGACAAGGGGGATCGGACTTAATTTGAGATTTTTGGAAAAACATGAGCGGACACCTACTTTTTGATAGATTTTAGAATAGGAGGGTATTTCATAAACGTACTTTGTATTATTGATAAACTTGATTGATACGAATACATAAAGACGGTACTTATAGTACTAGCACATACCTTATCCTAGATCTAACTTATTCCATAAGAAAATAATATTTTCCGTATTTCTTTAATAATACTATTATGGTATATTCCACTAATATACCATATATCTTATTTCCTTCCTAATACCCTCCCTCAAACTTATGGTAATTTGCAAAAATTTCCATGAGTTTGCAACTAAAAGAACCAAAATACAATAAATAATTATTAAGGAAAAAAAAAATGTCAACTTTTCTCCGGTCTTCATTATCTTCTTCTTCATCGGTGCGTAAACGACCCGCCGGCCATGATAGTTGCGTAACCGACTCGCCAGTCAAGATAAGTGCGTAACTCGCCAGTACATACGGTGGGTAACAACCTACCCAATTCGAGGGGTAACCATCTACCCTCTCAATTTAATACGTGCGTACCTCGCCAGGACATACGAATATACGAGGGATAACAACCTATCCACTCATATAAAGAAACTCTTGTCTTACGACAATGTCCTCGTCTCACGACACAAGGAGAGCCGGAAACAATGGAGTGGATCAAAACCCTCCACTACTTTGTACTACTACCGCATGATAGCAACATACCCTAAAGTTACAGAATTGTTGTTGAATACGAACATTACTACGTACTTCCACATGCCAAATCAAGCTAAGGATACTTTTTTTTTTTTTTTTTTTTTTTTTTTTTTTTAAGATTAAAGATAAATTTGACAGTAATAACGAAATCCCGCCGGTAGGTTTCTTACGACATTATTAACCTACCGGCGAGGTAGCGGAAGCGTTTTTGTAGAGACCTCAGGAAAGAGGCTTTGATACCATGATAGATTTTAGAATAGGAGGGTATTTCATATACGTACTTTGTATTATTGATAAACTTGATTGATACGAATACATAAAGACGGTACTTATAGTTATAGTACTAGCACATACCTTATCCTAGATCTAACTTATTCCATAAGAAAATAATATTTTCCGTATTTCTTTAATAATACTATTATGGTATATTCCACTAATATACCATATATCTTATTTCCTTCCTAATATTTGGGATGGAGGGATTAGTACGTACGTATTAACAAATGATTTTTAATATTTTTCATTTCGGTTATCATTCCTCAAGTCTATCCATAATGAGAACGGGGACACTTTATTTGTAAGGATTAAACTATGTTGCTTCGGTTTTATTCAGTTTTTGACGTCTTTGCGTTAAAAAAAGCACTCATGGAAAGGCACAAAAATAGGAGAGAACTCAAAGAATCTATGTAAATGTTTCGACTATCATGAATTATCGTGGGACGACAGGTGTTTAATGTTTGTACACCCTTTTATGGCTACACACTAAACGTCAAAACCAGTAGTGAACGGCAGTTTGCGCCTCATACTGTCTTCTTGGGTGTTCTGACGCAAAACTCTGCTCTTCGCGACTGTTTCCAACGTTGTTTAATTGATTCTTGTGCAGGCATGTGTATTTTCTTTTCTTTTTCCAGTATTATGGAGTATTACAGAGTTGCAATTTCTGTGTATATTTTTCGTGCGATTTCATTGCTCTTGTAAAACGGTGGATTTTCATTTCATTAAAGTTTTTCTTACTCACTTGGATCTGCTGTTGCAGGTTCAAAATTTCTTAGTAAACTCGGTTTCTTTACATGTTGACTAGCTTGAACGTTTTCCTCGACAAAGTCGAAGCTTAAACTTTATCTACAAAGAAATGTCTTGTGCCGCGGCCGAGTGTCGTTTCAGATTTTATAGCCAACTTTTATTTATTTGAACTCGAGATCAGGGTGCTATCAAGCTAAGAAAATCCTTCGGTTGACTAGTGTGAGCTTTTTTCCGATAGAGTTCAACTCCAAAGTTTTTAGATAAAAGAAACGTTTTCAGCTGTGGCTGAGCCGCGGTTCAGCTTTTATAGCCAACATCGAGTCCATCCAAACTCCAGCTCAAACTGTACGGTTGCACTTAGCCTACACTTCCTCGATTGTCTATTTCACGAGATCTATAGTATACTCCGTCTTTTCTTTAAAGTGACATCAACAAGTAGTTGACTATTAGGATAATATGAACTGAATATAGTTATGTCCTAGATATTAATACTCTATAGTATTTAGTTTAAAAATGAATGTCGATTTCTAGAATACTTTTCTACATGTATATATATCATGAACATCAACCATATAAAACTTCTGTTATTATGAAACATACTCCGTATGACTCTATATCTTAACAGTCATGACCAATTATTCGCGAATTAAATAAATACTACGGAGTATTATTTAATCCTTTTTTTTTTTAATAGGATAAAATTCTAACATCGTTTAGAGCATATTCATATTAAAATTTTACAAATTTTCATTTAAACGGGATATATTCATCTTAATTTAAGATCGGTTAATATTCAGAATTACAGATCAGCAAAAGTCAAAAAGAAATAGTCATGTTATCGAGTGTGATGTTATTTAATCCGCTTTAAGTTTTAGAGGGGTGCATGATATGAAATCCACGGACAAAAAAGCAGCCCAAGCCCAACTTAGGTGGCCCAAATAAAAAAGAATTTTTAAAAAAAAAAAAAAAAAACTCTAAGTGATGTAAAGTGAAGAAATGATGTCAACAATGGCGACAAATTTCATCTCTTCTGTGATCTTCGTCAGTAATTATTTTCACAATTTTGCTGAGGTCAGTAAAAATCTCCACACAATTCGTTCGTAATTAATAGTCCTTATTTTACTCAAAAAAAAAAAAAAAAAAAAAAAAAAATTAATACTCCTTATTAATTTGCTAACTAATAATTGTTGTAGTTATATTTTTAAGAGGAAATTATGAAGCTTTCATCTTCTAATTTTTAGGTTAATTATTGAAACTTTAGAACATGCATGTTTCCTGTACTTGACTGTCATTTATAGTTATTACACCTCCGTTCCATTTTCTGAGATTGCATTGAAAATTTCAAGTGATTTGTGCCTTTTTAAGGGAAGTTAAATTATGTATTGATGCTTTAAATAGCAATATTAAACTATCTTGAAGTCGTCCTCACGTGAGAATTCGTTAACTTCGAAGGCGTGAAGGTCGTATCGAATAAAGTGATTTTGTCATTCGGTTTCGAATTTTGACCGAGTTAAATTGGATGGGTATCATGCTGGATAGCGTTAGTTTCAAATTTCGGTTGGATTTAATTCATGATTGTTTCGATTACTAGTCGTTCGTGCTAATTAACAAAAGCAAGGGTTAGGTCAAATTACCGTTGATGTCGTGTCGAAATTTCAATTACGAAAGAGCTGCAGAAATCATATTCATTTTACTCTTAACATAACCAATCTAGTATCAAATGAGTAGTTTGATCCGTGCTTATAGTTTTTAGCTTGATGTCTTTCGAGAAGTTTGATATCTCATTATGTGCTATGATATTCATATAGGAATCACTGGTTATATTAGTTTCAAGCACTGGTGTTGAGCTCATCCTGAGGAGTCGTTGTTTTCAGACGGTAAAATGTCGAGACAAACAGAATGCAGTCAGTTTGCTGCTTCAACAATGAGCCAATACAGGTTTGTCGATTGTACCTTATTTCCGTTCTATTTACTGCCTGTTTTGTTGGGTCAATTTTCTGAAGTTGTTTTCATAGAATTGTGTGGTGGTTTTATAATTTGTACAGACTTGTTAATTGATCGTTTTGCTTTTAATCCTGGTAATATATATCCCAAACCAGTACATTCAAAATGTGAAAACTCATCATCTGATACTTTTGTTAATACGTTAGATACTCTAATCCTGAGTATAACTGCTAGAGGTTTAATGAAATGGTTGCTTTGAAAACCTGTGCGATTATCAATCTGAATGCAGACCTTGTTTGTATTATCGAATCGAATTTGGAAATAGTGGAGTACATGAATAGAGGCTTGTGTAGTGGTGATTTTTGTTTCGCACGTAAATAGTTACTCTCCTACACGGCTACACCTATTGAAAAGTAATCATCTTATTCAAAGCTCATATGTCAAAATCAGCCACAACTGTCAAGGAAATGGTCACTAAAGATCATGATAAAAAAAAAAAAAAAAAATGTCGTAACCATGCCTATCATTGTCTGAATCATAGTAGCGGCCGATATGTAAGCCTTTTAATATTACGTTCGTAAGTCAATTCAAATACTAAGTCAATGCTGTGTCATGATAAGCTAATTCAGTTTGGTCAGTGCTTTTGTGTTTTCGTGTAATTTTATTATGGCTATTTTAAATCTCCAAACATAGTCACATTTTATTCTTACATTCGTTTAAGCTTATTTCCATCCCCTGTATTGTTTTGTTAAAATTTGTTTACATACTATTACATTTATTTACTACTCATGTCATTTGCCTAAAAATATTGAGTGAAATGTTGAAACAAACGTAATTTGGATTATTTATTAGGGTTATTTTACATGAATAATCCATACTATAGGTGATCTTCTCAAAACAATTCGAACTATTCTTTATCTCAAAATAAACTCAACTTTGATAGTTATCTTCTCAAAATAATTTGTCTCAAAGTTTTAGTTTATTTTGAGAAGATAACTATCAAAGTTGGGTTTATTTTGAGATAAACAATAGTTTGGATTATTCTGAGAAAATCACCAATAGTATGGATCATTCTTGTAAAATAATCCTATTTATTAAATTAGTATTTGGTCAAAGCATTAATCCGGTCGTGCTATTATGAAAACTACTCCGTAGTAGCTATCGATCCTATAGTTTTAGTTGAATAACACTAAATTTTTTAGAAAAATTAGTTAAAACTTAAAAGTAAGTAATTGATACTCCTGAAGAATATAAAATTTGGTGAAAAATGTAACTGGAAAAGGGTCGTAGCTTTGATGAATTATACATTTTTTGTATGATTTAAAATCATTGATATTTACTGGAAATTTTAAGAAATATTTTTTGAAATTACTTATTCTATTAGTGACCGTCTCTCTCAAAAATTTGCTAGTTGCGCCAATAAATCTTTTTATAATATATATTGTCAAGTGTAGAAAAACAAATGGGGGCACTTAACTAGTCAAGGTGATTTAGAAGATGAGCAAGATCGCTCTTCACATTAATCCTCCAAAAAAACATTTACCTTCACAAAATCTCTCTGTCTCCCTTCCAATTGTCCACTCCATTCCCTAATAAATTTCGGAGAATGGGTTCTCAAAATTGTTGGTGAACACATGGTGGACCCAGTAAGTATCGAGGTAGCAACCGCTGTGGCCAAGGTGTTGGCGCAGTGGGTGACTTCTCGAGCATTGGATGAGGTAAGTCTTGGGCGGGATTTCAAGAATCAACTCGAAAAGCTGAACAAAAAGTTTGGGTACATCCAGGCATTTCTGGACGATGTAAGCCGTAATTATTCAGCAAACAACTCGAAAAAGAGCAGTCTGGTGAATCTGTGGCTGCAGGATGTCAAGGATGCAGCTTACAAGGCTGACGATGTCATGGACGAGTATGCTGTCGAAATATTTCGCAGGAGAATCGAAGCGAGGAATCCCATGGAAGAGTTTTTCAACAACTTTTTCAAACCCTCCAATCATGTACTGTTTCATTTCAACATGGCTCACAAGGTTAAGGACATCCTTTCGTTGTTGGATGAGGTTAACAAGGATGCTCACGACATTGGTCTAAACAAGGTTGATCTGGCAGCGTCATCATCTGGGACACAGTCTCACCATGATGACCATCATTTGAGTCGGACTCGACAACTTGCAATCGTAAATGCTTCTGACTACGTAGGCAGAGGGATTCACCAAGAGAAGCTACTAGATTTCATTTGCTGTCCTCCTGACGAACCGCATCTGTCTACTGTCGCCATTGTCGGAATGGGAGGTACTTACACAATAATACAATATATTTCTTTGTTCTACTCTTTTGCTTACATCAATTAATTAAGAAATACAGAGTAATTATTAAACACAGGTTTTCAGGCCCTTAAAAATACGGATTAACCAATTACAGTCTTATCGAGTAATTTTTTAAATTAGCGCCAAAATTTGAGTTTCGTTCACATATTGCGGCCAAAACGTGCTCCGCATTGATAAGTGTGGATTTTTCATGGTTCTCCCACGAGGGAGCCGTTATTTCTTCTATGGCTCCTCTATGGGAGAACTGTGATTTTTCTATGGCTCCCCAATTAGGGAGTCGTGATTTTTCTATGGCTTCACCATGAGGGAGCCTTAATCTTTCTACCGCTCCTCAATTTCTATATGACTTCTTGTACAAATTTTGAAATTCAATACGTAAACGAAATTTCGTATTATATTATTCTTTTAATAACTTGTGAAATAATTTTGTTGTTTTAATTGTTAACGCTTAATTTGTTTTACGTACAGGTTACAACAAAATTAATAATCAATTTATGTATAGATAAAAATCTCATCAAATTAGATTATGTTTTTTCTTTTTTTCTGTTTGTAAAAACCACTTCCGCTAAAAATAATCTTCAATGAGTTACTACTCCTACATTCTCACTTTCTCAGGTAAGAGTTACATAGATATGCGCCATAATAACATCTTCCCGATTTTTAACACTATTATCATATCCAAACAGGTGTGGGCAAGACAACATTAACAAGACATCTATATGATCATGAAAGGGTTTCTACTGATTCAAAAATTTGGATATGTGTGTCCTTGGGCTTCGATGTTGGCAACCTGTTGAATGCTATGGTTGATTCGTTTACATCGAGTAAATCAGAGTTAGACATAAACGTGGCTGTTATTAAACTTCGAGAAAATTTGAACAGGAAGAAATTATTTCTTGTGCTTGATGATGTATGGAACGATGACCATGATTCATGGAAATGCTTGAAAGGGTGGTTGTATCGAGCCGGGATTGTTCGGGGAAGTGTAATGTTAATTAATACACGTAGTGACCAAGTTGTGAAGGCTGCAAGAGCAGAGTTCAATTGTAAGCTGAGAGGATTATCGAAAGCCAAAAGTTGTGCTCTACTGCACCGGATAGTTTTTAACAATAGTATTTCTTCGATTGATTCGAGTATGGAGGAAGTTGGGAAAAGAATTGTTGAAAAGTGTAAGGGTGTTCCTTTGGCCATTAAAGTGATAGGAGATCTTCTACAATCAAAGCCACGCTTACATGAATGGAAGACAATTGAGAAAAGTGAGCTATGGGATCTGCCATGTGGCCAGAACCAAATATTTCTGTCGTTGTTGCTGAGCTTTAATAGTTTACCGTCTTCGTCTGTGAAGCAATGTTTTGCTTATTGTGCGATTCTTCCGAAGGACTTTCTTGTGTCAAAGATTGAGTTGATTGGTCTTTGGTTATCTCAGGGTTACATTTGTGAAGAAATTGGCGAGGAAAATCTAGAAATTTTGCTCAGTAACTCATTATTAGAACGTGTATCAATAGGACACGGATTTGTGGGTTACAAGATGCACGATCTGCTGTATGGTCTTGCCGTCTTTGTTTGTGGGAGTGATTTGATCAAGAAGATGAAAGGCCTGGGTGAAATAGATAATTGTCGTCATTTAATAATCAGTTCTATGGGTGATACAGCCATGGCAGATTTACCTCCAGAAATTACTCTTCCAAAGCTCCGAACACTTGGTCTAAAGGGTGGTATTTTAACCTTAGATAAGATTCACGCAACACATTTGCGGACACTGTTCCTCAACCAAAGTGGTATAGAAGAGGTGCCCGCAGCTATTACTTTGCTGAAACATTTAAGATATCTCGATCTCTCATTCAATCCTATTAGCACCCTCCCGGAGTCAATGGGTGAACTATACCAACTGCAAACCTTGATACTTCAAGGCTGCTCAAAACTTAGGACGCTACCAAGAGTATTCTATACGTTGGTGAACTTGAGACATATCCTAACAACAGGTCCTATATTTGAATGGGAAGAATCACAACCATTAACTGACCCATCAAGCTTGTCTTTTCTTTCTGAAGATGAAGACATAGATGCAAAAGTGGATATTGTTGCAAATGAAGATGACTATGAAGATAAAGATGAAAATGAAATTGCTGTTTTGGAATATAAGTCTGAAAATGAGGATGTGTTTCGTATTGTGGAACATGAGTCTGTAAGGGATAAAATGTTTCCTGGGAATGAGTTTCATATTTTGGGTCTCGAGTGTGTGAATGACAAGGAACAGGCAAGGAAATTCGGGCTTGGTGGGAAGCCTAATGTTACTAACCTGTTCTTGTCATGGGCTGCGGGAAGACGAGACACTAGTGTTGGTAACTGTGACGAAGATGTATTGGCAGGCCTTGAACCTCACCCAAACATAAAGTCGATAGAAGTTCAAAATTTCCTTGGTGAGAAATTTCCAACGTGGATCACAGGGATGGCTGTTGTAACAGGAGAACCAAGTGGTAACCGAACACTACTTAACAATCTTACCGTACTTAAACTATTGAATTGCAGGGAATGTCGAACACTTCCTAATCTGGGGCAACTACACCACCTCACTAATCTAAATTTAAATGGGTTCTACGTGGGAACCATAGGCATGGAGTTTTATGGCGGTGATCATCTTAATAATCCGGACGTTGTATCATTTAAGAGTCTTATAGAGCTTGAGGTATCCGAATTTTATGTGCTTTCCAACTGGATGGAACCACCGGAAGGAGCGTTTCCTGTGCTTGAAACACTGCGAATTACAGACTGTGGGTTGCTGCAAAGAGTACCACCGTTGGCTAATTCGTTAACTAGCTTAGAACTTCGAAATCTTGAAAGTGTGGATTCGTTGGATATCATCAAACACAGTTTGGGACTCACTTCTCTTATCATGAATATGCTGCCCAATATTGAGAGCCTACCTCAGGAGCTAGCAGATTGTCGGATGCTCCAAACGTTACATATATCCAATTTTCATAAGTTGGCGTCTGTGCCCAGTGGACTGGAGTCCCTTGTCAATCTCAAATCAAAGGTGGTGAATTTGAGAGACATCTCAGCAATAGCTCCCACGCTCATATTGAAAGAATCACATCAATTAACTAACCTACAAAGCTTGCCGCTTCTATCTTTGGATGATGATGATGGATGTTCAACTAATAAGTTAGAAGATTTACATCCACTCTTGGATGAATTTCCTATTTTGGGTCCTGAGTTTGCTAAAGCCGATGAGCAAGTTGGAAAAAGCCTTGAGTCTAAGGAAGACATGGAACAAGCTGGAAAAGAAATTAATCTTGCTGGAACAAGTCTGGAGTCTGCAAAAGATGAGGACCTAGTAGGAAAAAGTCTCGAGTGTGTAGAAGACAACGAGTTGACTGGGGAAACTGTCGAGTGTGTAATCGACAAGAAGCTACGTCTTAAGTGTGTAGCAGACAGTGAGTTAAAGGGAATAAGTCTCGAAGGTGTAAAAGACAAGGAGATAGCAAGTAAAAGTTTTGAAGGTGTAGAAGAAGAGGAGATGACAGGAAAAAGCCTTGAAGGTGCAAAAGATAAGGAGCTAGCGGAAAATAGTCTTGAGTGTGTAAAAGATAGCGAGTTGGTGGGAGAAAGTCGTGAGGGTGCAGTAAACAAGGATGTCGTAGGAAAAAGTGTTGAGTGTGTAAAAGACAAGGAGATAGCGGGATATGGTCTTGAAGGTGTAAAAGACAAGGAGATAGCGGGGAAAGCTCTTGCATCTGTTGAAGATGAGGAATATGGAGTTGCTTGGCAGAACAAGGTTGACAACTCTTGGGTGAACGGAACTGGATTACAACAGTTAACGAATCTTGGAGAAATCAAGGGTAAGCTTGAGATTACAGGCCTTGAGTGCTTAAAAGACAAGGAAAAGGCAAGAAAAGTCGGGCTTGCTGGAAAGGCCAATGTTACCATGCTAAAACTTGTTTGGAGGAAGGGAAGAGGAGAAACAAGTGGGGGTGTTTTGGATGAAGATGTTCTAGAAGCTCTTAAACCTCACCCAAACATAACTTCATTGAAAGTACTTAACTTCCTCGGTGTGAAATTTCCGCCTTGGATCATGGAGATGGTTAACTGGACAAGATTTGTGAATCTTACCTGGGTCAAATTATTGAATTGCAGCAGATGTCAAACACTTCCAACTCTAGGGCACCTACCTCTTCTTAGGCGTTTATTTTTAAGTGGATTCGATGTGGAAACAATAGGCGTTGAGTTTTATGGTTATTATGATTCTGATTTGTCGGAAAAGCTACTTCCTAATAGTCGTAGAGATATAATGAGCACGGTCATGCAAGCCGGAGGGTGGGAGCCAGAAGAGGTGTCATTTAGGAGTCTTCTCGAGCTTAATATTTCTGGATTTTGTAGGCTAACTACATGGAATGAACCACCGAAAGCTGCATTTCCTTGTCTTGGTAATCTAGTAATTAGAGATTGTTGTCGGTTGGAATCAGTACCAACTTTGTCGAGTAAAACCTTAACGTTCCTACAACTCGTAAGTCTTGATAGGGTGAGGTCCTTGGATATCATCAAATTTAATTGCAACCTGACTCATCTCATCCTGAAGGGACTGCCCAATCTTGAGAGCCTACCTGAGGAGCTATCATATTGTACGAAGCTCTCCCTGTTAGTAGTAGTTAGTGCTCACAAGTTGTCAGGCATGCCTAATGGGTTGAAGTCCCTCGTCAATCTCCAAGAAATGATGGTTGTGGATTGTAAAATCATTAATTTTGTGATGGATGATCTTCTCCATGCCCGCTCTTCACTCCTGCGCTTTGAAATATATCGTTGCCCAATGCTAATAAAGATGCCAAGTGGTCTCCAAGAATGCACATCTCTGGTGGAATTACACTTAGATGATAGGCATCTGTTGAATGAGGGTTCACCAATAAATATCTGCAAGTTTCAACGTCTTTCATTTTTGGGTATTACTTGTAGTTCAGCAGAGCATTTAAGATCTGTGTTGGAGTCAGCTAGTGGTCATAAAGTTTTAGACTATCTGCACATTGTGGGGTTTAAAAATGAGGTTGAAATGGAAGCCTACTTCTCTGACATGATTCCTTTCCACCATCTCCCATCTTTAAAAAGATTGAGGTTGGTTGGACACCCAAATATAAAGACTCTCCCTCGACAACTTGACCAGCTCACTCAAATTACAGATTTGGTATACATGAATTTGAGGATCTGGAACAGATTCCAGCATGGATTTGCAATCTCAAGTCTCTCAGGAATTTGAACTTAGATAATTGTAAGAATTTGAAATACCTACCCTCCAAACAGGATTTTAACCATCTACATGAGTTAAGAATTTCACATTGCCCGCTGTTGAGGAAAAGATATGCCGAGGATGGGGGTTCACTCATCAAATATTATGATTATACCGAAAAGTAATTTCATTAACCCCCTTTTTCATTTTGTTTTTGTTCTTGTTCATTGCTGCCTTACACTACTTACTTCAGTGTTAATTTATTCTACTACATTTACAGGTACCAAAAATAATATGTAGAAATCCTCTAGAGGGTAACTCTACCGTAAAGTTACTCCATTTTTGTCACATTACTTGCATAGAATAAAAAATTTCTTTTCATCCATTACCCAAACGGGTTCACCAATTTTATGTAGGGTATCTTTTGGTTCAGATTCGGCGGCGAGGGTATTTGTACCCTAAAATTGTACCCTAAACCCTTTTCCGGGAAAAAAAAATCGATGAAGAACGCATATGAGGGTATTTGTATAAGAGAAATATCAAAATTAAATAAATTTATTATGATTATCTAATTTAAAAACCGAAATACTCTAGAGGATCAACCTAGCTTATGAAATTCAAATATATTGGTCTGTCATTTACACGGTCTTATATTGATAAACCTAGCGTGTGAAAGTGGTCTGTCATTTAGACCCTTTTTTTTTAGACTAGGCCCAAATTAAGGGTTAATTCCTTTTTTCTTTTTTTTTGGTAAAATGTAAAATTGCATTTAATACGGCCTCTCTGTTTAACCCTTACTTTAATTTTATCTCTTAAATAGTTGGGTAATTAAATATAACTCCCTTTTATAATACTCTTTTTTTTTTTTTTTTTCAAAATAACTCTCTTATATGTTATTTTATAACATAACCCCCTTTTAAGACACTTTTACTTCAAAATACCCCCCAATGTCGAATTTTCTTACTTAAAAATGGTAATTAAAAAACATTATAAGGTATGTCCTTTTCAAGTTACAACCTGCAATGTCTAAAATATGTCGATACCTCTTGAGAAATCTCTATTTAAGGGTAAAGGGTGTGAATATTTAATTTTAAGTAGCATATTTCGACACTGGGGATAATTTAGAAATAAAAGTGTCTTAAAAGATATTATGTTATAAAATAACATATAAGGGGGTTATCTAGAGATATAATTGTCATTACAAATTATCCAATTAGGTCGATGGAGACGTGCGTTGGATTATCCACGTTATTGAGTGATTATGATCATAATTAGGGACTAAAATAGAGTGTCAATTTGTTCAATAATTGCCGTATCTGTAGATAGTTACTCGTACTATTTATTCTTATTACTTGTAAAGTGTTTGCTAGTTTGTTGTTGGTTAGACTCAAGTATTAAACAACTACTCTC
This sequence comes from Dianthus caryophyllus, assembly GCA_023091065.1. NCBI lineage: Eukaryota > Viridiplantae > Streptophyta > Magnoliopsida > Caryophyllales > Caryophyllaceae > Dianthus > Dianthus caryophyllus. Next base: position 4,472,568 of record CM041522.1, read on the forward strand.
TAATAGTGATACTTGGTTCGAATTGCAGTGACAAAGATGATATGTTTCATGTGCCGAATGACTGTAAACCTATGTAGGAGCATTGCGGGTTTGCGTATACAGGAGCAAGGATCTAACTATGTTCTTCGGTTTTTGACATCTTTGAGTAAAAGAAAAAAAAAAAACTCCTCATGGAAAGGCACAAAAATAGGAGAGAAGTCAAAGAAGCTATGTACTCCGTAAATGTTTCTACTATCATATTTACCTTGTGAAATGACAGGTGTATTGTACACCTCAGTTGTCGCTACACACTAAACGTCTAAACCAGAGGTGAACGGCGGTTTGCGCCTCATACCGTTTTCTTGGGTGTTCTGACGCTTGCTCTTCTCGGCCGTTTTCAACGTTATTTGATTGATTCTCGTGCAGGCATTTGTATTTTCGTTTCTTTTCCCAGTATTATGGAGTATTACAAAGTTGAAATTCCTGTGTATATTTTTCGTGTGATTTTGCTTCTCTTTTAAGACGGAGGATTTTCATTTCATTGAAGTTTTTGATACTCACCTGAATCCGCTATTGCAGGGGCAAAATTTCTTAGTAAACTCGGTTTCTTTACAGGTTGACTCTAACTTTCAAAACCATGATTGATTATTGACGAGAATCCTTGTTTCATGAGCATATTTTTTTCCATGATAGCAAACATATTGGTTCTGCACTCGTTGAAACGAAAATGACCTACACTGTGCACTTCGTACCCAGAGTGAACGACTGCTATCGAGCTTGACCAAATAGCTTGACATTTCCTCTCTTGTTTGTTTCACGTGATCTATAGTATCTTTATTATTATTATACTAAATGACAGTTCTCGCTGACATCATCAATGCCACATGTCGCGATTCTGTGCATTTTTTTCCCGCCAAAATGCAATGCTGACATCACTCATCATACATTACATTTTTAAGTCCAGATTCGTTATTTATGATTATCACTTCTAAATTATAATGCTAAATGCAATTTTTTTTTTTTTTAATATTTCACTTTTTGTTATATATATATTTATAATAAAATAAAAATTAGTAGTTTTTTCTAATATTTTGTTTGTAACTCCATATTAAAGTTTCAAATAAGTATTTGGAATAGCTAATTAACTTTTTTAACAATATATTTATGCTGAATTCATTACGGAGTACTTGCTTATTTTAATATTGATTGTATTTAATTTTTTCTAAATCGTAAATAAATGTTCAGCTATTTTACATATAAAGTCGATAATACAAAATTTATGCAGGTTATATATTTTAGCTATTTTATATGGAATATTTGTTTATTTATTACTCTATGTACAGTAAAATGATTATTATGTTATTATCCTTTTATTTATCACTTATATTTATATTAGTTATAAATAATATAATTTTATAATAATCGTGCATTTATGCACGGAATGTAAGCTAGTATTTTCTTTAATAGTGACATCAACAAATATGTGACAATCAATTGTTCGTGAACGCGGCCAAAGTATCAATGTAAAAAACTGTTGTTTTAATTTTTTTTTTTTTTTTTTTTTTTTTTTTTTTTTTTTGTAATAGGATAATTTCTAAACATTGTTTATTACATATTCATATTAGAATTCTGCAAATTATCATTTATGACGGGTATATTCATCATATATTGAGATTGTCCACATATTTAGAATAAGACAAAAGCAAAAGTGTACAATGAAAAAAAAAAAAAAAAAAATCGTCTTATATATTTGAGTGCGATAATATTTGATTCGTTTTAAGCTTTAGGAGGGACGTAGGAAGTTCACGGTAAAAGAGCCGAGCCCAACTTAGGTGGCACATAAAATAAAAAAGGGATATTCTATCGTGTACCCCTCAGTTTTTCTGATTTCTACGTTATACCCCTACATTTTTAAGCATTCTACGGTATAACCCTGACTTTCTTACTTTTTCTCCTGTATAACCCTATTTTTTTTTTTTAATTTCTAATATAAACAATTTCAACAGTACATAAATTTGAAACGTCAATTAAACCTGTCAATGTGTCAATCCGTGCTCCTAATGTCTTCCCTCAACCAATAATTTATCATTTTAAACCATTATTTGTATAATACCACGACATTTGTTATTGACGCTAATCAATTCACATCAAATTTGTCCCTTCTTAATGATAAGTGATAATTTTACCGTTTTTATTCCCACATTATAACTCTTTTGTAGTCCGTTTTGCGGTCTTAATTGGTTAAATAGCTCAATTTGTAGTCGATTACGAATAAATTGGCTCGGTGTTATTTTTATTGTACTTTAGCTTTTTTGTCGAGAATATGGTACTGCTTTTTGTATAAAGATTCTACAGGTACCAATTTGAGAAGAAATTACGACATGCGGTGAAAAGACGGAGAATGAAATAGAGTTAAGACGGTCCGAGCAAAAGTAAATGGACCGGAGCCTTATTAATTAATTGGGCCAAGAAATTAAAATTAAGAAAAAGAAAAAAAAGAAAGCCCACTAGAAAATGAAAGAGGGCAGCAAAAAGAAGAAAAAGAACGCAGCAAATGGAAAGAGGAGACACAGGCAAGTGGAATGTAGGAAATGAAATAGAGGAGAGAATAGAAGGCAGAGCAACGAGTAGAGCAGCAGCAAACGTAGAGTCGATTTTCCTCCATTTCATTTTGTAATTTCTTCTCCATTTTAGTTAGGTTTAATCTTAATTAGTTTTTAATCTTTAATTTCTAAGTTTTATTTTCTAATCATGTGAATATTTCATCTATTTTATTTCGATTTATGTTTTGATATTATCTCTTGTTTAATCTTATTTCTTAGTATTTATGATGTTATTTACTCAAAGTTTTGATCTTTATCATTAGTAGTACTTAGTTTTTAAGTTTGAATTCATTATTAATATGATTTGTGTTAGATTAGTTATGGGTTGTGAGTAATTTAATAGTAGGGTTCGATTAATTCCTAGTATGATTTTCTTGTGATTTAATTCATTTGAATAAGTTATCGGATTATAATATTTGGGTTTGTTAAGGGGGTTTTTGTTCGCTAATTTGGGTTAAACTCAGGAGAGGCAACCTTTTGAGGCGCCTTGGCCAGGCAAGACTTTTACCATGGGAGTGGGAGAGTGGAGGTCGGGATTTTAGACACTATTTTATCCCCTTAACTTATATATGAGGTGCCATGGGAGTGGACTTTTGCGTAGGTTGAGGAGTCCTTTCACAAACCCGGGAGGGGAGTGTTAGGTAATTTAGGTTGCGACCGTACAAACTCGGGAGAGGAGTATTTGGTAGCTTCATAGGTGTTATCCCCCGAATTCGCAATTTGGTGACTTGTCTTAGGCATGCTAGTGGAGAAATCGAACCCTATTTTCTTTATCTTATTGATAAAATCCATTACTTATATTTCTCTTTTACTCTATTTATATTTGATAGATTTAGTTTAGAAACCCTAATACAACTTTTTGACCGACTAAACTAGGACGAAAATCGAGACTCATAGCCTAACTACCCATCCTTGTGGATTCGACCCTCTCATACTACATTGACCACGTTATACTTGCGTGAGAGGTTAATTTAAACCGTAACACTTAATATCAATAAGTTATTGCAAACATCTATCATCAATATCTATATAAACATCATTATTTTTTTTATTTTTTTTCGGTTAAATGTAAATATATTAAAACCACAATCAGAGTTACATACAACCTACACTTCCAAAAACTACAACCCTATACAATTTTCTCCATCCATTCCCTATCTTTCCTACCTATTTTACCGATTATCGACCTAATCTGTATAGCGATACTACCCTGTAAAGTTTGCACCAGAACACAAGGGTGTATAATTCTTTGCTCCAGACGACAAACATTCCGCGCATACCATATACTATGAGCCAAACCTATAAACATCATTATTCTCTTCATTAATATCAATAAAAGTAAATCGAGGAAGGAAAATGATAAATTATTAAGTTTAATGAATTATTTAACTAGTTAAATCAACAAAAAGATAAATAATGGTCATATTAGAGATAAAATATAAAATTTAGGGGTACACTATAGAATGTTATATGTAAAATATAAGGGTATATCGTAGAAAATGAAAAAACAAACGGCTACACCATTGAATATCTCAATAAAAAAAATTGAAAAGAAAACTCCAAAGTGATAAAGGGGGAGAAATGATGTCAACAATAACGGCGACAAGTTCATCTCTTCTGAGATCTTCGTCAGTAATAATTTTCACAATTTTACTGAGGTCAGTGAAAATCTCCACACAATTCGTTTCTAGTTAGTACTCCCTCTATTTGAATGGGATAGCCATGACCCCACTTTTTGTGAGGAGAGGGAATACTATTTATTAATTTACGAACTTATAATTGTTGTAGTTATATTTTAAGAGGAAATTATGGAGCTTTCATATTTTAATTTTTAGGTTGATTATTGAAGCTATAGAACATGCATGTTTACTGTACTTGACTGTCAATTATAGTTATTACACCTCCGTTCCATTGAATTGTATACATTTTTTTGAGATACGTGATCGTAATTATAACTGTTGTAATTTGAAAATTTTCAGAGATTGTATTGAAAAGTTCCAGAGATTTGTGCCCTTTTAAGGGAAGATAAATTGTGTTTTAATGCTTTAAATAGCAATATCGAACTATCTTAAAGTCGTCTCGCGTGAGAATTTATAAACTTTGAAGGCATGAGGATCATATCGAATAAAGTGATTTTGTTTTGGTTTCGAATTTTGATTGAGTTAAATTGGATGGGTACCATGCTGGCTAGCCGTAGTTCCAATTTTAGGTTGGATTTGATTGATGCTTATTTTGATTACTAGTCGTTCCTCGTTCGTGCTAAATCAACAAAAGAAAGGGCTGAGGTCAAATTACGGTGGATGTCACGTCACAATTTCAATTGCGAATTAGCTGCAGAAATCATATTCATTTACTCTTAACATAATCAATCTAGTATCAAATGAGTACTCCGTAGTTGATAGCCTAATGTCTTTCGAGAAATTCCATATCTCAATAGTCAATATGTGCTTTGATATTCATTTAGGAATCGCTGTTTATATTATTTCCAAGGCGTGGTGTTGATCTTATGCTTATCCAGAGGAGACGATGTTTTCAGACAGTAAAATGTTGAGACCAACTGATGCAGTCAGTCTGCTGCTTCAGCAATGAGCCAATACTGGTTTGTAGGTTTGTCGATTGTACCTTATTTCCGTTCTCTTTATTGCCTGCTTTGCTCCGCCAGTTTTCTAAAGTTGCTCTGCTTTATTTTATTAGAATTTTGTGGTGACTTAATAATTTGTATAGACTTGTTAATTGATCGTTTTGATTCTAATTCCCATAATATATCCCAAACCAGTACATCCAAAAAGCGAAAACTCATCATCTGATACTTTTGTTAATACATTTGAGACTCTACTCATGAACTTAACTACCTTGAGTACCCATCACTGTACTCAATTAGATGTCTAATATAACACAATATATAGCAGTTAATGCACAACATTACATTTCAAGGACAACAGACGTCTTACCTACATCGACACTCATCGAGCATTCTGGTCACCGCCTTTTGGCCTATGGTAGGGATTTACTGCATTTGACAACCATACTTTTTACATGAAACATAATAAAACTATTTTCACCATTTTAGTTTCTGTATTATCAATCCAAATGCAAAACTTGTTTATAGTATTGACTCCCCCTGTTGTAGCAATTTGGATCAACTCCATTTCCTTTCAACAGTTCTAGATTTTATACTCGGACGATTTAACAATTACTTGTTTCATGAGATGAAGAAGAAAATATAATTATCCCTCCATTCCACTCTTTTCATCTCAATTTCGTTAATAGAAAATTTCCCTCTATTATTCCCATTTCCGTTTTTGACACATTTTTGTTAGGAAAGTTATCCATTTATATTTGATTTTTTTTATTTTTGTATTCGTTTTAATTAGTAAGTTATTTATATGGCTCTAGTTTTAATCATATAATCAATTTGTATTTACTTTTCGAGTTTTTTTTAAAAAAAGTCCTTACCCACGTGCCATAAACCAAACAAGAAGAAAAAATTTGACTAGAGGGAGTATAATGTTACTGTATTAGAGGTAATGGATATGAAACGAAGAGAAAGAAAATAGAGAGAAACCCACTTGTAGGGCTTTGTACTTGGTACTTGGTAGTAGGTGGTAAGCATTTGGAAGAGTAGTAGTGCACATGACGGAGGCTTGCCTAGTGGCGTTTTAAGCTCCGCTAGTGAACAAATCGGCCCCAACATCAAGGACTTGTTCATCGAAGGTTATTATCAAAAGTTCCCTGCAAATCATCTATTCAAATACTATGTCAATGTTGTTTAGTTGAACAGCTCACAGTTCTGACTTTTTTAGGTACCCTGGATATTCTATGTTCTAGGGGAGCCAAGTGGGGAAACAAATATGGCTAAATATGGGATTGTAGACCAGTCGCTAGGTTTGATATTTTCTTCGATCGTTTTTACTTTGTTTACTTTTGTTAAGATATTACCGAGTAAGAACAAATTAAATTAACTGGACCTCAATTATCAACTTGAGGTTTTAGTTGGGATGATCTTCTAATAACTTTATTTACCTTAATCTTACAAGTGATTGACTTTACTACGGAGAAACATTCGACATCGCGCAACATCAACGTGGTTGTCATGTTGTCACTCATTTTTGATGGAGAAGTGTAAAACTGTATACTGCCGCAAGATTATGTCAAAAGAATAATCATCTTCAGTTTCATTATTTTAATATTAGACTTACTGAGTGTTCTGACACAATACTTTGTTCTTCATACCGTCTTACTGAGTGTTCTGACACAATACTTTGTTCTCCTTGGCTATTTCCGACTGTTGGTTGATTGATTCTCGTGTAGTCATGTATGTGGCAGTATTGAAAGAAATTCCAAAGGAAGTTTTTGTGTAGTTTTACTTTTCTTGTAAAGTTATTGGATTTTCATTTCTGCCAAGTTACCTGGACCAACAGTCACAGGTGCAACATTTCTCAGTAAACTCGGTTCCACTTACACGTCAAGTACTCGAATCTAAGCTTTAGAAAACAACATTGATGGTGGTCCTTGTTTTGAGCTGAATATTTTCCATGATAGCAAACATATGCGTCTCGCATTGGTTGAAATGAAAATCTGAGCTATACTCGCACTTCCGCTGGGTAAGAATGTATATATCGTGAATTGAATCAAACATGAGTTGAGTTCAAGCCAAGCTCGAGTTGAGTACAATGTGAACGAGAGCTCTCGAGCTTGGAATCCTTCAGTTGGCTAGTGTGAGCTATTTTCCGATAGAGTTCAAGTTTAAAGTTTTGAGATAAAGAAACGTTTTGAGCTATGGTCAAGTGGCAGGTTCAGATTTTTTTTTAAAGTGACATCAACAATATGGCACAATCAGTTATTCGTGAACCACTGAACCGACGCCGAAGTATCAATGTAAATAAACATTCTTAAACATGTTTTCGTAATGGGATAAATTCTAACATTGTTTAGAACATATTCATATTAAACTTTCGCAAGTTATCATTTAAGAGGGATATATGTATCTTATTTTGAGATTAGTCTAATATTTAGAATAACACAAAAGCAATATTGTACAAGGAAAAACAAAAAATTGTCCTGTATCCTCGGATGCGATGATATTTGATTCATTTTAAGCTTTACGGGAATAGGTAAGTTTCAAGGAAAAATGAGCCCGAGCCCAAGCTCAAGCTCAAGCCCAAGCCCAAGTCCAAGTTGAAGCCCAAGCTCAAGCCCAACCCCTAGCCTTATCTAGGTGGCCCACGTAAAATAGAAAATTTAAAATAAAAAAAAAATCCAAAGTGATGTAAGGGGGAGAAATGATGTCAACAATGGCGACAAAATTCATTTCGTCTGTGATCGTCGTCAGTAATAATTTTCACAATTTTACTGAGGTCAGTAAAAATCTGCACACAATTGGTTTTTAATTAGTACTACTTATTAATTTACGAACTTATAATTGTTGTAGTTATATTTTAAGAGGAAATTATTATGAAGCTTTCATCTTTTAATTTTTAGGTTAATAATTGAAACTTTAGAACATGCATGTTTCCTGTACTTGACTGTCATTTACAGTTATTACACCTCTGTTCCATTAAACTGTACTGAGTATACATTTTCTGAGATTGCATTGAAAATTTCCAGTGATTTGTGCCTTTTTAAGGAAAGTTAAATTGTGTATTGATGCTTTAAATAGCAATATTAAACTATCTTGAAGTCGTCTCTCGTGAGAATTCGTAAACTTCGGAGGCATGAAGATGGTATCGAATAAAGTGATTTTGTCATTCGGTTTCAAATTTTGACCGAGTAGGGTTAGGTCAAATTACTGTGAATGTCGTGTCGAAATTTCAATTACGAAAGAGCTGCAGAAATCATATTCATTTTACTCTGTGCTTATAGTTTTTAGCTTGATGTCTTTCGAGAAGTTTGATATCTCATTATGTGCTTTGATATTCATGTAGGAATCACTGGTTATATTAGTTTCAAGCACTGGTGTTGAGCTCATCCTGAGGAGTCGTTGTTTTCAGACGGTAAAATGTCGAGACAAACGGAATGCAGTCAGTTTGCTGCTTCAACAATGAGCCAATACAGGTTTGTCGATTGTACCTTATTTCCGTTCTATTTATTGCTTGTTTTGTTAGGTCAATTTTCTGAAGTTGTTTTCATAGAATTGTGTGGTGGTTTTATTATTTGTACAGACTTGTTAATTGATCGTTTTGCTTCTAATCCTGGTAATATATATCCCAAACCAGTACATCCAAAATGTGAAAACTCATCATCTGATACTTTTGTTAATACGTTAGATTCTCTAATCGTGAGTATAACTGCTAGAGGTTTGATGAAATGGTTGCTTTGAAAACCAGTGCGATTATCAATCTGAATGCAGACCTTGTTTGTATTATCGACTCGAGTTTGGAATAGAGGCTTGTGTAGTGGAGTACACCCATTGAAAAGTAATCATCTTATTCAAAGCTCATATGTCAATATCAGCCACAACTGTCACGGAAATGGTCACTTAAGATTATGATAAAAAAAAATGTCGTAAACATATCTATCATTGTCTGAATCACAGTAGTGGCCGATATGTAATCCTTTTAATATTACGTTCGTAAGTCTATTCAAATACTAAGTCAATGTTGTATCATGATAAGCTAATTCAGTTTGGTCAGTGCTTTTGTGTTTTCGTGTAATTTTATTATGGCTATTTTAAATCTCCAAACATAGTCACATTTTACTCTTACATTCGTTTAAGCTTATTTCCATCCCCTGTATTGTTTTGTTAAAATTACTTTACATATTATTACATTTGTTTACTACTCATGTTATTTGCCTAAAAATATTGAGTGAAATGTTGAAACAAACGTAATTTGGATTATTTATTAGGGTTATTTTACAAGAATAATCCATACTATTGGTGATCTTCTCACAATAATTCGAACTATTCTTTATCTCAAAATAAACTCAACTTTGATAGTTATCTTCTCAAAATAATTTGTTCATAAAGTTTTCATTCTCAAAACAATCCCAAATAATTTCATATAGTTTAACCAATAGCAGGTGAACACATGGTGGACCCAGTAAGTATCGAGGTAGCAACCGCTGTGGCCAAGGTGTTGGCGCAGTGGGTGACTTCTCGAGCATTGGATGAGGTAAGTCTTGGGCGGGATTTCAAGAATCAACTCGAAAAGCTGAACAAAAAGTTTGGGTACATCCAGGCATTTCTGGACGATGTGAGCCGTAATTATTCAGCAAACAACTCGGAAAAGAGCAGTCTGGTGAATCTGTGGTTGCAGAATGTCAAGGATGCAGCCTACAAGGCTGACGATGTCATGGACGAGTACGCTGTCGAAATATTTCGCAGGAGAATTGAAGCAAGGAATCCCATGGAGGAGTTTTTCAACAACTTTTTCAAACCCTCCAATCATGTACTGTTTCATTTCAACATGGCTCACAAGGTTAAGGACATCCTTTCATTATTGGATGAGGTTAACAAAGACGCTTGCGACATTGGTCTAAACAAGGTTGATTTTGCAGCGTCATCATCTTGGACACACTCTCACCACCGTCATTTGAGTCGGACTCGACAACTTGAAATCGTTAATGCTTCGGAGTACGTAGGCAGGGGGATTCACCAAGAGAAGCTATTAGATTTCATTTGTTGTCCTCCTGACGAACCTCATCTGTCTACTGTCGCCATTGTTGGAATGGGAGGTACTTACTCAATTATACATTATACATCTTTGTTCTACTCATTTGCTTACATGAATTATTAAGAAATACAGAGTGACCGTTTTTCAGGCCCTAAAAATAATACGGATTTTCCAATTACAATCCTGTTATTTTATTTAGCTTAGCGCCAAAATTTGAGTATCGCTCATATATTGCGGCCAAAATAGTGCCCTGCATTATCACATTGATAAGTGTGGAATTTATCTGAAAATTTAAACCGTAGAAAAATCACGGCTCCCCAGTGGGGAAAATGTGAAAAATTCACGGCCAGTCTATGACTCAACCATGAATTTTTCATGGTTCTCCCACGAGAGAGCCGTGATTTTACTATGGCTCCTTTGAGGGAGACCCGTGATTTATCTATGGCTCCCCTGAGGAGGAGTCGTGATTTGTCTATGGCTCCGCCTTGAGGGAGCCTTAATTTTTCTATTGCTCCACAATCCCAGTATGAATGACTTTTTTGTACAAAATTTGAAATTCAATACGTAAATGAAATTTCATATGAAATTACTTGCTCTTTATTTTGTGAATTGTCCGTGCTCAACAATCAACATTATAACCAAGTAACCAACAACTATTTGAATTAATCGACAAAATTTACATTTTACGTTTTTTTAAGTGAAATAAGTTAATTTTATTTTTTTTACAAACTTTCAGCAGCATGCACCACCCAACATGGAATTCTAACTTATTATGAGTAATGGGCATTCTGGTCTTTTCATGTTCTTAATTACTCATTAAAGGCCTAATTTTCATTCTGTCACTCTGTAATTCATTCAATCCTTTCATAATGGGGTTTATAAAACGAGGGAAACAAAGTATATAATCAGTTATATCCCTGAGTTTTTAAACAATTTTGATGAGTTTTACGGTTATATAATTCATTTACTCTAAAAGACGAGAGTGAATTCCGACAAAGAAAATTCTGACAAAGAAATTAGTTGCTTTTGTTGTGTCTAAATTTGTTGTTTCATATGTTTTTTTTATATTGTGTTAAAAGCATTTAGTGTCATTCTAAAAGTTCTTTGTCTTTCTAATTTTGCCATTATACGTAGACAATGTTGTTAAAAATAGGAAAAATTAACTATGTTGAGTATTGCTCAACTTGTTTTACCTAACAAAATTAATACTCAATTTTTATGTAGGTAAATTCTCGTCAAGATTTGATTACGATTTTATTTTATTTTATTTTTGTTTTTATATCTTTTTTTTGTTGGTAAAATCCAATTCCGCTAAAAACAATCTTGAATGAGTTATTTTTTCTATTCCACTTTAAATGTCCTCATTTAACTAAACCATAAATTTATGACATTAATACCATTTTTATATTTCAATTTTTAAGGTTATATTTTAAGGATGACAAATTGGGGTTGAATTAGGGAAGGGTAGTGTAGTAATATTGACACTCAACACTTGTAATATTAGAATGATTTTAAAATGGGGACAATTAAAAGATTTACTAATATGTGCCATAATAACATCTTCCCGGTTTTTAACTCTGTTATATCATATCCAAACAGGTGTAGGCAAGACAACATTAACAAGACATCTATACAATCATGAGAGGGTTCGTGCTAAGTTTGGTAGCAACAAAATTTTGATATGCGTATCCCTGAAATTCAATGTCCACAACATTTTGAATGAGATGATTGAATCAAGAACGTCCAGTAAATTAGACTTGACAAATACAGACGCGCTCGAAAGAGAACTTCGAAAAGAATTGAGTGGGAAGAAATTATTTCTTGTGCTTGATGATGTATGGGACGATGACCATCATTCATGGAAAAGCTTGAAAGAGTGGTTGCACCAAATTGAGATTGCTCGAGGAAGTGTGATTTTAATCAATACTCGTAGTGACCAAGTTTTGAAGGCTGCAAGACCGGAGTTCAATCTTAAGCTGCGAGGATTATCAAAAGCCAAAAGTTGGTCACTACTACACCAGATAGTTGTTAACGATAGTATATGTTCGATTGATGAGAATATGGAGGAAGTTGGGAAAAGAATTGTTGAAAAGTGTAAGGGTGTTCCTTTGGCCATTAAAGCGATAGGAGCTCTTCTACAATCAAAGCACCGTTTACGTGAATGGGAGACGATTGAGAAAAGTGAGCTATGGGAACTGCCATGTGGCCGGAACCAAATATTTTCATCCTTGTTGTTGAGTTTCAATAGATTATCGTCTTCGTCTTTAAAGCAATGTTTTGCTTATTGTGCCATTCTTCCGAAGGGCTTTCTCGTGTCCAAGATTGAGTTGATTGGTCTTTGGTTATCTCAGGGTTACATTCGTGAAGAAATAGGCGAGGAAAATCTAGAAATATTGCTGAGTAACTCATTGTTGGAACGTGTGTCAATAGGACATGGAATTGTGGGTTATAAGATGCATGATTTGCTGTATGGTCTTGCCGTCTTTGTTTGTGGGACTGACTTGATCAAGAAGATGAAAGGCCCGGGTGAAATAGATAATTGTCGACATTTAGTAATCAGTTCTATGGATGATACAGCCATGGCAGATTTACCTCCAGAAATGACTCTTCCAAAGCTGCGAACACTTGGTCTAAAGGGTGGTATCAAAACCTTAGATAAGATTCACGCAACATATTTACGCACACTGTTCCTCAACCAAAGTGGTATAGAAGAGGTACCCCCAGCTATTGCATTGTTGAAACATTTAAGATATCTCGACCTCTCATTCAATCCAATCAGCACCCTTCCGGAGTCAATGGGTAAACTATACCAACTGCAAACGTTAATACTTCAAGGCACAAAAATTAAGACGCTACCAAGAGTATTGTACACGCTGGTGAACTTGAGGCATATCCCTACAACAGGTCTTGTATTTGAAATGGAAGAATCACAACCGTTAACTGACCCATCAAGCTTGTCTTTTCTTTCTGAAGATGAAGACATAGATGCAAACGTAGATGTTGTTGCAAATGGAGATGACGACGAAGATAGAGATGAAAATGAAATTGCTGTTTTGGAATATAAGTCTGAAAATGAGGATGTGTTTCGCATTGTGGAACATGAGTCTGTAAGGGATAAAATGTTTCCTGGGAATGAGTTTCATATTTTGGGTCTCGAGTGTGTGAATGACAAGGAACAGGCAAGGAAATTCGGGCTTGGTGGGAAGCCTAATGTTACTAACCTGTTCTTGTCATGGGCCGCGGGAAGACAAGACACTAGTGTTGGTAACGGTGACGAAGATGTATTGGCAGGCCTTGAACCTCACCCAAACATAAAGTCGATAGAAGTTCAAAATTTCCTTGGTGAGAAATTTCCAACGTGGATCACAGGGATGGCTGTTGTAACAGGAGAACCAAGTGGTAACCGAACACAACTTAACAATCTTACCGTACTTAAACTATTGAATTGCAGGGAATGTCGAACACTTCCTAATCTGGGGCAACTACACCACCTCACTAATCTAAATTTAAATGGGTTCTACGTGGGAACCATAGGCATGGAGTTTTATGGCGGTGATCATCTTGATAATCCGGATGTTGTGTCATTTAAGAGTCTTAAAGAGCTTGAGGTATCCGAATTTTGTGTGCTTTCCAACTGGATGGAACCACCGGAAGGAGTGTTTCCTGTGCTTGAAACACTGCGAATTACAGACTGTGGGTTGCTGCAAAGAGTACCAGCGTTGGCTAATTCGTTAACTTGCTTAGAACTTCGAAATCTTGAAAGTGTGGATTCGTTGGATATCATCAAACACAGTTTGGGACTCACTTCTCTTATCATGAATATGCTGCCCAATATTGAGAGCCTTCCTCCGGAGCTAGCAGATTGTCGGATGCTCCAAACGTTACATATATCCGATTTTCATAAGTTGGCGTCTATGCTCAGTGGACTGGAGTCCCTTGTCAATCTCAAATCAAAGGTGGTGAAATTGAGACACATCTCAGCAATAGCTCCCATGCTCATATTGAAAGAATCACATCAATTAACTAACCTACAAAGCTTGCCTCTTCTATCTTTGGATGATGATGATGGATGTTCAACTAATAAGTTAGAAGATTTACATCCACTCTTGGATGAATTTCCTATTTTGGGTCCTGGGTGTGCTAAAGCTGATGAGCAAGTTGGAAAAAGCCTTGAGTCTAAGGAAGACATGGAACAAGCTGGAAAAGAAATTAATCTTGAGTGTGTAGAAGACAACGAGTTGACTAAGGAAACTGTCGAGTGTGTAATTGACAAGAAGCTAAGTCTTAAGTGTGTAGCAGACAGTGAGTTAAAGGGAATAAGTCTCGAAGGTGTAAAAGACAAGGAGATAGCAAGTAAAAGTTTTGAAGGTGTAGAAGAAGAGGAGATGACAGGAAAAAGCCTTGAAGGTGCAAAAGATAAGGATCTAGCGGAAAATAGTCTTGAGTGTGTAAAAGACAAGGAGATAGCGGGGAAAAGTCTTGAAGCTGTTGAAGACGAGGAATATGGAGTTGCTTGGCAGAACAAGGTTAACAACTCTTGGGTGGACGGAACTGGATTACAACAGTTAACGAATCTTGGAGAAATCAAGGGTGAGCTTCAGATTACGGGTCTTGAGTGTGTAAAAGACAAGGAAAAGGCAAGAAAAGTCGGGCTTGCTGGAAAGGCCAATGTTTCCATGCTAAAACTGGTTTGGACGAAGGGAAGAGGAGAAACTAGTGGTGGTGTTTGGGATGAAGATGTTCTAGAAGCTCTTGAACCTCACCCAAACATAACGTCTTTGGAAGTACATAACTTTCTTGGGGTGAAATTTCCGCCTTGGATCATGGAGATGATTAAATGGACAAGACTTGTGAATCTTACCGAGGTCAAATTATTGAATTGCAGCAGATGTCGTACACTTCCAACTCTAGGGCACCTACCTCTTCTTAAGCGTTTATTTTTAAGTGGATTCGATGTGGAAACAATAGGTGTTGAGTTTTATGGTTATTATGATTCTGATTTGTCGGAAAAGCTACTTCCTAATAGTCGTAGAGATATAATGAGCTTTTTCAGGCAAGCTGGACGGTTGCCGCGAGAGACGTCATTTAGGGGGCTTATTGAGCTTGATATTTCTGGATTTTGTAGGCTAACTACATGGAATGCACCACCGAAAGCTGCATTTCCTTATCTTGAAACTGTACGAATTAGTGACTGTAGTCGTCTGGAATCAGTACCATTTTTGTCAAGTAATACCTTGAAGGTCCTAGAACTCAAAAAAGTTGATAGGAATCAGTACTTGGATATCATCAAAGTTAATCGCCGCCTGACTTCTCTAAACCTGGAGGGACTGCCCAATCTTGAGAGCCTACCTGAGGAGCTATCATATTGTACGAAGCTCCAGAAGTTAGTAGTATATGGTGCTCACAAGTTGTCGTGTATGCCTAATGGGTTGAAGTCCCTCGTCAATCTCCAAGCAATGATGGTTGTGGATTGTAAAGTCATTAATTTTGTGATGGATGATCTTCTCCATGTTCGCTCTTCACTCGAGTCCTTTGTAATTTATCGTTGCCCAATGCTAATAAAGATCCCAAGTGGTCTCCAAGAATGCACATCTCTGAGGGAATTAATCTTAGATGATAGGCATCTGTTGAATGAGGGTTCACCAATAAATATCAGCAAGTTTCAACGTCTTTCATATTTGGGTATTAGTTGTAGTTCAGCACGGCATTTAAGATCTGTGTTGGAGTCAGCTAGTGGTCATAAAGTTTTAGAAGATGTGCGTATTGAGGGCTTTAAAAATGAGGTTGAAATGGAAGCCTACTTCTCGGACATCACTCCTTTCCACCATCTCCCATCTTTAAGAGGATTGTGGTTGGGTGGACACCCAAATATAAAGACTCTCCCTCGACAACTTCTCCAGCTCACTCAAATTACACGCCTGTGTATATATCAATTTGAGGATCTGGAAGAAATTCCAGCATGGATTTGCAATCTCTCGTCTCTCACCAAATTAACATTAGCAAATTGTAAGTACTTGAAGTACCTACCCTCCAAACAGGATTTGAAGCATCTATCTTCTTTGAAAATTTGGGGTTGCCCGATGTTGACGAAATATTATGCCAAGGATGGCGGCCCTGAATGGCGAAACATCTCACACATCCCTATAATAGAATTTGATTATGTAGTCATTCAAGAATGAGGGATAATAACTAAATATCTTGGATAAATCCCAAAAGGTAATTTTCTTAACCCCTTTTTCATTTCTTTTGTTCATTGCAGCCCTAACACTTTCTTCAGCGTCGATTTATTCTACAGTAGATTTACAAGCAAAAAAAATAAAAAAATTACATTGATACAGCTAACAGATATAAAGTATTAGCTCTAAAATGATTTATAGTCGGGTAATTATGTAGTTTCGTGCCTTTCGTTATGTGGATAAGAAGGTCAAGTATGTTTGTTAGTACAAATTATCAATTAGATAGTCAGAGACATGCGTTGGATTATCCAAGTTATTGAGTGACATATAATCATTATTGGCGAGGATGTATAATGATCATAGGTCAATTTATTCAATAATGGCCGTATCTTTGGATAGTTACTCTTTCTGTCAGTCATTTATTTAACTTTCTATTTTAGATTATGCATTAATTGTCATTTTTCTTTATTTAATACGGTGTTAAATAATTTGGTCCAAAATGGTCATTGATTTTTAAAGATGTCGATTCCGTGTAAATGGTAAAATAATTCAGTACTACAATTCAGTTTTCTATAGCGAGTATGGTGCATTTACGCTTCGTCCCAAAATAGAAAAGTAAACAAATGATTGAATCGGGGGGAGTACTATTTGTTCCATATTACTTGTAGATTGTTTGCTTGTTTGTTGTTGCTTAGACTAAGTACAGTATTAAACGACTGCAGTAGCTCCAATCTCTAATAGTGTATACATTGCTTCTGCAGAATTTATGTTCAGCTTTGGAGGAGCATTGCGGGTTTGCGGGTTTGTGTATACAGGAGTAAGGATCTAACTATGCTGCTTCGGTTTTATTCAGTTTTTGACGTCTTTGCGTTAAAAAAAGAACTAATGGAAAGGCACAAAAATAGGAGAGCACTCAAAGAAGCTATGTAAATGTTTCGACTATCATAGATTGTCGTGGGACGATTGGTGTTTAATGTTTGTACACCCTTTTATGGTTATGCACTAAGCGTCGAAACCAGTAGTGAACGGCAGTTTGCGCCTTATACTTTCTTCTTGGGTGTTCTGACGCAAAACTCTGCTCTTCTCGGCTGTTTCCAACGTTGTTTGATTGATTCTCGTGCAGGCATGTGTATTTTCTTTTCTTTTTTCCAGTATTTTGGAGTATTACAGAGTGGCAATTTCTGTGTATATTTTTCGTGCGATTTCACTGCTCTTGTTAAACGGTGGATTTTCATTTCATTGAAGAAGTTTTTGTTACTCGCTTGGATCCGCTGTTGCAGGTTCAAAATTTCTTAGTAAACTCGGTTTCTTTACATGTTGACTAGCTTGACAATCCTTCTGTCGACTAGCTTGAACGTTTTCCTCGACAAAGTCCATGCTTAAACTTTATCTACAAAGAAATGTCCAGTGCTGTGGCTGAATGTTGTTTCAGTTTTTATAGCTAGCTTTGGTTCTATCCAAACTCGAGCTCAAATTGTTAGGTTGCTATCAAGCTTGAAAACCCTCTCGTTGACTAGTGTGAGTTTTTTTTATAATATAACCCTTTTTTAAAATAACTCTCTTATACGGAGTATTAAACACTTTATAATATAACCCTTTTTTAAACACTTTTGTTTCTAAATTACCCACGTCGAAATATGGTAACTAAAAATGGAATATTCACACCCTGAAATAAAAATTTCTTAAGAGGTGTTGACATATTTTAGACATTGCTGGTTGTAACTCGAAAGGGGCATACCATGTCTTTAATTGTCATTTTTAAGTAAGAAAATTCGACATTAGGGGTGATTTTGAATCAAAAGTGTCTTTAACGGGATTATAAGCGATTATTTTAAAAAAAAATATTATAAAAGAGCTTAAAAAAAAAAAGAAAAAAAAAAAAAAAAAAACACGTAAATGATAAAGAGGGAGAAATGATGTCAACAACGGCGACAAGTTCCATCTCCTATGAGAAGTTCGCCAGTAATAATTCTTCACAATTTTACTGAGGTCAGTTAAAATCTCCATACAATTGGTTTTTAATTAGTACTACTTATTAATTTACGAACTTATAATTGTTGTAGTTATATTTTAAGAGGAAATTATGGAGCTCTCATCTTTTAATTTTTAGGTTGATTATTGAAGCTATAGAACATGCATGTGTACTGTACTTGACTGTCAATTATAGTTATTACACCTCCGTTCCATTGAATTGTATACATTTTTTGAGATACGTGAGCGTAATTCTAACTGTTGTAGTTTGAAATTTTTCAGAGATTGTATTGAAATTTTCCAGAGATTTGTGTCCATTTAAGGGAAGATAAATTGTGTTTTAATGCTTTAAATAGCAATATTAAACTAATCTTAAAGTTGTCTCACTGAGGTTTTTATTGAACAAAGTGATTTTGTCGAATTCTGATCGAGTTGAGTTGGATGGGCACCGTGCTGGATAGCCTTAATTCATGCTTGTTTCGATTACTAGTCGTTCTTGCTGATTAACAAAAGCAAGGGTTGTGGTCAAATTACCGTGGATGTCACATCGAAATTTCGATTGCAAAAAGGCTGCACAATCATGTCCATTTTACGCAAACATAATCAATCTTGTATCAAATGAGTAGTTTGATCTGCGGTAGTAGCTGATACTTGATAGCTTAATGTCTATCGAGAAGTTCGTATTTCATTATGTGCTTCGCTGTTCATTTAGGATTCACTACCGATATTAGAGTTGAGCGCATCCGGAGGAGACAGTGGTTTCAGATGGTAAAATATCGAGACAAACTGAATGCAGTCAGTCTGCTGCTTCAGCAATGAGCCAATACAGGTTTGTCGATTGTACCTTATTTTCGTTCTCTTTATTGCCAGTTTGGTTGGGCCAATTTTCTGAAATTGATCTGCTTTATTTTCTTTGAACTGTGTGGTGGTATTATAATTTGAACAGACTTGTTAATTGATCATTTCGCTTTTAGTCCTCGTAATAAATCTCAACCTATATGGAGTATCCAAAAAGGAAAGCCCAATTTTTTTTTTTTTTTCCTAACTGTGAGGGAGGATGGAATTAGAAAACCGGTGCGAGCTAGCAATATTTGTGGTATTACACAGACTTTTGTTGTCGTCTATTGATTGTCCATATGTTTCTTACCATGTTCCCCACATAACATCAATTTCCGAGTTATCTCAACCTTGAGTATCCATCACTGCCCTCGATTACATGTCACGGACACCAGACATTTTACCCAAACTTAGATATTATAGCAGTTAATACCGTAGAGCCTTGTACTTGGTCATTGAAGGTAGTGGAGTACATGATGGAGGCTTGCCCTAGTGGCGATTTGAGCTCCGTTAGTGAACAATTATTTTAGCTAATATGTTAAAATCAGCCCCAACATCAACGACTTGGTCATTGAAGGCTATTATCAGAAGTGCCCTGCGAATCATCTATTCGAATGCCAAGTCAATATCTTTTAGTTGGACAGTTCACCGTTCTGACTTTTTTAGGTACTCTTGTTACTCTATGTTCCAGGGGATTCAAGTGGGGCAACAAATATGGGTAAATAAGGGATTGTAGAACCAGTCGTTATGTTTGATATTTTCTTTGATCGTAACTGCAATTATAAAATACAGACTCGTTTTTACTTTGTTTATTTTTGTTAAGATATGCGGAATAAGAACAAATAATTGGACCACAACTATCAACTCGAGGTTTTGGTTGAATTGATCTTCTAATAGCTTTATTTACCTTACACTTACAAGTGATTGACATTACTATGGAGAAACATTCAGCACCGTGCAACATCAACGTGGTTGTCATGTTCTCACTCTTTCTTGATGGAGAAGAAGTGTAAAATACGGCAAGATTATGTCAATAGAATAATCATATTCAGTTGCATTAATTTAATAAACGACTTACTATCTCAAACTAAGTCCAATTATATGTGTCCTTCACTTAGATTATGTGGTTGGGTTCGAATGGGTGTTTCATGTTTGATATTTAAAGTTAACAGTTGAGCTGCTCTACCTTTATATGATAAGGTAGAGCAAATATTAACTATTTCTCCAACTCATATAATCTTCTCTCTTAAACGTACCTATCACAAAAGGAAAGATTCGAAGATGGTAGAAGCTGCATTGATCACTACAGCTACAGCTGCGGCCAAGGCCATGGCACAGCTGGTGGCTTCTCGAGCATTAGACGAGTCCAAACTTGGTTGGGGCTTCACGGGTGAACTTGAGAAGTTGGAGCAAAAATTTAAGTACATCCAAGCATTTCTGGAGGATGCAAGCAATTCAAAGTATGCAACTAAGAGCCAACTGGTGGATCTATGGGTGCAAAAAGTCAAAAATGCAGCATATATGGCTGACAACGTCATAGATGAGTACGCTATCGAAATCTTTCGTAGAAAAATGGAACTGAAAAAACCCATGGATGGCTTTCGCAACTTTTTCACTCCCTATAATCCTATACTATTTAATTTAAGCATGGCTCACAAGGTTAAGGAGATTCTTTCCTTGTTCGATGAAATCGACAAGGTCGCCAATGACATTGGTCTAAAACCGGTTGATATAGCAGCTACATCGGTTACCCGTACTTCAAGATTTGATAATGATTTAAGTCAAACTCGAGAACATCCATTTACTAGTGCTTCTGAATTCGTAGGGAGAGAGAAGGATCAGTCCGAGTTACTTGATTTCATGTGTAATCGGCTCAACGAAGACCGTCTTTTGTCTACTGTGGCCATTGTCGGTATGGGAGGTATTTTCAATGTCTCTTATTTATTACTTTATAGGAAATTTTCGGTTTGCTGTTTACTCATTGACTTACCTATTAGAGAATATTGAAGATATCGAAGAATAATACAGAATATCGTAGATATTCTATTCAGGTCATAATATTAGTAGTTTAGGAATGTGCTATGAATAATTTAGTAATATTCCCTATGTCATCCGACTATATAATGTAACTTCAGTTAAGCGTAATAATCAACTCATTCAATTCTAATATGGTATCAGCCTAATCGATCCTCTCATCATATCTTCTTCTGCCCACTTCCGACAATTTCCGCTCTCCGGCCGGAGATGGCCACATAATCCCATCTCCGGCGGGAACACAAATGTCCTTTGATTTTCTTTTCATTCAATCAAATTTAAAAAAAAAAAAAAAAAAAAAAAAAAGGTTCTGTTCTTCTGCTTGTTGCGTTGTCTTCATCTCCCTCTTCCCACCTCATTCATCAAATCACTTTCATCATCTTTTATCATTAATCATCATCTTATCAAAATCATGGCAACTACATCGCCATCAATCTTCCTTCTCCTCCCTCTGCTTTTCCATCTCCCTCATCATTGCCGGCAAACCTCATCTTCATCGCCATCGTGGACCCCTTGTCTCACTGTCATCCTCCCTATCCCGACGCCACCATCAGCGTTCTCCGGCGGCACAGCATCTCCCTCACGTCGCCATTACAGGCAACCAAGGCCACCATCAACGGCTCCCTCACCGCCGGCCTTACTCACATCCTGTGTTGGAAGATGATCCTAGCCTACTATGACTATCCTATTCTCTTTCTCCGTTCAGTGCGCTCGTCATTAGATATGGCCTTTGTCACCTTTGATTCATTTGTTGTCATCATCGTCGCCATCAAGGACCAATCTCCTCTCTTCTCTCTCCTTGGCATACCAGCCTGGTACCACCACGACAATTCTACCTCCTCTGTCTTCTTCCCATCTATTTGACCTGCTTTCCCGGCTACCTCACCATCGTCGGCAATTGTCCTATCCGTCGGAAATTTCCTCCTCCGACCACTTACACGGCTGCCTGCTCAGCGTCGTGGCCCCTGCTCATTCTTTCTCCCTTGTACTTTCAAATCTGAAATCTCCAAAGACGACCTCCATGGCCACCACCGCAATGACTACACGGTGCCACCACCATCTCCCTGGTGCACCTGTTCTGCCAAATCTATGATGTCGACCACCAGTCTCCCCTTCTTCCTTTTCTTGCTCGACCATATCTATGATCACTCCTCTCACATCGATGCCATCACTGGCCATTACACTTATTTCTTCCTCCTTTGCCTCACCTATGGTGGTCTGCACTTGACTTACTGTCATGTTGCTCCCTCTATTACTCTCCCTCGTTCATCTGTTTTCTGGCCATCGGAACTACCCACATCGCGGTCTGTGTTATTGTCATCCCGACTAAAGGTGTCCCCAACATCGCCTTCTGACACCACTACCCGGTCTACCCCCCTCAAGCGAGTCGTCTAACGTTGGTACACGCTTGCTGTCGTGACTTCGTTCACCACAGAGCACACCAGTGACATTTTCTGCCCTTCATTTTTTCTCTTCCCTTGACCTGTCGTGGTTAGGTCAACCGTCAACCTCTTACGTATTGACAACCTTGGTCCCATCTCCTTGCCCTGATCAAGTTGAGTTGCTAAGCTCGTTGCTCAATCTCTTGTGTTATTGTCATACATGGCACGCATGAATGATTAAGGACATCATCGGCGCAATCTGGCACATCTTCCACCTCTTTTGGTTTAGTCACAGCATCCATTACCTCCCGCTTTGACTGCGGGGGCGTATTAGAGAATATTGAAGATATCGAAGAATAATACAGAATATCATAGATATTCTATTCAGATCATAATATTAGTACTTTAGGAATGTGCTATGAATAATTTAGGAATATTCCCTATGTCATCCGACTATATAATGTAACTTCAGTTAAGCGTAATAATCAACTCATTCAATTCTAATATTACCTACCCGCCCCGCCTGCTGGGCCGTGATTTCGATGACCCGACTCGACCCGTCAAAAGCCCGCACGCCCCTCTCAAGCAACGGGTCGGGCCCAGGCCTTGATTTCTATTGCCCGGTCCTCTGGGCCCGTTCTTTTAAGAAAAATTTTATAACTAACTAGCCGAGCGTGTGCCATAATTTTCAAGCCCGGCCTGCCACCTTCACGGGCCGGTTAAGGGCCTTGAAAATGAAGCCCGGCCCGTGGCCACCTCTATGTAGACCTAGCAAGCAGGTTATTTATCCAGAAAAGGGCTGGGCTTGGTTTGGTTTATTTTGATTTCGCGTGTTCTAAATTATGACTGTGGTTGGTCATTTTGTGTCTCCAATCAATTTCAGTTCTCTCAATTTCTTTTGGGTGACATCAGCTATGAAGGCCTATGATCAATTTAAAGTCAATTCTCATAATCAAACAAGAGATTTTTAGGTGGGAAACCCTCTTTTGAATAGAGGTAACAAACCACCAATGAGAAATCTCATACAAGAATAAGGATAACATTTTAATGATTTTATAGTGGATATACAATAAGGGGGAATAGAAATGAGAAAATATAAGAAAGAAGAAGAGATTGTGTCGTGTTGTTTGCTGGAAAAAAAAAAGGTTCGGATTTATAATACGTAATGCATGTGTATGCTGTATGTATTTATTATGCGACAGCAACAATAAAAGTTGCTTGTTTGGCCGTTTGCATGGAGGAAATCAGAATATTATTGGGAATAGAAAACATATACGAAATTGTTGTATAAGGCCTTAACCAAAGGTCATGACCTCATGGGTATATGATATTGAACTTTTATTTAGAAAACCTATAATTTTACCATGAAAACAAGCATCCTTAAATTGAATAATTTTCACAGTTCAATATGACAATCATCATTGTATGATCAACTCGGCTAAAATTAGATGCTTTGTACGGAGTAATTTGTTTCGCATTGTAAGACTAACCCTAGCATTCAATAATTTCTATCCAATTAGGTATGGGCAAGACAACGTTAGCAAGACATCTGTATGATCATGAGAGAGTTGGTGATCATTTTGGTAAGAAGATATGGTTATGTGTGTCCGAAGATTTTGATGTTATCAAACTATTGAATAAGATGATTCAGTCCCTTACATCAAAGCAATTAGGGCTGTCAAGTCCAGAAGCCATCATAAGAGAATTGAAAGAATTGAATGGAAAGAAATTATTGCTTGTATTGGATGATGTGTGGAATCAAAATGAACGTCTATGGGGTTCCTTAGAATGGTATTTGCGCAAAACTTCAATTGCCTCAGGAAGTGTGATTTTGACTACTACCCGCAGTCTTGAAGTCGCACAGGCTGCAGGAACAGTATTTAACCTTAAACTAGAAGGATTGCCAAATGACGATAGTTGGTCTCTGCTTCACCAAACAGTTTTTGGTCACAGTACTCGTCAATGCTTTTCACATCTGGAGGAAGCTGGTAAAAGGATTGCTGTTAAGAAGTGTAAGGGTGTTCCTTTGGCGATTAAAGTGATCGGAGGATTACTTAAGTCGAAGGCAGATCATGAATGGGCCAAAATAGAGTCAAGCGAGATATGGGATTTGCCACAGGGTCAACACCAAATACTTCCATCGTTGTTGTTGAGTTTTAACCATTTGCCTTTTCCATCTTTAAAGCAATGTTTTGCCTATTGTGGATTGCTTTTTAAAGGTGCTTACCTGTGCAAGAGTGAGTTAATTGGTTTTTGGTTATCTCAGGGTTACCTTCATGACAGCGGAAATAGAAATATGACCACCATGGAAATTGGCGAGGAATATCTGAATATTTTACTTAGCAATTCACTGCTAGACGTATTTGTGCCAAAAGGGCTTCAACTTGTATGCTACAGGATGCATGATTTGGTTCTTGATCTTTCAGTCTTTGTTTGTGGGAAAGACTTGATCTTGGACGCACATAAACTGCGTGAAAATGGTAGTAGATGTAGACATCTAGTATATAGCTGTGCAGAAAGCATAATCACATCAGATTTCCCTCCCATAGAGGCTCTTACAGGGCTTCGAACAATATTCTTTAAGGGTGGTACCCTTGGTAGTGTGCCCAAGCAATTGTTGATCCACACAAGAGATTTGCGCACATTGTTCCTTGTCGGTACTGGTTTAACAGAGGTACCTCAAGTTGTCAGTGTGTTGAAACATTTGAGATATCTGGATTTGTCATACAATCCAATCAGTACATTGCCGGAATTTATCGGTAAGCTGTACCAGCTTCAGACGCTGATACTCCAAGGCTGCAGAAACATGAAGAAGCTACCCAAAGTAGTGAATCAGTTGGTGAACTTGAGACACATCTCGACAACAGTTCCCATGTCTGCATGTAAAGGACTGCAGAATTTAACTAACCTACAAAGCTTACCTTGTCTTTCATTGAATAACGATGAAGATGGGTGGAACATTGATGAGCTTGGACATTTACGTGATCTCAGGAACGATATTCATATTCAGGGTCTTGAGTGTGTGAAAGACAAGGAGCAAGCAGAGAGGGCTGACATTGCTGGGAAGACTAATGTCTTATATTTAACTCTGCGTTGGGTGGAGGGAAGAGAAGAATACCTTGCTGGCATTCCATTTCAAGCTTCAATCAATAATAATGACAGTTTTAGTGATGGGGATATTCTTGAATGTCTTGAACCTCACCCTAACATAGCATTACTAGAAGTACACAACTTCATGGGTTTGCAATTTCCGGCATGGATCAAGGAAATGGTAGTTCGAACAGGAGGGCTGAGCAATACTCAGGGTCAGGGGCAACTTAACAATCTAACGAAGATTAAACTATTGGGCTGCAATCGATGTCAAACACTTCCGAAGTTAGGGCAGTTACCGTCCCTCAAGTGTTTAATTATAAGTGGACTCTGTGTAGATTCCATTGGCATGGAGTTTTACGGCGGTGATATGCTGGAAGTGGTATCATTCAAGTGCCTTAAAGAGCTTGAGATTTCTGGATTTAGCAGGCTCATCACATGGATGCAACCACCCAAAGCTGCATTTCCTAATCTCGAAACTCTGCGCATTAAAGATTGCAGTCTGCTGAAATCAGTGCCGTCAATGGAAACAGGATCCCTAGTCACCCTAGAACTTGAAAACCTTACAAGCATGGAGTCTTTGGATATCATCAAATATAGTTCGGGTCTCACTTGTTTCATCATGGACACGCTACCCGAAATCGTGAGCCTACCTGAGGAGCTAGCAAATTGTACTAAGCTCCAAACATTACATGTCCGTGGTTGTCACAAGTTGTCGTGTATGCCAGATGGGTTAGAATCCCTTGTCTGTCTCAAATCAATCATTGTTAGTTATTGTGAAGTCATTGACTTTGTTATGGATGATCTTCTCCCTCTCCGATCTTCACTCCGTTCCTTTGAAATTTATGGATGCCCAAGGTTTAGAAAGATCCCAAATGGTCTCGGAGAATGCTCATTGCTGGAGTCCCTCGTGTTACTCGCGTATCCAATGATTGAGGGTTCACCAACAGAAATCAGCAAATTGCGACAACTTGAGGATTTGAGGATTACATATAGTTCAGCAGAGCATCTAAGATCTGTGTTGGAGTCTGCCAAAGGTCACCGACATCTGAAGTGTGTTGAGATTGAAGGGTTTGTAAACGATGTTGAAATGGAAAACTACTTCTCTGATATCACCCCTTTCCTCCGTCTCCCATCTTTAACACAGCTATCGTTGTGTGGACACCCAAATATAAAGGCTCTTCCGGAACAACTTGGCCACCTCACTCAAATTACATGTCTCGGAATACGGCAATTTGACAACCTAGAAAAAATTCCAGAATGGATTTTCAATAACTCGTCTCTCTGCGTTTTACAATTATATCAGTGCAAGAATTTGAAATACCTACCCTCCAAAGAGGTTTTGAAAATTCTACATTATTTGGAAATTTATGATTGCCCGCTGTTGGCGAGTAGATGCACCAAGGATGTGGGCCTAGAATGGCAAAATATCTCACTCATCAATCAAATAGAAATTGATGATGTAGTAATTCAAGCTCCTTTTAAGGAATACTAATTCAGCCTCCCAACTGGAACTGTAAGTTTCTCAACCTCTTCAATTTTATTTCTTTTTCTTCATTCCAAATATTACCCCCTCCATCTCAAATTCATTGAGTGTCCCCTTTTACATAAACCATATAGATTTAGGACTTAAGAGAAAAAATCATATATATTCCTTAATTTCCACAATTTATATTTATAATTTCAATTTTACCCTTATTTGAAACATTGGTGAGTAGTTAGCTAGCTTCATACATAAACAAAATTAGAATGGGGCCGGGTAAATGTAGTAATTTTGACAAGGGGGACTTAATTTGAGATTTTTGGAAAAACAAGAGCGGACACCTACTTTTGGGATGGAGGGATTAGTACGTATTAACAAATGATTTTTAATATTTTTCATTTCGGTTATCATTCCTCAAGTCCATCCATAATTAGAACGGGGACACTTTATTTGGATGGAGGGAGTTTAAATTTACGAGTAGAAAAAGTATAGCTGACAAGAAGGTTTATTGTCCTGTAATGTAATTCTCGAAATGGCATAATCAACAGGTTATCTTAACCTAAAAATCAACGACTACTACGGTTATTGTAATTGTACAGAGTGAATAAAGACTATTATTAGGGACTAAAATAGAGTGTCAATTTATCACCAATGGAATAAAATTTAATTACTTATTATATTCCGAATTAGTATTGTTGAATCGATGATCAATGAGCCAATTCACATAAGTGAGAGGTGTCTACAAGAAATCGAGTCTATTCTAATCCAGGTCAAATCGGTTTGAGTTCTAGTTTCTTGTGATTCATTCGGGTGTGATTGGTTCAAATTCTATTTGATTTGGGTTAAACAAGTATTCAGGTCTTCAAGTCTGTTTTTGGTAGGATATCAATCCTCATATTTCAAGTCTGTATTTAGAGCTAGGGTAATTTTCTTAGGTTTATTTCTTACCTTGAAGAAACTTACATTTTCCGCGAGACTGTCATCAAAAACGTTCTCACATAATATGGTCTCAAGATAAATTTATTGTGGGATCTCTAACATGAGAAGGTGGGCTACCTTGGTGGTTTCCGTTGATGATTAACAAGTCTCACATTGTGAGAAGGTCTCACTGGAGACTTACTAGTCATCAAATATGTAACCATGATGAAATTTGTGTATTCATCGGTTTTTCTTAGACTAAGTGTATATTCATTATACTGCTTTTTGACTATTACGTCATTCTCTCATTAAAATTTAATACCGTTTTCACGGATTTTTTAGTGGTAGTGGAAAATAATGAACTCGAGCTAATAACAGGTGGTTGAGATCAAATGACCTTGGATGTCATGTTGAATTTCTTAAGTTGAAGAGCTGCAAGCATTTGTTTTCATTTCCTCTTAACATAATCTAGTGGCGAAAGATTTGTCTGGAATCCATGCTGATGTATGATATTACAGCTTCGTGATTTTCGACAAGTTTTGTATTTAAGCTGTGTTTTGTTTGTCTTTAGGAATGACTGCCTTTATTATTTCCCAACTATGGTGGTGTTGAGCTTATCCAGAGGGAAATGTTGTGACGAACTGAATACAGGTTTGTCGTTTGTCTCTTACTTCCGATCTCATTATTGCCTGTTAAATGTTGTTCACTTGTTCCCTTGACCTGCCAATTAAAGGGGAGTAACTTAGGAGTTGTACTCAGATTCACGATAATTTTGAGCCTGCTTTGTTGGGCGAACTTTCCTTTCTGTTTTTGCCAGTGATCCTTGGATCTCATCATATATATTCAAAAACCGAAAACTCATCATCTGATACATTTGTCCCGCTATTCCTGAGTAAAACTAATAGAGGTTGGATGAAAGGGTCGGAAAGAGGAAGGTACATAAAAATTAGTCTTAAATATAAAATTTGATGAATCAAAGGAAAGCCCGCTGATTTTACTTTTTTCATGGCCATGTGTGAAGATCAACATACTAATCTTGCACGAGTAAAGAACATTGCGGTATCAATTAGACATCTACTGTTATTTTATATGGCTCTTATGTTTCTGAACATCTTCCTCGTTTTCTTCACTTTAACACTCTCAAATAAGCAGACAGAGGATGGAACATAACATTGATTACAAGTTGTAATTTTTTATAATGGATGACAAGCACAACAACACACATCTTTGCCTGCATCAGTACTACATACGGTAGTCTATCCATTGCGATCGTTAGGCATTACTGGATTTGACAACCATTATACAACTGTTTGTGTGAAGGGGGTATATCACAGGCCTAGTTGCTTCTAGTAGCAAATGAGAGTCCCCAGCTGTCCGACCCATCTCTTCGTGTTTCAATATTTGTGTGATTCCACAAGAATTGTTCGACAGAGTGTAGTTGGGCACTAGGCATATAATGATTTTTCATCTTTCGGCTATTCTAGGTAAGCTCGGTGATAACTGAACTTATCATATGTTGGATTATTTGTAACTAAAATGTGACTATTACGACTATTGAACCGCCGTTGAGTGAATTATTTTTAAATTTGTTCAATAATGGTTGTATCTTTGGGTAGTTACTATTTATTCCATATTAGATTAGATTGTTTGCTTGTTTGTTGTTGGTTAAAATTAAGTATTAAAAACCTGCTGTCTAAAAGTCAGTGCTTGGTTGTAGGTGCAGTGTTTCAGATGATAAGTATTGCGGTCTGCGAATACAGGAGCAAGGATCTAACTATTGATTTTACTGGGTTTTTGGGCTCTTCACTTGAACTCAAGGAAAAGTCACAAATAATGGGAGAAAACTCAGAGAAGCTACGTAAATTGTTTCGATTATCACAAATTATCTTGTGTGTCAGGTGTGTAATGTTTGTACATTTCATTTATCGCTACTCACTAAACATTTAAACCAGAGGTGAACAACGCTTTGTTTTTCATACCGTGTTCTTGGGTGTTGTGACGTAAAACTCTGCGCTCCTCGGCTATTTCCGTCTGTTGTTTGATTGATCGAAATTCCAATGGAAGATTATTTTTTTTTTTTTTTTTTTTTTTTTTTTCTTTTTTTTTTTTTTTTTTTTTTTGTGTGATATTCATTTCTTCCAAGTTTGGTAATCACCTGGACCAATAGTTACAGGTGCAACATTTCGCAGTAAACTTGGTTCCCCTTACCCATCAACTCGTCGATTCTAGCTATATAAAACAACTTTGATGATGATCCTTGTGTCGTGAGGAATATTTTCCATCATAGCAAATGAAAATTGAATCAAAACATGAGCTGAGTTCAAGCGAAATGAAGATTAGACCTATATGGCTATATTAACACTTCGTACTCGAGGTTAAATAATATATTTCGAGAATTGAATTAAAAGATGTGCCGAGTTCAAGCAAAGCTCGAGTCGAGTACAAGGCAAAGGAGTGCTATCAAGCTTGAAAATCCTTTGGTCGACTAGCTTGAGCTATCTACTGACAGAGTTCGAGCTTTGAGTTTTTAGATAGAGAAACGTTTTGAGTCGTGGTTGGGCACCGGTTAGATTTTATGGCCAACTTCAAGTCCGTCCTAACTCAGGCTCAAATTGTATGGTTGCACTTTCTCTCTTGTCAATTTTACGGGATCTATAGTACTCTGTTGATTTATTTATTTTTTTGGCTAAAGTGACACCGACAAATATGTCTCAATCAATTATTCGTGAAATGATGCCTGAAATTCAATGAAAATAATTGTTATTTATACAGTTCTCGATCATTTAACACTGTTCCTTAAAAAGATAAAATTTTCGAACATTAATTAGGACAAAACTAAGGGTGTAACCGAGCCGATTTGATACCAAGCTCGGGTAAACTTGGAATCGGCTCGGAAAAATCTTCTAGATCTCGGAATCAAATCTGAATTTACCGAGCTCAAAAATTCAATGCTCGGAATCAGCTCAGAAGAAGTCTCGAGCTCAACTCGAGACCAATTCGAGCTTTGTTCAATATTATTTTTCTATGTTTTTTTAATATCGATTAAAATAAATATCTACTCCGTATATAAAAATTCTAATAAAATATTTTATTAAAAAAATCGATCAAATGATTTTACAAAGAAAAAAAAATACTTGTAGCAAAATATACTGTATTACATAGACTAAATATATATAAAAATGAAAATGAGCCCAAATTCGAGCTTTCGATCCGAGCTTTACTAAGCTCGGAATCGGTGTTACGAGTTTTAATTAACCTCTCACGCAAGCGCAACGCGGTCGTAGTAGTATGAGAGGGTCGAATCCACTAGGATGGGTAGTTAGGCTTTGAGTTTTGTTTTTCGTCCTAGTTTAGCCGGTCGAAATGTTGTTTTGGGTTTCTAATCTAAAAAAACTAATGAGAAAGCTAGAAAAGGAATATAAAGACAATGTAATCGATAGTAAAATAAAAGTCTAGGGTCCGAATATCCACTAGCACTATCTAATAATAAGAGCAATAAATCGAATTATGACTTTGGAGGAAAACGACTATGAAAACAACCACTACTCCCCTCCCGGGTTTGTAGGTGGTCACCTCTAAATTACCTAGAACTTCCCTCCCGGGTTTGAACCAGCCTCCTCTACACAAAAGCTCCACTCCCACAAGACTAACAAGACAAGACAAGGGAATATAATGCGACACTTACAAAATCACAATTCACAACTTGTCTCAACAATTCAATACAATAAACACAAAATAGACTAGGGATTAATCGAACCCTAAACACAAATCACTCACTAATCATAACTAATCTAACATAAATCATAATAATAAGGAATTCAAACATAAAACTAAGAACAATTAAATAATAAAGATCAAAACTTTAAGATCATATAATCGTAAAATAAGAGATAAAGTTGAACTTAAATTGAAATAAAAAAGATCAAATCCTCACATAAATTGTAGATTAAAATAATAAACTACTGATTAAAAAACTAATTAAAATTAAATCTAATTAAAATAGAGAAGAAATTACAAAATAAAATGGAGGAAAATCGGCTACGTCTACTGCTGCTCTACCGCTTCCTTCGTCTGCTCTACGTGCCTTACTACTCTTCTTCCTTGACTACTCTCTTTTCTTTTGCTGTTGTTGTTGCCTTATCACTTGTGGGCCTCTTTTCTTTTCTTCATTTTATTTAATTGGGCCGAGTTGGTTAATAAGCTTGGTCCATTTATTTTCGTTCGATCCGTTTTATCTTTTTTTTCATTTCCGTCTTTTTACGATATGTTGTAAGTTCTTCTCAATTTGGTACCTACAAAATATTTATACAAAAGCGCAGTACCAAATTCTCGACAAAACGGATAAAATACGATAAAAATGTGACCGACCCATATTATTCGTAATCGACTATAAATTGAGCTATTTAACCAATTAAGACCGCAAAACGGATCAAATAAGAGTAAAAGTGTGGGTATAAAACTAGTAAAAATATCACTTATCAATCGGCTCGAGATCACTTTGACGTAACTCGAGCTGAGATTTGACCGATTTGATTTTAAGGGCTCGTTGAGCCAACTCTGATCATTTAACCCCATAAACAGAACAATTTCATACTAAAAGCTCACAAGATAATGCATACTTGTATAAAATTTGTCTTATACAGCCAAATGCAAAAGTGTATATAATGAGATGAGATTTGAAGTTTTGAACCAACTTAAGTTAAAAGACGATATTAAAATAGCCCAACTTTTAGGCGGCCCACATTAATTAATTAAAAAAAAAAAAGAAAAAAAAAAAAAAAAAAAAAAAAAAAAGGAGAAATAATGTTAAAAATGGCGACAAATTTCATCTCTTGAGTGATCTTCATCAGTAATAATTTTCGCGATTTTACTGAGGTCAGTAATAATTGTTGTAGTTGTATCTTAAGAGGAAATTAAATTATTTAGCTTTCATGTTTTGATTGTTAGGTTAATTTTGGAAATTGTAGAACATGCGATTCCTCTAAGGTGATTTGATCTCCCACCTTTTTGTTGGAGTATTATTGCCCTCATGTGAGAAGTTTCACGTTGATTGTGGAAGTTGGTGTAATGTGGTTTATAAAGTCCAAGGGTCCTCCTCTCGTTGCCAATTGATTTTGAGAAATGTGATACCCTTGGAGCAGAAAGCGCCGCATTCTCTTTCATTTCGGGTTTAGTGTAGTTTCACGATTCTAACACTTTTATCATCCTGAATATAACTAGTAGAGTTTGTATGAAATGTTCTATTTTGAAAACCTGTGCGATTATCAATCTGAATGCAGACATTGTTTGTATAATTGACTCGAGCTTCGAAGTAGTGGAGTCCATTTTTGTATAATTGGCCAATATGTAGTTTACAATTTTGACTTTTGAAGGTAGCCTCGTCTTTTTGTGCTTACGTGTACGGCAGTCGTACGCATACACTTCCTGTAACTAGAAAGTGACCACTTTAATATAATTCGGTGTCAAATAAGTCGTCTGATCCATGCTAATAGTTGATAGCGTAATGCTTTTTATGAAGTTTCGTATTTCAGAATGTGCTTTTTTGTTCATTTAGGAATCACTGCCTACATTATGTCCCAGCCGTGGTGTTGAGCACGTCCACAGGAAATAGTAGACGTTTCAGACAATAAAATGTTGAGACAAACTGACTGCAGTCAATCTGCTTCAGCAATGCGCCAATACAGGTTTGTTGTCTCACTTGTTTGTACCTTATTTCAGATTTCTTTCTTGTGTGTTATATATTCCACCTTTGACCTCGTCATCTCAAGAAGGAGTGATCAGAGTTGGTACTCTGATTTCGGTAATTTTGGAACTGTTTAGTTGAGCAATTTTTTTGAAAGTGTACATTTCTTAGGGTTATTTATGTTCCTGTAAAGTCTTCAATCTTCGCATATAATTCTTATGCACTTTTCCAGCCATTTGTACGTGAATACTATTTGCTGTAGGTTTCAATCTTTCTTATATTCCAGAAGTTGGTTTCTGATTTTTTGTGCTTAGTTATACAGATTATTGTTATTTTGTAATTTGTACTGCTTCATCGGCAATTTCTCTTTGCCCAATGCTAGTATAGATCCCAAGTGGTCTCCAAGAATGCACATCTCTTGAACGTGTGATCTCAGAAAACAGCCTGATGAGTCAGGGTTCAATAAATATCAGCAAGTTTCAACGTCTTTTTTATTTGGGTATTATTTGTAGTTCACATGAGCATCTAAGATCTGTGTTAGAGTCTGCTAAAGGTCATCGACGTTTATCTGCACTGCAGATTAAAGGATTTAGAGATCGGATTGAAATGCAAGAGTACTTCTACGACATTGCTCCCTTCTTCCGTCTCCCATCTTTAAGACACCTATTGTTGCGTGGACGCCCAAATATAGATACTCTTCCCCGAAAACTTGGCCTCCTCACTCAAATCACAACTCTGCATGTAGAGCAGTTTGAGGACCTAGAAGGTATACCAACATGGATCTGCAATCTCTCGTCTCTCCGCAATTTGGTTATAGTTGATCGCAAGAATTTAATACCTTCCCTCCAAAGAGGATTTGAAGCTTCTATATCTGTTGCAAATTTCGGGTTGCCCGCTGTTGGTGAAAAGATGTGTGAAGGATGAAGGTCCTGAATGGCAAAACATCTCACACATCCGAAGAATAGTACTTGATTCTGTAGTAATTCAAGAATGAAGGGTAGATAATTATACATACTCCTGACATACAATCCCGAAAAAGTAATTTTCTTAACCCTCTAAGCTCTTTTCTTTTGTTCATTGCAGCTCTTACAGACTTACACTTCAGTGCTGATTTATTCTGGAATAGTAGGAAGACATTTATCGATAATTTTAACCAAACTAAAGTATTAGCTCTCATATGATTTATTGTTTGAGTATGTAGTTCGTAATATGGAATTATCAACGTGAGTAACAGGAAAGAGTACAAATAAGAAGGTCAAGTATGCTTGACTGTTTGTTAGTACAAATTATCCAATGAGATCGTAGGAGACATGAGTTGGATTATTTGTAACTTAAATGTGGCCAGTTACGACTACTGAACTGTTATTGAGTGATAGTATCTTTTGATAGTTACTATTTATTCCATATTACTCGTAGATTGTTTGCTTGTTTGTTGTTGGTCAGACTTAAGTTTAAAAAAAACTGCACTCTAATAGTGGCACGTGGTTGTAGTTGCAGTGTTGCGGATGATACATTGCTGGTGCCAAATTTTATGTTCGATTTTGGAGGAGCATTGTGGTCTGCATATACAGGAGCAAGGATCTCACTATGCTGCTTTGATTTTATTCGTTTTTTGGTTTCTCCACTTTGAGCTCAAGGAAAAGGCGCAAGAAATGGGAGAAAACTCAAGAGAAGCTAGGTAAATGTTTCGACTAACACAAATTATCTTGTGAGACAGCTGTATAATGCTTGTACTTCTCATTTTTCGCTACTCACTGAACATGTAAAGCAGAGGTGAATGTCGCTTTGTTCTTCATTACGTCTTATTGAGTGTTTTGACGCAAAACTCTGCTCTCCTCGGCTATTTCCAACTGTTGTTTGATTGATCCTCGTGTAGTCATGTAAGTAAATGGCAGTATCGAAATTCCAATGGAAGATTTTGTGTGATTTTAGTTATCTTGTAAGATATTGGATTTTCATTTCTTCCAAGTTTGGTAGTCACCTGGACCAACAGTCAGTCAGGTGCAACGTTTCTCAGTAAACTCGGTTCCCTTTACACGTCAAGTCCTCGGCTCTAGCTTTAGAAGACAGCATTGATGGTGATCCTTGTTTCAAGTGGAACATCTTCCATGATAGCCAACATATTCGTGTCGAACTGTTGGAAACGAAAATCGTGAATTGGATCAAACATGAGTCGAGTTCAAGCCGAGCTTGGGTCGAGTACAAGGTGAAGATGCACTATCTAGCTTGAAAATTCCTTCGGTTGACTAGTGTGAGCTTTTTCCCGGCAGAATTCAAGTTTCAAGTTTTTAGAGAAACGTTTTGAGCCGTGGGCGCGTGCCGGTTTAGATTTTATAGCCAACTTTGAGTCCGTCCGTACTCAAGCTCAAAATATATGGTTGCAATAAGCTTGCGCGTCCTCTCTAGTCTGTTTCACGATATCGTAGTATATTTTCTTTAAAGTGACACCGACACGTCACAATCAATTATTCGCGAATTGACATAATTTATCTTTTAAAATATGAATATTCGTCTTAATTTAAGACCATATAATAACTCAAAACAAAAGTGTAAAAGAAAAAATTAAAAAAAAGAAAAGTGTCTTATACCCCATTGTCGAGCGCAAATTTTTATAAACACCCGGGAGTATACTTCCTTGTACTCCCCTCCAACCCCACACCCTACGTGTCATTGCCTTGTCATTTTGTGTTATTTTTTTAATTGTAATTTTTGAGTCAATTGTCAACAGAGACCAAAATAATAGGAGGTAGGTACTTGCGGAGTATTTTTTTTAGTTATTTTAATTTTATCCTTTGTTTTTAATTTATGCTTTCTTCTCAAATTTTACTCCCATGTTTTTTTTTTTTTTTTTACTGAAAAAACAATTAAATTTTTTTAATGAGAATGGAGGAATCATATTTACAAACAATAAGTGACGTATTATATTCACCCAAAATCGGTTATAGTATTATATTCAAGTATTTTGAGTGACGTATTCATCATGTAGCTACTATATCGTCTATATGAATGGGTTAGACATATTCATATAATGGGTTAGACATATTCATATAAGAATATTATGATATTCATTATGTGAATGCGTTTTTCATATTCATATACCAACAAACGCTACTATATTCATTAGCTGAAATTGAAAGTAAGAGATGCAGGATCAACAAGATTAACCAGCCATAAACCAAAATCTCCTTTAACTGTAGATATTTTAAGATCAAGGAGACTTCCAAACCCAATATCTTTTACAGCTTCCTTTTGTTCATCGCTAAGTAGTTTTATGAATTCGGTAAAATTACTTAGCGCAACACGAAGTCTAAATGTCCGTGGAATCTCAACCGTACGTGCACCTCGGCTACTTTCTCCTTGTTGATTGCTTACATTCCTTTTACTAAGTGATTTGTTGGCTCGCAAGGTTGGGTTAGGATCATTAGTTGTATTATTATCGCCACTCCCATTAATATTCCTACAAAATTAAGTCAAATGATTAGTTTATGAAATTTGATCAAAATGATACATGTTCACATATTAAGCATTTACATTCATTTCAAGGAACCACTATATTCACATATAATAAAAATTAAGAATACCAAAAAAAAAAAAAAAGAAAAAAAAAAAGAAACACGAATATATTCACGTACCGTAACCATTATATTCACATAGAATAACCATTATATTCGCTACTAGTAATATGTTTATTGTATAGCATGCACATTAATAATATTCACATTTTCAGACCTAGATATTCATAAATAATAGTTTACATATTCATCGTCAGAATTAGAGTATATTCATTTTTAGACCTATATATTCATGAATCATAATACAAACATATTCATGTAATAACAAACAATAGTTATTAGGGTTTTTATGAATATTGGAGAGAAGAAGTTCATGAATATATTCATTTTCAGACATAAAATATTTACAAATAATAGTTTACATATTCATCGACGAAATTCGAATATATTCATTTTTCAGACCTATATATTCATAAATAATAGTTTACATATTCATCGACGAAATTCGAATATAATCATATATAGACCTATATATTCATGAATCAATATACTAACATATTCATGTAATCATACATAATGTACATCGGAAAAAAAAAACAACAGTTATTCGAAGGAAAAAAATTACAATTTATCTACGAAATTCGAATATATTTCAAAAGTTCGGAACTTTCAATAAACATTAAGCAAAAAAAAAAATATTCACGTATGCACTTTCATACAAATTAATGAATATAACTTTAGTTCTTCGTACTCCAACAAAAAAAACTACAGTTATTCAATTTCATGCTTGTTACATCGTTTTCAAAAACAAAAATAACAATAGTTCATAACATTAAGATTTTTATAAACTACACAACTCAAAAATCCAAAATATTGGAACATAATCAGTTAAATTCTAGAGACATACCGTCGTCTTCGTGCGTACGTGTGCGTTATTGGTGGCATCATTATAATAAAATTCGATAAACTACAACAAGCAAGAAGTTGAATATATTAATCAGTATTCAAAAACAATAGTTATAGGGTTTTAATGAATATGGGAGAAAAGAAGTGATGAAATAGTTTAGAAATAAAATAATATTCTGATAAAAAAAAAAAAAAAATACTTATACGTAAATATAGGGAAGTTGATAAAAAGTTGACTACTAAACAATTCTATTCTAAAAAGTTGGAATAAATAAAAAAATAAAAAAAATAAAAAAATAAAAAAAAAAATCTAAAGGGAGTATGTAGGTACATACTCACGGGACCTCTAAATACTAATTGCATTATCGAGTGAGTCAATTCAACTCTTATAAGTTCAACTCTTATAAGTCGGGAATTTAACTAAATTCAGTTCAGTTTTCATATATTCAACTCTTATAAACCGAAAAAAGACATATATTTGAGGGTTTGATAGAACAAAGAGCCCAACTTGTGCCCAACTTAGTTGTCCCACATAAAAAAAATTACTGTTGTAAAAACCTCAAAAATGATGTTAACAATGGCGATAAACTTCACTTCTTCTGTGATCTTCGTCGGTAATAATTTTGACGATTTTAGTGAGGTCAGTATAAATTTTCACACAATTCGTTCGTAATTAATACTCCTTATCAATTTGCCAACTAATAATTGTTGTAGTTATTTTCTAAGAGGAAATTGTGGAGTTTTTTTAAGGTTAATTTTCCGATTATTGAAGCTATAGAAACATTCATGTTTACGGCATTTACATGTCAATTATATATAGGCGAAGTTATTATTTCTTCCGTTCTACTGAATTGTATACATTTTTCAAAATATGTGAGCGTAATTTTAACAGATGTAATTTTAAAATTTCCAGAGATTGTATCGAAAATTTCCAGAGATTTGTGTCTTTAAAGTTGTCACTTGTCACACATGAGAATTTGTAAACTTCGAAGGCATGAGGATTGTATTGAATAAAGTGATTTTGTCATTCGATTCTAATTTTGATCGAGTTAAAATTGGACGCGTACCATGCTGGTTTGCCTTGAGTGTCCATTTCGGTGGATTTAATTCATGCTTGTTTAGATTACTAGTCGTTGGTGCTAATTAACAAAAGCAAGGGTCGAGGACAAATTACCGTGGATGTCTTGTCGAAATCTCAGTTGCGAAAAAGCTGCTGAAATTATGTTCATTTGACGCAAACATAATCAATCTAGTATCAAATGAGTTGTTTGATCCGTCTAATAGTTGGTAGCTTAATGTCTTCCGAGAAGTTTCGCATCTCATTACGTGCTTTGAACTTCATGCAGGAATCACTGCCTCCTATATTAGTTTCAAACTGTGATGTTGAGTGCATCCAGAGGAGTCGATGTTTTCAGACAGTAAAATGTCGAGACAAACTGAATGCAGTCAGTCTGCTGCTTCAGCAATGAGCCAATACAGGTTTGTCGATCATACCTTGTTTATGTTCTCTTTATTGCCTGTTTTGCTGGACCATTTTGCTGAAGTTGCTCTATAGACTTGTTAATTGATCGTTTTGATTTTAATCCTGGCAATATATCCTGAACCAACAAATCCAAAAATCGATAACTCATCATCTGATACTTTGTTACTACATTTGATACTCTAATCCTGAATATAACTACTAGAGGTTGGATGAAATGGTCACTGAAGTTTGCTAAGTGAATGCTGTACCGCGATCAGCTGATTCAATTCAGCCAGTTCACAGTTTTGACTTTTCTGGGTAGCCTTGTCATTTTGTGTTTTCATGTGAGCGACGGTCGTACGCGTACGCTGCGTACCCTGTAACTAGAAAGAGACAAAGACGCCACCCTAATGGCATTTTTAGCTATGTTTATTAATATCCAACGTGGACACCACTTCTCTAATTAAGTTTAAGTCTGACCCAAAATGCTAAATATTTTTTTTTTTTTTTTCATGACACCATTTTGAAAAAGTTTCAAACTACAGCAAGATTCTATCAAAAGAATAAATTCAATTGCATTATACTAATAATAACTTGAGACAAATTTTAGGCTTAATACCAAGATGGAAGAAACGCTTATCAGCCGAACCGACTTAACTCCATTATAAAAAAAATAGTGTCACTTTAAAGATAATGCCAGTACAATAATTTAGGTATATAGACAGACTCTTTAAACCACCAATATACACAGTTGTATGTGGGATCTACCTTGTACCGAAAAACTTAATTGTAAACATTGCATGCTAACTTGCTCTGCATCTTTTGTTTACCTTATCCACTTATACGTTAATGAGCAGGACCCAACAAATTAAATGTACCCTTGACTAAGATTATGTGGTTGGACTTGAATGGATGATATTTAACGCCAGTACTTGATTTGGTCCACACTGCCTCCACTTATACGAAGTATATATATGACGACTAAGGTAGAGCAAATAATACTCCGTAACTAATACTCCAAAATCATAACACAACAGAGAAACATTCCAAGATGGTAGAAGCTGCATTGATCAGTACAGCTACAGCCGCGGCCAAGGCTATGGCGCAGCTGGTAGCTGCTCGAGCGTTGGACGAGTCCAAACTTGCTTGGGGCTTCAAGGGTGAACTTAAGAAGCTGAAGGTAAAATTTGAGTACATCCAAGCATTTCTGGAGGATGCAAGCAATTCAAAGTATGCAACTAAGAGCCAACTGGTGGATCTATGGGTGCAAAAAGTCAAAAATACAGCCTATATGGCTGACAACGTCATAGATGAGTATGAAATCGAAATCTTTCGGAGAAAAATGGAATTGAAGAAACCCATGGATAGGTTTTGTGACTTTTTCACACCCAATAATCCTGCACTTTTTCATATCAGCATGGCTCACAAGGTTAAGAAGATTCTTTCCTTGTTCGATGAGATCAACAAGGACGCCAAGGACATTGGTCTAAACCGGGTTGATATAGCAGCAGCATCAGTTACC
Source organism: Dianthus caryophyllus (assembly GCA_023091065.1). NCBI lineage: Eukaryota > Viridiplantae > Streptophyta > Magnoliopsida > Caryophyllales > Caryophyllaceae > Dianthus > Dianthus caryophyllus. The sequence continues at coordinate 4,513,739 of CM041522.1, forward strand.
CATACTTCCAGATATGATCATGATTTGAATCAAACTCGACAATATCCATTTACTAGTGATGCTAAATACGTAGGCAGGGAGCAGGAACAGTCTGACTTACTTAAATTCATGTGTAATCAGCTCAACAAAGACCGTCTTTTGTCTACTGTGGCCATTGTCGGTATGGGAGGTATTTTCTATATCTCTTGTTTATCTATGTCTCTTGTTTATCAATTTTGGAGTTTTTACATTTGCTGTTTACTCTGTGTTTTGCCCATTATAGACCTAGTATGCAGTTTATATTAGCAATATTCATCAACCAAAATCGCACCCAAATTGTAGCCTAAAAAGTAATTTATTTTTATTTTCATGGCATAAACCGTTATCTCAACCAAAAATATGATAAATTATCTTCTCGAGATTTACTTTTTCAAACCCATAATATTTTTCATGTACAAAAACAAACTCACCCATGGTTTTAATCTTGATAAATCTCAAAGAAATAATGACCATGCGACAAAACCATAAAATTATACACATCATTTGTTTATTTTTACAACCACTTGCTTATCTTTACAACACAACCATGGCGGGATCTCAAAGCCTCACGCGCCGCCGATTCCGTCGTCGTCTCGGCCGCCTTCTCATGGCGGGAACACACCCCCACCCTCGTCGGCGCCTGCAACGACCCCCTCCTCATCCATGGTCATTACTCTATCAATTTATTGGTCCGGTAAGGGCTGGGATTGGTTTAATTTAGGACTTTGGTTAGCCAATTCTGGTTATACTTTGATTTCGTGTGTTCTGAAGTCTGGTCGGTCATTTTGAGTCTCTGGTCAGTTTCACTTTTCTCAGTTTCTTTTGGGCACATGTGACCTCAACTCTGATCAATTTAAATGTCAATGCTCACGGGTGCAATATAGTCAAGCCCATTTTAGGTTATCGCAAGTCTTGATTATTATGATTTATCTAATGAAATATGTTCAATGCATTTTGTTTTTTTTGTTTTCTAAATGTGTGCAATTTTTAATATTAAGAAAAGCCAAGCCAAGCCTACGTGAACCCATAAACAGAAATAGCATACTATTTAGAATTACATCATTAGTTAAGATCGGAATATAATTGAGAATATAAACATTCACAAAATTGTTGTATAAGGTCTTAACCAAAGGTCATGGCCTCTTGGGTGTATGAAATGGATTTTTATTTTGAAAACCTATAATTTTATGATGAAAACAAGCATTCTAAAACCTATAATATAATGTCAGTCATCATTGTAAGAACGGCCACGCTAAAATTAGATGCTTTGTACTGAGTAATTTCTTTCGCTTTGTAGGACTAACCCTATTATTCTATAATTTCTATCCAAATAGGTATGGGCAAGACAACATTAGCAAGACATGTGTATGACCATGAGAAAGTTGGTGATCATTTTCCTAAGAAGATATGGTTATGTGTGTCCGAAGATTTCAATGTTATCAGAGTATTGAATGAGATGATTGAGTCAGTTACATCAAGTAAATTAGAGCTGTCAAATACGGATGCCATCCTAAGAAAATTGCAAGAAGAATTGAATGGAAAGAAATTATTGCTTGTATTGGATGATGTGTGGAATGATAATGAAGACCTATGGGGTTCGTTAAAAGGGATGTTGCACAAAGTATCAATTGCCTCGGGAAGTGTGATTTTGACTACTACTCGTAGTGTTGAAGTTGCACAGGCTGCAAGAACGGTATTTAACGTTCCACTAGAAGGATTGTCAAGTGACGAGAGTTGGTCTCTACTTTGCCAAATTGTTTTTATTGACGATACTCGTCAATGCTTTTCACATCTGGAGGAAGTCGGTAGAAGGATTGCTGTTAAGAAGTGTAAGGGTGTTCCTTTAGCGATTAAAGTCATCGGAGGATTACTTAGGTCGAAGCCAGATTATGAATGGCCCGACATAGAGTCAAGCGAGATATGGGATTTGCCACAGGGTCAACACAAAATACTTCCATCGTTGTTGTTGAGTTTTAACCATTTACCTTATCCATCGTTAAAGCAATGTTTTGCCTTTTGTGGATTGCTTAATAAAGGTTATTACATGCACAAGAGCGAGTTAATTGGTTTTTGGTTATCTCAGGGTTACCTTCATGACAGCGGAAATAGAAATATGACCACCATGGAAATTGGCGAGGAATATCTGAATATTTTACTTAGCAATTCACTGCTAGAAGCATTTGTGCCAAAAGGGCTTGAAAGTGTATGCTACAAGATGCACGATTTGATCATTGATCTTGCAGTTTTTGTTTGTGGGAAAGACTTGATCTTGGACACAAAAGAACTGCGTGAAAGTGGTGGTAGATGTAGACATCTACTATATCGCTGTGTAGAAAACACAATCAAAACAGATTTTCCTCCTGTAAAGGCTCTTAAAGGGCTTCGAACAATACTCTTTAAGGGTCCTAGTGTGCCCTTGCAATTGTTGATACACACAAAAGATTTGCGCACATTGTGCCTTGACCGTACTAGCATATCAGAGGTACCTCAAGTTATCAGTGAGTTGAAACATTTGAGATATCTGGATTTGTCATACAATCCAATCAGTACACTACCGGAATCTATTGGTAAGCTGTACCAACTTCAGACGCTGATACTCCAAGGCTGCAGAAACATGAAGAAGCTACCTAAAGTAGTGAATCAGTTGGTGAACTTGAGACACATCTCCACAACAGCTCCCATGTCTGCCTGTAAAGGACTGCAGAATTTAACTAAACCTACAAAGCTTACCTTGTCTTTCATTGAATAACGATGAAGATGGGTGGAACATTGATGAGCTTGGACATTTACGTGATCTCAGGAACGATATTCATATTCAGGGTCTTGAGTGTGTGAAAGACAAGGAGCAAGCAGAGAGGGCTGACATTGCTGGGAAGACTAATGTCTTAAATTTAACTCTGCGTTGGGTGGAGGGAAGAGAAGAATACCTTGCTGGCATTCCATTTCAAGCTTCAATCAATTATAGTGACAGTTTTAGTGATGGGGATATTCTTGAAGGTCTTGAACCTCACCCTAACATAGCATTACTAGAAGTACACAACTTCATGGGTTTGCAATTTCCGGCATGGATCAAGGAAATGGTAGTTCGAACAGGAGGGCTGAGCAATACTCAGGGTCAGGGGCAACTTAACAATCTAACGAAGATTAAACTATTGGGCTGCAATCGATGTCAAACACTTCCGAAGTTAGGGCAGTTACCGTCACTCAAGTGTTTAATTATAAGTGGACTCTGTGTAGATTCCATTGGCATGGAGTTTTACGGCGGTGATATGCTGGAAGTGGTATCATTCAAGTGCCTTAAAGATCTTGAGATTTCTGGATTTAGCAGGCTCATCACATGGATGCAACCACCCAAAGCTGCATTTCCTAATCTCGAAACTCTGCGCATTAAAGATTGCAGTCTGCTGAAATCAGTGCCGTCATTGGAAACAGGATCCCTAGTCACCCTAGAACTTGAAAACCTTTATAGCATGGAGTCTTTGGATATCATCAAATGTAGTTCGGGTCTCACTTCTTTCATCATGGACACGCTACCCAAAATCGTGAGCCTACCTGAGGAGCTAGCAAATTGTACTAAGCTCCAAACATTACACGTCAATGGTTGTCACGAGTTGTCGCGTATGCCAGATGGGTTAGAATCCCTTGTCTGTCTCAAATCAATCAGTGTTAGTTATTGTGAAGTCATTGACTTTGTTATGGATGATCTTCTCCCTCTCCGATCTTCACTCCGTTCCTTTAAAATTTCTGGATGCCCAAGGTTTAGAAAGATCCCAAATGGTCTCAGAGAATGCTCATTGCTGGAGTCCCTCGTGTTACTCGCGTGTCCAATGATTGAGGGTTCACCAACAGAAATCAGCAAGTTGCGACAACTTAAGGATTTGAGGATTAAATATAGTTCAGTAGAGCATCTAAGATCTGTGTTGGAGTCTGCCAAAGGTCACCGACATCTGAAGTGTGTTGAGATTGGAGGGTTTGTAAACGATGTTGAAATGGAAAGCTACTTCTCTGATATCACCCCTTTCCTCTGTCTCCCATCTTTAACACAGCTAGTATTGCGTGGACAACCAAATATAAAGACTCTTCCGGAACAACTTGGCCACCTCACTCAAATTACACGTCTCATTATACGGCAATTTGACAACCTAGAAAGAATTCCAGAATGGATTTTCAATAACTCGTCTCTCAGCAATTTGTATTTGTCACGTTGCAAGAATTTGAAATACCTACCCTCCAAAGAGGTTTTGAAAATTCTACATTATTTGGAAATTTATGATTGCCCGCTGTTGGCGAGTAGATGCACCAAGGATGTGGGCCCAGAATGGCAAAATATCTCACTCATCCAAGAAATAGAAATTGATAATGTTGTAATTCAAGCTCCTTTTGAGGGATAGTAATTCAGCCTCCCAAGTGTAAGTTTCTGAACCTCTTCAAATTAATTTCTTTTTGTGAGTAGTTAGCTTCATACATAAACACAATTAGAATGGGGCCGGGTAAATGTAGTAATTTTGACAAGGGGGACTTAATTTGAGATTTTTGGAAAAACAAGAGCGGACACCTACTTTTGGGATGGAGGGATTAGTACGTATTAACAAATGATTTTTAATATTTTTCATTTCGGTTATCATTCCTCAAGTCCATCCATAATGACAACGGGGACACTTTATTTGGATGGAGGGAGTTTAAATTTACGAGTAGAAAAAGTATAGCTGAGAAGAAGATTTATTGTCCTGTAATGTAATTCTCGAAATGGCATAATCAACAGGTTATCTTAACCTAAAAATCAACGACTACTACGGTTATTGTAATTGTACAGAGTGAATAAAGACTATTATTAGGGACTAAAATAGAGTGTCAATTTATCACCAATGGAGTAAAATTTAATTACTTATTATATTCCGAATTAGTATTGTTGAATCGATGGATAATGAGTCAATTCACATAAGTGAGAGGTGTCTACAAGAAATCGAGTCTATTCTAATCCAGGTCAACTCGGTTTGAGTTCTAGTTTCTTGTGATTCATTCGGGTGTGAGTGTTTCTAGGAACACTGTGATTAGTTCAAATTCTATTTGATTTGGGTTAAACAAGTATTCAGGTCTTCAAGTCTGTTTTTGGTAGGATATCCATCCACATATTTCAAGTCTGTATTTAGAGCTAGGGTAATTTTCTTAGTTTTATTTATTACCTTGAAGAAACTTACATTTTCAACGAGACTGTCATTATCAAAAACATTCTCACATAATATGGTCTCAAGATAAATTTATTGTGAGATCTCTAACATGAGAAGGTGGGTTACCTTGGTGGTTTCCTTTGATGATTAACAAGACTCACATTATGAGAAGGTCTCACTGGAGACTTACTGGTCATTGAATATGTAACCATGATGAAATTTGTGTATTCATCAGTTTTTCTTAGAGTAAGTTTATATTCATTATACTTTTTTTTTTTGGTAACGAGGGGTTTATTCCCCCCGGGCACTTGAGATACCCTGCAAACCCCAAGCACCATGTGAGACATCCTTTTTTCGGGGATGGCAGGTACCCACAAGCTGCTTACGCACCCAGGGACATTATATTCATTATACTGCTCTTTAACTATTACGTCATTCTCTCAGTAACATTTAATACCGTTTTCACGGACTTCTTAGTGATAGTGGAAAATAATGAACTCGAGCTAATAACAGGTGGTTGAGATGAAATGACCTTGGATGTCATGTTGAATTTCTCAAGTTGAAGAGCTGCAAGCATTTGTTTTCATTTCCTCTTAACATAATCTAGTGGCGAAAGATTTGTCTGGGATCCATGCTGATGTATGATATTACAGCTTCGTGATTTTCGACAAGTTTCGTATTTAAGCTGTGTTTTGTTTGTCTTTTAGGAATGACTGCCTTTATTATTTCCCAACTATGGTGGTGTTGAGCTTTTCTAGAGGGAAATGTTGTGACGAACTGAATACAGGTTTGTCGTTTGTCTCTTACTTCCGATCTGATTATTGCCTGTTAAATGTTGTTCACTTGTTCCCTTGATCCTGCCACCTCAAAGGGGAGTAACCGGAGTTGTACCCCGATTCCTGATAATTTTGACCTCCTTTGTTGGGCAACTTTCCTTTCTGTTTTTGCTATTGATCCTTGTAATAATTCTCATCATATAATATCCAAAAACCGAAAACTCATCATCTGATACATTTGTCCCGCTATTCCTGAGTAAAACTAATGGGGGTTGGATGAAAGGGTTGGAAAGAGGATGGTACATAAAAATCAGTCTTAAATAGAAAATTTAATGACTCAAGGAAAGCCTGGTGATTTTATTTTCTTCATGGCAATGTGTGAAGATCAACTTAGAAATCTGGCACAAGTTAAGCACATTGCGGTATCAATTAGACGTCTTTTGTTATTTTATACGGTTCTCATTTTTCTGAACATCTTCCCCATTTTCTTCACTTTAACATTCTCAAATAAGCGGTCGTCGGATGGAACATAACGCTGATTATGAGTTGTAATTTTTTATTAGATGGTCTATTATAACACGATATAATGGATGACATGTACAACAACACACATCTTTGCCTGCATCAGTACTACATATGGTAGTCTATCCATTGCGATCGTTAGGCATTACTGGATTTGACAACCATTATACAACTGTTTGTGTGAAGGGGGTATATAACAGGCCTAGTTATCTCGGTGAATTATACAATTAAGCTGTCAAACCCATCTCTTCGTGCTTCAATATTTGTGTGATTCCGTCAGCAATTTTTCGACAGAGTGTAGTTGGGCACTAGGCATATAATGATTTTTCATCTTTCGGCTATTCTAGGTAAGCTCGGTGATAACTGAACTTATCATATGTTGGATTATTTGTAACTAAAATGTGGCTATACCGACTATTGAACCGTTGAGTGAATTATGTGTAAATTTGTTCAATAATGGTGGTGTCTTTGGGTAGTTACTATTTATTCCATTTTAGATTAGATTAGATTGTTTGCTTGTTTGTTGTTGGTTAAAATTATTTATTAAAAATCTGCTGTCTAAAAGTCGGTGCTTGGTTGAAGGTGCAGTGTTTCAGATGATAAGTATTGCAGTCTGCGAATACAGGAGCAAGGATCTAACTATTGATTTTACTGGGTTTTTGGGCTCTTCACTTGAACTCAAGGAAAAGTCACAAATAATGGGAGAAAACTCAGAGAAGCTACGTAAATTGTTTCGATTATCACAAATTATCTTGTGTGTCAGGTCAGGTGTGTAATGTTTGTACATTTCATTTATCGCTACTCACTAAACATTTAAGGGCCTGGTCTCCTCATCTTAAGTAATTCTCTGGTTCAGATAAATTCAGATAACTTCAGAAAACTTCAGATAACTTCAGACAACTTCAGATAACTTCAGAAAACTTCAGATTACTTCAGAAAACTTCAGATTTCTAAATACTAAATAAACTAATAATACCTAAGTTATATAACATTGAAGTTATTAAAAATAGGAATAATAATATTCTTAACAATAATAATTATAATAATAATAATCATAATAATTTGAATAAAAATAAGACCAATCCAAAATTATTTTATTGCAAATCATAAATAAAAAAAATTATTTCAAATTAAATATATAGACTTTTAATAAAATTATCATAAATATTTATATATCAAATCAAACAAAATAAATATAAATATTAATTAAATATTAGTGGAAAAAGCGAATATATATATATAAGGATTTGAATATTTTTGGTACTACAAATATTGTCCTCAACATTTATCGTAAATGAAACAAAAAGTTCAAGTTAATAATTCTAAAAGAAGTTAAATTTAGGGGAAATTGGATAAAAGAAAATAAATGTAGCACATATAATAATAATAATAATAATAATAATAATAATAATAATAATAATAATAATAATAATAATAATAATAATAATAATAATAATAATAATAATAATAATAATAATAACAATAATAACAATAATAACAATAATAATAACAATAATAATAATAATAACGACGTTAAGTTTAAGGAAGAAAACATCAATTATGAGTTTAGGGTACAATTTAAACCCACATTATTCCTCAATTAAATGCTATTATGAGTTGATTATTTAGTGTAAATTTTGTTGATTAGAGTACAAAGAATAGCATTTAATTGAGGAATAATGTTGGTCTAAATGTATCCTAAACTCATAATGAGCGTCTTCTTCCATAAACTTAACGTCGTCAAGTTTTCCGTCACAAAATGGACATATTGGGCATATATTCACAAAGTTTAGGGGTACCGTGTGAACAAACATCACACATGGGGTACCATGTGTAATCTGTCAAAGTTCGAGGGTACCATGGGAAATATCCCTAATTTTCAAAAACTTCAGATAACTTCAGACAACTTCAGAAAACTTCAGATAACTTCAGAAAACTTCAGAAAACTTAAGATTGGTTCAGAAAAACTTCAGACGAAGAGAACAGGCCCTAAACCAGAGGTGAACAACGCTTTGTTTTTCATACCGTGTTCTTGGGTGTTGTGACGCAAAACTCTGCTCTCCTCGGCTATTTCCGTCTGTTGTTTGATTGATCGAAATTCCATTGGAAGATTTTTTTTTTTTTTTTTTTTTTTTTGATATTCATTTCTTCCACGTTTGGTAATCACCTGGACCAATAGTTACAGGTGCAACATTTCCCAGTAAACTTGGTTCCCCTTACCCATCCACTCGTCGATTCTAGCTATATAAAACAACTTTGATGATGATCCTTGTGTCGTGAGGAATATTTTCCATCATAGCAAATGAAAATTGAATCAAAACATGAGGTGAGTTCAAGCGAAATGAAGATTAGACCTATATGGCTATATTAACACTTTGTACTCGGGGTTAAATAATATATTTCGAGAATTGAATTAAAAGATGTGCCGAGTTCAAGCAAAGCTCGAGTCGAGTACAAGGCAAAGGAGTGCTATCAAGCTTGAAAATCCTTTGGTCGACTAGCTTGAGCTATCTACTGACAGAGTTCGAGCTTCTAGTTTTTAGATAGAGAAACGTTTTGAGTCGTGGCTGGGCACCGGTTAGATTTTATGGCCAACTTCAAGTCCGTCCTTACTCAGGCTCAAATTGTATGGTTGCACTAGCTTGCACTTTCTCTCTTGTCAATTTTATGGGATCCATAGTACCCAGTAGATTTATTTATTTTTTGGCTAAAGTGACACCAACAAATAGGTCACAATCAATTATTCGTGAAATGACCCTGAAGTTTCAATGAAAATAATTGTTATTTATACAGTTCTCGATCATTTAACTGTTTCGTAATATGATAAAATTTTCCAACATTAATTAGGAAAGAACAATTTCATACTAAAAGCTCACAAGACAATGCATATAAAATTTGTCTCACAACAGCTAAATGAAAAAGTGTATATAATGAGATGAGATTTGAGGTAGAGCTGAGCATCGGTTCAAGACCGGATCAACCCAGACCGGAAAAACCAAATAACTTTTTTAGGTGGATCGAGGATCGGACCAAGAACTCCTCGGTCCGCACTAAACTCGGACCAAATAGATTAGTCCAGTTTGAAACCGGACCAAGTGGACCGAAGACCAAATCGGAGGTAAAAAGTGACCAAGAACCGGACCGAAAAGTCCTTGATCCGAATTCACTCCGGAGAGTCTGGACCAAATAGACCGATCCGGTTCAATTTTTTGGTCTGGATCAACATTTGCTCTCCCTAATTTGAAACTTTCAACGAACTTAAGTTAAAGACAATATTAAAATAACCCAACTTTTAGGCGGCCCACATTAATTAAATAAATTTAAAAAAGAAAAAAATAAAGAAAAAGAAAAAAACAAGTGATACGGAGTACAAAGGGAGGAGAAATAATGTTAAAAATGGCGACAAATTTCATCTCTTCAGTAATCTTCATCAGTAATGACTTTCGCGATTTAACTGAGCTTTCATGTTTTGATTTTTATGTTAATTTTGGAAGTTAAAGAACATGCAATTCCTCTAATGGCATGTTTGGCAACCCGGAATTGGAATTCAATTCCGGAATTGAGCCAATTCCATTGTTTGGGGAACTACAAGAATTGAAATTGGCTCAATTCCATCCCAATTCCATGGTAGTTCAATTTAAGTTCATCTCAATTCCTATGGTTTAGGTAGTCATTTGAATTCCTTCTCCTTTTATTTTTTTCACACTTACTCCGTAGGACTTAAAAATGAGTAAAATCTTAAAATATTATTTTAAAAGTTGATACGATAGTCTTAAATTTCATTTTGTTATAAATTTTTAACTAAATTTTTATATTAAAGTTGTCAATTTCAATTTCAATTCCATGCGCCACCAAACATCACTATGGAATTGGATTTGGAATTGAAATGTAACATTTCAAATTTCACATTTGAATTCAAGAATTTCAAATTAATTCCAAATTTCCAAACGCAGCCTAAGGTGATTTGATCTCCCACCTTTTATCAATCTGAATGCAGACATTGTTTGTATAATTGACTCGAGCTTCGAAGTAGTGGAGTACATTTTCTTATTTCTACTAGTTAGTTTATGGAAAGTTACGCGGCTACACCCGTTGAAGAGTAATCAACTAATTATTTAAAGCTCAGATAGTTGTCACCGAAATGGTCGCTGATGATTAAAATAAATGTCTTAAACACGCTGTTGTGCGGAAGCGACGTGTAAACGATAACAAAAACAAAAACAATAAGATTGAACACAAAGATATAAGTGGTTCGCTATCAAGGTGATAGCTACGTCCACTGGGGCAAGGGATCAACTTCACTATGTCTGGAGAAAAACAAATACAACGATGAACTTCCGAGTTCTCAAGAACTGCCTCGCTAGAAAACTCTATGTGTTTTAGCTCTCTTTTTTCTCCTCTGACCTAAGATAGGTAATTATGGGTGATTATATAGTAAACCCATAACTTAACCTAATACAAAGAGAATTAGGAAATTAAGAAAAACTTCCATAAAACAAAACAACCCGAAAAAGTCCAAGCAAGTTGCTCGGCCCAACTTCGTCTTCCTTCATCGATCATTCACCCAACATAATCCCCGATGCGACTATCAAGTCACATTCTAACAATTCTCCACCTTGACTTGGATCTCGCACTTAGCAACGAACTCCAGTCACCTTGCCCCCTCTGCCATTCTAGCTATTGTGCACACAACTAGAACACCATAGACTTCGTACCCGAATCTACACATCCACTATACCCTGGATTGGGTCTGCATCCGTTATACCCCGGACTGGGTCTTCCATCCTCTAAACCCGGACAAAGGTCGCTCAAAGGACTCCACCTTGAGCTCAACTCCCTAAGGGACTAGACGTACCTGTCTATGTTCAATAAGTCCAAGCAATGTTTGAACTTACTGAACGGAACCGGCTTAGTAAAGCAATCCGCGGGATTGTCAGCTGTTCCCACCTTCTTCACTACTATCCTCTTCTCAGTACGTAAGAAATGATACCTGACGTCAATATGCTTTGTTCGATCATGATGTACCTGATCCTTTGCTAAACATATAGCACTTAAACTATCACAAAACACAACCGAATTATCATGATGTAGACCCAACTCGCGCACAAGCCCTTTTAACCATATCGCCTCCTTGGTCGGGCCGTCGAGCCATATACTCCGCCTCCGTGGTTGACAAAGTCACAGAAGATTGAAGCGTTGACTTCCAACTGACAACCGATCCACCAAGCGTAAACACATAACCGGTTACGGACCTCCCCGCTATCTACATCCGCAAAGATAATCTAATCAATAACTCGCTACCAAGCAATTTGTATCATTCAGTAAATGAGACCAATATCCGCAGCTTCCTCAAATAGCGGAAATGCGCTAACCGCTAACCAAAGGTTTCTTACCAGGTTGAGCCGTAAACCTCGCTAACAACACTCACAAAGATGTGCAATATCCTACTTAGTACAAACCATAGCGTACATCAAACACCCCATCGCACTAGCATACGGAATCGTCGACATATAGGACTTCACCTTCACTTTGAGGTGCGTAAGAAGCGTAAGCTTACCCACTGCATAAGGAGTGTTCAGGGCCTTTGCTTGGCTCATTCCGAAACGAGCAAGCAACTTTTCTACATAACCTTTCTGGGATAAGAAAAGCTTCTTCTTAGAACGATCCCTAAATATCTCCATGCCTAAGATTTTCTTCGCAGCTCCAAGATCCTTCATATCAAACTCCGAACTGAGCATAGCCTTCAACCTGTCAACATCATCTTTACACTTCGCGGCAACTAGCATGTCATCCACATATAACAATAGATAGATCATAGACCCGTCAGCAAGCTTATTGTGATAAACACAACAATCATACGGGTTTCGATCAAACCCATGCTCAACCATGAAAGTGTCAAATCTCTTGTACCACTGCCTCGGAGATTGCTTTAGCCCATACAAAGACTTCTTCAACTTGCAAGCATAGTGTTCTTTCCCTGGTATTTCGAAACCCTCAGGCTGTTTCATTAGAATATCCTCCTCCAACTCTCCATGTAGAAAAGCTGTCTTGACATCAAGTTGCTCAAGCTCTAGATCGAAATGTGCCACAATTGCTAGTAACACACGAATAGAAGTGTGACGGACAACAGGAGAGAAAATCTCTACATAATCGACTCCTTCCACCTGACTGAACCCTTTTGCAACTAGTCTTGCCTTGTATCTAACCATCTCAGCCTCTGAAGTTCCTTCCTTACGCTTAAACACCCACTTGCAACCAATCAACTTTCTCCCTTCTTGCCGCACAAGATCCCAAGTTCCATTTTTATGTAGAGATTCAATCTCTCACCTATCATGGCAAGCCATTGCACAGACTCTTCGCAAGTAACAGCTTCCCTATAGGATATAGGCTCAAGTGACTCTATTATATCCGCTACCTGTAATGCATAACCTATCATATCTTCAGCAGCATAATTTTGGCCGACTTTTCGACCAGACATCTCCTCAATGAGCCTAGTCGCTCCTTGATACACGTTTAGGCATTTCAGGAATCGACTTCGCCACTAGATGCCTCCTCCTGCGGTTCTTCCTCCTCCTCCTCAGCTGGATTAACCTCAGGACTAGAATTTAGTGGCACGGCATCCTCCTCAATCACGACCCGTGGAAACATGGAAATAGTGGAAGTGGCCACCTCAAGCTCCACCTCACTCGCGGTATTCTTTTGCTCGTCTCACGCATTCAGAAAGATCACGAAAAGAACATAGAATTTTCGTCAAAGGTTACATCTCTGCTGATAATAACACGACCCTCTGACGGAGACCAAATCCTGAAGCCCTTTACTCCTTCTCCATAACCCATGAAGCTCCCCTTTCTAGCTCTTGGATCAAGCTTACTGTCACGAACGTGGTAGTAGGCTACACACCCAAAGACCCGCAAATTTGAATAATCTGGTACACTACCGCTCCATAGCTCATACGGGATTTTGCAGTCAACTCCCATATGAGGCCCTCGGTTGATCAAGTAACAAGCTGTTTTCACAGCTTCAGGCCAATATCTTCTAGCTACACTTGCATTTGAGAGCATGCATCGAACTCTCTCTAGCAAAGTCTGGTTCATGCGTTCTGCAACACCGTTCTGCTGTGGTGTTATCCGGACGGTATGATGCCTTCCAATACCCTCATCTTTACAGAACTCATCGAATTTGTTTGAACAAAATTCCAACCCGTTGTCAGTTCGTAGCTTCTTAATCTTCTTATCTTTCTGGTTCTCCACCAAAGCTTTCCATTGCGTGAAAGCCTTGAAAGCCTCATCCTTGTGTTTCAACAACACCAACCACGTGTACCTGGAAAAGTCATCTATAAATGTAACAAAATAGTTAATTCCTCCAAGTCCCTCTACACGAGCAGGCCCCCAGCAATCTGAATGGATGTAGTCCAGAATTTCTTTAGTAGTGTGAGTACCCTTGCTAAATTTCGACCTGTGTTTCTTACCAAACACACAATGCTCACAAAACTCCAGGTTCTTCACCTTAGCACCCTCCAGAAGATTTCGTTTTGACAATAGCTGCATCCCTCTTTCACTCATATGACCAAGTCTTTGGTGCCATAACTTGGTCATCTCCATGTGATTTACTGATGCACAATCTGCAGAACTAATCAGCGTCTCACCCTGTAAAACATACAAAGTGTCTCTCTTGATACCTCGAAGTACCAAGTCAGAACCACTTGGATCGCCAATTCCCTTTAGAGCACGAAACAAATCCCTTATCATCTAAGACACCAAGCGATAACAAGTTTTTACCCAATCCCGGAACATGACGAACTTTGTGCAAAGTACAAATTTCTCCTTCACCCGTTCGAATCCTAATTGATCCAATACCAACCACCTTACAAGTAGCATTATTGCCTACGACAACGTAACCACCATCAGATGAATCATAAGTATGGAACCAATTTCTATGACGACACATGTGATAAGAGCAACCTGAATCAAGAATCCATCGATCCCTAGGATTTGTATCATCCACTGCAAGAGCGTAATCCCCCTCAGAATCGTAATCCTTCGCCTTACTCTGTACAACAACCGCAGCGTTACTCTTGCCCTTTAATAAAGGACATTGAAAACGCTTATGCCCTGGTTCTTTACATTTGTAACAAATTATAGGACCCGAATCAGTGCTAGGACTAACTTGAGAAGACTTGGCCTTTCCCTTTCCCGACCTCTTCTTATTCGACTTAGCCACTAATCCCGAACCTGAACTGTCACCAACGTCTGCCGTTGCTTTTTGACGCAACTCCCTAGAATGAAGTGCTGACTTCACTTCCTCTAAGGTCACCGTTTCTCTACCCACCACAAAAGTTTCAACAAAATTCTCAAAACTATCGGGCAAAGAAACCAGCAGTAACAATGCAGCATCCTCATCGTCGACTTTAACATCTATATTACGCAATTCTAATAATACAGTGTTAAACTTTTCAAGATGATCTCTAAGTGACGTACCTCCTTGCATTCTTAGGGCAAACAAACGCTTTTTCAAGAGCAATTTATTGGTAAGCGATTTTGTCATGTATAACGCCTCCAATTTCTTCCATAGCCCTAGTGCCGTTGTTTGTTCCACAACCTCCGCAATAATATCATCTGCGAGGCTCAGCAAGATGGTGGAGTGAGCCTTCTCCTCCATAAGCACTTCGGCTTCCGTAGGTGCGCCCGATGCAACCTCAGCCTCGCTCTTCTTCGTCACGGAGAGCGGTTTCCAAATTCCTTGTTGTTTCAATAAAGCACTCATCTTTATCTGCCACATCGTGAATGAATTCTTCCCCGTAAACTTTTCAATCTTCATCGCTGATTCAGTCATTGTTTTCCCTCTGGATCACAAACCAAAAAAGCTCTGGTGCCAATTGTTGTGCGGAAGCGACGTGTAAACGATAACAAAAACAAAAACAATAAGATTGAACACAAAGATATAAGTGGTTCGCTATCAAGGTGATAGCTACGTCCACTGGGGCAAGGGATCAACTTCACTATGTCTGGAGAAAAACAAATACAACGATGAACTTCCGAGTTCTCAAGAACTGCCTCGCTAGAAAACTCTATGTGTTTTAGCTCTCTTTTTTCTCCTCTGACCTAAGATAGGTAATTATGGGTGATTATATAGTAAACCCATAACTTAACCTAATACAAAGAGAATTAGGAAATTAAGAAAAACTTCCATAAAACAAAACAACCCGAAAAAGTCCAAGCAAGTTGCTCGGCCCAACTTCGTCTTCCTTCATCGATCATTCACCCAACATAATCCCCGATGCGACTATCAAGTCACATTCTAACACACGCCTATCATTGTCTAAATCACAGTTGGCCAATATGTAGCTCACAATTTGACTTTTTGTAGGTAGCCTTGTCTTTTTGTGCTTTTCGTGTATGGCGGTCGTATGCATACACTTCCTGTAACTAGAAAATGACCACTTTAATATAATTCGGTGTCAAATAAGTCGTCTGATCCATGCTTATAGTTGATAGCGTAATGCCTTTTGTGAAGTTTCGTATTTCAGAATGTGCTTTGTTGTTCATTTAGGAATGAGCACGTCCACAGGAAATAGTAGACGTTTCGGACAATAAAATGTTGAGACAAACTGACCCAATAATCTGCTCAAAGAATGCGCCAATACAGGTTTGTTGTCTCACTTGTATGTACCTTATTTCAGATTTCTTTCTTGTGTGTTATATATTCCACCTTTGACCTCGCCATCTCAAGAAGGAGTGATCTGAGTTGGTACTCTGATTTCGGTAATTTTGGAACTGTTTAGTTGGGCAATTTTTTTGAAAGTGTACATTTCTTAGGGTAATTTATGTTCCTGTAAAGTCTTCAATCTTCGCATATTCTCCGTAATTCTTATGCTGTGTTATCAATTGCCAACGAGTGATACTCATTCCTAATGTCGCCCTTATTTGTAGATCGACTCCCCCTTGTTTTAGGCTTGGTGGTTGGTGGAAGGCTTTTAAAACAGTAGTGGAGAACATGAATTGACTTTCAGATAGCGGGATTTTTTTGTTCCGCAAGTGAAATAGTCTCCGACACCCATTCAAGAGTAGCCAACATCAAGGACATGGTCATTGCTGGTTGTCATCGAAAGTGCTTTGAACATGCCCATTGTAGTCTACATCACAATTGGCCAATTTTTAAAGCATGTAATAGGTCTACATTATACAAATCGATTTAAGTACTAAGTCAGTGCTCAATAATGATAAAGGAGACCACATCCTACTTGCATTCATGACTGCATATTGTGCAGATGATTTAGTTGACTTTTTGTAGTTCACCTGGTAAATAAGGGATGATAGAACTAATCCTTAGTATTGATGTTTTCCTTGATCATAAGTGCAATAGTAAATATTAATGACTTTTTTTATACATCCTACTTACTTTGATTACCTTTATCTTGCAAGTAAGTAATTGAGATTATCTTCCATGTGTTTTCTATTTTAACCCCTTACACACAAACACAAAAGCCAAAAAGTACAAAGATGGCAGAAGGTGCAGTAGTCGGCATAGCGACTGCTGCAAAGAAAGGTATTGGCCTTGATGGGTGGCTAATCGAGCATGGAATGAGATAAATCTTAGTTGGGGTTTCAAGAATGAACTCCAAAAACTCCAAAAGAAGTTTGAGTGCATCCAAGCCTTTCTGGATGATGCAAGCAAGAACGCAAACGAGAGTCAACGGGTGAATCTCTGGGTGCAAAAAGTCAAGGATGCAGCTTATATGGCTGATGACGTCATGGATGAGTATTCGATCGAAATATTTCGGAGGAAAATGGAAGTGATGAGTTGCATGGAACACATAGGTACCTTCTGTACACACTCCAATCCTATAATATTCCATATTAGGATGGCTCACAAGGTCAAGGACATTCTTTCCCTGTTCGATGAGATTGACAAGGAGGCTAACAACATTGCCGTCAACCAGGCGGTTATCATAAGCACAGCAATCCACACTCATAGTGATGGGAGTGAAACTCGACCATATGCGGTTGCTAATGCTTTTGAGTTTGTAGGCAGGGAAGACGAACTAGAAAAGTTGCTCGATTTTATATGTAGTCCTAGCAATAACAAAGAAACTATTCTCTCTACCGTAGCCATCGTCGGAATGGGAGGTATTTCTAAGTCCTTGATTCCATAAACTTCGGGTTTTTCCATTTCTTGTTTCCGTAAGTTGGCTTATTTTGCTATCCAGAAAAATAGATTAGACTAGTTCATTAAGATTGAGATGTCTGTTAACATTATGAAGTATCCTATTGTCCAAATAAAATTTTACATAACTAATTATATTGAACCTTTTATTTTTAAGCACGTCTTATCATAAGCAATGACACTTTGTCTACGAAGTTTATGCACATAATCTATATACTCCTACGGCCGTGTTTTTTTAGGACTTAATATCATTTCAATTCAATTCAGTTTCGTCAATACGATTTTGTTCTTCACTTCAGTTTAACTTAGTTCAATTCTAAAAAGTGCAAAAGAATAGGGCTAAATGTTAAAGCAGTAGTAACCTAAATATTATACATTCTTAACAATTTAAGTGATCATATTGTTTTTCTGTAGTACATAGAGTTATTTTCTTTTTAAAAATGTTATTCATTTAAAATTCAGCTAGATCAGCAGGTCCAACTAACAAGACGGTTCTATTGAAATAGGTGTGGGCAAGACAACTTTAACTAGACATCTATACGATCATGAGAGGATTTCTTCCAACTTTGGTGACAAAAGAATTTGGATTTCTGCATCGCAGAATTTTGATATTATTAGACTCTTGAATGAGATGGTTGAATCATTTACCTCAAGTAAGTCAAAGTTGTCAAACATTGATGCAATCATAAGAAAACTTAAAAAAGAGGTGAACCAAAAGAAACTATTGCTTGTGTTTGATGACGTATGGACCGACAAGCAAGACTCATGGCATTTCTTAAAAGTGTGGTTGCTTAGAATTGGGACTCCTCCAGGAAGTGTGATTTTGATTAATACTCGTAACGATGATGTTGCAAAGGCTGCAGGGGCGATTTTCAAACACAAATTGGAAGGATTATCAACTGACAAAAGTTGGTCCCTACTTTACCAGATAGTTTCTGACAATGGTATTCAACCAATAGACTATAGTCTGAAAGAAGTTGGTAAAAGGATTGTTGAGAAGTGTAAGGGTGTTCCTCGGGCCATTGAAGTGATCGGAGACTTACTGCGGTCAAAACACCATTTGCACGAGTGGGAAGCAATAGAGAAAAGTGAGCTATCAGATCTGCCACATATACGAAAACAAATCCTTCCGTCATTGTTGTTGAGTTTTAACCATTTACCTTCTTCATCTGCAAAACAATGTTTTGCCTATTGTGCAATTATTCCCAAGGGTAGTTGCATGTTCAAGAGTGAGTTGATTGGTCTGTGGTTATCCCAGGGTTACCTTCACGATGATCAAAGAAAAAATATGACCACCGAGGAAATAGGTGAGGAAAATCTGAAGATTTTGCTCAGTAACCTATTGTTAGAATCTGTGTCAACAGAGTCTGGAACCGTGAGTTACAGGATGCATGAACTGGTGTATGATCTTGCAGCCAATGTTTGTGGGAGTGACTTGATCAAGGATGCAAAAGACCTGGGTAAAATTGGCAGCTGCCGACATTTAGTAATCAATTTTGCAGAAAACTTAATCACATCAGATTCGACTAAAGAACCGACTCTTGAATTGCTCCGAACACTTAGTCTAAAGGGAAGTGCTATATCTTGGGATGTACTGATTCATGCTAGATATTTGCGAACACTGATGATTGCCCGGACTGACATAACGGAGTTACCTCCAGCTGTTGCGCTCTTAAAACATTTAAGATTCCTTGACGTGTCGCACAATCCAATTAGTACACTGCCAGACTCTATGGGTGAACTCTACCAATTACAGACGCTTGTTATACGTAGCTGTAGAAATATGGTGAAGATACCAAAAGTAGTCTACAAGTTGGTGAACTTGAGACACATCTCAACAACAGTTCCTATGTTTGCATGGAAAGGACTACGACAACTGACCGACCTACAAAATCTGCCACCTCTTTCTTTGGACGTTGATGAAGATGGGTGGACCATTGATGAGCTTGGAGATTTGCATGAACTCCGGGATGAAATTCATATTTTGGGTATTGAGCATGTAAAAGACAAGGAAGAGTCAAAAAAAGCTGGGCTTGCTGGGAAGGCCAATATTACGAAACTAAACTTGTTTTGGGTGGAGCCGCGAGAGAGAATATGTATTAATGGGGGTAATTGTGATGAAGATGTTCTGGAAGGGCTTGAACCTCACCCAAACATAACTTCAATTGAAGTACAGAACTTCAATGGCTTGAGATTTCCAACATGGATCACGGGGATGGCTGTTCTAACCAATGGAGGAAGTGTTGATCGAACATCACTTAAGAATCTTACCACGATCAAACTTTTCAACTGCATTAGATGTCAAACTCTTCCGAAATTAGGGCAGCTACCTCTCCTCAAAAGTTTAATTTTAAGTGGTCTCTATGTGGAATATATAGACATTGAGTTTTATGGTGGCGATGATCTTCATATGTTAGATGCGGTATCATTTCAGTGTCTAAAAGAGCTTGATATATCCGGTTTTTGTAGGCTCACCACTTGGAGAGAGCCGCCAAAAGCATCATTTCCTAGTCTTGAAACTCTAAGAATAAGAGATTGTGATCTGCTGGAATCAGTACCAGTATTGGGCATTACATCCTTAACGAGCCTAGAACTTCGAAATCTTAAACGTGTGGAGTCGTTGGATATCATCAAATACAATTTAGGACTCACTTCTCTCGTCATGAGCATGCTACCCAAAATTGAGAGCCTACCTCAGGAGCTAGCAGATTGTTGGAAGCTGCAAACATTACATATATCTGATTTTTGTAAGTTGGTGTCTATGCCCAGTGGATTGGAGTCTCTTGTCAATCTCAAGTCAAAGTTGGTGAAGCTGAGAGACATTTCAGCAATAGCTCCCCTGCTCACATCGGAAGAATCACATCAATTGACTAACCTACAAAGCTTGCCTCTTCTATCTTTGGATGATGATGATGGATGTTCAACTAAAGCTGATGAGCAAGTTGGAAAAAGCCTTGAGTCTAAGGAAGACATGGAACAAGCTGGAAAAGAAATTAATCTGACTGGAACAAGTCTGGAGTCTGCAAAAGATGAGGACCTAGTAGGAAAAAATCTTGAGTGTGTAGAAGACGACGAGTTGACTAAGGAAACTGTCGAGTGTGTAATCGACAAGAAGCTAAGTCTTAAGTGTGTAGAAGACAGTGAGTTAAAGGGAATAAGTCTCGAAGGTGTAAAAGACAAGGAGATAGCAAGTAAAAGTTTTGAAGGTGTGGAAGAAGAGGAGATGACCGGAAAAAGCCTTGAAGGTGCAGAAGATAAGGAGCTAGCGGAAAATAGTCTTGAGTGTGTAAAAGACAGCGAGTTGGTGGGAAAAAGTCGTGAGGGTGCAGTAAACAAGGATGTAGTAGGAAAAAGTCTTGAGTGTGTAAAAGACAAGGAGATAGCAGGATATGGTCTTGAAGGTATAGAAGACAGCGGGATAACAGGGAAAAGTCTTGAAGTTGTTGAAGACGAGGAACATGGCGTTGCTTGGCGGACCGAGGCTAACAATTCTTGGGTGGACGGAAGTGGATTACAACAGTTAACGAATCTTGGAGAGATCAAGGGTGAGCTTCAGATTACGGGTCTTGAGTGTGTAAAAGACATGGAAAAGGCAAGAAAAGTCGGGCTTGCTGGAAAGGCCAATGTTTCCATGCTAAAACTGGTTTGGACGAAGGGAAGAGGAGAAACTAGCGGTGGTGTTTGGGATGAAGATGTTCTAGAAGCTCTTGAACCTCACCCAAACATAACGTCTTTGGAAGTACATAGCTTCCTTGGGGTGAAATTTCCGCCTTGGATCATGGAGATGATTAATTGGACAAGATTTGTGAATCTTACCGAGGTCAAATTATTGAATTGCAGCAGATGTCGTACACTTCCGACGCTAGGGCACCTACCTCTTCTTAGGCGTTTATTTTTAAGTGGATTCAATGTGGAAACAATAGGTGTTGAGTTTTATGGTTATTTTGATTCTGATTTGTCGGAAAAGCTACTTCCTAATACTCGTAGAGTTATAATGAGCTTTTTCAGGCAAGCTAGATTGTTGCCGCTAGAGACGTCATTTAGGAGGCTTATCGAGCTTGATATTTCTGGATTTTGTAGGCTAACTACATGGGATGAACCACCTCAAGCTGCATTTCCTTGTCTTGAAACTCTACGAATTAGAGACTGTAGTCGTCTGGAATCAGTACCATTTTTGTCAAGTAAAACCTTAAAGGTCCTAGAATTCAGAAATGTTGATAGGGTGAGGTCCTTGGATATCATCAAATTTAATCGCCGCCTGACTTCTCTAAACCTGGAGGGACTGCCCAATCTTGAGAGCCTACCTGAGGAGCTATCATATTGTACGAAGCTCCAGAAGTTAGTAGTATCTGGAGCTCACAAGTTGTCGCGTATGCCTAATGGGTTGAAGTCCCTCGTCAATCTCCAAGCAATGATGGTTGTGGATTGTAAAGTCATTAATTTTGTGATGGATGATCTTCTCCATGTTCGCTCTTCACTCCTGTCCTTTGTAATTTATCGTTGCCCAATGCTAATAAAGATCCCAAGTGGTCTCCAAGAATGCACATCTCTGATGGAATTACACTTAGATGATAGGCATCTGTTGAATGAGGGTTCACCAATAAATATCCGCAAGTTTCAACATCTTTCAAGTTTGGGTGTTAGTTGTAGTTCAGCAGAGCATTTAAGATCTGTGTTGGAGTCAGCTAGAGGTCATCAAGTTTTAGAAAAAGTGCACATTGAGGGGTTTAAAAATGGGGTTGAAATGGAAGCCTACTTCTCGGACATGACTCCTTTCCACCATCTCCCATCTTTAAGATACTTGACGTTGGATGGACACCCAAATATAAAGACTCTCCCTCGGCAACTTGACCAGCTCACTCAAATTACACTCCTGGGTATACATGGATTTAAGGATCTGGAAGAAATTCCAGCATGGATTTGCAATCTCTCGCGTCTCGTCAGATTAAAATTATCAAATTGTAAGAACTTGAAGTACCTACCCTCCAAACAGGCTTTGAAGCTTGTATTTTCCTTGGACATTTCGGGTTGCCCACTGTTGACGAAAAGATATGCTAAGGATGGGGGCTGTGAATGGCAAAACATCTCACATTCCCTAGAAAAGAATTTGATTCTGTAGTCATTCATAAATGAGGGATAATAACAAAATATCTTGGATAAGTTATACAATCCCGAAAGGTTATTTTTTCTTAACCCCTTTTTCATTTCTTTTGTTTATTGTGCTCTTGCACTTACTTCAGTGTCGATTTATTCTATAGTAGATTTACAAGCACAAAAAAAAAAAATTAAAAAAAAATTACATTGATACAGCTAACAAATATAATGTAGTTTCGTGCCTTTCGTAATGTGGATAAGGTGGTCAGGTATGTTTGTTAGTACAAATGATCAATTAGATAGTCAGAGACATGCGTTGGATTATCCAAGTTATTGAGTGACATCATAGGTCAATTTATTCAATAATGGCTGTATCTTTGGATAGTTACTCTTTCTGTCAGTCATTTATTTAACTTTTTATTTTAGATTATGCATTAATTGTCATTTTTCTTTATTTCATACGGTGTAAAATAATATGGTCCAAAATGGTCATTGATTTTTAAAGATGTCAATTCCGTGTAAATGGTAAAATAATTCATTACTACAATTCAGTTTTCTATAGCGAATATGATGCATTTATGCTCCGTCCCAAAATAGAATAGTAAACAAATGATTGAATCGGGGGAGTCCTATTTGTTCCATATTACTTGTAGATTGTTTGCTTGTTTGTTGTTGGTTACTTCTCTAATAGTGTATACCTTCCTTCTGCAGAACTTTGGAGGAGCATTGCGGGTTTGTGTATACAGGAATAAGGATCTAACTATGCTGCTTTGGTTTTATTCAGTTTTTGACGTCGTTGCGTAAAAAAAAGAACTCATGGAAAGGCACAAAAATAGGAGAGAACTCAAAGAAGCTATGTAAATGTTTCGACTATCATAAATTATCGTGGGACGACAGGTGTTTAATGTTTGTACACCCTTTTATGGCTACACACTAAACGTCGAAACCAGTAGTGAACGGCAGTTTGCGCCTCATACTGTCTTCTTGGGTGTTCTGACGCAAAACTCTGCTCTTCGTGGCTGTTTCCAACGTTGTTTAATTGATTCTTGTGTAGGCATGTGTATTTTCTTTTCTTTTTCCAGTATTATGGAGTATTACAGAGTTGCAATTTCTGTGTATATTTTTCGTGCGATTTCACTGCTCTTGTAAAACGGTGGATTTTCATTTCAATAAAGTTTTTGTTACTCACTTGGATCTGCTGTTGCAGGTTCAAAATTTCTTAGTAAACTCGGTTTCTTTACATGTTGACTAGCTTGACAATCCTTCTGTCGACTAGCTTGAACGTTTTCCTCGACAAAGTCCAAGCTTAAACTTTATCTACAAAGAAATGTCTTGTGCCTTGGCCGAGTGTTGTTTCAGATTTTATAGCCAACTTTTAACTTTTAATTTATTCGAACTCGCGATCGAGCTCAAATTGTTAGGGTGCTATCAAGCTTGAAAATCCTTCGGTTGACTAATGTGAGCTTTTTTCCGATAGAGTTCAAGTCTAAAGTTTTTAGATAAAAGAAACGTTTTGAGCTGTGGCTGAGCCACGGTTCAGCTTTTATAGCCAACATCGAGTCCATCCGAACTCCAAATTAAATCAGACGCTGCACTTAGCCTACACTTCCTCTATTGTCTATTTCACGAGATCTTTAGTATACTCCATATTTTCTTTAAACTGACATCAACAAGTATGTGACTATTAGGATAATATATTAATATGAACCAAATATAATTATGTCCTAGATACTCCGTATTAATACTCTATAGTATTTAGTCTAACGGTTTAATAATGAATGTCAATTTCTCGAATACTTTTCTACATGTATATATATCCTGAACATCAGCCATATAACACTTATGTTATTATGAAATATACTCCGTATGACTATATCTTAACAGTTATGATCAATTATTCGTGAATTGGTGCAAAAATATCAAGGTAAATCTATTATTAATCCTTTTTTAAAATAGGATAAAATTCTAACGTCGTTTAGAGCATATTCATATTAAAATTTTACAAATTTTCATTTCAACGGATATATTCATCTTAATTTAAGATCGGTCAAATATATAGAATTACAGATTAGCAAAAGTCTATAAGGAAGAAAAAAAGATGGTCATATATTATCGAGTGTGATTTTATTTAATCCGTTTTAAGTTTAAAAGAGATACATGGATGAAATCCACCGAAAAAAAAAACAACGCAAGCCCAACTTAGGTGGCCCAAATAAAATTTAAAAAGAACTCCAAAGCGATGTAAGGGGAAGAAATGATGTCAACAATGGCGACAAATTTCATCTCTTCTGTGATCTTCGTCGGTCATAATTTTCACAATTTTAGTGAGGTCAGTAAAAATCTCCACACAATTCGTTCGTAATTAATACTCCTTATTAATTGTTGTAGTTATATTTTAAGAGGAAATTATGGAGCTTTCTTCTTTTGATTTTTAGGTTAATTCTTGAAGATGTTGAACATTGCATGTTTACTGCATTTACATGTTAATTATATCTAGTCTAAGTTACTACTTCCCGTATTCCATTGAATTGTATACATTTTTTTCAAAATACATGATCATAATTTTAATAGATTGTATTGAAATTTCCAGAGATTTGTGCCGTTTTAAGGGATGATAGATTGTGTGTTCTGATGCTTTGAATAGCAATATCAAATTATCTTAAAGTTGTCTCACGCGAGAATCTGTAATCTTTGATGGCATGAGGATTGTATTGAATAAAGTGACTTTGTCATTTGGTTTGAACTTCGATCGAGTTAATTTCGACAGGTACCATACTGGTTAGACTTAGTTTCCATTTCGATTGGATATGATTCATGCAGTAGCCTAGTATAAGATAATAGAATAAGATGTATAATTATTGAAATATAGAGATGATATTTATAGTTACAATAGACGTGGGAAACCCCAAATCTAGAACATTCCGTTAATCTTTAAGAATATGGAAGAGTAGTGGAGTACATGATACAGGCTTGCTTTGTGGCGATTTTAGCTCCGCTAGTGAGTAATTAATTACGGAGAAACATTCAGCATCGTGCAGACTACAACAAGATTATGTCACAAGAATAAACATATTTAGTTGCATTATTTTAATAAAAAGACTTAATGGGGGTTTCATGCTAGATATTTAAAGCCGATAGTTGATCTGCTCTACCTTTATATGATAAGGTATAGCAAATATTAACTATTACACCAAAAGTCCAAATCATATAATCTTATCTGTTAAAAGCACCTAACACAAAAGAGAAACATTTCGAAATGGTACAAGCTGCATTGATCAGTACAGCTGCAGCCGCAGCCAAGGCCATGGCACAGCTGGTGGCTGCTCGAGCATTGGACGAGTCTAAACTTGGTTGGGGCTTCACGGGTGAACTTGAGAAGTTGAAGCTAAAATTTGAGTACATCCAAGCATTTCTGGAGGATGCAAGCAATTCAAAGTATGCAACTAAGAGCCAACTGGTGGATCTTTGGGTGCAAAAAGTCAAAAATGCAGCATTTATGGCTGACAATGTCATAGATGAGTACTCTATCGAAATCCTTCGGAGAAAAATGGAACTGAAGAAACCCATGGATGGGTTTTGCAACTTTTTCACATCCTATAATCCTATACTATTTAATATAAGCATGGCTCACAAGGTTAAGGGGATTCTTTCCTTGTTTGATGAAATCGACAAGGTCGCCAACGACATTGGTCTAAACCGGGTTGATATAGCAACTACATCAGTTACCCATACTTCCAGATATGATCATGATTTGAGTCAAACTCGACAACATCCATTTACTAGTGATTCTGAATACATAGGCAGGGAGCAGGATCAGTCTGACTTGCTTGATTTCATTTGTAATCAGCTCAACGAAGACCGTCTTTTGTCTACTGTGGCCATTGTCGGTATGGGAGGTATTTTCTAAGTCTCTTGTTTATCAATTTTGGAGTTTTTTTCATTTGCTGTTTACTCTTTGTTTTCCCCATTATAGACCTAGCATGCAGTTTATTGGTCCGGTAAGGGCTGGGATTGGTTTAATTGGACTTAGGTTAGCCAATTCTGGTTATACTTTGATTTCGTATGTTCTGAAGTCTGGTCGGTCATTTTGAGTCTCTGCCTCTCTGGTCAGTTTCACTTTTCTCAGTTTCTTTTGGGCACATGTGACCTCAACTCTGATCAATTTAAAAGTCAATGCTCACGGGTGCAAAAGTCAATCCGATTTTAGGTTATTGCAAGTCTTGATTATTACTCCCTCTATTTCTTTTTGTTCTTCCCATTTCAATATGGAACAAATATTAAGGTGGAGAGGTTGTGTGGGTGAGATTAAATAAAATAATAAAGTAAATTGTGTGGATGAGATTGGTTAAAAGTTGACAAAAATAGAAATGGGAAGAAGATAGTGGAATTTCCTTTTTGGGAAAGTGGGAAGAAGATAGTGGAATGGAGGGAGTATGATTTACTATTAATAATTTATCAAATGAAATATGTTCAATGGCATTTCATAATGATTGGGTCGCCTAACTCCCACAAAATTCAATAACTTTTCTCTTTCTTTCACAGAGCATTTTTTTTTAAAATGTGTGCAATTTTAAATATTAAGATGTGTTAGCAGTTTAGCACAAAGTAGTTACTTCATGCATCGACTTTAGTCTTTTAGCAGTTTAAGAAAAGCCAAGGCTAAGTGAACCCATAAACAGAAATAGTATTCTATTTAGAATAGTAACATCATTAGTTAGATCAGAATATAATTGGGAATATAAACATTCACAAAATTGTTGTATAAGGTCTTAAGACCCTTAACCAAAGGTCATGGCCTCTTGGGTGTATGATATGGATTTTTATTTTGAAAACCTATAATTTTATAATGAAAACAAGCATTGTAAAATTGAATAATTTTCAGGGTCCAATATGTCAATCATCATTGTAAGAACGCCTACGCTGAAATTAGATGCTTTGTACTGAGTAATTTGTTTCGCTTTGTAGGACTAACCCTATTATTCTATAATTTTTATCCAAATAGGTATGGGCAAGACAACATTAGCAAGACATCTGTATGATTGTGAAAAAGTTGGTGATCATTTTGGTAAGAAGATATGGTTACGTGTGTCCGAAGATTTTGATGTTATCAGACTGTTGAATGAAATGATTGAGTCACTTACATCAAGTAAATCGAGTCATCAAATACGGATGCCATCCTAACAAAGTTGCAAGAAAAATTAAATGGAAAGAAATTATTGCTTGTATTGGATGATG
This sequence comes from Dianthus caryophyllus, assembly GCA_023091065.1. Taxonomy (NCBI): domain Eukaryota; kingdom Viridiplantae; phylum Streptophyta; class Magnoliopsida; order Caryophyllales; family Caryophyllaceae; genus Dianthus; species Dianthus caryophyllus. Next base: position 4,541,715 of record CM041522.1, read on the forward strand.
TGTGGAATGATAATGAACATCTATGGGGTTCCTTAAAAGGAATGTTGCACAAAGTATCAATTGATTCAGGAAGTGTGATTTTGTCTACTACTCGTAGTTTTGAAGTTGCAAAGGCTGCAAGAACGGTATTTAACCTTAAACTAGAAGGACTGTCAAACGACAACAGTTGGTCTCTACTTCGCCGAATAGTTTTCTTGATGACTCGTCGCTGCTTTTCAATTCTGGAGGAAGTCGGTAGAAGGATTGCCCTTAAGAAATGTAAGGGTGTTCCTTTGGCAATTAAAGTGATTGGAGGATTACTTAAGTCGAAGCCAGATTATGAATGGCCCAAAATAGAGTCAAGCGAGATATGGGATTTGCCTCAGGGTCAACACCAAATACTTCCATCCTTGTTGTTGAGTTTTAACCATTTACCTTCTTCATCTTTGAAGCAATGTTTTGCCTTTTGTGGATTGCTTAATAAAAGTTATTACATGCAGAAGAGCGAGTTAATTGGTTTTTGGTTATCTCAGGGTTACCTTCATGACAACAGAAGTAGAAATATGACCACCATAGAAATCGGCGAGAAAAATCTGAATATTTTACTTAGCAATTCACTGCTAGAAGCATTTGTGCCAGAAGGGCTTGAAAGTGTATGCTACAAGATGCACGATTTGATTATTGATCTTGCAATCTTTGTTTGTGGGAAAGACTTGATCTTGGATGCAAAAGAACTGCGTGAAAGTGGTGGTAGATGTAGACATCTACTATATCGCTGTGTAGAAAACACAATCAAAACAGTTTCTCCTCCTGTAAAGGCTCTTATAGGGCTTCGAACAATACTCTTTATGGGTCCTAGTGTGCCCTTGCAATTGTTGATACACACAAGAGATTTGCGCACATTGTGCCTTGACCGTACTAGCATATCAGAGGTACCTCAAGTTATCAGTGAGTTGAAACATTTGAGATATCTGGATTTGTCATACAATCCAATCAAGACACTACCTAGGAATCTATTGGTAGGCTCTACCAACTTCAGACGCTGATACTCCAAGGCTGCACAAACATGGAGAAGCTCCCCAAAGTAGTGAATCAGTTGAACTTGAGACACATCTCCACAACACTCCGTATGCTCAGTAAGGACTGCAGAATTTAACTAACCTACAAAGCTTACCTTGTCTTTCATTGAATAACGATGAAGATGGGTGGAACATTGATGAGCTTGGACATTTACGTGATCTCAGGAACGATATTCATATTCAGGGTCTTGAGTGGGTGAAAGACAAGGAGCAAGCAGAGAGGGCTGACATTGTTGGGAAGACTAATGTCTTAAATTTAACTCTGTGTTGGGTGAAAGAAAGAGAAGAATACCTTGCTGGTGATCCAGTAACAAGGTTTCAAGCTTCAATCAATAATAGTGACAGTTTTAGTGATGGGGATATTCTTGAAGGTCTTGAACCTCACCCTAACATAGCATTACTAGAAGTACACAACTTCATGGGTTTGCAATTTCCGGCATGGATCAAGGAAATGGTAGTTTGAACAAGAGGGCTGAGCAATAGTCAGGGTCAGGGGCAACTTAACAGTCTAACGAAGATTAAACTATTGGGCTGCAATCGATGTCAAACACTTCCGAAGTTAGGGCAGTTACCGTCACTCAAGTGTTTAATTATAAGTGGACTCTGTGTAGATTCCATTGGCATGGAGTTTTACGGCGGTGATATGCTGGAAGTGGTATCATTCAAGTGCCTTGAAGAGCTTGAGATTTCTGGATTTAGCAGGCTCATCACATGGATGCAACCACCCAAAGCTGCATTACCTAATCTCAAAACTCTGCGCATTAAAGATTGCAGTCTGCTGAAATCAGTGCCGTCATTGGAAACAGGATCCCTAGTCACCCTACAACTTGAAAACCTTAATAGCATAGAGTCTTTGGATATCATCAAATGTAGTTCGGGTCTCACTTCTTTCATCATTTACACGCTACCCAAAATCGTGAGCCTACCTGAGGAGCTAGCAAATTGTACTAAGCTCCAAACATTATACGTCCATGGTTGTCACAAGTTGTCGCGTATGCCAGATGGGTTAGAATCCCTTGTCTGTCTCAAATCAATCAGTGTTAATTGTTGTGCAGTCATTGACTTTGTTATGGATGATTTTCTCCCTATCCAAACTTCACTCCGTTCCTTTGAAATTTATCGATGCCCAAGGTTTAGAAAGATCCCAAATGGTCTCGGAGAATGCTCATTGCTGGAGTCCCTCTGGTTAAACATGTGTCCAATGATTGAGGGTTCACCAACAGAAATCAGCAAGTTGCGACAACTTAAGGATTTGAGGATTAAATATAGTTCAGCAGAGCATCTAAGATCTGTGTTGGAGTCTGCCAAAGGTCACCGACATCTGAAGTGCGTTCATATTGAAGGGTTTGTAAACGATGTTGAAATGGAAAACTACTTCTCTGATATCACCCCTTTCCTCTGTCTCCCATCTTTAACACAGCTATGGTTGCGTGGACAACCAAATATAAAGGCTCTTCCGGAACAACTTGGCCACCTCACTCAAATTACATTTCTCGGTATACTGCAATTTGAAAACCTAGAAAAATTTCCAGAACGGATTTTCAGTAACTTGTCTCTCAGCTATTTGTATTTGTCACATTGCAAGAATTTGAAATACCTACCCTCCAAAGAGGTTATGAAAACACTAGTTTATTTGGAGATTTGGGATTGCCCGCTGTTGGCGGAAAGGTGCACCATGGACGAGGGATCAGAATGGCAAAATATCTCACACATCAGAAAAATAGAAATTAATGGTGTAGTAATTCAAGATTTTTTTGAGGAACAGTAATTCAAGATTTTTTTGAGGAACAGTAATTCAGCATCTTGGATAATAACTCATGTTCCCAAGGTACAAATCCACACACAGTGTAATTTTCTGAACCCCTTCTATTTAATCTCTTTTGTTCGTTCGAACTCTTAAGACTTACTACATTCATGTTTTATTATGAATTTAGAAATAGAAAAAGTATAGCTGACAAGTGACAACAAGAAGTTCTGATTCTAAAATGATTTAGGGTCGGTAGTCGGTTAATGATTTATGGTCGGTTTGGACTAAGGAGAAGACCGGAAGTGGCCCCGGTTAGAAGATCAGAGAAATAGAAACCGGAGGTGAGAATTAGAAGTAGAGGGAGACCAAAGAAAACTAGGATGAAAGTTGTCGAAAGCGATATGAATATTGTTGGGGTTGAGGAGGAGACAACGTTAGATAGGTACACATGAAAGGATTATATCCATGTGATAGTCGAAGTATAGTCACATGATTTTTTTTTTTTTTTTTAATGTTTTAACCTTTTTCTTCGCATCTTTTCCCGTCAAGTTTTATTTGTCATTTTTCTTATCAAGTCATTTTTGAAATTTAATTTTATTTTTGGCGGTGTTGTTTTTAGTTTTTACCTTAATTTCCAATTTTTTTTATTTTTTTTTTATTTGTTGAATTTTCTATTTTTAATTTTTTCTTAAATGACCTTTAATTAATTTATTATTATTTTCCTTCTTAATTTTATTTAAAAAAAAAAAAAATATATGGTGTTATGGTTTGAACGGTTCTAGACGATGATTCATGTCAGTCGAGCCTAAATTCTTTGGGAATAAGGCTTTAATGTTGTTGTAATGTAATTTGTTATATGGAATAATCAACAGGTTATTTGTAACATCCAACCATTATAACGGTTATCGTAATTGTATACGTGTGAATTATGACTATTATTGGGGACTAAAATATAGTGACAATTTGTCGACAATGGCAGTATCGTTGGATAGTTACAATTTATTCCATATTAGAATGTTTGCTTGTTTGCTGTAGGTCAAGCTTAAGTATAACACAACTGCACTCGAATGGTGGTACTTGGTTGCACACTTGCAGTTGCAGTATTGCAGATGATACAGGAGCAGGAATCAAAATAGGCTGTTTTGATTTTATTTGGGTTTTGGCTTCTTCACTTAGACTCAAGGAAAAGGCACAAAAGGGGAGAGAGCTCACAGAAGTTATATCGATGTTTCGACTATCACAAATTATCTTGTGAGACAGGTGTATAACGGTTTTAAATCTTTGTCACTAGTCAATAAAAGTCTAAACAAGAGGTGAATGGCGTTTTGAGCCTCATACCATCTTCTTGCGTCCTTTCCTCAGCTATTTCCAGCTCTTTGATTCATTCTTGTGCAGGCATGTCGTTTTCTTATTTTATTTTATTTTTTCCTCCTTTTTTTTTTGCCGGTTTTATGGAGTATTACAGTCTTGAATTCCAGTGTAAGATTTTTGTGTGATTTCAATTCTCTTGTAAGATATTCGATTTTCATTTCATCAAGTCCCTGTGTAACCTGTGTTATATCAAGTTCCGACTGTTTCTCACCTGGATCCACATTAACCTTGGCCCCCTTAAGCACCGACTCTAGCTTTAGAAACAACATTGATGCTGATCCTTGATTCGAGATGAATATTTTCCATGATAGCCAACATATTCTTCAAAACGAAAATCTGACTTATACTGCGCACTTAGTACTCCAGGTAAATATATATATATCCTGAATTGAATCAAACGATTCCAGTTCGTGCTGAGCGGGAGTCTAGGACAAAATGATGGAGAGCTACTGAGCTTAAAAAGTAATTCTACTATGAGGCAGTCTCATACAATAAGACACCTAATAAAACACAACACCAATAAAAATCTTCCCCAACCTGTTTAACAGCACAATAAACAATAAACTTATTCATCCTCTCGTGGATACACCTCAGACATCAAATTCATCACCATCGTCGTCACCACCATCACTAGTTCACCACCACCATCACACCACCTCCACCACCATCATCGCCCCTAATCTCTAGTAAATTATAATTCTAAACCACCGTTTTCGAAGCAAGCGTGATCACACCCACGATCATCCAAGACCTAGCACCACCTCAACATCATCAAACTCGTGGTTTGTCCCATCAATCACACCATGGTTGCTTCCTTAATGAAAAGATCCCTCCATCACATCAATTGTACATTGAAGGAGGTAGATTATTTGATGACTGAGGTCTGAGAAGTCAATTGATGACGCGGACACATGTGGTAAGGTGATTTGGATAATAATATGGTAGGGATTGCGTGATGACAACAGGGGTGAGTCTACGGTTGTCGATGATGTTATACTGTATGTGTTGGTGAAAGGATGCAGTTACACATTCTTCAATCACTTAGAGTATAAGTTGGTGGAGGCGAGATCTGCATCAATTAAGAAGTACTTTGTATTGCTTGTTGTAGAATTTGTTGTAACTCGCATTGATTTGTACATTTTGTTTAATAAACTGTGTTACGTTTCACGTACAATATGGTTACATTTCACGTACGGTACCGTAACTTTTGAAAGTCAAAAATTAAGTTATTTTTGTAGAATAATACAGTTACTTTTGAGAGTGTCTCATACAATAAGACAGCCTCACCGTAGAATTTGTCGAGCTTAAAATCGTCCCATCGGCTAGCTTTATCTTTTTCCCGACTGCTCAGCTTCAACTTTTTATTAGACAAAGAAGAGTTTTTAATAGAATATATGTTAATATATTTTGTTAATATTCGATGTATGTAGTATCGGAATGTAATTATTTATTTCCCGTATTAGCTACTAAGTATTGGATATATAAACTCCAATTGATTGAATAATAATTCACGGGTTTATAATCTTTTATGGTATCAAAGGAAACCTGAAACCCCATCTTCCTCTCTTCTCAGCCGCCATGACTGGCTCTAAATCCGACGCCGACAAACCTCCCTTCCATCCGGCCTTTGGTGTCACCTCCATTAAAAATCATGTCGGCATCGTCCTCGATCTGGAAAACGTCCAGTATGACGTCTGGGCCGAGCTATTTCTGAACACGGCTCGCGCTTACGACGTCCATCATCACTTGGTCCCTCCATCCTCGAAGGAACTAACCCCACCGGAGGTTGACAAGGCCTTGTGGGCCCGACTTGACGCCGTCGTCAAGCAGTGGCTCTATGCATCTATCTCGAACGATTTGCTTCAGACCGTGGTCGAGAGCGGTTCCACCGCGCAGAAGACGTGGGAGCGTATTCAGGCCCTGTTCAATGACAATAAGCACTCGCGGACGGTTCTTCTCGAACAACAGCTGTCCACTACTCACATGGACAATTTTTCTAATGTGTCGGCTTATTGTCAAGCCCTCAAACGCCTCTCCGATCAACTCAAAAACCTTGGGTCCCCGGTCGACGAAAAACGGTTGGTTCTCCACATGATTTCGAACCTTTCCGACGGCTTCGACGGTATCGCCACGGTTATCGAACAGATGAATCCTCTCCCGTCCTTCTTTCAGGCTCGCTCCATGCTCACTGTTGATGAATCTCGCCGCGTTAAGCGGAACACGGCCTCCAGCGCCATGGTGACCACTCACGTCGACGGTGATGCTCCTGAGGTGATCCTCGTCGCCCACCGCGGCTCGCTGCCAAAACTCGCTTTCGGCGGAGGAAATAACAGGGGACAGTCGAATAAAGGACGTGGTCGTGGTGGTGGCGGATCCCGTACCTCCACAACACAGCGCAGCCCTCGCCCGGCGACACCTGCTGCTAGTGCCTCCTCTACCGGCCATTGGGCGTGGATTCCACATGCCCCTGCTGCCCCTGTTACGACATGGCAGACCCCCCCTTGCCCTTACCCTACGAGGGTGGGCTTCTCCCTCCTTGGGAATTCTTGGCCCGCGACCGCAGCAAGCGTATGTGGCCCACTCTGTGGCCCCTGCTACGCCACAGCCACCATCGGAGTTCTTTCCCTCGGAGCTGGCGAATGCTATGCAAACAATGACTTTGCAGCAACCCGACGATGCTTGGTATATGGACACGGGAGCATCTGCTCATATGACTTCGGACCCAGGTAAACTCTCGTCTTATTTTAATTTGAGCACTCCTCGTCATATTATTGTCGGAAATGGTCACCATATTCCTATTCTCGGTTGCGGTAACACCTGTCTCACCCGTCCTCTTCCCCCCCTTAAACTGAATAAAATCCTCCACGCCTCGCCTCTTGTTAAAAACCTTGTTCACAAAAATTTACTACTGATAACTCTGTTTCTGTGGAATTTGACCCTTCTGGTTTTACTGTGAAGGATTTGCGGACGGGGACACGACTTATGAGATGCAATAGCCGCGGTGACCTTTACCCCCTCATTCATCTTCCCACGGCTGCTCACCACCACCTTCACGCTCTCTCTGCTGTTACACCGTCCTTATGGCACTCTCGCCTCTGTCATCCTGGCCCGTCTATTTTGTCTTTACTTCGCTCTCGTAATTCTATCAAATGTAATAAAGTTCCTAGCTCAACTTTATGTCATGCTTGTGAGCTTGGAAAACATACTAGACTTCCGTTTTTTCCTTCTACATCTACTACTTGTTTACCGTTTGACATTATTCATAGTGATTTATGGTCGTCACCTGTTGTTAGTAACCTTGGTCATTGGTATTATTTATTGTTTCTTGATGATTTTACGAATTTTCTTTGGACTTTTCCCCTCACCACCAAGTCACAGGTTCACTCCATTTTCAAACAGTTTCACACTCTTATTCACACTCAATTCAATCTAAAAATCAAGACCTTTCAATGCGACAATGGTCGCGAATTCGATAATAAATCTACTCACTCCTTTTTCCATGAACACGGTCTCCAATTCCGTCTCTCTTGTCCCTATACCTCGAGTCAAAATGGTAAAGCCGAACGTAAAATACGCACGATAAATAACGTCATCCGCACCCTCCTTTCTCATTCACATGTCCCTCCCTCTCTTTGGCCATATGCTTTAGCTATGGCTACTTACCTTCATAACGTCACCCCTAGCAAAGCCAATCATTTCATCTCTCCCACACAAAGTCTTTATCACAAAATCCCTTCGTATGATCACCTCCGTGTTTTCGGGTGTCTTTGTTATCCTCACCTTCCTTCTACCTCTATCCACAAACTTGAGCCTCGCACCACCCCCTGTGTCTTTCTTGGCTTCCCCTCGGCTCACCGCGGTTACTTGTGTCTCGAGTTGTCGTCACGTAAAATTTTCATCTCCCGTCATGTCACTTTCCATGAGACCGTCTTTCCCTTTCATACTGACCCACCACCCTCCCCTACTGCGTACTCTTTCCTCGACACTCCCTTGTCTCCTTACATTCAACACCACCTCACACACTCTCCACCCCCATCCGCTGCCAAACCTCAAGACCCAAAGCCCCTCCTTGTCTACTCCCGCCGTCCCCGGACGCAACAACAAACCACGCTACACCCACCCATGACCTCGGCCACGGCCCACCTTCCCACCTCGCCACGCCACACCGCCACCACCACGCCCCAGCCCACCGCCACCGCCACCAACCAGCCGCAACCCTCTGTCACCTAACCATCACCTGCTGCCTCTCGGCCTCCTCACTCCCCACCCATGCGCACCCGCAGCAGTCACGGTATCTACAAACCCCGCAACATCCCCTCCATGTGCGCCACCACTGACCTCTCACCCGTCCCTTCTAACCCTGTGGCTGCCCTCCGCGACCCGAATTGGAATCGTGCTATGTCCGACGAATACGATGCTCTAATTAAAAATAAGACATGGGTTCTGGTTCCTAGGCCGTCTGATGCAAATGTTACTCGTTGTATGTGGCTTTTTAAACATAAATTTAAGTCTAACGGTGAACTTGAACGGTACAAAGCCCGTCTTGTTGTGAATGGCAGGTCGCAAAGACAAGTTGGGCATCGATCAGTGACGAGACTTTCAGCCCGGTTGTCAAGCCTGCTACTATCAGCACCGTTCTCAGCATTGCTATATCCAATGATTGGTCCATCCATCAGCTTGACGTCAAAAATGCATTCCTCCACGGTCACCTAGCTGAGACCGTCTACATGCACCAACCTCCGGGTTTTATGACCGCACTCCACCCCGATCACGCCTGCCTCTCAAGAAATCTTTATATGGTCTTAAACAGGCTCCTCGGGCTTGGTATCAGCGGTTCTCCACCTTTGCCGAAACAATTGGTTTCCGCCACAGCAAAATGGATAATTCCCTCTTCGTCTTCCATACTCCGCGTGACACTGCCTATCTGCTTCTCTATGTTGACGACATTGTCTTAGTCTCCTCCTCTGCTGCTCTCCGGGACACCATCATTGCTCGCCTCAAGTCTGAGTTTGCTATGACCGATCTGGGTTCTCTCAATTATTTCTTGGGTATCTCGGCTACTCATTTCTCTTCGGGTCTGTTCTTATCTCAATCAAAATATGCCGAGGAGATATTGGCTCGAGCAAATATGTCCACCTGCAAGCCTTCCCAGACCCCGGTCGACACTAGTGCCAAGCTGAGCGCCACGTCCGGTCCGCCTGTCGCTGATCCTACTCTCTATCGTAGTCTTGCTGGCGCCCTGCAATATCTCACGTTCACTAGGCCCGACATCACCTACGCGGTCCAGCAGATTTGTCTCTATATGCACGATCCGCGTGAGCCTCACTTCGCTGCCCTGAAACGCATACTCCGTTACGTCCGTGGCACCACTGACCACGGCTTGTCCCTACGGCCGTCCACGTCCCACTCACTGATTGCCTACTCCGACGTAGACTGGGGCGGCTGTCCTGACACCCGCTGCTCGACGTCCGGCTACTGTGTCTATCTCGGCGACAACATCATCTCGTGGTCTTCCAAACGGCAACCCACCTTATCTCGCTCTAGTGCTGAAGCCGAGTATCGTGGTATTGCTAATTCTGTTGCCGAGACCTGCTGGCTTCGTAACCTGCTACTCGAGCTGCATTGTCCGCTCTCCAAAGCTACTGTGGTATATTGTGACAATGTCAGCGCGATTTATCTCTCCAGCAACCCGGTCAATCACCAGCGCACTAAGCATATTGAAATGGATATTCATTTTGTTCGTGAAAAGGTTGCCCTCGGTCACGTCCGTGTTCTTCATGTTCCGTCTCGTTATCAGTACGCTGACATCTTCACTAAAGGGCTTCCTAAGGCGCTGTTCGATGACTTCCGTTCCAGCCTCAACGTCCGCTGCCCTCCCGTTTAAACTGCGGGGGAGTAATAGAATATATGTCAATATATTTTGTTAATATTCGATGTATGTAGTATCGGAATGTAATTATTTATTTCCCGTATTAGCTACTAAGTATTGGATATATAAACTCCAATTGATTGAATAATAATTCAAGGGTTTATAATCTTTTAGTTTTGACCCATGGCCGAACATTGGTTCACTATACATCCGACTTCTATTTGGGTGTTTGACTTTGATTTGTTTAATTTGAATTTGAGCGACTGAGCTTCTTTTTCCAAAAGTTGCGGTTGTTGATTCTTAAGAACCGAGTAATTCTCATTTTTTTATATATGAGAATTGTTGATGCTGAAGTTGGTGTTGTTGAAGTGGGCATTGAAGGTGGTGTGATGTGATCGTTGTTGAATTGTTTTTCATGTAAGTTTAAAATTGTACAAGAGGTTACAAATTTGAATAAATTAGGTTTCATTAAATCAGACAATGGTGACTGATGTTTTTAGTGGCAATCAGATTTTGCCGCCAAAACAGAGCAATCATTAATTTGCATCTTGTTTTGTGGTATGAATTGGCGATTGATTAGTCATTTGTGACTAATTAACTGTCGCCAAATTGGCAACTGGAACGAAGAGAGGGAGATTGAATCAGTCGCCACTTTAATTTGGTGACTACAAGGGTAACCAATTGCCAAAATTTGCCTACTGTTTTGTGGTATGAAATGCATTTTTTAAAGGTGGTGTTTACAATTAATTCATATTTAAAACATGTAATAGGTCTACATTATACAAATCTATTTAAGTACTAAGTCAATTATACAAATCTATTTAAGTACTAAGTCAGTGCTCAATAATGAATCAAACATGAGTTGAGTTCAAGCCAAGCTCGAGTTGAGTACAATGTGACTGAGAGCTATCGAGCTTGGAGTCCTTCGGTTGGCTAGTGTGAGCTATTTTCCGGTAGAGTTCAAGTTTAAAGTTTTGAGATAAAGAAACGTTTTGAGCTATGGTCAAGTGCCGGGTTCAGTTTTTTTTTTAAAGTGACATCGACAATATGTCACAATCAGTTATTCGTGAACCACTGAACTGGCACCAAAGTATCAATGTAAATAAACATTTTAAACATGTTTTCGTAATGGGATAAAATTCTAACATTGTTTAGAACATATTCACATTAAATTCATTTTAATTTAAGATCAATAAAATATTTAGAATAACACAAAAACAAAAGTGTACAAGGAAAAACAAAAAAAAAATTGTCATCGAATGTGATGACATTTGATTTGTTTTAAGCTTTAGTGTTACGCAGTAATTCTCTTGTGAGGCTGAACTAAGGTACAATTACAGTTAAAGGGTACAAAAACATAAAACAAATCTACTAAAGTCACTAACCTGGTACTAAAAGAATTTAGTAACAATTAATCATAATTATCACTATGAGCCGGATTTACAATAATTTATTGTAAGGCCTAACTTACCCAAGAATTAGTGTTACGGGAATAGGTAAATTTCAAGGAAAAAAGAGCCCAAGCCCAAGCCCAAGCCCAAGCCCAAGCCCAAGCCTAGCCTAGGTGGCCCACGTAAAATAGACAAATTAAAAAAAAAAAAATCCAAAGTGATGTAAGGGGGAGAAATGATGTCAACAATGGCGACAAAATTCACCTCGTCTGTGATCGTCGTCAGTAATAATTTTCACAATTTTACTGAGGTCAGTAAAAATCTCCACACAATTTGTTTTTAATTAGTACTACTTATTAATTTAACGAATTTATAATTGTTGTAGTTATATTTTAAGAGGAAATTATGAAGCTTTCATCTTTTAATTTTTAGGTTAATAATTGAAACTTTAGAAGATGCATGTTTCCTTTACTTGACTGTCATTTATAGTTATTACACCTCCGTTCCATTAAATTGTACGGAGTATACATTTTCTGAGATTGCACTGAAAATTTCAAGTGATTTGTGCCTTTTTAAGGAAAGTTAAATTGTGAATTGATGCTTTAAATAGCAATAACAAACTATCTTGAGGTCGTCTCACGTGAGAATTCGTAAACTTCGAAGGCGTGAAGATCGTATCGAATAAAGTGATTTTGTAATTCGGTTTTGAATTTTGACCGAGTTAATTTGGACGGGTGTTATGCTGGATAGCGTTAGTTTCAAATTTCGGTTGGATTTAATTCATGATTGTTTCGATTACTTGTCGTTCGTGCTAATCAACAAAAGCAAGGGTTAGGTCAAATTACTGTGGATGTCGTGTCAAAATTTCAATTACGAAAGAGCTGCAGAAATCATATTCCATTTTACTCTTAACATAATCAATCTAGTATCAAATGAGTAGTTTGATCCGTGCTTATAGTTTTTAGCTTGATGTCTTTCGAGAAGTTTGATATCTCATTATGTGCTTTGATATTCATGTAGGAATCACTGGTTATATTAGTTTCAAGCGGTGGTGTTGAGCTCATCCAGATGAGTTGTTGTTTTCAGACGGTAAAATGTCGAGACAAACGGAATGCAGTCATTTTGCTGCTTCAACAATGAGCCAATACAGGTTTGTCGATTGTACCTTATTTCCGTTCTATTTACTGCCTGTTTTGTTGGGTCAATTTTCTGAAGTTGTTTTCATAGAATTGTGTGGTGGTTTTATAATTTGTACAGACTTGTTAATTGATCGTTTTGCTTTTAATCCTGGTAATATATATCCCAAACCAGTACATCCAAAATGTGAAAACTCATCATCTGATACTTTTGTTAATACGTTAGATACTCGAATCCTGAGTATAACTGCTAGAGGTTTGATGAAATGGTTGCTTTGAAAACCTGTGCGATTATCAATCGGAATGCTGACCTTGTTTGTATTATCGACTCGAATTTGGAATTAGTGGAGTACATGAATAGAGGCTTGTGTAGTGGCGATTTTTGTTTCGCACGTAAATAATTATTCTCCTACACGGCTACACCCATTGAAAAGTAATCGTCTTATTCAAAGCTCATATGTCAATATCAGCTACAACTGTCACGGAAATGGTCACTTAAGGTTATGATAAAAAAAAATGTCGTAAACATGCCTATCATTGTCTGAATCACAGTAGTGGCCAACATGTAAGCCTTATAATATTACGTTCGTAAGTCTATTCAAATACTAAGTCAATGTTGTATCATGATAAGCTAATTCAGTTTGGTCAGTGCTTTTGTGTTTTCGTGTAATTTTATAATGGCTATTTTAAATCTCCAAACATAGTCACATTTTACTCTTACATTCGTTTAAGCTTATTTCCATCCCCTGTATTGTTCTGTTAAAATTACTTTACATATTATTACATTTATTTACTACTCATGTCATTTGCCTTAAAATATTGAGTGAAATGTTGAAACAAACTTAATTTGGGTTTATTTATTAAATTAGTATTTGGTCAAAGCATTAATCTGATCGTGCTATTATGAAAACTAATCGCTATAGACCCTATAGTTTTAGTTGAATAACACTCAAATTTTTAGAAAAATTAGTTAAAACTTAAAAGTAAGTAATTGATACTCCTTCTGAAGAATATAAAATTTGGTGAAAAATGTAACTGGAAAAGGGTCGTAGCTTCGATGAATTGTACATTTTTTATTAGTATGATTTATAATCATAGATATTTATAACTGGAAAGTTTAAGAAATATTTTTTGAAATTACTTATTTTATTAGCGACCGTTTCTCTCAAAATTTTGCTAGTTACGCCACTAAATCTTTTTATAATATATATTGTCAAGTGTAGAAAAACAAATGGTGAAATGGGGGCACTTAACTAGTCAAGGTGATTTAGAAGATGAGCAAGGTCACTCTTCACATTAACCCTCCAAAAAAACATCTATCTTCACAAAATCTCTCTGTCCCCCCTTCAATTGTCCACTTCATTCCCTAATAAATTTCGGAAAATGGGTTCTCAAAATTGCAGGTGAACACATGGTGGACCCAGTAATTATCGAGGTAGCAACCGCTGTGGCCAAGGTGTTGGCGCAGTGGGTGACTTCTCGAGCATTGGATGAGGTAAGTCTTGGGCGGGATTTCAAAAATCAACTCGAAAAGCTGAACAAAAAGTTTGGGTACATCCAGGCATTTCTGGACGATGTAAGCCGTAATTATTCAGCAAACAGCTCGAAAAAGAGCAGTCTGGTGAATCTGTGGCTGCAGGATGTCAAGGATGCAGCCTACAAGGCTGACGATGTCATGGACGAGTACGCTGTTGAAATATTTCGCAGGAGAATCGAAGCGAGGAATCCCATGGAAGAGTTTTTCAACAACTTTTTCAAACCCTCCAATCATGTGCTGTTTCATTTCAACATGGCTCACAAGGTTAAGGACATCCTTTCGTTGTTGGATGAGGTTAACAAGGATGCTCACGACATTGGTCTAAACAAGGTTGATCTGGCAGCGTCATCATCTGGGACACACTCTCACCATGATGACCATCATTTGAGTCGGACTCGACAACTTGCAATTGTAAATGCTTCTGACTACGTAGGCAGGGGGATTCACCAAGAGAAGCTACTAGATTTCATTTGCTGTCCTCCTGACAAACCGCATCTGTCTACTGTCGCCATTGTCGGAATGGGAGGTACTTACACAATAATACAACATATTTCTTTTTCTACTCTTTTGCTTACATCAATTAATTAAGAAATATAGAGTAATTATTAAACACAGGTTTTCAGGCCCTTAAAAATACGGATTAACCAATTACAGTCTTATCGAGTAATCTGTTAGATTAGCGCCAAAATTTGAGTTTCGTTCACATATTGCGGCCAAAACGTGCTCCGCATTGATAAGTGTGGATTCTTCATGGTTCTACCACGAGGGAGCCATGATTTCTTCTATGGCTCCTCTATGGGAGAACTGTGATTTTTCTATGGCTCCTCAATCAGGGAGTCGTGATTTTTCTATGGCTTCGCCATGAGGGAGCCTTAATCTTTCTACCGCTCCTCAATTTCTATATGACTTCTTGTACAAATTTTGAAATTCAATACGTAAACGAAATTTCGTATTATATTATTCTTTTAATAACTTGTGAAATAATTTTGTTGTATAAATTGTCAACGCTTAATTTGTTTTACCTACAGGTTACAACAAAATTAATACTCAATTTATGTATAGATGAAAATCTCATCAAAATTAGATTATGTTTTTTCTTTTCTTCTGTTTGTAAAAACCACTTCCGCTAAAAATAATCTTGAATGAGTTATGGCGAGCACTTTTACGTCGTTAATAAAAGGGCCAAATTAACAATTTATAAACCTTACTAAACATGCAAAAACAACGTAGTATTTATGGTAAGTACGGGTCGAACCCAAGGGAAGGCCGAGCGAAAAACTCATTTAAACTAGCTAGACGATCGAAAACGAAACAAGACAAGCGAGAACTCGTAAAAAGGGGGGGAATATGTGTTTGAATATGTGATCGAAGATTAACAATAAAACAAGTAAAATCGATAAAAGAACGATAGAAAAAGGTTGAATTAAAGGTATTGATTTATATTGACATCCATCATCATAATATCGCATTGATCATAGCCAAAAACTCGATTAAACCAATGTTGCTCTCTATCAACAATAATAAGCATGCGAAAAACATCCATTTCCACAAACTACTACAAAATCATGCAATTCATAACAATCTAGAATAAATTTAACATGAGTTGTGCATTAAAAATGATAGACAAGAACATGAACTTATAAAATAATCTAATCTTCATAAAGTTCACTAATCACCTCCTTAATCAACACAACAATCCACAAATCCATGAGAAGATTGCATCAACAATGTCACACAATAGATAATTACCAACAATCTAGAGGCAAAAACCTAATGACAATAGATAAATTCACTAATCATATGATGATCAAGCATAAAAACCAATGAATTAATCATAAACAACATTAATAACAAGGAGAGATTAAACAATAATATTAAAAGAGAGAAACTTTGGCTCACAATGTGTATTAGATGATTTCAATCAATACAAACCAATAACAGAAGATTAGCCACCCATATTTGGCTTAATTCCCATAAATTCTTGAAGAGAAAAGTTAATTACCCACTAATTACTTGCTAATTAAAGCTAATGATAACCTAATGACAAACTAAAAATGAGAGAGTTCTAAAATGATCTGATGTCTTGTGAAATAAGATAAGAGATAATGAGAATATTCCCCCAAAACAACTTGAATACTCGTCAAAAAAAGAAATGAAACGCTGCAGTTTTGAGTTATGCGCCTAGGGCGCAATTTATGGCGCCTAGGGCGCATGCCTGCTGGAAGCTGATTTTGTAAAGGCCATATCTCACTCATTTCTTGGCGGAATTAAGCGTGTGACCTGCCGTTGGAAAGCTATCGAAACGAACTATCATCTCCACTTGGTCTTGCATCCATTGGAGGTCTAAAACTTGAGATATAACCATTTGAAGTTGACCTTGCATCGGCTTTAGTTCACCTTGACTTCTCTTGTAACCGTAATTTAGCCTTAGTTTCCCATTTACGTCAAAAGCACCATAATCCATCTAAAAAGTGGGAATTATAAGATTCTCGAGGGCTAAATTCTCGGTCTTAACATCGTATAAACGTGTCTTATCAAGTGACTACTACATTCTCACTTTCTCAGGTAAGAGTTACATAGATATGTGCCATAATAACATCTTCCCGATTTTTAACACTATTGTCTTATCCAAACAGGTGTGGGCAAGACAACATTATCAAGACATCTATATGATCATGAAAGGGTTTATACTGATTCAAAAATTTGGATATGTGTGTCCTTGGGCTTCGATGTTGGCAACCTGTTGAATGCGATGGTTGATTCGTTTCAATCGAGTAAATCAGAGTTAGACATAAACGTGGCTGTTATTAAACTTCGAGAAAATTTGAACGGGAAGAAATTATTTCTTGTGCTTGATGATGTATGGAACGATGACCAGGATTCATGGAAATGCTTGAAAGAGTGGTTGTATCGAACCGGGATTGTTCGGGGAAGTGTAATTTTAATTAATACACGTAGTGACCAAGTTACGAAGGCTGCAAGAGCAGAGTTCAATTGTAAGCTGAGAGGATTATCGAAAGCCAAAAGTTGGGCACTACTGCACCAGATAATTTTTAACAATAGTATTTCTTCGATTGATTCGAGTATGGAGGAAGTTGGGAAAAGAATTGTTGAAAAGTGTAAGGGTGTTCCTTTGGCCATTAAAGTGATAGGAGATCTTCTACAATCAAAGCCACGCTTACATGAATGGGAGACAATTGAGAAAAGTGAGCTATGGGATCTGCCATGTGGCCAGAACCAAATATTTCCGTCCTTGTTGCTGAGCTTTAATAGTTTACCGTCTTCGTCTGTGAAGCAATGTTTTGCTTATTGTGCCATTCTTCCGAAGGACTTTCTTGTGTCAAAGATTGAGTTGATTGGTCTTTGGTTATCTCAGGGTTACATTTGTGAAGAAATTGGCGAGGAAAATCTAGAAATTTTGCTCAGTAACTCATTATTAGAACGTGTATCAATAGGACACGGATTTGTGGGTTACAAGATGCACGATCTGCTGTATGGTCTTGCCGTCTTTGTTTGTGGGAGTGACTTGATCAAGAAGATGAAAGGCCTGGGTGAAATAGATAATTGTCGACATTTAATAATCAGTTCTATGGGTGATACAGCCATGGCAGATTTACCTCCAGAAATTACTCTTCCAAAGCTCCGAACACTTGGTCTAAAGGGTGGTATCTTAACCTTAGATAAGATTCACGCAACACATTTGCGCACACTGTTCCTCAACCAAAGTGGTATAGAAGAGGTGCCCGCAGCTATTACTTTGCTGAAACATTTAAGATATCTCGATCTCTCATTCAATCCTATTAGCACCCTCCCGGAGTCAATGGGTGAACTATACCAACTGCAAACATTGATACTTCAAGGCTGCACAAAACTTAGGACGCTACCAAGAGTATTCTATACGTTGGTGAACTTGAGACATATCCTAACAACAGGTCCTATATTTGAATGGGAAGAATCACAACCATTAACTGACCCATCAAGCTTGTCTATTCTTTCTGAAGATGAAGACATAGATGCAAAAGTGGATATTGTTGCTAATGAAGATGACTATGAAGATAAAGATGAAAATGAAATTGCTGTTTTGGAATATAAGTCTGAAACTGAGGATGTGTTTCGTATTGTGGAACATGAGTCTGTAAGGGATAAAATGTTTCCTGGGAATGAGTTTCATATTTTGGGTCTCGAGTGTGTGAATGACAAGGAACAGGCAAGGAAATTCGGGCTTGGTGGGAAGCCTAATGTTACTAACCTGTTCTTGTCATGGGCCGCGGGAAGACGAGACACTAGTGTTGGTAACTGTGACGAAGATGTATTGGCTGGCCTTGAACCTCACCCAAACATAAAGTCGATAGAAGTTCAAAATTTTCTTGGTGAAAAATTTCCAACGTGGATCACAGGGATGGCTGTTGTAACAAGAGAACCAAGTGGTAACCGAACACAACTTAACAATCTTACCATACTCAAACTATTGAATTGCAGGGAATGTCGAACACTTCCTAATCTGGGGCAACTACACCACCTCAATAATCTAAATTTAAATGGGTTCCACGTGGGAACCATAGGCATGGAGTTTTATGGCGGTGATCATCTTGATAACCCGGACGTTGTATCGTTTAAGAGTCTTATAGAGCTTGAGGTATCAGAATTTTATGTGCTTTCCAACTGGATGGGACCACTGGAAGGAGCGTTTCCTGTGCTTGAAACACTGCGAATCATAGACTGTGGGTTGCTGCAAAGAGTACCATCGTTGGGTAAATCGTTAACTAGCCTAGAACTTCAAAATCTTGAAAGTCTGGAGTCGTTGGATATCATCAAATACAGTTTGGGACTCACTTCTCTCATTATGAGCATGCTGCCCAAAATTGAGAGCCTACCTAAGGAGCTAGCAGATTGTTGGATGCTCCAAACGTTACATATATCCGATTTTCATAAGTTGGCGGCTATGCCCAGTGGACTGGAGTCCCTTGTCAATCTCAAATCAAAGGTGGTGAATTTGAGAGACCTCTCAGCAATAACTCCCATGCTCACATTGAAAGAATCACATCAATCAACTAACCTACAGAGCTTGTCACTTCCATTTTTGGATGATGACGTTGGATGTGAAACTAATGAGATAGAAGATTTACATCCACTCTCGGATAAATTTCCTATTTTGGTTCCTGAGTGTACTAAAGCCGATGAGCAAGTTGGAAAAGGCCTCGAGTCTGAGGAAGACATGGAACAAGCTGGAAAAGAAATTAATCTTGCTGGAACAAGTCTGGAGTCTGCAAAAGATGAGGGCCTAGTAGGAAAAAATCTTGAGTGTGTAGAAGACAACGAGTTGACTAAGGAAACTGTCGAGTGTGTAATCGACAAGAAGCTAAGTCTTAAGTGTGTAGCAAACAGTGAGTTAAAGGGAATAAGTCTCGAAGGTGTAAAAGACAAGGAGATAGCAAGTAAAAGTTTTGAAGGTGTAGAAGAAGAGGAGATGACAGGAAAAAGCCTTGAAGGTGCAAAAGATAAGGAGCTAGCGGAAAATAGTCTTGAGTGTGTAAAAGACAAGGAGATAGTGGGATATGGTCTTGAAGGTATAGACGACAGCGGGATAACAGGGAAAAGTCTTGAAGTTGTTGAAGATGAGGAACATGGCGTTGCTTGGTGGGCCAAGGCTAACTATTCTTGGGTGGGCGGAACTGGAATACAACAGTTAACGAATCTTGGAGAAATCAAGGGTGAGCTTCTGATTATGGGTCTTGAGCGTGTAAAAGACAAGGAAAAGGCAAGAAAAGTTGGGCTTGCGGGAAAGGCCAATATTACCATGCTAAAACTGTTTTGGATGAAGGGAAGAGGAGAAACTAGCGGTGGTGTTTGGGATGAAGATGTTCTAGAAGCTCTTGAACCTCACCCAAACATAACCTCTTTGGAAGTACATAACTTCCTTGGGGTGAAATTTCCGCCTTGGATCATGGAGATGATTAAATGGACAAGATTTGTGAATCTTACCGAGGTCAAATTATTGAATTGCAGCAGATGTCGTACACTTCCAACTCTAGGGCACCTACCTCTTCTTAGGTGTTTATTTTTAAGTGGATTCGATGTGGAAACAATAGGTGTTGAGTTTTATGGTTATTATGATTCTGATTTGTCGGAGAAGCTACTTCCAAATAGTGGTAGAGATATAATGAGCATTTTCAGGCGAGCTGGATGGTTGCCGCCAGAGATGTCATTTAGGAGGCTTATCGTGCTTGAAATTTCTGGATTTTGTAGGCTAACTACATGGAATGCACCACCTCAAGCTGCATTTCCTTATCTTGAAACTCTACGAATTAGAGACTGTAGTCTGTTGGAATCAGTACCATTTTTGTCAAGTAAAACCTTAAAGGTCCTAGAATTCAGAAATGTTGATAGGGTGAGGTCCTTGGATATCATCAAATTTAATTGCAACCTGACCACACTCGTCTTGAGGGGACTGCCCAATCTTGAGAGCCTACCTGAGGAGCTATCATATTGTACGAAGCTCCAGAAGATAGAAGTATATGGTGCTCACAAGTTGTCGCGTATGCCTAATGGGTTAAAGTCCCTCGTCAATCTCCGATGGATGATTGTTTTCAATTGTAAAGTCATTAATTTTGTGATGGATGATCTTCTCCATGTTCGCTCTTCACTCATGCTCTTTAAAATTTCTCGTTGCCCAATGCTAATAAAGATGCCAAGTGGTCTCCAAGAATGCACATCTTTGAGGGAATTTCAATTAGATGATAGGCATCTGTTGAATGAGGGTTCACCAATAAATATCAGCAAGTTTCAACGTCTTTCATATTTGGGTATTAGTTGTAGTTCAGCACAGCATTTAAGATCTGTGTTGGAGTCAGCTAGTGGTCATAAATATTTAGAAGATGTGCTCATTGATGGGTTTAAAAATGAGGTTGAAAAGGAAGCCTACTTCTCGGACATGACTCCTTTCCACCATCTCCCATCTTTAAGAGGATTGACGTTGGCTGGACACCCAAATATAAAGACTCTCCCTCGACAACTTGACCAGCTCACTCGAATTACACGCCTGGGTATACTTGAATTTGAGGATCTGGAAGAAATTCCAGCATGGATTTGCAATCTCTTGTCTCTCATGGACTTGGAATTAACATATTGTGAGAATTTGAAATACCTACCCTCCAAACAAGATTTGAAGCATCTATGTTCTTTGAAAATTTTGGGTTGCCCGATGTTGACGAAAAGATATGCCAAGGATGGGGGCCCCGAATGGCGAAACATCTCACACATCCATAGAATAGAATTCGATTCTGTTAAATTCCACGGGCCTGGGCCACACCCGAGAGTATGAGAGAGTCCGCTTATAAGGTCTAGGAGGTTCCATCCTAAAACCAATTGGCAATAGGAGGAGTAGCCCCTAGGCCTTATAAACAATATCAACTCTCATCTCATGACCGATGTGGGATCGCATGTGGGAATTATATTAGGCTGGGTTTTATCTCCAACAGATTCTGTAGTCATTCGAGAATGTGGAATAATAACAAAATATCTTGGATAAATTATACATGCTCCTAATGTACAATCCCGAAAGGTTATTTTCTTAACCCCTTTTTCATTTCTTTTGTTTATTGTGCCCTTACACTTACTTCAGTTTCGATTTATTCTACAGTAGATTTACAAGCACAAAAGAAAAAAAAATAAAGAAAAATACATTGATACAGCTAACAAATACTCCGTATAAAGTATTAGCTCTAAAATGATTTATAGTCGGGTAATTATGTAGTTTCGTGCCTTTCGTTATGCGGATAAGAAAGTCAAGTATGAGGACCCTACCGAGTGGGTTGTTGTTGCCCCCTTGATCTTCTTTGATATTGTTGAATATCATCTACCCAACCGATGTGTGCGGCAATTTGGTTGGCACCAAGAAGTTCCTAGACTTTGCAACACTAGCACTGATTTGCATGATATCGACAAAAGAAAGAACATACAAGATTATGCCTCTAAGCATGCCCCTTATATCATGGAATGGGAAAATCGTAAAAATAATATGGTGCAACCTGGACGTCCTTACGTTGGTTTAATGAATCCCCGAGATCCTTACATGTGGTGGTACAATTCCATTACCATACGCCAAATAAGCCCTCAATGTAGGAACATGAACTCGGACTACGGGGAGCACCATTATTACTATCCAACCGCGGCGGACTACGAGCAACTTGTAAGTACTAGTTATAATAGTTACTTTTTTTTTTTTTTTTTTTTTTATTGGTACTATTATTGACTTATAATATTGGTGATTGTTTCCTCAGACGTTGGCTAACATATACACTTATCAACAATCGAGAAAATTGCTCAACAAAATGTCGGAAAAAATGCCGCTTGAAGCCTCGAGGGTACTTAGCAACTTGCAAAAGATGTCATTGGAATCTTTGCAAAACACTCGGCAAGGTCATAGAGTATTCACCGAACAAAGTCATGATGACCTCGAACAAGATACTGGAGACGAGCAAGAAAGCGAGGAGGACGCACAACAACAAAATGAGGATGAAGAACATGATGAAGAAGGAGAAGAGGAAGAACAACAAGAAGAAGAAAGCCTAAGCCCTCCGAGATATAATTTTAGGAACTTACGACAACGTGTATCTGAACCGGATCAAGACAATGAAGCATCGTCATCAGCGCCAAAAAAGAAATCTTTCCTAACTCGTATCTTCAAAAAGAAAAAGTAAATGCTTGTGTTTGTTAAAGTTTCTTAAACTTGGTTTGTAAAATTGGGTAGAATTTGGTTTGTAAACTTGGTTTGTATCTTAGACTAAACTTGTATCCGTTAAACATGGTAGAATTTGGATTGCGTAGACTAATTATGTATTGGGTGCACTTGGTTTGATATGACATTGCTTTGGTTGGTGTCAATCTTTGTTGCAGGATAAAACTATTGAAAAAATAGTGGCTTGAACAAGCACGATTTGGTGTTGTGGGCTGTAAGTTCATGAAACCGAGCTAGGCTATAGCGGTTTTCAGCTTCAAAACATTGACAACGACGTAGCCTAACTCGAATTCAGCTTCAGAAGTACGAACCCGCTATAGGCTAAAGCGTTTTCGCCCACCCAAAAAAATCAAAAACATGACAGAATCTTTTCAACTTTGAATTCAATTTAACTGACTCAAAACGTTGTAGGCTAGCTCGGTTTCATTTTCAGAAGCAAGAAAACGCTATAGCCTATAGCGTTTTCAGGAACCCAAAAAACACAAACACCTCCAGTAACTTTTAAATGGGGGACTCAATTTAGGTCAATGAAACCGCTATAGCCTAGCTCGGTTTCTTTTTCAAAAGGCAGAAAACGCTATAGGCTACGTCGTTTTCATTGAGCCAAAAACATAAAAAATAACAGAAACTTTTCACTTGGCAAGTCAATTTAAGTGATTGAAAACGAGGTAGCCTATAGCGTTTTTGTTTACTTTCAAATATAACGCTGTAGGCTACAGCGTTTTGAAAAACTTTTACGCAGAAAACTAAAAGTTGATGACGTGGACCCATTGGGGGTAATAAGTTTGAAATGAACCGCATTTCGTTAATTACTTTGCGAAATAACACCATTTTGAGAAAAACTTCATCATAGGTCAATTTATTCAATAATGGCCGTGTCTTTGGAAAGTTACTTTTTCTGCTCGGTCATTTGTTTAACTTTCTATTTTAGATTATGCATTAATTGTCAATTTTTTTTTTAATACGGTGTAAAATAATTTGGTCCGAAATGGTCATTGATTTTTAAAGATGTCGATTCCGTGTAAATGGTAAAATAATTCAGTACTACAATTCAGTTTTCTATAGCGAATGTGGTGCATTTACGCTCCGTCCCAAAATAGAAAAGTAAATAAATGATTGAATCGGGGGGAGTACTATGTGTTCCATATTACTTGTAGATTGTTTGCTTGTTTGTTGTTGCTTAGACTTAAGTACAGTATTAAACGACTGCAGTAGCTCCAATCTATTTGTTTGCTCCGTTAAATTAGTTGGTATGAATGGTAAAATTTTGTTTGTTTGCTCTAATAGTGTATACATTCCTTCTGCAGAATTTATGTTCAGCTTTGGAGGAGCTTTGCGGATTTGCAGGTTTGTGTATACAGGAGTAAGGATGTAACTATGCTGCTTTGGTTTTATTCGGTTTTTGACGTCTTTGCGTTAAAAAAAGATCTAATGGAAAGGCACAAAAATAGGAGAGCACTCAAAGAAGCTATGTAAATGTTTCAACTATCATAGATTATCGTGGGACGATTGGTGTTTAATGTTTGTACACCCTTTTATGGCTACGAACTAAACGTCGAAACCAGTAGTGAACAGCAGTTTGCGCCTTATACTTTCTTCTTGGGTGTTCTGACGCAAACCTCTGCTCTTCTCGGCTGTTTCCAAAGTTGTTTGATTGATTCTCGTGCAGGCATGTGTATTTTCATATCTTTTTCCCATATTATGGATATTACAGAGTTGCAATTTCTGTGTATATTTTTCGTGCGATTTCACTGCGCGTGTAAAACGGTGGATTTTCATTTCATTGAAGTTTTTGTTAGTCACTTGGATCCGCTGTTGCAGGTTCAAAATTTCTTAGTAAACTCGGTTTCTTTACATGTTGACTAGCTTGACAATCCTTCTGTCGACTAGCTTGAACGTTTTCCCTGACAAAGTCCAAGCTTAAACATTATCTACAAAGAAATGTGCCGTGGCCGAGTGTCGTTTCAGATTTTATAGCCAACTTTTAGTTTATTTGAACTCGAGCTCAAATTGTTAGGGTGCTATACTGCTATCAAGCTTGAAAATCCTTGGGTTGACTAGTGTGAGCTGTTTTCCGATAGAGTTCAAGTCTAAAGTTTTTAGATAAATGAAACGTTTTGAGTTGTGGCTGAGCCGCGGTTCAGCTTTTATAGCCAACATAGAGTTCAAGTCTCCAAGAATGCACATCTCTGAAACGTGTGATCTCAGAAAACAGTCTGATGTGTTAAATTAAGGATGCAGAATATGGAAGATACACGAAATATTTGGAGATGATTCTGCGTAATCATATTGTTTTATATATGTAAATTATATATTGAGTTAACATATGTGTAGGAGTCAATTAAGGAGAGTAAAAGATCATGCTATCAATAGTCTTGTGTATATATATAGGCCTAGTACAACACGTTTGGATTATGAAATAATAATATAATTTTCTTCTTCTCTGTTCTTGTCAATTTAATATGGTATCGTGAGCAAGAAGCGATCCATCACAAAACTCACAACGAAAATACTAAAGAGCACAAATTTCACCATGTCTGATGATAAAAAACTAAAGGGGGAGAAGGAAGGTCCAAAGACTATTCCTGTAACTTCGCCATTATATTTACATCCCTCAGAAAGTCCAACTTTAAACGTTACGCAGATCGTTTTTAACGGGAATAATTACGATTTGTGGGCAGCCGCTGTTAAAAATGGCCTTGATGCCAAGAATAAGTTGGCTTTCATTGAAGGCAAGATCAAGAAACCTGCCTGTGATGAGGAAGAAGAAACTGTGGAGTCTGCCGCGTGGAGGCAATGCAACGCTATGATTCGAGCGTGGCTTCGTAATGTGATTGACACAAAATTACATTCGAGTATTACGTTTACTCACCCAGTACATGAAATCTGGGAGGAGTTACGTGGAAGATACTCAGCGGGAAATGCACCTCGAGTTCATCAATTAAAAGGTGATCTCAATGAGTGCAGGCAAGGAAGTGATTCAGTGGTCGAGTATTACACACGACTCAAAACAATATGGGACGAATTGGCTAATTACAGCACCGTGAAGGAGTGCACCTGCGGAGCAGCTGCCTCGATAGCAAAGGAAAAAGAAGAGGAGAAGGTTCACCAATTCTTACTGGGATTAAATTCCAAATTGTTTGGTCATATTCGAACCAATTTATTAATGGAAGATCCTATTGCCGATTTAAATCGTGCATATGGTCTTATGTTGAGAGAAGAAAGACATGCCTCCATCACCAAAGTTAAGGAGGAGAGAATGGAAGCAGCCATGGCCGCAAAGATTCTCAGTTCAGGAAGAGGCCGAGGTGGCTATCAAAGGCATGACATTGATGAAGACAATTCCCCACCACAGTGTACGTATTGCAAAAAATACTATCACACCGAAGAGAATTGTTATGAGAAACATGGGTACGAAGAGGTGAAAGCAAGAGAAAGAGGCCGTGGAAGAAGAGGTGGAAGCAATAATCGTGGGAGCAATGGTCGAGGAAGAGGACGTGGCCGTGGATATCAGGCCAATGCTGTAGGCAGTTCGTCGGGAAACAACAATGCAGAGGGTTGGAAACAGAACATCCCTTTCACCACCGAGGAGATTGAAAAGATACGGACTTTATTGAGCGGTAGTCCAGATGGTAATGACAAGTTACAAGGTATGAAAATTACTTTAGATGTCGAGTGGTTAATCGATAGTGGATGTTCGCACCATATGACGGGTAAGAAAGATTTGCTTAGAAATATTTGGCGAGAGGATTCGTCCACTGTTAGTTTGCCGGACGGTAGGAGAATGAAAGCCGAGATACATGGAGAAGTCCAACTAAGCAAAAATTTCATTTTAAAGGATGTTTTATTTGTGCCAACACTCGCTTGCGATCTCATTTCCGTTAAACAATTGATAAGTGAAAACAATTGCGTAGTAACCTTTTATTCTGATCATTGTGAATTACAGGACCGGACTACGAGGATGAAGATTGGACGGGGTGAGCATCGACAAGGGGTGTATTATTACAAGTCGGAGTGGTCAGAGACAGTTAGACAAGTGGCTGTGGAAAAGGAAGGGAGATTATGGCACAAGAGGCTTGGACACCCTTCGAAGAGTATTTTTTCTCGTTTTTCTGCTTTAGTTGGACGTAATTTGTGTTGGAACTCAGACATGGTTTGTGATTCCTGTTGTAGAGCGAAACAAACTCGTAATCCTTTTCATTCAAATAATAAACGCTGCGATGTTTTATTCGGGCTCATTCATTGTGACATATGGGGGCAATATCGAATCGCTAGTCTGACACGAGCACACTATTTCCTAACCATAGTTGATGACCATAGTCGAGGGGTTTGGGTCTATCTCATGAAAGACAAAAGTGAAGCAGGTGATTTTATGAAAATTTTTTGTCAAATGGTAAAGGCTCAATTTGAAACCTGTGTCAAAATAATCCAAAGTGACAATGGGACAGAGTTATTATCCGGGTCAATGCAGCGATATTACGAAGAAAATGGTATATTGTTTCGAACAAGTAACACAGGTACACCCCAACAAAATGGTCGAGTGGAAAGAAAACATCGTCACATACTCGAAAAAGCACGAGCTTTACGTTTTGAAGCAGGGCTACCTATACGGTTTTGGGGAGAATGTATATTAACTGCCGCCTACCTTATAAATCGTACGCCTACACCGTTATTAGATGGGAAAACCCCGTATGAAATTTTACACCACAAGAATTCGAACTATGACAATATTAGAGTTTTTGGATGCTTGTGTTATGTTCACAATAAAGATAGAACGCGGGATAAATTTGAAGAGCGAGGGAAACGTTGCATATTTATCGGTTACCCACACAGTAAAAAAGGATGGAAGGTGTATGATTTAAAGGAAAAGCGGGTTTTTGTATCACGCGATATAATCTTTTATGAGCATGTTTTTCCCTTTTTAGTGTCCGGAAATGATGAAAGTGCACAACAAGGAGGAGTTGGAACTATGTCCCAGAATCAGAAACTTTCCTACCTGTACACGGATGACCTTGAGAGTGATGCACCCCATGTTGTGAGGGGGAGAGCTGACACAGGGGAAGACACAGGGAGTTGTGAAAATGCAGACGAAGAGTGTGATGATGATGCATCGTTTGACACCAGTAAGATGCCTAATATAGGTACTGGTACAGAGACTTTAGAACAGGCTGACGATAATGCTCGTAATACAGCTACAGAACAGGCCACGACGAATCCTCAGAATAACGGAGTTGAGGAAAGAATGGGTCGTGGGGCACGAGAAAAATTCGAACCATCTTGGAAGAAGGATTATTACTGCAAGTCCACAAGAATAATACACCCAAAGTCGAATGCTCATCACGAACGAACCAAATCCTCGTTGTCAGGTACGCGCTATCCGTTAGCCAATTATGTAACTACTGATTGTTTTTCACATTCTCACAAAAGCTTCCTAGCCAAAATTGATAAAAACAGCGAGCCTACTTCTTATCATGAGGCAGCCAAGAGCAAGGAATGGCGAGAGGCGATGAGAAAGGAGATAAATGCTTTGGAAATGAATGGTACGTGGAAAATAGTGAACTTACCAGAAGGGAAGAAACCGATAGGGTGCAAGTGGGTGTACAAAATTAAATATCGAGCAAATGGAGAGATTGAACGATATAAAGCAAGACTTGTGGCACAAGGATTCACCCAAGTCGAAGGGATAGATTTCCAGGAAACTTATGCGCCGGTAGCAAAAATGACGAGTGTAAGGTGTATGTTTGCAGTTGCGGTAATGAAGGGATGGTTTATTGAGCAATTGGATGTTAACAATGCATTCTTACACGGAGATCTCGATGAGGAAGTTTACATGAAAATTCCACAAGGTTTTGAGAAAAAGGGCGAAAGGAAAGCGTGCAAGCTAATGAAGTCAATCTATGGGTTAAAGCAAGCTTCTCGTAATTGGTTCGCTAAGCTAACAGTTGCGATGAAAAGCTATGGTTTTGTACAGTCCCTGGCAGATTACTCCTTGTTCACATTCAATCGAAATGGAGTGTTTATTGGGGTACTTGTTTATGTGGATGATATGATCGTGGTTGGCAACGACAAGAGAGCTTCTGCAAATTTCAAGGTTTTCTTGGATAAACAGTTTGGGATCAAGGATTTGGGACAACTCAAGTTTTTCTTGGGTATAGAAGTGGACCAGGGAGCAAATGGACTGTTTTTGAACCAAAGAAAATATGCTATGAGTATTATTGAAGAAAGTGGGATGGCTGGAGCAAAAACGTCGCATACACCGATTCAACCGAGACACAATCTGTCATTGGCAAGAGGATATGTGCTGAAAGATATCATGAAGTACCGAAGACTCGTTGGAAGGTTAGTATATTTAACAATTACGAGGCCAGACCTTGTTTATGCGGTTCACATTTTATCGCAATTCGTCAATGAGCCGAGGAAGGAACATTGGGAAGCGGCATTGCGAGTGGTGCGATATATTAAGAGAAATCCGAGCAAAGGGATCACTTTCAAGAAACGAGCTGATTACCAATTGAATGGGTATAGCGACTCCGATTATGCATCATGTCCTATCACAAGGAGATCGTTGAGTGGCTATTTTGTGTCGATTGGTGAATCACCGATATCATGGAGAGCTAAAAAGCAAGTAACGGTAGCTAAGTCGACAGCAGAGGCTGAATATCGAGCAATGGCAGGAGTGACCAGCGAACTCATATGGATAAAGTCATTCCTTGCTTCGTTAGGTGTTTTTCACACCCAACCAATGAAATTATATTGTGACAACCAAGCGGCATTGCATATTGCGAAAAATCCGGTGTTCCATGATCGAACAAAACATATCGAGATAGATTGTCACTTCGTGAGACAACATTTGGTTTCGAATACCATAAACACGTTTCACGTTCGCAGTAAGGAGCAAATAGCAGACTTGTTTACCAAGGCGCTAGGAGGAGAAAGCTTCGACCATCTACAGTACAAGTTGGGTCTCGGTCTACCGAGAGCTCCAACTTGAGGGGGAGTGTTAAATTAAGGATGCAGAATATGGAAGATACACGAAATATTTGGAGATGATTCTGCGTAATCATATTGTTTTATATATGTAAATTATATATTGAGTTAACATATGTGTAGGAGTCAATTAAGGAGAGTAAAAGATCATGCTATCAATAGTCTTGTGTATATATATAGGCCTAGTACAACACTACAACACGTTTGGATTATGAAATAATAATATAATTTTCTTCTTCTCTGTTCTTGTCAATTTAATATGATGAGTCAGGGTTCAATAAATATCAGCAAGTTTGAACGTCTTTTTTATTTGGGTATTATTTGTAGTTCACATGACTACATGAGCCTCTAAGATCTGTGTTAGAGTCTGCTGAAGGTCATCGCCGTTTATCTGCATTGCAGATTGAAGGATTTAGAGATCGGATTGAAATGCAAGAGTACTTCTACGACATCGCTCCCTTCTTCCGTCTCCCATCTTTAAGACACCTGTTGTTGCGTGGACGCCCAAATATAGATACTCTTCCCCGAAAACTTGGCCTCCTCACTCAAATCACAACTCTGCATGTAGAGCAGTTTGAGGACCTAGAAGGTATACCAACATGGATCTGCAATCTCTCGTCTCTCCGCAATTTGGTTATAGTTGATTGCAAGAATTTAAAATACCTTCCCTCCAAAGAGGATTTGAAGCTTCTATATCTGTTGCAAATTTCGGGTTGCCCGCTGTTGGTGAAAAGATGTGTGAAGGATGAAGGACCTGAATGGCAAAACATCTCACACATCCGAAGAATAGTACTTGATTCTGTAGTAATTCAAGAATGAAGGGTAGATAATTATACATACTCCTGACATACAATCCCGAAAAAGTAATTTTCTTAACCCTCTAAGCTCTTTTCTTTTGTTCATTGCAGCTCGTACAGACTTACACTTCAGTGCTGATTTATTCTGGATTAGTAGGAAGGACATATATCGATGATGCAAACCAAAATAAAGTATTAGCTCTCATATGATTTATGGTTTGTGTTAGGCCCAAAATACCCCCATGGGTCCAATAGACAAAACAAAGGCCCAAGTCTAGGAGAGGAAAATAGGTCAAAGAAAGTCAAAGCCCAGAGGTGGTCTTGGTCAACGAAAGTCAAGGTCAAAGTCTGATGGGCCAAGCTCAAGAAAAGATCCAAACAGGTGAAGCCCAACTAAGAGGAAACGAAGAAGCATGGGAGAATGAACCTGGACAGAAAATGGGACAGCTACACTCAAGAAGAGGCTTGACTCGTTCAAAAGGGCAGTTACGCAGCCCAGGAGAGAAACAAGGAAGGGAGTTAATGGCTGGAGAGAATATAGGAAGCATTAACTATCAAATCGTCTTACGTTGTGTAGGCGTATAAAGGAAGGCAACATCATCGTTGGGGGACACGAATCAACTACTGCAATTACTATACTTTTGTACTCTAAATACTCTGATTTCTACTCACATTGCGTATCTGCAGTCCGGAAGTTCTGCACGTTTCGAGCTGCTCGTCCAAACATAGTACAAATCCTCTCCTGGCTTGGTGCCCGTGGTTTTTCCCTTATTTCTAAGGGTTTTTCCCACGTAAACAATTTCGTGTGTCTTGTCCTTATTTATGTAATTTCTATTTTCGTTCTTTCCAACACGCATAATCAACCTCGATATTCTAAAAATACGATTAAAGGATAATACTAATAAACCCAAAATCTAAATACGAATAGAGTGAGAAAATCACCTAGAAACGAGTTTGGCGTAAATGCAGCAGGGATATTAGTTTATTAATCCACAAAAAAACCTTCTTTATATCCAAACAAAACAACCCTTATACACTCGGAAATCAGAGATGGCGGATCAGCACAATGAAGCTCTCCAGCAACTCCAGGCAGAATTAGCACAGGCCAGGCAGGAAGCGCTTCAGGCTCAGCAGACCGCATTGGCAGCTTTCAAGGCCGCAATGAATGCTCAGCAGAGGTACGCTCAAAGAGGTCGCGGTGAAGAAGCAACTGGACATAACATCCAAAGCAAAGGCTTCAAGATCTCGGATCCAACCAGGTACGCCTATCTCTGATGTGATCAAACGAATTGACTTCTCTATTTTCTCTTCTGGTGCAGGGCCATCCAGGGAACCTCAGGTAAATGCTGCTGAGGATATCCCAGAGGAAAACGTTGCTGGAGGCAACCCCCCAGAGAACCAGGAACCGCCAGAAGATCCTGAGGCGATAACAGCTGCACAGGTGATGCAATACATGATGCACGAGATGGGAAAACTCTCAGAGTTGGTACGCAAAGTTCCAGGACTTCCACCACCTATAGAGACGGCACACCGAGTGCTATGCAGACTTCTTCGGCCGATGATTGCATAGCAATGGTGGAAATGCCAAAGAAGTTCACTCCGCCAAACCTGAAGCTCTATGATGGGACCTCAGACCCGCAGGAGCACGTGGCTCAGTACAGGCAGCGCATGTTCAATGCAGCCATTCCCATGGATAAACGTGAAGCGTGCATGTGCAAGAGTTTTGGTTCCACGTTGACCGGACCAGCCCTGCAGTGGTATATCAACATACATCCGAAGCATCGGGACGCGGAGTTGATCAACCTCTTCAACGCCCGGTTGCAGCGGTAGAATCTTTGGAGAAGCGGAACCGGCGATACATGCGGGATCGTCCAGGAGGAGGGTGAATCGCTCAGAGATTTCCTGCATCGATTCAGCAAAGAGAAAGTGTCTATTCCACGATGTGACATCGGAACAGCAATCGAGGCCTTCAGGCAAGGTGCAGTGAGGATTCTACCTTTATATAGAACTAACCCGTTACCCTGTCTACCTTTGAGGATGTGCGAGCCAAGCGTTAGCGGTCGAGGTAGAAGAGGACCAGCAGTTCAGGTCACGCTACCAGGATAGCGACAGCTCATCACGCAAAGCCCCACCGGCGTGGAAACAACGAGCCACTCGCGTACTGCAGACCGTCCCAGGAAAGAGATCAACGGCTGTAGAGGCAGATGGAGCGGCCAGATACCTCCACCTATATCGAAATCGCTTCTCGGTGGACTCATCAGACTCCTATGCAAAATGGACAAACTAGAACAATGGCCGATGGCCAAAGGCAAACGAAGCCAAACCCAGGAGGGTTACAACCAGATGGTGTGAGTATCATGCAGATATCGGCCATACAACTGAGGAATGTATAGCTCTGAGGAGAGAGGTAGCTCATCTGCTCAAGAATGGATACCTAAAAGATATCCTGCCAGGAAACAGACGGTCAAAGGAAGAGCGTGAGCAGCCAAAGGATCAACCACCCCAAATGGACATGAGGTAAAATTTATTTCGTGGTTACGATATTTGTGTGCCGACCTATTCTGGCCGCTAAGCGTGGCTGTGGAGAACACGTAAAGACCCCAAAGAAAGCTACCCAGAGTCTATCCAGCCTGTTACCTTTGATGAGTCAGATTTGCAAGGAGTGCATGGGCCACACCATGATGGGCTAGTGATCAAGACGCAGATTGGGACACATGCGGTCAGGCGAATTACGGTGGATGGTGGCGATTACGTCAATATCATAATGATGAGTCTTATTTGGAAGGAATGGGGCTAAAGGAATCGAGATGTCACGAAGAGATCCGGCGTTTTGGTGGGCTTCGATTGGAGAAACAAAGCACGGCTTGGCGAGATCACTTTGCCAACGTATGTCGAGGAGTGACCTCGTTTGAAAAGTATTGTGTGATTGACTCATTGTCATCATACAACGTCATATTGGGTCCTCCATGCATCCACAACATAAAGGCAGTACCTTCCACATACCATCAATGTGTCAAGCTCCCAACGAAGTGGGGGCGATGTGGTGAAGGGGCGAGCAACGAGGCCTTGAAGTGTTCTGAGGCGGCCACTGAAACCCTCCGGCCAGGTAAGTCCCTTGCATAGCAATTAAAGCGACTGTCAGAATGTCGAAAATCTGTCCCTGCATGGAGCGAGAAGAAGTGGTTTTAGCACGCAGGCGGACTGACAGAAAGTTCGATTAGCTCGATGCTCGGAGATAATCGGACACGCGCTTGATTGACTTCCTAAAGAGTAAAGAGCACTGTTTTGCCTGGTCCCATCGTGATATGACTGCGATCGGCCCAGATGATATCTCTCATAAGTTAAATATTGACCCTCGTATCAAGCTTTGTCAGCGTAAACGCAGAAATTCGCTCCAGAACGGAATGAGATCGTGAACGAAGAAGTGCAGAAACTGCTGGACATGGACATGATAAAGGAAGTAATGTACCCTGAGTGGCTGGCAAATGTGGTAGTGGTGCAGAAAAAGAATGGAAAGTGGAGAGTCTGTGTTGACTATACGGACCTGAACAAGGCGTGCCCCAAAGATTGTTTTCCTCTGCCCCACATAGATGCCATGGTAGATGCAACAGCAGGACACGAAGTCTTGACCTTTATGGATGCAGCAAGTGGGTTCAATCAGATCAGGATGCACCCTCCGGACCAGGAAGACACAGCGTTTATGACTACCAGAGGAACCTACTGCTACAAAGCTATGCCCTTTGGTCTGAAGAATGCAGGTGCAACTTACCAGAGGCTGGTCAACATGATGTTTAAGGATCAGATTGGGGACATCATGGAAGTCTACATCGACGAGTTGAAAAGCTACTTGTCATCTGCTCCATTGCTATCAAAACCTGAGCCTGGGGAGCCATTGGTTGTGTATCTGTCTGTGACGGAGTTTTCTGTAAGTGCTGTCCTGGTTAGAGAACCTGAAGGGGAGCAGCATCCTGTGTATTATGTAAGTAAGAGCCTTTTAGATGCTGAAACCAGGTACACGGTTCTGGAAAAGTTTGTTTTAGCGTTAACAGTAGCTTGCACAAAGTTACGTCCTTACTTTGAATCTCATCATATTATTGTACGTACTAATGTTCCTGTCAAGTCTGTGTTGTCTAAGCCAGAACTTTCAGGGAGAATGTCTAAATGGTCGGTCAAGTTGAGCACATATGACATATCTTATGAGTCCAGGACAGCAATCAAATCCCAGGCATTAGCAGATTTTGTGGCTGATTTTACTCCCACACTGCACGAGCAGGCTGCAAAGGAGGTGTTACACCTGACAGAGAACCAGGGTGTGTGGGAACTCTGGACTGATGGTTCAGCCAATGTCAGGGGGACAGGATTAGGTGTGGTCCTAAAATCGCCACAGGGGGACAAGATAGTCCAGGCAATGTCATGTGAGTTCAGAACTACCAACAACGAGGCTGAGTATGAGGCCTTAATCGCTGGTTTGAATGTGTGCCTAGACATGGGTGTGCGTGATGTGAAGGTAAAGTTAGACTCTTTGTTGGTGACTAACCAGATTAATGGTATGTATGCGGCCAAGGATTCTAAGATGGTAGCTTACCTTGATTTAGTGAAATCAATTTTTGAAAAATTTAATAGTTTTACTGTTGAGCAAGTACCCAGGATCGAGCGTCTGGTGATGCTCGCCAACATAGGTTCAGCTTTTGAACCACAGACGATGGATAGCATTCCTATCATACATATCCTGGAACCCGGTATACAAAGTGCGCACGATGCCAGAACAATCTGACAAGCTTTCGTGAGTGGACAAAACCGTATTATGAGTGGTTACTCCACGACAAGTTACCAGATAACAAACTTGAAGCTAGAGCGTTCAAAATCAAAGCCTCTAGATACACGATTATTCAAGGCATTTTGTTCAAAAGATCTTTCAATGGACTCTATCTTCGATAACCGGAACCTGACTGTGCCAAGACTGGCCATGTCGAAATTCACGATGGGCAATGTGGAAACCACACAGGTGGCAGAAGCTTGGCTAACAAAGTCTTACGAATGGGTTACTATTGGCCAACCTTGAAGTTGGATTGTGCACAATACACGCTGAAGTGTGATGCCTGCCAGAAACATGCTCCAGTCATCCATCAGCCTTCACAAGAGTTACACTCCATCTCAGCTCCATGGCCATTTATGAAGTGGGGCATGGATGTAGTTGGGAAGCTACCAGTTGCTCCAGGACAGAAAGTCTACATGCTAGCTATGACTGATTACTTCTCAAAGTGGATAGAAGCTGACTCATTCAAAAATGTGACTGAAAAGGAAGTTATGGCTTTCATCAAGAAGAATATCATCAGCAGGTATGGAATTCCCTCAGAGATTGTGTGCGATAATGGAGCTGCGTTCGTGGGAAACAAGACTAGGGATTATTGCAAACAATGGAACATAAACTTGGTGACCTCAGCACCACGGTATCCACAAGCAAACGGCCAGGCTGAATCAAGCAACAAAGTGGTGATGGCTTGCATAAAGAAGAAGTTGATGGAGAAGCAAGGAAGGTGGGTTTGAAGAGCTACCCACTGGTGCGTGGGTGGCGAACCACACCAAAGAGGCAACAGGCGCACACCGTATTCCATGGTCTACTGGTGTGGCGATCCCCCGATAGAAGTGCAAGTACCAACTGCCAGGTATGGTCTAAACACAACTACTGAAAATTCAGACTTACTGTGTGATAGTCTTGACACGATTCGAGCTAAGAGACCTGGCGACTATAAGGATGGCTGCATACCCGGCGATGCTGTGGCTAAGAGTTACAACAAAAATGTCAGACTACGCATGTTCAGGACAGGAGACCTTGTCCTGAGGAAGGTGTTCCAGAACACACGAGACAGGGCTGCAGGGAAGCTTGCACCTACATGGGAGGGACCCTATCTGATTGATTCTGTGATAGGAAAGGGTTCATACAGGCTGCAGACCCTGGACGGGGGGATGATCCCAAGAGCATGGAATGCACTACATCTTAAGCTGTACCACATGTGAACTTTCTACTCTGAATGGACAGTCCTGGTAAGACACTTATTTCTAACTCTGAATGAATCCCTACTTTTATCAAAGTCATTACTAACTTGAGCGTCGGAGGGCCGTTGGCTAAACGCCAACGGTCAGTCCTGACCCATATCTGTGCTGACAGGCTAGGCAGAGCAAACCTCCAGACTAGACAAGCAGAGCAGATCAACGCGAGCAGTGCAACAAAACATATTTACAAAATTCAAATACAAAGAGAGGCTTCAGCCCCTGAACGACTGCAAAAACGGGACAGGGATGTAGTGTCCGTGAAGAGAACTCCAAGGTGTGGTCGCCTAAACTTTCTAAACGCATGCATGCTACATAACAAAGTCAAAACAAACTAGTGCGCACCAAAACAAACACAAAGCAAACACAGATAAGCATAAGTCATTCATAGCATAACCAAAACATAAGAAATTAACCCACCATGGCTACCCATGGTGAATATTACGACATAGGTCTAAACCAAAACGAGAGTTAAGTTAATTACAGACCAAATACGAAGGGCATACCCCTCGGCAAATTGTCTTTCAAAACGAAACCAGAACAAGTTCAAGTTAACATAACACAGTTTTAATTATCAGCCCCAGAGGCTGTCTCACCCTTACCTTCCTCTGCTGCTGCTTCCTCAGGTACCACTGCTGCTGTCTCCTGGACCTCCTGCGCCGGTGGAGCCGAAGAAGTCTCCCCTTCATCCATGAATTCACCAGGAAACATTCCCTTGAATGTCTCCAGCTCAGTCTCCAGATCCCACTTGGCTCGCTCCTCTGGGAGTGCACTCATCATGTCAATTCTGGTTCTGAGGGTCCAGTAAGCACTTGAGTCATTCACTTCCTGAGCATGCTTAGCCTGCTGCTCCCTCAGCATTTTCAGTTCAGAGGTCAGCTGTGTGTTGACGGTTTCCAAGTCAAGACACCTACCCAGGCTACTCTCAGCTAAGAGCCTGTACTTGTCCATGGCTTTCCTGAGTGTCTCCACTTCACGTCTGAAGGATTCAACCGATTCGTGGGCCATCTTGTGTTGATTCTCAGCATTCAAACGGCGAGCTTCAAGGTTAGGAATACGACAGCCCAGGTTAGCCGCCAGGTTCACCAGCTAGAAATAAAAAGTTCAAGAGTTAGCATTTCGGGACGCAAAGAAAGTAAGGATAAGAACACATGGTGGACATCCCCTACCTGGACAGCACAAGTAGAAAGCTGACGAGACAGTGTGATCGGGTCAGAATGGTCCAGCACCGCAGAGCGTTCAGAAACGAAGTCTTCTACCAAGTTCGTTGCTATAGCAAGGTTAGGGTTCAGGTATTCAGACAGCAGGGGAATGTGCAGTTCACCAGTTGAGGAGGCAGGTCTACTTGAAGGAGCAGGTCTTTCCATCTTCATCTTCTTCTTAGTCTCAGGGCTGGGGGCAGACGCGGGGCAGCAGCTGGGCTCTGGCCATTTCCTCTTGTCAAGAGCAATAGTTACCCTCTGACCAGAAAGCTTCAGGTCTGCACGTGCCCTAGCAAGCCTGGCATGCACCTCGTCCACAGCAGGACGAGTGCTGCTAGCAAGCCAAGGGACTAAGAAGGACAAAACAATGTAATTACAAGTACAAAACTAATGTTCAAATAAAAACAATAGCATGAATAAAGTTATGATTTGAGTTACCTT
Organism: Dianthus caryophyllus; assembly: GCA_023091065.1. NCBI lineage: Eukaryota > Viridiplantae > Streptophyta > Magnoliopsida > Caryophyllales > Caryophyllaceae > Dianthus > Dianthus caryophyllus. Next base: position 4,580,039 of record CM041522.1, read on the forward strand.
TCGTGGACCCAGAACTCCCACCAAGCACAGGTTTGGTAAACTTGATTTGGGGGCGAGCCCTGGTCACCCTCATCTCAGAAAGCGGTGGTGCAGAACTCACAGGTGTAATATGCAAAGGCTCACTATCAGTGACCTCCACACTATCCTCAGCCTCAGATCCCTGATCTCCTATCACAGGGGCCGGCACAGGCTCCTGGCCCAGACAAGTAGGCCATGCCCTTTCATCCTCTGACAGGCTCAGGAAGGCATCAATCCTCTTTGCGGAGGCAGCGTCGTCAGGATGTGAAGCCCAGTCCGAAACTGGGTACACAAGCAAAACAAAAAAATCAAAGACCACAACAAAAGATACAGATCTGAAAGAAAACAAAGCAGAAGTTAAGCAAAATCCTTACTTGCTCCTTTCACAATATACTCTGGGGCTTCAAAACCAGGTCCAATGCTGTCACTTTTCACGAACATGAAGAATGACGACCAACCTTTATCATCCCCAGAACCCATCTTAGCAATCAGAGGTGGGCAACCGTCTCTAACCCTCAGAACTATCCTGTTCTTCTTGTGGGTACGAAGATGGTAACAGTTGCGCAGATCGCGAAGTTGAAACTCAAGGTGGTGTTTTTTGCAAACAGCGTCTATAGCATGAATTAATTTCCAGGTAGAGGGCATGATCTGACAGGGAGGAACTTGCAAAGTCTTCAGAAATTCCTCCATTAATGGACAGAAAGGTAAAGAGGCTCCAAAACGAAACGCAACTTCGTACATCGCGAACCAGCCTGGACAAGTCCAGTCAGCCATGACCACATCTTCAGTAGGGCTCCAGATGACGGCGGTTGCCGGAAGTTTGCCTTCCGCCTTCAGTCGATCGCCAATAAGGTTGTCTAATTGATTTCGTTTCCCGACGGCGTCAGGAATCTCGTTTGTGGCCACAAAAATGTGACCATCGTGAGTGATGGAAGATTGGGCCATGGAAAGCTAGGGTTTTGGATGATTTTTTGGAAAAGATCGAAAGAAAAGATGGAAGTTTATTTGGGAAAGATTTTCTAATTTTTTGAATATGCAAAAATGATAAATAGAGGAGTTGGGCTTAATTATGGCGCGAATAAATAGGGGGACAATAGGGCAACTCAAACGTCCCATCAAGCCGAAAAAGTAGCGACCACGCCATATGGTGATAGGCGCTCTGACTTCCCATAAGTGACCTTGACCCAGGAAGATAGAAAGCACCAGGTCTTATGCGGGCGGACCAGTCTGGGCAGACGAGCTGAACCTGCGAGCGAAAATAAAAGCATTTCTCAAACTTGATTACAGTGCGGCAGTAGAGGAAATGGGGGGCAAACTGTTAGGCCCAAAATACCCCCATGGGTCCAATAGACAAAACAAAGGCCCAAGTCTAGGAGAGGAAAATAGGTCAAAGAAAGTCAAAGCCCAGAGGTGGTCTTGGTCAACGAAAGTCAAGGTCAAAGTCTGATGGGCCAAGCTCAAGAAAAGATCCAAACAGGTGAAGCCCAACTAAGAGGAAACGAAGAAGCATGGGAGAATGAACCTGGACAGAAAATGGGACAGCTACACTCAAGAAGAGGCTTGACTCGTTCAAAAGGGCAGTTACGCAGCCCAGGAGAGAAACAAGGAAGGGAGTTAATGGCTGGAGAGAATATAGGAAGCATTAACTATCAAATCGTGCCGTTGTGTGAAGCGTATAAAAGGAAGGCAACATCATCGTTGGGGGACACGAATCAACTACTGCAATTACTATACTTTTGTACTCTAAATACTCTGATTTCTACTCACAATTCTGTATCTGCAGTGCGGAAGTTACGCACGTTACGGCGTTACGTCCGAAACATAGTACAAATCCTCTCCTGGCTTGGTGCCCGTGGTTTTTCCCTTATTTCTAAGGGTTTTTCCCACGTAAACAATTTCGTGTGTCTTGTCCTTATTTATGTAATTTCTATTTTCGTTCTTTCCAACACGCATAATCAACCTCGATATTCTAAAAATACGATTAAAGGATAATACTAATAAACCCAAAATCTAAATACGAATAGAGTGAGAAAATCACCCCGAACAGTTTGCTTATGTAGTTTCGTAATATGGAACCATCAACGTGAGTAATAGGTAAGAGTACGAATAAGAAGGTCAAGTATGTTTGTCAGTACAAATTATCCAATGAGATCGTAGGAGACATGAGTTGGATTATTTGTAACTTAAATGTGGCCAATTACGACTACTGAACTGTTATTGAGTGATAGTATCTTTTGATAGTTACTATTTATTCCATATTACTCGTAGATTGTTTGCTTGTTTGTTGTTGGTCAGACTTAAGTTTAAAAAAAACTGCACTCTAATAGTGGCACGTGGTTGTAGTTGCAGTGTTGCGGATGATACATTGCTGGTGCCAAATTTTATGTTCGATTTTGGAGGAGCATTGCGGTCTGCATATACAGGAGCAAGGATCTCACTATGCTGCTTTGATTTTATTCGTTTTTCGGTTTCTCCACTTGAGCTCAAGGAAAAGGCGCTAGAAATGGGAGAAAACTCAGAGAAGCTAGGTAAATGTTTCGACTATCACTAATTATCTTGTGAGACAGCTGTATAATGCTTGTACTTCTCATTTTTCGCTACTCACTGAACATGTAAAGCAGAGGTGAATGTCGCTTTGTTCTTCATTACGTCTTATTGAGTGTTTTGACGCAAAACTCTGCTCTCCTCGGCTATTTCCAACTGTTGTTTGATTGATCCTTGTGTAGTCATGCAAGTAAATGGCAGTATTGAAATTCAAAATGGAAGATTTTGTGTGATTTTACGTATCTTGTACGGAGTAAGATATTGGATTTTCATTCCAATGTAAGTCAGGTGCAACGTTTCTCTGTAAACTCGGTTCCCCTTACACGTTAAGTCCTTGGCTCTAGCTCTAGAAGACAACAATGATGGTAATTCTTGTTTCAAGTGGAACATTTTCCATGATAGCCAACAATTTGTCTCGCACTTATCGAAACGAAAATTGTGAATTGAATCAAACATGAGTCGAGTTCAAGCAGAGCTTGAGTCAAGTACAAGGTGATGGAGTGCTATCGAGGTTGAAAATCCTTTGTTCGACCAGCGTGAGCTTTTTAACAGCAGAGTTCGAGTTTCAAGTTTTTTGATAAACAAATGTTTTAAGCCGTGGGTGAGCGCCGGTTTAGATTTTATAGCAACTTTGAGACCGTCCATACTCAAGCAGTCAAGCTCAAAATGTATGGTTGCAATAAGCTTGCGCGTACTCTCTAATCTGTTTTACGTGATCTTAGTATTTTTTTTTCTATAAAGTGACACCAACTCCTATGTCACGATAAATCTTTCGCGAACTGCCGTAAATTTTAAGACCGGACAAGTACTCAGAATAATCTAAAAGCAAAAGGGTAAAAGGGTAATGAATGGAAAAAAAAAAAAAAAGAGTAAAAATAGTACTCCGTATAACTGAGTAAAGTTTGGATACAATTAAACAATAACGGTAGAATTATCGAGTGAGATGATACGGAATGAGTCGGACATATGAGGGTAAAAAAATATTACTGGTGGTAAAAAAAGCTCCAAAGTGATATAGGGGGAGAAATAATGTTAATAATGGCGACTAATTTCATCTCTTGTGTGATCTTCGTCGGTAATAATTTCAACGATTTTCGTGAGGTCAGTATTAATTTTCACACAATTCGTTCGTACTTCGTAATTAATACTCGTACTCCTTATCAATTTGCCAACTAATTATGGACCCTTTTTTTTCTTTTTTTTTTTTTAAGGGTTTTTCTATAAGGTAACCTTGAACTTTTTCAAATCCCTCAAGGTAACCCTGCAAATTAAAAAACATCTTTGGTAACCCTGTACTTAATTAATACCTATCAGCGTGACCCTGAACTTGTATTCCGTCAATTTTTCCGTTAAATAGTTAACGGAAAGTGTTGTGCATATAATATTCCTGATTTTTTTTATGAAATTATGCATTTAATTTGCTTAATTTGGTTTTGTAGCTAAAGGATTAGAAGAATTGGAGATTGCAAATGGAAAGTTAAATAATAATCTTTTTCTTATTCTTTATATTGCTCAACCATCTTTATACTTGCTCAACCATCTATAAAACTAAAGTACTCCGTGTAATTTGTTTCATAAGTGGTGCACTTTGTATGTGTGTTGCTTATTTTTCGGTGCGTATTTTCTTCTTGTTAGGATTTTGAAGGAAGTATCTACGACTATACTTCATCAGGTATTTCAATTTTAGATTAGTCCCGTGTTTTAGTGATGCTTGATTTTAATTTTTGGGTTCAGCTGTTAAATTTCTCAATCATAGGCCTGCGTACCGTTATCGGTTATAATTATTATAATTATAATTAGTTAGTGAATTTTTGAATCATTTTTTTCCTATTATGTAATTTTTACTTGTTTAGCATCTTATTTGGAGCTGTTACGATGGTGAGTTTTATTTGGATGAGTTGGTGTTCGTTGGTTTTCAGGCAAGTGAGAAAAGAGCAGGTTTACCATTGTTCTTTTTTTCTTTTTTTCCTTTTTATTTTTCTACGATTCCAGTTTATCACCAAATTTATTGCATATCTACTAACTGAAGAAGAGAACTTAGCAGTAGTTTGTTGCGGTTTGTTTATTTGGATTTGGGAGTGAATTGGTGGAATTGTGATGAATTTCTTGGCATACAAACTCAGGTGTAATAGTTGTTTACTTCATATAAGAGATATTTTATCCAAGAACGAACTCTTTTTTCGATGCTTGGTTCTGATGTGTGTCCCATTTCAGTTTGGAGGAGAGGCAAAGAGCAGAAAAGAGGACCCGAGAAGCTCAGGGTGATAAGTTTACTTCAAAATTAACTGAAGATGTTACTACCACCCTGTGGGGTGAGTTAGAGAACCCGTGGCAATACAGTGATTCATCTGCTGCGTTAGGTTGAGTCACCGTTCTTTCAGATTTGTAGAAGTACACATTGTCAATTGTCAATTGTCAATGAGACGACGACAAGACAAGACACACGACTTACTAACACCAATACTCTATCTTTAATCATTTTTTTCTTGTCATTTATTTATTTATTTATTTTCTTTTTTTATTTTCAAAATCTTAAAATTTAGCTTCCAATTTGTGAAGGTTACCTTATGTAGTTATACTACTACTAACACTTCACGTTACAACACCAGCAAACAAGAAAACAACTAAATAAGAAAAATAAAAGAAGACAAAAAAACACAGATTAAGTAAAGTGAAATATGAAAATGCAATAGTCAATGACTTTCTTCACATTATTTTTTTTTCAATACTTTAAAATCAATTTAAAGGACAAAATAAAGGTTTCTTATTGTACTTAAATATTTGACTAAAAATTAATTAAGTTTGATAAAAATAAAAAAATAAAAAAATAAAAAAATAAAAAAAAAAACCTTAAAATTTGTTAAGTTCCAAACTAAGAAGACAAACAAAAGACCGATTTAGAGGACTAACTAAGTAGCTAATATAATTAATTTTATTTCTCATCACAACATTACACTACTTTTTCTCTTGCGCTGATTTCCTCTTTAGTTTTTTTTACTAAGATTTGATTTATGTTTTAATATGAAAATAAATAAATTAAAAAATATTTTTAGTGTGTTTTTTTTTTTAAATTAGAGGGTTATGAATAATAGCAAGGCGGAGAGGCAATGAAAAGAATAGACAAAAATAATTATGTCGAGGAAGGTAAAAGTTAAGGAATTAGGCGATTAAAATAATGGATAAGAAAATAAGAGATAAAGGAGTAACCGAAACAAAAGGGTACAATGAGTGATAATGAAAGAAAAGATGGTTGAAAAATGACAGGAAAATAGGTAGTATGGTTGAGGAGGAGTAGAGAAAAAAAAAAAGAAAAAAAAAAAAAAAAAAAAAAAGAAAAAAAAAAAAAAAAAAGGAATGGAACGAAATGTATGGAAAAACTTGGCACGAGTGATGAGGAAGGAAAATATAAGAAATAAAGGGAACAAGAGTATTATAAATGTTAAGAAATGAAGAAATGAGGAAGAAGGAGATTTTGTCTACTTCAATGGAGTGAAGGATAGCTTGAAGAAGGAGATTTTGTCTGTTTCAGGTTTTGTCGAGGGTAGGCTTCCCTTTAAGTATCTGGGGGTACCAATTACAGCAGGTAGGCTGAAGAGAAGCGACTGTAATGAATTGATTGATAAGGTGGTAAACAGAATAAGGATGGTTGGAGCCAGGAAGCTATCATATGCAGGAAGATTGACATTGGTTCAGTCTGTGTTTAGCACGCTTTTCAACTATTGGGCTTCAATGTTTGTGTTGCCTAAATGTGTGTTACACAGAATCTCTAACTTGTGTAGAAACTTTCTGTGGGATGGTGATGTGGTGCAGAGAAGGGTTCCTACAGTAGCCTGGGAGAAAGTTTGCAGACCCAAGAGAGAAGGGGGTTTAGGACTAAAGGATGCGGTGAGGTGGAACAATGCCTTGATTGGGAAGTTGGTGTGGTGGTTAGTCTCAAAAGCTGATAGTCTATGGATCAAATGGGTGGATCATATTTATATGAAGGGAGAGGATGTCATGGTTTGTGTTGTTAAGAAGGATGATTGTTGGTATTGGAAGAAGACTATGAAAGTACGGGATCTGTTGAGGGAGGGGATTGAGAGTGATTTTTGGAGTGTTTCTCAGTCTGACTACTCTGTTAAGTCAGGGTATCGATGGCTTGGTCAGCAATCAGAAGAGGTGTCTTGGTTCAGGAAAGTGTGGTGCAGCAGAGGAGTGCCCAAACATCAATTCTTGGAGTGGCTGAAGCATCAGCAAGGGTTTCGGTTGAAGGAGACTTTGATGAGATATGGGGTCGTTTCTGATCCATTTTGCTGTCTTTGTGGCCTTCAAGTGGAAAATGTGCAACATCTGTTTCAGCATTGCGTGTTTAGTGTCCAAGTCTGGACAATGGTGGCTGAATGGCTTCGAATTTCGTATACTGAAGGGGAAGAGATGGTGCCTGCTACCAGGTGGCCTAGCATTAAAAAACGACTTTTGAATTTGACTGAGATGGCGGTGCATTATAATGTGTGGGAGCAACGAAATAAAGCATGGACTGAAGGTATAGTAGAGAGACCTATTTTTGTAGCGAGGAAGATTGTACAGTGTCTAAAATTACATATTACCTTAGAGGATGATACGAAGTGGTCAATAGTAGATAAGGAATGGTGGAGGAGTGTGATGTAAATCTGTTTGTATTGGATTTTAATGATTGAATGAAAGCTTACATTTCAACAAAAAAAAAGAAATGAGGAAGAAATGTATAATAGGGAGGAGAAATGAATGGAAAAGGAGTAAGAGGAAATAATGAGTAAATAATTATGTCGAGAAAAAAAATAGGATGAAATAAGGGAACAAAATGTTGTGGCGGATAGTGAAAGAAAAGGTAAATGAGTAATTAATACACGTCCAAGTAATCATTTAACGCTTAAAAGTGAGTTTAATTGTCTAGAAATAAAGTTTAGGGGTATACTTACGGATAATGACAACAATTAGAGGTACCATGTATGTTTTCGCAAATGTAGGGGCACCATGTAAAAAGTCAAAAAATTGAGGGGTACCATATATAATATCCCAAAAAGTATTATGAGGCCAATGAGGGTTATAGAAACAAGATGTAGAAGAAAAACGACTAAAAAAAGAGTAGTAAGGATGATGGTGAGGATGAGGATAAGGATGAGAAGGAGAAATAAAGGGTAAGAAGAGATGTGGTAAGGAAAAAAATGTTGAGGAAGAAAAATATAGGAGTAAATAATAATGAAACTAAGTTTTTCATGAGAAATAATAAGGACAAATAGGGGAAAAAGTATGTCAAAAAACCCAAAAATAAATAAATTATAATGACGTAAAGGAAATAAGACGTAATAGTAAAATTAGCTTTGACTGGTTGGTAGAGATGAGGAGGAGAAAGAGAGAGGAAATGCAAGAAAAATGACTAAGACGAGATAATACGAGGAGAAATATTCTTAGGGGGACAAAACAAAAGGAATGATGGAGATAAGAGTATTATGATAGGGAAATTATGTATAGGTGTGAGATAAATAAGAGGAAATTGAGTAGTAAAGACACAAAGATGAAATGAGAAAATGAATAAGAATAGAAAAGGTGAAGAAAAAATATATATTGAGGACGAAAATATAAGGAACAAGGAGAATTTGAGGATTATGACGGGTTAGAAAAGAAGAATAATGAAGTAAGTGGAGCAAAATAAGTAGTATGAGGGTTAAGGAAAGAAGAGACGAATGAGAATCCTCAAATTCTGCTCCACTTATTTTCCCTCATACTACTTATTTTGCTCAAATGAGAGGAAAATTGGTTTGAGTGAAGAGGAGGAGGAGGAGGAAAGAAGAATGGAGGGAAAATAAGAATGAGAAGAATAGGGATAAAGAATAGTTTGAGAAATAAAAGTAGAAAAAATGTTGAGAATTAGAGTATTATGAGGGGATAGTATGTAAAGACGAATCGAATCAGTCGGCGGAGAAAAAAAGAACATTACAAGGGTTAAAGAAAGAAAAGTCATATGAGAAATGAGAGGGACACATCTAATAGTGAGGGGAAAGAGGATGATGAAGGGAAGGAGAAAATGGTATTACAAGGGTAAGAAAAGAAGATACAAAAGAGAAATGAGAGGGAAATAAGTGGAGTAGCAAATAGAAAGAAGAGGTTAAAAAAATGAATTTAGGGGGAAAATAGTAAGAGGAGAGAAAATGACGAAAAAGAAAAATTATGTCGAGAAAGGAAAACATAAGCAATTAGAGGAGCATTAAGATTCTATAACGATCATTAAGATTCTATAATTTGACAAATGCCCATTTACGAAGTTTACTAATACTCCCTCCATTCAAATCAAAGCTTCAAATGATGTCATAGTCTATTCGTCGATGCGTGTTTTGTAACGGTATTATTTATAGTTATACATGATGAAAAATTATAAAAATTTGATATTATTTTCCTATTTAAGGAGACGAATAAAACTAGATTACACATGACTATATTATCATTTATATAATTGACAAAGTTTCAAAGATTCTCTAAGCTCACGAATAGTGTCAAATAGTGAAATGCCAAGTTTGGATTTGAATGGAGGGAGTATATACCATTCGGCCATCTGAATTATTAAGGCTTCCAAAAATTACCAGACCCCCAACTAAAAATTAATTTTAAAACAATCCTAAATTAAATGTCCACCTTATATGGCGTTAAAGGAGGGGTAGGACAAGATTAGCCGCGTGAGAAATGAAAAGGTCGTAAGTAGTACAAAGGGAAAAAAAACAAGAGTAGGATTAGGAAGAGGACGAGAAACAATGAGCAGTTGAGGAGTAGGAGGAAGTGGGAGGAAGGAAACGAGTCAGAATATGTTGATAATAAAAAACAAAAGAAATCAGGAATACGAGAGGATGAAACAAAAAGCTGGAATCGGTTATGGTGGAGTATGACTGGAAGCCAGAAGTGTGTTCAGGATGTAAAGCTGTTGGCCATCTTGTGGCCGATTGCAGGAAGACTGGTGAGAAAGCTAAAGTGCAGCGAATTTGGCAACCCAAACCAGTGGCAGCTAAACCAAAGGTGATCGAGGTCGCTACTATCCCCTGTGACAGAGAAGAGTGTTGTGAACAAAGGCAAGGTTTGTAATTGCTCGTAATCGAGGAGCTGTGAGTCCTATTGTTCGATTATGAGACAAGAGTATGCTACGCTGTGGCTAACTCTTATGCACTGACTTTGCAAGTAATGATCCGATATTCGTGCAGGTGTCTTCTTCTAAGGAAGTGGGTGCTAATGGCTAACGACGGATGTTGGAATGTTAGGGGTATGAATAAAGTTTCTAAGCATCTCGATATTAGGGCTTTTCTTCATAAGAATAAGATTGGTTTTGTGTGCTTTAGTTGAGACAAAAGTTAAAAGTCAGGATTTTGTAGGAGTTTTGAATAAACTTGGGAAACAGTGGAGTGGTATTAATAATAATGAACATCATGATGGTGGTAGAGTCTGGTGCATTTGGATTCCTCAAGTGTTTCATGTTCGTAAGCTTGATGTGCTTCACCAGATTACATGTCTTGTGCAAGACATTGGGGCCTTGAGCGCTTTTAGTAAGTGTGGTCTATGGTTTTAATTCACAGGAGGATAGGAGGCTTTTATGGGATGAGTTAAGGGTTATCAAGGATAAGTGGCCGCTTCCTTGGCTTATTTGTGGTGACTTCAATGCATTGCTTCACCTTAATGAAAGATTGGGTAGTGTTGTGACTTTGAATGAGCTTCAGGACTTCAGAGATTGTATTGCATATTGTGGTGTTGTGGATATTCTGCAAAGGGTGTTCTACACTTGGAATAACAAACAAACTGGCATCGACAGAGTGTATTCCAGATTGACAGTGTTTGGCTAATGATAGTGGTTGAGGTCAGACTTCGGATGCTTATGCCTTTTTCCTTAATGAGGGTACTTTTGACCACTCTCCCATGGTGTGCTATAGACATGTGCAAGCTTCTAATAGTAGAGTGTCTTTTAAGTACTACAATATGTGGGGACAGATCCTGACTTTCTCAGTTTGGTTTCTTCAGTTTGGGATCAGCCTGTTAATGGCACTCATAGTTTTATTGTGACAAAGAAACTTAAAATGCTTAAGGGAGTGCTGAAGCAGTTAAACAGGACTAAGTATGCTGATGTGGAAAAAGCATATGAGGTTGCTCAGATGGCAGTATTGGATATTCAACAAAGGCTTGGTGACCACTTTAAATCACTCCCTTCTGAATGCAGAGAGAGCAGCTCTGGGTCAAGCTACTAATCTTAATCTTGCTAGATGGAAGTATTTACGGCAGAAAGCAAAAGTAAGTTGGTTAAAGGAAGGTGATGAGAACTCAGCTTATTTTCACAGTCATATTAAGGAAAGACAGTTTAGGAATAAGGTGTTCCAGGTGCGTGACATGAATGGGAAGATGTGTTCAGAAATGGGTGAGATAGAAGAGGCTTTTGTAGCCTACTATAAATCTTTGTTGGGTAGTAACAGCAGTACTCAGCATGTCCATTCTCCAGTAGTAAAGTCTGGTAAATGTGTTACGCAAGTTCATGTGGATAAGTTATTGAGGCCTGTGACTGATATGGAGATAAAGGAGTGCTTCTTCTCTATCCCTTCTATTAAAGCCCCTGGTCCTGATGGGTACAATTCCCAATTCTTTAAAGATGCTTGGAGTGTGGTGGGGAATGAAATTTGTTCGGCTATAAAGGATTTTTTTCAGAGTGGTCAGCTTCTGAAACAACTAAATACTACAACTATAAGTCTCATTCCTAAAGTTCAATGTCCTTCTTCTGTTTTGGAATTTCGACCTATAGCTTGTTGCAACACTATATATAAGTGTATATCAAAGTTGTTGTGTTCTAGGCTTGGGGAAGTGTTGCCTGATCTTATTAGCATGAATCAAGGCGGTTTTATCAAGGAGAGGAATATCGCTGAGAACATCTTAATATGTCAAGACTTGGTGCGAGCTAGGAAAACTGCTTCACCTAGGTGCTTGATTAAGATTGACTTGCGGAAAGCGTATGATTCGGTTGAATGGGCCTTTTTATTTCAAATGATGTCTGCTATGGGTTTCCCTCAAGTGTTTATTGGATGGATTTCTGAGTGTGTTACAACTCCTTCTTTTACTTTGTCTATTAATGGGAATTCTTTTGGCTTTTTCCAAGGTAGAAGAGGATTGCGACAAGGAGACCCATTGTCTCCGCTGCTATTCACCTTATGTATGGAGTATTTCTCAAGGATTCTTGGGGTTGTAGGAAATATGGATGAATTTAAATTTCATCCTATGTGCAAAGCGTTGAAGTTGAATCACCTTATGTTTGCGGATGATTTGTTGCTCTTTTGTAAAGGTGACGTGCAGTCTATAATGCTCCTGTTACGTGCTTTTTCATCATTTTCTGTAGCTTCTGGTCTCACAATGAATCGGGAGAAGTCTGATATCTACTTCAATGGCATGAATGTAAGGGACATGGATGATATAATGTTGGTGTCAGGTTTTAGGAAAGGAAAATTCCCGTTCAAGTACCTTGGCATTCCTATATCGGCCAAGAAGTTAAGTTTCGTGGATGGCATGAAGCTCATAGATAAAGTCACAGCAAGAATACGGAGCTGGGGTGCTTCTCATCTATCCTATGCTGGTAGATTGGTACTTACTCAATCCGTTCTCTCTAACTTGCACTCTTATTGGATGACAATCTTTGATTCCTCGGTATCATTAAGAGAATTGAGAGTATTTGTCGAATTATTTGTGGTACGGCGGTTGATACGTATCACCATGCTCGAATGTTAGTTGGGATGATTGTTGTTATCCAAAGGAGATGGGCGATGCAGGGTTAAGATGTTCCAAAGCTTGGAATAAAGCGTTGTTGGGGAAGTATATTTGGTGGATTGCGAAGAAACAAGATCATCTGTGGGTGAAATGGATCAATCACGTTTATATGAAAGGTGTATCCTGGACTGATTATAGTCCACCGCGATCGTGTGCCTGGTCTGGAGGAAATTAGCCCATTGTATGACGTCTTTCAGATCAGGTACGTCGTCTCCAGTTCTTGTTGATGAGTACTCTGTTATGGGAACCTACATGTGGTTACGAGAAGAAAAGCAAGTGGTTCCATGGAGGTTTGTCTGTTGGAACTCTATGAATATTCCTAGATGTTCTTTCGTCTTTGGGAGTATAAGTTGGAGATTATTTACCTTTGATAGAATGAAGAAGATGGGTTATAGTGGTGATGATAAATGTCTGTGTGTAATGTTGATGTTGAAACACATAGGCTTTGTTTCATGATTGTTGTTTTGCTATGTTTTGTTGGCGTGAGTTGCAAAGGGTGCTGGAGGTTCAGTTTTGGCCTGACCGTATTGAGCTCTGGTGTCGTAGGGGTACAAAATTCTCTAAGCTTGTGAGGAATGTAGTGGCCGCTTGTGTAGTCTCGGTTATATATAGCATTTGGTGTATGAGGAACAAAGCTCGTTTTGATAATGTTGTGGTACATCCGAGGTGGGTGGTTAAGTCTGCGTTAGATGATGTTCTGTCGAGATTCAGAGCGCGAAACAAGTCTCTCTTATCTATATATGATCGGAATTGGTTAAGTAAATTGTAATGGGTGTGATGTAATTTCTGACCGTCAAAGTTGTAATCGGGTTTTTTATTATTAATATACTTACATTTTCCCAAAAAAAAAAAAGAAACAAAAAGCTGGAAACTGAGAATAGAGAAAAGGTGAAAACACAAGTTGTAAATGTTACGAGTACTATTTACAATTAGAGCGCCTTTTAGTCACTTATATATAATTTATGAGTTAAAAAATATGCTTATAATATTAAAAACATAGAGACATGTGAATTGTGATTATAAAACTTCATTTTATTAATGTACTCCCTCCATTTCAGTAAGTTTACACATTGTGTTTTTTTATGAGAAAAATTTGAGAGAAGTGTAAACAAATGACTGAGATAGAGAGAGTATGATTAAGATAAGTAAGTTTAGATGAAATTTACAAGACCCAAATATCTACAAAGCAATAATACACTTGAGCAATCAAAAAGGCAAAAAATGAGGGAGAAATGGATAATAGGGAGGAAAAATAAATGGGGAAAGAGTAAGAGGAGAGAATGAGTAAAGAACTATGTTGAGAAAGAAAACGGATGAAATAAGGGGTCAAAATGTTGTGGTGGATAGTGAAAGTAAAGGTAAATAAGTGTAGAAAAGAAAAAAAAAAAAAGTATTATGAGGGTTATGAAAACAAAATGTAGAAGAAAAGCGAATAGAAAAATAGTACTCTAGTAAGGATGAGGATGATGATAAGGGGAAAGATAAATAAGGGGAAAGATAAATAAATGGTAAGAAGAGATGTAACAATGAGAAAAATATTGATCAAGAAAAACATAAACAATAATGAAAATAAGAATATCATGAGAAGTAAAGACAAAAAGACGAAAAATATGCCAAAAAAATAAAAATTATAATGACATAAGGGAAACAAGAGGCAATAGTAAAATTAGATGTAATTGTGTGGTAAGGATGAGGAGAAGAAAGAGAGAGAAAATGTAAGAAAAATGACTAAGAGGAGATAATACAAGGAGAAATATCCTAAGGGAGACAAAACAAAAGGAATTATGGAGATAGGAGTATTATGATAGGGAAATTATGAATGCGTGTGAGATAAATAAGAGGAAATTTAGCAGAGACACAAAGATAAAATGGGAAAAATGATGAGTAAGAGTAGAAAAAGTGAAGAAAAAAAATATATTAAGGACGAAAATATAAGGAACAAGAGGAATTTGAGGATTAAGAATTAATAAAGTAAGTGGAGCAAAAAAAAGTAGTACTCCGTATGAGGGTTAAGTGAGGAGGATGGTGAGGAGGATGGGGAGGAGGAAAGTAGATGCATGGAAAATAGAGAAAAAAAAATAGGCTGAGGAATAGAAGTATTATGAAGGGGTAGTATGTAAAGACGAAGCAAATCAATTAGCGGAGAAAAAAGAGCATTATAAGGGCTAAAGAAAGGAGAGTAGTATGAGAAATGAGAGGGCACATGTAGTAGTGAGGGGAAAGGGGATGATAAAGGGAAGGAGAAAAGGGTATTATAAGGGTAAGAAAAGAAGATACGAAAGAGAAATGAAGAGGTTAAAAAATGAATTTAGGGGAAAAAGAGTAAAAGGAGAGAATACGACGACAAAAAGATATGTCGAAAAAGGAAAATATAAGCAATTAGGGGAGCATTAAAGGGGGAGGTCTAAATTTTTTATTAATTTTTTAATAAATAAGGAAGGTGGAGACCTTGCTCAACATGAGGAAAACAAGAGACAATAGTAAAAATAGATGTGACTGGGTGCTCAGGATGAGGAGGAGAAAGAGAAAGGAAATGGAAGAAAAGTGAGTAAGAGGAGAGAATGCAAGGAGAAATATCCTAAGGAAGACAAAACAAAAGGAATGATGGAGATAAAAGTATTATTATAGGGAAATTATGTATAGGCGTGAGCTAAATAAGAGGGGATTAAATAGAAGAGACAAAGATAAAATGGAAAAAATGAGTAAGAGTAGAAAATGTGAAGAAAAATATAAATTGAGGACGAAAATATAAGGAACAAGGGGAATTTGAGGATAATGAAGGGTAAGAAAAGAAGAATCAATGAAGTAAGTGGGCAAAATAAATAAGAGGAAAATGGTTTAAGTGAGGTGGAAGAGGAGGTGGAGGAGGAAGAAAGGAGATAGAGGGAAAATAAGAATAAGAAGAATAGAGAAAAAGAAATAGGCTGAGGAATAGAAGTAGAAGAAATGTTGGGAATTAGAGTATTATGAAGGGGTAAAAAAAAAAAAGAGCATTACAAGGGTTAAAAAAAAAAAAAAAAAAAAAGAGCCATATGAGAAATGAGAGGGGCACAGGTAGTAGTGAGGAGAAAGAGGATGATGAAGGAAAGGAGAAATGAGTGTTATGAGGGTAAGAAAAGAAGATATGAAAGAGAAATGAGAGGGAAACAAGTGGCAAAGAGAATGAAGAGGTTTGAAAAATGAATTTAGGGGAAAAAGAGTAAGAGGAGAAAAGACAACGACGAAGAGAAAATATGTCGAGATAGGAAAACATAAGCAATTAGGGGAGCTTTAAGATTTTATAACGATCATTAAGATTCTATAATTTGACAAATGCTCATTTACGAAGTTAACTAATACTATATACAATTCGAGCCTATGAATTATTAAGACTTTCAAAAATTACTCTCAACTAAAATATAATTTTAAAACAATTTCAACTTAAGCGTCCACCTTATATGAAATTAAAGAAAAGGTAAAACAAGAGTAGCCTCAGGAGAAATGGAAAAGGACTAAGTAGTAAGAAGGACAAAGAAACAAGAGGAGGATTATGAAGATAACCAAAAAGGATGAGCACTTGAGGAATAAGAGGAAGTGAGAGGAAGGAAACGAGGTGGAATATGTTGATAATGAAAAAAAACAGAAATCAGGACTACGAAAGGAGGAAACAAAAAGATGGAAAATAAGAATAGAGAAAAGGTGAAAACACAAGTTGTAAATGTTACGAGTACTATTTACAATTAGTGCGCCTTTTAGGGCCTGTTCTCTTCATCTTAAATTTTTCTCTGGTTCAGAAAACTTCAGATAACTTCAGAAAACTTCAGATAACTTCAGAAAACTTCAGATTACTTCAGACAACTTCAGAAAACTTCAGATTACTTCAGAAAACTTCAGATTTCTAAATAAATAAATTACCTAATAATAATAATAATAATAATAATACTTAAGTTATATATAACATTAATGTTATTAATAATAGTGATAATAATATTATTAAGAATAATAATTATAATAATATTGATAATAATTTGAATAAAAATAAGACCAATCCAAAACCATTTTATAGCAAATCAGAAAATTAGTTCAAATTAAATATATATAGACTGTTAATAAAATTTTCATAAATACTTATCAAATATTAATGAAAATAAATGCTAAAATTTATTATTATATATTGTTTGCTAAATTTTTCTAGTATTTAAATATTAGTGGAAAAAAGCATGCATATAAAGATTTGAATATTCTTGGTACTACAAATATTATCCTCAAAGTTTATCGTAAATGAAATAAAAAGTTAAGTTAATAATTCTAAAAGAAGATAAATTTAGGCGAAACTCGTAAAAAATAAATAAAAGTAGCAAATATAATAACAATTACAATTAATATAATAATATTAATAATAATACCAATAATAATAATAATAATAATAATAATAATAATAATAATAATAATAATAATAATAATAATAATAATAATAATAATAATAATAATAATTTCATATTATTTCAAAAAAACTTCAGAAAACTTCAGATAAGTTCAGACAACTTCAGAAAACTTCAGATTACTTCAGAAAACTTCAGATAACTTCAGAAAACTTCAGAAAACTTAAGATTGGTTCAGAAAACTTCAGACGAAGAGAACAGGCCCTTAGTCATTTTTTTTTTTTTTTTTTTAATAATTTCTGAGTTTGAAAATATGCTAATAATATATTAGGTTCTCAAATTTTATTACAAAGAACACCTTCATGTCGCCACAACTCCTTCCACCAACAAATTCGCATTGGGCATTGATTCCTTCAAGGATTACATCGAAAAGGATTACATCGACCATACCACCAAGCAAGTTGATCCGCGTTGGGGGACTGCGCGCACCGCGCGCAGTCCAACAACTAGTTGTAATAAAAGCCCTTTCATTTTAGTCAATTGTTTATAGTTGTTTAATTTTTCTCTCACAAAATAGAGTATCTGTAAACAAATTTCTAAAACAGATGGAGTATTTTGATAATATTGCGCAAACGACGACCATAATAAATAGAATAATAATCACCTATATCAGCAATACCTTTTGTTGAATTGCTGGTGATAGAAGTGAATATTGAAATTTTGATAGTTAAAGTAGTAGCAGTAGTAGTATTGTTAAAATAATAATAGCGGCGATAATTATATAAATAAGTAGTAGTATTCATATATTATTACTAGAATAATGGAACAAGTGGCGAATAATGAACACAAATTTATTATTTAGATGGTCTCACGATAATTTTATTGTGATATGTCGATCACATGAGACTCTGGGTTTCGGTTTATATATATACTAGTTGGCGTGCCCGTCCCCGTCCGGGCTATCTATCATTATTATTAAGATTTAAAAATAAGTATAAAATGTAATTTTTATATATTTTTTCTAGTTTATATATTTACCAATTATGATATAATTTTCTATGATATTTAATATGACAAAATTTCTAAAATATAAATACTAAGGTCATGTTCTTTTCGGCTTTTATCGTATTTAATATGATAATTTTCTAAAATCTATGATTTATCATATTTGTTTTTTTGTTTATTTGCTAATTATATTTTATAATACTTACCTAATACTATTTTTTTTTCCTTTAACTTATTTATTAAATCAAATATTATTTGACTTTTTAAAATTCTATGAATTACCATATTTCTTTTGCTCTTTCATTTTTTTTTTTTAATATTTTAAAATATAACTTACTTATATTTTTTTCCCTTAACTTGAATATTTAATCCAATATATTTAAGGCAAAATATGTTTTCTTCAATTTTGCTATCCTACAATTTTAAGGATTCCAATTGTAGATTTAGTATTATATTTTAGAGTACATATGTTAATTATACTAAACCATCTTTTTTTTTTTTTTTCCTTTTTTTTTTGTTAATTACATATATTCTCTTTTTGTTACGTTAAAATGGGGTAATAAAGAAATTGGAATTTTGTCATTAAATCAAACTTTACCCTATCACTATACTAAACATGTTTTTTTTTTTTCCTTAATTAGCAGATATTCTTCTACAAAATTGAGATTGACAATCAAATCAAAACTTAATACTATTAGACTAACTAAAAGATTACGCATTAAGCATTACAAATATTATTATACGACCATATCTAATAACTTGATTTAAAAATAAGATAATCGATAGATATTGTACATCACTTTTACCTTTCATGTTACATATTCTTACCTTTCATGTTACATATTCATTAGTTTTTCTATTGGGTTATAATCAAATTTGTTCAATAAAAAATTTCAAATCTTGAACGTAAAATATAAATCTACAACATACAAAGAAAAAAAATCAGTAGTAATTTAATCAAGCTATGTTTAAGTATCAAACATAGTAATTAAGAAATAAAAATATTCAAATTTTAAACACTCTTATCAAATACAATCAGAAAAATAAATTTAACACAAATTGTAATCATAATTGAAACATAATAAAGTAAAACTATTTAACATAGTACGTACCTAAAAAGATCTAGCTAAAGTTTTTGATGTATATATATACAAAAAGGGATGGAGACTTACCTAAAAATTAAATAAGGTAATTATGTGTCATATAATTATTTATTTTGAAATTATTATTTTTCTTCTCAATTAAAAACATCTTCAATTAATTTTTTTTTTTTGGAAAGTTCTAATATAGTAAAGATTTCAATTGTAGATTTAGTTTTATATTTTAAGTTACATATGTTAATATTTTTTCATCTAAAATCCAAGCAATAGTAGAATTATAAATAATACTAATATTAATTTTTTAGACCAATTATATTGTGACAAATGTCGACCATAGAGACCATGGTTTCTGCTTTATATATATATATTAGATAGTATTAGATATGTTTGTAAAAAGTAAGCATGATGTGGTATAATGATAAGTTAAAATTAATTTTAGTAACAAAATTCAAATTTATTGCTATCCCTTTTAAAAGTATTTCTTTTCTGAATTAAAATTCAAATTACATACTTCATATTAAATTATAGGAAAAATTCACAAGAATAATCCCAACTATCACACATCTTCCAAAAATAATCTCAACTCAAAATAATCCCAACTATTGAAAGTTATCCCAATAATATATTTTTGCCAATTTTAACTGGCGCAAACACTTATAAAAGAAAATCAAACCGATTTTAATTTTAGTTAGAATAAGTGTGAAGAAAATTTAAATCCGGTTTAACCTTCTTTTGTACCTGTGTTTAAGTCGATTAAAATTGGCGAAAATATATTATTGGAATACTTTTCAATAGTTGAGAATCTTCTGGGATTATTTTGACTTGAGATTATTTTTGGAAGATAAGTGATAGTTTGGATTATTCCTGTGAATTTTTTTCCCTAAATTACAAGACTAATTATTATATATATAAATCAGAACCCGTACACTCCAATGATCGACAGTTGTCAAACAATTGATGGACATCGATTTTTTAGTAGAATTAATAATAAGGTTATTTTATGAGAATAATCCAAACTATGTCTCATCTTCTCGTTTTAATCCAAACTAACATTTAACTCAAAATAATCCCAACAATTACATCATCTAACTTAAAGTAAACTCTTGGAAGGAGAACTTGTAGAACCGGTTTTGTTTGACATTATACCTTACACTTCCATTACCAAAAAGAGAAATACTCCGTAGAAAAAAAAAACTGGAAACTAATAAATAAATAAATAAATAAATAAATAAGTAAACAACACTGCCTCGACCATTAAAAATTTCTACGGGGGATTATTTTTTCAGTTGGAGTTAAGTGGTGATGGTAATGGAGAAGGTGGTGGTGGTGGTAGCCATGGTGATGGTAATGGAGGTGGTGGTAGCCATGGGTTAAGGAGGTGGTGGCGGAGGCCACAGTGGTGATGGGGGAGGAGGCCCACAATGGAGGTAGTGAAGGCCAAAAGGTAAGTAGCGGATCGGTAATGAGCGAGGAACCCGCCATCCAGGACCGTGCTTTTCATTGTTGTCGTCTATTGTCGTGCTCCATATTGTCGCCCCCCATCCATTTCCCTTGAGTCTACACTGCCCTAAATGAGCCATTGCCATCCTCACAACTTTACATTCAACAAATTTTTTGATGATTGGTTTGACAAATTTGTTGAGAATAAATGACTAATTTTTGTTGTGAGAAAAATTATTGAAAATTTAAATGGTATAGATGTATAATTTGGAGCTTTATGAAAAAGTTAGCATCACACCTAAATAATTGATGTGGAAATAAAGTTTCCAGATAAAAAAAATGAAAATTAAAGAAGGAAGAAGAGATGAAAATAAAGAAATAGTGACAAGGAAGAAGGAAATTAAAATTGAAATTGAAATAAAGAATCAAAAAAGAAAACAAAAAAATTAGAAAAAGAAGGGTCCCACCTGATTACCTGTTAAGGAACCGACACTAGTAGGTTGCTAATAAGGACCTGTTCTTTCCAGCTTATTTTCAGCTCATTTCGATTCGATCAAAGACATTTGATTCGATTCGATTCAAATTCGATTCGATTGGGCTTCATTCAATTCAATTTCGATTATATTAAATTCAACACAAAATATTATTATTATTTTAGTTCGATTCGATTCGATTCTTCATTCGATTCGATTCGATTCATTCGATTCGATTCGATTTAGTTTTTCGTTTGATTCGATTCATCTCAACTCGATTGATTCGATTCGATTCGATTCAACTCTAAAAAGTCCGAAAGAACAGGTTCTAAGCAAAGTTCAATATAAGCTAAATGTTGTAATAGGTGGGGTTATTTTGAGTTAAACGTTAGTTTGAATTAAAACGAGAAGATGAGGCATAGTTTGGATTATTCTCATGAAATAACCCTTAATAATAATACCAATAAGAAAACTATTAGAAATTATCAAAAGATAATCTTAATGATAGTAGTTAGTGGTAGTGGTGGTGGTAGTGATAGTGGTGGTTGTGATAGTAGTGGTAGCGGTAGTAGTAGTAGTAGCAACAGTAGCCGCAGATTAATAAAATAAAGTCAATACTTTATTGATTAAGAGTTTTTCAATACAGATAGGGAGTCCGACCTGAGGCGGGCCCTAAAACTAGTTTTAGACTTAATACCAAGATGGAAGAAAAGCCCATCAGCCGAATTGATTTAACTCCACTTTAATATTAGTGTCACTATAAAGATAATGCCAATACAACGTAACCCGGGTCAAATTACAATGTCAATTTAAACTCGACAATAATTTAGGTATATAGACAGACTTTATGTAACAACCCGGATTTTCCAAAAAAAAAATAATAAAGAAATAAAAAGGATTTATAAAATAAAAGAAAATAAAAGCGAGCCACGGTAGCGGAAACATCGTGGAATCCGGATCATTACTCACTAACCAACTAAACAACGATAAAAATGATGGGGCATGGCAAGCCGGCAGCTGGATAAGGCATGGCAAGCCGGCCGACATACCCACGTCCACACCTTGGACTATCATGGGAGATGTCTTGTCACGGCCGTACACCTTCGGCCATACATCAACAATGGGCCAAGCAAGAAATCGACCATGAGGGGACAAGTGAATCAGAGCTTGTCCCCCCACTTGACAAATCAAACCCCCTATAAAAGGGGAAGCATTTGCAAGGTTAAAGATATAGCAAAAAACACAGAAAAAAGGTATTATTAAGCTTTCTTACACTATTTTTCAACATAAATTCAGATCCAAAGCTTACTTAAGCATCGGAGGGACAATCCTCGGACGTCCCCGAGGCTAGGTTTGTTACATTGTGTAGGGACAAGAAAAGAAAGCGGCCAGAAGTGGTACTCTACGTAGGCTTGAGCGCACGATTAGTTGCAAGTTGTAAATTTATTTAAGTTTTGTAGCACGAAACAATTGGCGCCGTCTGTGGGGAATTAATATAAAAGTCATGGCTGAAGTTACTAAAAATCCAGAAAAACAACCTGAAACCCCAGAGCATCCAAGGACGTCCGCTGGTGAGGACTCAGAGAAAGAAGAGGGCACCATCCCGCTCACACCAGAGGAGAAGAGGATGGTGGATGCATTTCTAAAGAAAATAAGAAAAACTCCAACGAATCAACTTAGGGATGACAGGCTTTCCCAGAAGACAGTCCCACGGGTTTCCGAGCCGGAGACCTCAATGAAGGTGACTCCCAGGAGATTACTTGAAAGTGTAAATACTCATCAAACAGTGGAAAGCCAGACGATGCACATAACAACGGGGGAAGCCGAGTCAAATGGGGACTCAGAGCCTTCAGTACAGGAAGTCCCGAGAGAGGCGAGGCCGAGACGTAGCTCGAAGGGGGGCCAGGTGATGATAAAATCTCCCCTAGCTCCCTCTGTGCTGAAGTACCCATTGCCAAAGATGAAGGTACCATCCTTAAAGTATGACGGAAAGGTCGACCCTGACGAACATCTGGCTGCATACGAGGGCCACATGATGATGTACGACACGTCAGATTACGTATGGTGCAAAGTTTTTCCAACCACTCTGGCCGGCCTCGCACAGACGTGGTTTAGAAACCTCCCAACAGGATCAATAGATGGTTATGAGGAAATGAAAAGACTATTTAAACAACAGTACGCTGGGAATCGAAGAAGAGAGAAGACGGCCGCAGAGCTTTTAAATATAATACAAGGGGAGAATGAAGGGCTAAAAGACTACATGGCCCGGTTCGATCGTGAGTCTCAGCAGATACGGAGTCTCGACTCCAAGATTGGCGTCCATGCATTGACCGTCGGCCTTAGAAAGGGAGAGCTGAGGAGCCTGATGATCAGAAACCCCCCTCAAAACTTGTTGAGGGCCAGAGAGATGGCCGACGGATTTGTAAGGGAGGAACAGTTCAATCGAACCTTTGGCAAAAAAGAGGAGAAGGCAGAAAAGAAACGTGAAGAGGGAAGCAGTCGAGAGAAGTGGCCATCAAAACCACAAGCTAAACCTGCCAGCCGCAACCAGAATAGACCTGGGCAAGACAAACTTAACTATGGAAAATTCACCGCCCTGAATAGGTCAAGAGCCGTGGTCTTTGAGCTCGCAAAGGACAAAGCACCTTTTGCAACCCCTAAGGCAATGATTAACGGCGGGCAGTTCAAAAGCCGGTATTGCAAGTACCACAGGGCCGAAGGACATGACACGGAGCAATGTTATACGCTGAAAAATGAGATAGAGCGGTTAATACGACAGGGACATCTCAAGCAGTACGCAACCGAGAAAAGGGATAAAGATGATAGGGATGGAGAAGAAGCTGGTCAACATAGAGGAAGGCCGAGAGTCGGGGAAATACATATGATATCCAGTTCAGAAGAAATCTCGTCCTCAGGAAGAAAGCGCAAAGCCGCCCAGAGAAGGGGCGGTTACCAGGGGGTGTACGCGGCCAGCCACGCTGAACCTAAGATGCCCATACTCTCCATTACCGAGGAAGATTATGAGCGTGTCACATACCCACACAGCGACCCGCTGGTGGTAGCCATAGACATCAACCACCACCTCGTCCACCGCTGCATGGTAGACACAGGTGCTTGTACTAACCTTTTGTACAAAGAGGTTTTTGACAAATTGGGGCTGGAGAGGAAGAGGCTGACACCGTACATCGGGTCCCTATATGGATTCGCTGGAAATGGAATAAGGCCCATGGGAACTGTCACCCTGCCGATGACAGTAGGGGAGGGGGATGCCGCTAGAAATATCAATGCCGTTTTCGTTGTGGTGGATGCACCTTCCGCCTACAACGCACTGATTGGACGGGTAACGCTAGACGAAATTTGCGCTGTCGTTTCCGTACGGGCGTTAGTCATCGCCTATGTAACGGATAAAGGGAAGGCCGGAAAACTGGTTGGAGACCAAAAGGCCGGCCGATCCTGCAATTCTTTATCGGTAAAGGGAACGCATGATGAGACAGTGGCCGACGTCAAGATAAACCTGGACGTACGGCCAGAGAAGGAGGGTCCGGATGTTCAACCTGGCCCAGAAAGCGAAACGAGGGAAGTAGAACTTGCCCCCGGTCGGGCTGTAATCGTGGGAGCGGACCTCGACAACGAATTTCAGGAACAATTGATACACATCCTGAAACAAAACAAAGATGTCTTCGCCTACGCGGCCGCAGAGATGCCAGGGATCGATCCAAGTGTTATATCGCACCACCTGAAAGTCGACCAAAGTTTTAAACCTATAAAGCAGCGTCTGAGGCCGATGAGTACTGAAAAGGACAAAGCTGTTATGGAGGAAGTGGAGAAATTATTAGAGGCCAAATTTATTGAGAGATGTGACTACCCGGAGTGGGTCGCAAATGTTGTTATGGTAAGGAAAGCTTCAGGGGCGTGGCGAATGTGCGTGGACTTCACCAACTTGAACAAAGCCTGTCCTAAAGACTGCTACCCTCTACCGAGGATAGACCAGCTGGTCGATTCAACGAGTGGCCACACTACATTGAGCCTTTTAGATGCATACTCTGGCTACCATCAGGTGCATCTGTGTCAAGAAGACCAACGACGCTGTGCCTTCATCACCAGCCACGGAGTGTACATGTATAGAATGATGCCCTTTGGGTTGAAGAACGCGGGGGCCACGTATCAACGGCTGGTAGATACAGTATTCTCAGAGCAAAAGGGACGCAACATAGAGGTGTATGTTGATGACGCTATAGTGAAGAGCAAGTCAGACAAACAGCACTTAGACGACCTCAGAGAGACCTTTGGGTCGCTCAGGAAATATGGGATGAAATTGAACCCCAAGAAGTGCACCTTCGGCGTCCGATCAGGCAAATTTCTCGGTTTCCTGGTCAGTTCAAGAGGGATAGATGCCAACCCAGAAAAAATCCAAGCAATACAAGATTTACCTGCCCCAAAAAACATAAAGGACGTCCAGACCCTGACTGGACGAATGGCCGCACTATCCAGGTTCATATCAAGGTCAGCCGACAAGTCGACACCCTTTTTTCAGGTGCTGAAGGGGAACAAGAAGTTCGAGTGGGGAGCTGAACAAGAAGCAGCGTTCGGTCAGTTAAAAACACATCTAACTACGTTGCCAACGTTGGCACGGCCAGTTACAGGAGAAACCCTGATCCTCTATATCGCCGTAACAACAAACACAGTTTCAGCCGTCATTTTGAGAGAGGAAGAGAAGCAACAGCAGCCGATATACTTTGTTAGCCATGCATTAGGGCAATCAGAAAAGAATTACCCTATAATTGAAAAAGCAGCGTACGCCGTAGTTATCGCCGCACGAAAGCTAAGGCCGTGCCGACGCCATCGTCCGTCGAGGTGAAGCCCGACCCGGAAAAGGCCTTAGAGAGATTCGAAAAATCGGGACGGCTTCTCAAGTGGGCAGTAGAGTTATCTGGTTTTGGTATACGTTATGCAGGCCGGACGACGATCAAAGCCCAAGCTCTGGCCGACTTCCTAGCAGAGTGTACCCATCCGACCGACACCGTTGAGTCGGACGGGCTGTGGCAGATATACACTGACGGCTCGGCCACCATTCACGGATCTGGTGCCGGAATCCTCATCATTACCCCTGATGGCCATGAATTTGAACATGCTCTAAGGTTCGCTTTTGCTGCCACCAATAATGAGGCAGAATACGAGGCTGTGCTGGCCGGACTGGAAATCGCCCAAGCAATGGGGGCAGAAAGGGTAACATTGAGAGTAGACTCCCAGCTGGTGGCAAACCAACTAAACGGAGAGTATGAAGCAAAGGACGACAACATGAGCCAATATCTGTGCAAAGTGAGGCACCTGACGTCAGCCTTAAGGCTTTTCCAGGTCACCCATATACCAAGAGCTGAGAACTGTAAAGCCGATGCATTGGCAAAACTGGCTAGCGCAACCGCCGACAATAAAGCCAAAACGGTAACTGTAGACATCAGGAAGAAAAAGGGAGTGTTAACAGTTAATACGTTGATCGAGGACAGCGGCTGGATGAAACCTATAAGACTATACAAACTGACCGGTGAGCTCCCAGCAGATAAGGCGGAGGCCGCAAGGATAAAAAGAATCGCCCCTCGTTTCGTCATCCGACACGAGGAGCTGTACAGGAGATCTTTCACAGATCCAATTTTGAGGTGTGTAGGTCCCAGCGAGGCCGCCTTCATGCTAAAGAGCATTCACTCAGGTATTTGTGGACACCATGTGGGGGGTAGAAATTTGGCCCATAAGGCCCTTCGCGCTGGTTTCTACTGGCCGACAATGATAAGAGATGCTAAAGAGCTGACTCGAAAGTGCCACAACTGTCAAATTCACGGCCCCGACATCCACTTACCTGCTCGTGAACTCCGTACGGTACTCAATCCCATCCCTTTTGACCAATGGGGGATGGATATTTTGGGCCCATTCGCAGCTGCCACCGGGGGAAGGAAGTATGTAATAGCTGCCGTTGATTATTTCACCAAGTGGATAGAGGCCGAAGCCGTCGCCTCTATCACCGAGGCAGCAGTACGCAAATTCATATGGCGAAATGTAATAACCAGGTTTGGAGTACCAAAGGTTTTTGTATTCGATCACGGCCGACAGTTCGATAATCCCTCAATCAGGTCTTGGTTGGGAGACAACGGTTCCATCGTGGCATACTCGTCTGTCACCCATCCTCAGAGCAACGGCCAAGCTGAGGCTGCAAATAAACAAATGCTCAACGGCATGAAGAAGCGACTGGAGGACCTCAAAGGCGCGTGGGCTGATGAACTCCCCAGCGTTCTGTGGTCCATCAGAACAACTGCAAAGGAAGCCACCGGCCACACGCCTTTCAACTTAGTATACGGTTCCGAGGCTCTGCTCCCCATCGAGATACAGATCCTCAGCCCAAGGGTAGAACTGTATGACCCTTTCAGCAACGCCGCAGCAAGAAAAGACAGCCTCGATTTCCTGGATGAGGTCAGAGATGAAGCTAGGCTCAACCTGGCCGTGTACCAAACAAGAATGCGTCGGATATACAACCGCCGCGTCCATCATAGAGAATTTGAGGCCGGAGAGCTGGTCCTGCGCAAAGCAGCTGCAACGGGAAAGGGCAACATACACGGTAAACTATCAGCAAGATGGGAAGGGCCGTACAAGATCACCTGCGTAAAACAACCAGGCACGTACTTTCTAGAGGATATGGACGGCTGCAAGCTCCCAAACCATTGGAATGCGGACACACTGAAAAAGTATTATGCGTAGTGGAAACATTGGAATTGAAAGCACGAGCGTGCGGACATGTCGCAGCCGTGGCGTTTGGTTTTCTTTTATTTTACTTAGCCATTGCCATTTTTATGAGCAAATTGTCAAAAGCTAAGCAGGGGGCAAGGAGAGGGGATTACCCCGAGAAATCATATATTTTGATTCAAAATCGCTGAATTTACTTGTGCAGAGAATAAAGCCGTATGAGATCTTGTGGGAAGGAAAATCTGTCAGGGCTGTGAGCACAGACGGCCGCAGATGCGCTGGGAAGGAAATCTGTCAAGGCGTGAGCTCAGACGACCGCCGCAGATCTTGTGGGAAGGAAATCTGTCAGGGCTGTGAGCACAGACGGCCGCAGATCTTGGGCCGAAGGAAGTCTGTCAGGGATCGTGAGCACAAAGACCGCCGCAGAGATCTTGTGCGCTGTAAAGTCTCGACCAAGGACTATGAGCACAAGACCGGCCGCATGATCTGGCGCCATGTGAAGTCTGTCCAAGGACTATGAGCCTGGACAGCACCGGCCGCAGATGCGCGCCGTATAAAGTCTAAATAGAGCTTGCTTCTCACAAGTCAATCAGAAAGCGGCCAAGACAAGTATAAAACAGAAGGAAAACCTATTAAAGATTTGATCAAAGTATCCTACTAAGTAAAATATCTCGGCAGAGGCCGTTACATACAAAGAGTAGGTGAAGAGTCAGGCAAATCTACAAGCATGGCAAAAATAGAAGCAAGAATAAGGCAAAGTGTTGTCTAAAAAACTGAAATAGATTAAAGCGGCAGCAGCCGACGCAAGTATTATACAAGAAACAGACGGAAAAACTAAGGAAATCTACAGTTTGAGAAAAATAAAAAAACAAGTACGCGGAGTCGGCGGCCGTCACCTAAATCAGTGACCGCCTGCTAACAGCCTAGCGCAAAAGAGTACAAAAGTACGAAGCTAGACTAAAAGAAGAAAACCTAAGCCAAGGTTAGTGTTCGCCGAGGTACAGTATGAGGAGTCAAAACGACTCTACCACTGACCAATATTAAGCGGCGGCAGGAAAAATTGATGACCCTGTACATGAGGAGTCTGATGACGACAGCCCGAGTTCCTATGCAGGCCCGGACTCGCTTGGGCCCGTTGAAGGGTTACCGTCGCCTGTCTCATTTTCTGGCTTGCCCTCGCTGTCATCAGTCCGCAGCTCCCAGCCAGGCACCGGCACTTCAAGACCAAGGCCCAGCCTCTTACGCTCCTCGTCCCTCTCATCCTCGAGTTCTCTATGCCTATCGAAATCAAAATAGGGAGAGACCCTCTGGATGAGAGCCTTGCCGTCCTCATCTCCTCGTTCATACCCACGGTTGAACCCGTCGGCGTATCCTTTCTCATATCCCTCCTGAAGAAGCCGCTGTCTCTCCAAGTCGAAGGCGGCCACTTTCTCTTGCAGCTCTTTAAGTTGAGCATCCTTGTCCATCGCCATGACGCTCACACCGCCTTAGCCTCGACTGTTGAAATTTGGTACATCGACCCGACAACCTTTTCTCCGCCTGGTTCGTCTTCGTTTCGAACTCAGCCACATTCCTTATCAACTTCTCGTTCTCAGAACGAAGAAGTATGTAGTCAGTCTTAACTTGGCCGAGCTCCTTCTCAAGTTTCGAGACGGCAACACGACCCTCCTCGCAGCTGCGGCAGAGAGAGGATTTAGTTATATCGGCCGCGGTCGGTGACTTAATCGAGAAGATCGACCCATGCTCCACGACTCGGTTTGTCGATAACGATCCTCGGCCATTGTTAAGTTTGTTCGGTGACCTCTGAATCGTCGGTAGGGTCGGAAGCTTGTCACCGGTCCCGCCACCGGGGGCCCCCACGGCAATGGTGACCTTCTTCTTGTCCTGCCCGGCCACCTTCTGCAGACAAAAGAAAGAGTTCAGATCCATCTCACCGAACTTTGGAATTGACGAAACGCTATCCGCTGGGACATCTAGGACGTTGCACCCAGACAAAAATCCTTCAGAG
Source organism: Dianthus caryophyllus (assembly GCA_023091065.1). Lineage (NCBI taxonomy): Eukaryota > Viridiplantae > Streptophyta > Magnoliopsida > Caryophyllales > Caryophyllaceae > Dianthus > Dianthus caryophyllus. The sequence continues at coordinate 4,609,512 of CM041522.1, forward strand.
AAAGGATCTGAACTAACCTTTCCCTTGTCAAGCGGCCCGGACTGGGGAGGGGGTTGGGAAACGACGCCGGCAGAGGTGTCGGGCCGACTGCTTTCCTCAAGCTCATCTTCAAGATTAACGAAATGACGCTGAGGGGTCTGAGAGCGTTGAGGGGAAGGCATTGGTTGATCTTTTGTCGACCGCTCCAGCTTGGGAGGAGGACGACCGCCTGTCTTCTCCGTTTTCTGCTTCTTAGCCTCTTTCGGCTTCTTGGAGCTTATCGTTTTCCTTTTGGGGATTGACGAAGCAGACATGGAAGGCGGTTTTGGCACGAAGTTCTCCATGACGGTCCTTAGGACTTCTTTTCGGTCGTTTGTTTCAGCGATCGGACGAGCAACTATGGGATTCTTTTCGGAATCAAGGCCGATACGTCGTAGAGTCGGCGATGAGTTCACGGAAGGAACCTACACAGAAACAACATACTTTAGAAGATGAAAACGAGGCATACAAAAGCAAAATAAATTACAAGGCCGGCCCCGGATTACCTGGATCCAGGGCCGGGATCAGGCCGACCCTGCCTAGGAACTCGTCCGTGAAAATGACCTCGGCCGGGGGCAGCCAATACCTAGGCTGGTTCCCCTCGTCAAGTCTGAAATAGTCCAGCACTCGTTCGGTTTCGGCCGACCGGGGAATTTGTTTGACTCCAAGCACAGAAATAGGACTAAACTCCTCTAGTCTCGAAAGCGGCGGTGGACTTTGTTCTGAACTGCGGGGAATGACCCACGGCTTTGGGCTGTAGATGTTGAACCATCGGTCTTTCCAGTTATGGACGGACGACAGTTTCTTATGGATCGTCTGATACCCAGGCTCGTACTTAATTCCCCAGTAGCCTGAGTACTCATTGTTTGACCCCTTGGACATTGTGAGCGAATGCATTATTCGAAACGCGTCCACTGACAGGGGAAGATCAACGAACAGACACGTCCACGTAAACGCAACCATCGTACGGATGGCGAAGGGGTTGAGCTGACATAGGGCCACGTTCGCCCTCTGTATGAGCAGCTCAATGAAGGGGTGGAGAGGGAAACGAAGCCCAAATTCTAAGTGTTTCGTGAAAACGGCCGTATAACCATCAGGAGGTTGGGTAACCGTATCATCCTCCTCTGGGATCTCGAACTTCCACCCCTCACCCAGGTTATAGTGATCAGCGGCCAGCACATGACCGGTCTTTATTAACATCAGGTCTCTATATGGACCTTCTGGCTTCTGCAGCATAGGGGCTCTATACAAGGCTCTATCTAACTTATTTACCCTACGCGGCTCAGCATGAGATGTAGAAGCCTCAGGAACGTCGTCCACGGGGAATCTGCAGTACAAGAGGGGCGGCCGACCCGGTTCAGGGTCATCAACCTCAGAATCAGTAACATCTAGGTAATCCTCTAAAGTACGGGTGGGGGGAGAGTCCGGCTCAGTGATAGACGTCATGATAAAATAAAGTAAGAGCGGATGAGTTACCTAAAAAAGGGAGGACGGCAGCAACAAACACAGCAGGGGCAGCAGACGAGAAGGAAACAGAAGGGAGGAGAAAAGCCAAGAAGTTGAGAGTTTTTTAAGAAAATAAAAGAAGTAGGGCGCAAATGAGGGGTTTTGGGGGGTATTTATAGGGAAAAGGTGAACAGTGGCCATTCAACCTCCTCCACACACGTGTCATGCATGTAGAGGAGGGAAGCCAAAAAGCCCGTGGGTTGCACAGTGAACAAGGCCCAAGTGGGTTGGCGCCAAAGCTTAGACAATTCGAAATTTTTTCAAAACCAAGAAACTTGTCAAAGAAGCAAGCACCCCAGGTAGCAGCTCGCCATGCTCTTAGATCACGAACAGCTCCCACCTTCTGAGGAAGCCGTTCGGGGGCAAGTTGATGGGGCATGGCAAGCCGGCAGCTGGATAAGGCATGGCAAGCCGGCCGACATACCCACGTCCACACCTTGGACTATCATGGGAGATGTCTTGTCACGGCCGTACACCTTCGGCCATACATCAACGGCCGGCCAAGCAAGTACGACCAAGGGGCTGAGGGGACAAGTGAATCAGAGCTTGTCCCCCCACTTGACAAATCAAACCCCCTATAAAAGGGGAAGCATTTGCAAGGTTAAAGATATAGCAAAAAACACAGAAAAAAGGTATTATTAAGCTTTCTTACACTATTTTTCAACATAAATTCAGATCCAAAGCTTACTTAAGCATCGGAGGGACAATCCTCGGACGTCCCCGAGGCTAGGTTTGTTACATTGTGTAGGACAGCAAGAAAAAGAAAGCCAAGCCGAGAAGTGGTACTCTACGTAGGCTTGAGCGCACGATTAGTTGCAAGTTGTAAATTTATTTAAGTTTTGTAGCACGAAACAAAAAAGATAGGCCTTGAGGCCTAGAAGTGGGGAGTAAATACCCCTTACAAATCCAGCTCCAAAAATGAAAGTAAGATAACAATAATAAATCTAAACTTCCTAACAAGTCTAATCCAAAATCACTTCAAGGCTTAGCTATAGGTCATCCTCACGGCAACCTCACTTGATAAACCCGATCCCGCGCTAACCTGCCACGAAGAATGTAACAGCCACAATCAGTGGGGAGTAACTAGGTGCTCCCCAATCATATTTCAACGTAACCAAAATAGATAACAATACAACAAACAACCCAAAGGTATAGTAACCATAATGCAACCTCAAGCCAACTCATTAGCTACCAAACTCAACCAACTATCACCCAACAACCTGTAAACATATATAACTAATACAACTCGACAATAACTAGTCCACTGACATACAAGCTCAAACTGTCAACAACAAGATGACAGACAACAATCAACAACCTGCAAGGTAAGCGCGAACCTTTGGGTGAAGCAACAAGAATCACCGGGATGAAGCAACAAGAATCATCCAAACCCTATGGCGAACAATGACAGAAGTTCCTTAAACTCATTAGTCTAAATTTGGCCAAATTCCACCGAGCAACAAGAACGGTGACGACATTATATAAACCATAGTCTCTAACCAACATGGTTGAGAACCCATAGTCACTCTAACTAAGCAACAAGAATAGCCGAGGGGATCATGGGCGGTATCCGTCCACAAAAGACGTCGTAGCTCCTCACGTACGTGCGAGCGATGCCGTGACGCACACTCAACTCAAGCAATCAAACAAGTCAATTCAATAACCTGAATCAACTCACAATTAACAATAAACCAATCATCCTTTACTCAAAATCATCACAATGTCCATCATATACACAACTACAACATAATTGACCCCTTTTGTAAGCAATCTTAACACTAACCATAATCAACATGTTAAATACGGAGTAATAACCATAAGAACTTAAGAGTAGCCATAATAAACCATTATAATTCCCAAAGTTATCATCTTTCATCAACTTAATAACAATATAACCCAAATGCAAAGTAAACAAACATCCCAAATCGCATTATTAGACATAAGAGTGTGAGATCAACTCAAACAAGACCAAAGACCGCAACTTTACATCTCAAACATCCCAAAGGTAACACCTTTTCATTCATATCAACTATCAAGACATCCTCAATCAATTATATGGTCTCACACAAGTCAAAATATCACTAAGGCTACACCTAGTTACCTTTTCCAAATTAAACAAGCCAAAGAAAATCACAGTTTTCACCCCTTCTGTCCAGACGCGATAACTGACGATCCAGAGCTGCAAATGAAAAACTTAACGGTGAAAAGGTAGCCCCAAGAGTCAGGAACATGCTGTCAAAATTTTGGCAAAATCAGACGGTCGGATCTCCGGCGATCTTCCGTTTAGTGAACCTGGGTCAGAGAAATCCGAACTTGGGTTTTCTCTCCAATTCCCTCCTATTGATTAGGGCACACATAAATCATTCAATACACATAAAATAATACAAGATCAGAAAAATAAAGAGGTAAAAGGGATGCTATACCACGGGAATCGACTAAGGAAAGATTAGGGCTCAAAAGATGAGGAAAATGATGAATAACAACGGAGTTTTGATGAGATCTTGAGAGAGTTTGAGGGAGAATTATGATGTGAGATGAGGGATGAGATGTGGGAGATGCAAAGCTGATCTTTTGGGAGCTAGGGTTAAGAGGGGATGAAATATAATGTCTTGAGCAAGAAGCAAACCCGAGAAAGCCCTAAAACCCAGGCAGAAATTTGGGGGTTCGGCTCGGCCCAGGTGGACCGATTCAAACTGACTCTGAAAATTTGGCGATTCTGACGGCGTCGAAAAAATCTGTGATTTAGCCTTTTGAATCACCTGAATCGGAGTTCGTATGAGGAAATTACAGTTTTAGGCTAATTACTCTGTTTTTAAGTTATTCTGAGGTAGAGCCTTTAATCAACGCGACAAGTGAACTGATTTTCTTGAGCTAAAAATGAGAAAATCAAGAGAAATGAATCACGAATATGATTGAGACGAATAATTAATATTAGGAAAAGTCGGGGTGTTACACTTTAAACCACCACTCTATTTGTGTGGGTATATTTCACAGTTGTACGTAAGATCTACCTTTAGTACCTTGAACGATTAAAAACACTGAAATTCATCGGTATTTCTTGGCCTTCTCTTTGTAAAACCAAGACATGTTTGCCCTCTTTTATAACCAAATGACAAACTTTAAACCACTACTCTTTTTTTTAAACTACTACTATTTTTTTTAGGGATATTCTATATGGTACCCCTCAATTTTTTGACTTTCTACATGGTACCCCTACATTTTTTAAAACATATATGGTATCCCTAATTGTTGTTATTATCCATAACCCCTGAACTTTGTTTTCAAACAATTAAACTCAATTTTAGGCTTACGTGATGACTTGGATAAATGCTTAGAAACATCATTTATTATCTCATGACATAAAGATTCTATTAAGCTTAATATCCATCAACAACCTAATATTTATTAATATATATGGGTTATAAAATTTTACGACAAATAAGTTATTGTTTCCCTACAAAATTATCACGTCTAAAATAAATATTGAGCCTAATAGAGTTCTTCTGTCATGGGATGATAAAACTAAGTTTTGTTACACGCCCAAGTAATCATTTAACGCTTAAAAGTGAGTTTAATTGTGTAGAAACAAAGTTCAGGGGTATACTTATGGATAATAACAACAATTAGGGATACCAATTCTGTACCATGTATGTTTTCAAAAATATAGGGTACCATGTAGAAAGTCAAAAAAAAATTAAGGAGTACATATAGAATATCCTTTCATTGAAAAACTTGTAAACATTGCATCGTTTTGTGGACTTTTCCACACATGCATTAATGAGCGGGACCCAACAAATCAAATGTATTCTTGACTAAGATTGTGGTTGGACTTGAATGGATGATATTTAACGCCAGTACTTGATTTGCTCCATTTATAGTACATGACAAGGTAGAGCAAATAATAACTATTACTCCAAATCACATAATCTTATCTCTTACATGCACCTAACGGCTAACACAAAAGTGAAACCTTTCGAAATGGTAGAAGCTGCATTGATCAGTACAGCTACAGCTGCCGCCAAGGCCATGGCACAGCTGGTGGCTGCTCGAGTATTGGATGAGTCCAAACTTGGTTGGGGCTTCACGGGTGAACTGGAGAAGTTGAAGCTAAAATTTGAGTACATCCAAGCATTTGTGGAGGATGCAAGCAATTCAAAGTATGCAACTAAGAGCCAACTGGTGGATCTATGGGTGCAAAAAGTCAAAAATGCAGCCTATATGGCTGACAACGTCATAGATGAGTATGCTATCGAAATCCTTCGGAGAAAAATGGAACTGAAGAAACCCATGGATAGGTTTTGCAACTTTTTCACATCCTATAATCCTATACTATTTAATATAAGCATGGCTCACAAGGTTAAGGGGATTCTTTCCTTGTTTGATGAAATCGACAAGGTCGCCAACGACATTGGTCTAAACCGGGTTGATATAGCAGCTACATCAGTGACCCATACTTCCAGATATGATCATGATTTGAGTCAAACTCGACAACATCCATTTACTAGTGATTCTGAATACATAGGCAGGGAGCAGGATCAGTCTGAGTTGCTTGATTTCATTTGTAATCAGCTCAACGAAGACCGTCTTTTGTCTAATGTGACCATTGTCGGTATGGGAGGTATTTTCTATGTCTCTTGTTTGTCAATTTTGGAGTCTTTTTCATTTGCTGTTTGTCTCTCGTATTTTCAGGTCCAATATGTCAATCATCATTGTAAGAACGCCTACGCTAAAATTAGATGCTTTGTACTGTTTAATTTGTTTCTCTTTGTAGGACTAACCCTATTATTCTATAACTTCTATCCAAATAGGTATGGGCAAGACAACATTGGCAAGACATTTGTATGATTGTGAAAAAGTTGGTGATCATTTTGGTAAGAAGATATGGTTACGTGTGTCCAAAGATTTTGATGTTATTAGACTGTTGAATGAAATGATTGAGTCACTTACATCATGTAAATCAGAGCTGTCAAATACGGACGCCATCCTAACAAAATTGCAAGAAGAATTAAATGGAAAGAAGTTATTGCTTGTATTGGATGATGTGTGGAATGATAATGAACATCTATGGGGTTCCTTAAAAGGAATGTTGCACAAAGTATCAATTGCTTCAGGAAGTGTGATTTTGTCTACTACTCGTAGTGTTGAAGTTGCACAGGCTGCAAGAACGGTATTTAAGCTTAAACTAGAAGGATTGTCAAATGACGACAGTTGGTCTCTACTTCGCCGAATAGTTTTTGCTGACAATACTCGGCAGTGCTTTTCAATTCTGGAGGAAGTCGGTAGAAGGATTGCTGTTAAGAAATGTAAGGGTGTTCCTTTGGCAATTAAAGTGATTGGAGGATTACTTAAGTCGAAGCCAGATTATGAATGGCTCAAAATAGAGTCAAGCGAGATATGGGACTTGCCCCAGGGTCAACACCAAATACTTCCATCGTTGTTGTTGAGTTTTAACCATTTGCCTTCTCCATCTTTAAAGCAATGTTTTGCCTATTATGGATTGCTTTTTAAAGGTTGTTACATGCACAAGAGCGAGTTAATTGGTTTTTGGTTATCTCAGGGTTACCTTTATGACAGCGGAAATAGAAATATGACCACCATGGAAATTGGCGAGGAATATCTGAATATTTTACTGAGCAATTCACTGCTAGAAGCATTTGTGCCAAAAGGGCTTGAAAGTGTACGCTACAGGATGCACGATTTGATCAGTGATCTTGCAGTTTTTGTTTGTGGGAAAGAGTTGATCTTGGACGCAAAAGAACTGCGTGAAAGTGGTGTTAGATGTAGACATCTACTATATCGCTGTGTAGAAAACACAATCGAAACAGATTTTCCTCCTGTAAAGTCTCTTATAGGGCTTCGAACAATACTCTTTGTGGGTCCTAGTGTGCCCTTGCAATTGTTGACCCACACAAGAGATTTGCGCACATTGTTCATTGACCGTACTGGTTTAACAGAGGTACCTCAAGTTATCAGTGAGTTGAAACATTTGAGATATCTGGATTTGTCATACAATCCAATCAGTACATTGCCAGAATTTATCGGTAAGCTGTACCAACTTCAGACGCTGATACTCCAAGGCTGCAGAAACATGAAGAAGCTACCTAAAGTAGTGAATCAGTTGGTGAACTTGAGACACATCTCCACAACAGCTCCCATGTCTGCCTGTAAAGGACTGCAGAATTTAACTAACCTACAAAGCTTACCTTGTCTTTCATTGAATAACGATGAAGATGGGTGGAACATTGAGGAGCTTGGACATTTACGTGATCTCAGGAACGATATTCATATTCAGGGTCTTGAGTGTGTGAAAGACGAGGAGCAAGCAGAGAGGGCTGACATTGCTGGGAAGACTAATGTCTTAAATTTAACTCTGCGTTGGGTGGAGGGAAGAGAAGAATACCTTGCTAGCATTCCATTTCAAGCTTCAATCAATAATAGTGACAGTTTTACTGATGGGGATATTCTTGAAGGTCTTGAACCTCACCCTAACATAGCATTACTAGAAGTACACAACTTCATGGGTTTGCAATTTCCGGCATGGATCAAGGAAATGGTAGTTCGAACAGGAGGGCTGAGCAATACTCAGGGTCAGGGGCAACTTAACAATCTAACGAAGATTAAACTATTGGGCTGCAATCGATGTCAAACACTTCCGAAGTTAGGGCAGTTACCGTCACTCAAGTGTTTAATTATAAGTGGACTCTGTGTAGATTCCATTGGCATGGAGTTTTACGGCGGTGATATGCTGGAAGTGGTATCATTCAAGTGCCTTAAAGAGCTTGAGATTTCAAAATTTAGCAGCCTCACCACATGGATGCAACCACCCAAAGCTGCATTTCCTAATCTCGAAACTCTGCGCATTAAAGATTGCCGTCTGCTGAAATCAGTGCCGTCATTGGAAACGAAATCCCTATTGACCCTAGAACTTGAAAATCTTTTTAGCATGGAGTCTTTGGATATCATCAGAAGTAGTTCGGGTCTCACTTCTTTCATCATGGATACGCTGCCCAAAATCGTGAGCGTACCTCAGGAGCTAGCAAATTGTACTAACCTCCAAACATTACACGTCCATGGTTGTCACAAGTTGTCGTGTATGCCAGATGGGTTAGAATCCCTTGTCTGTCTCAAATCAATCACTGTTAATTGTTGTGAAGTCATTGACTTTGTTATGGATGATTTTCTCCCTCTCCGGTCTTCACTTCGTAAATTTGTCATTTCTAAATGCCCAAGGTTTAGAAAGATCCCAAATGGTCTCGGAGAATGCTCATTGCTGGAGTCCCTCTTGTTAAACATGTGTCCAATGATTGAGGGTTCACCAACAGAAATCAGCAAGTTGCGACAACTTAAGGATTTGAGGATTACATATAATTCAGCAGAGCATCTAAGATCTGTGTTGGAGTCTGCCAAAGGTCACCGACATCTGAAGTGTGTTGGGATTGAAGGGTTTGTAAACGATGTTGAAATGGAAAACTACTTCTCTGATATCACCCCTTTCCGCTGTCTCCCATCTTTAACACAGCTATTGTTGTGTGGACAACCAAATATAAAGACTCTTCCGGAACAACTTGGGCACCTCACTCAAATTACATGTCTCATTATATGGCAATTTGACAACCTAGAAAGAATTCCAGAATGGATTTTCAATAACTCGTCTCTCTGCTATTTACAATTATGGCAGTGCAAGAATTTGAAATACCTACCCTCCAAAGAGGTTTTGAAAAGCCTAGTTTATTTGGAAATTTTGGATTGCCCGCTGTTGGCGAGTAGATGCACCAAGGATGTGGGCCCAGAATGGCAAAATATCTCACTCATCCAAAAAATAGAAATTAAGGTAGTAATTCACCCTCCCAACTTCCCAAGTGTAAGTTTCTGAACCTCTTCAATTTAATTTCTTTTTCTTCATTCCAAATATTACCCCCTCCATCTCAAATTAATTGTGTTACTTTCACAAAAAAAATAAAAAAAATTCCGAATTGAGTAGTTAGCTTCATACATAAACACAATTAGAATGGGGGTAAATGTAGTATTTTTGACAAGGGGGACTTAATTTGAGATTTTTTGGAAAAACAAGAGCGGACACCTACTTTTCGGATGGAGGGATTAGTACGTACGTATTAACAAATGATTTTTAATATTTTTCACGGACTTCTTCGTGATAGTGGAAAATAACAGGTGGTTGAGATGAAATGACCTTGGATGTCATGTTGAATTTCTTAAGTTGAAGAGCTGCAAGCATTTGTTTTCATTTCCTCTTAACATAATCTAGTGGCGAAAGATTTGTCTGGGATCCATGCTGATGTATAATATTACAGCTTCGTGATTTTCGACAAGTTTCGTATTTAAGCTGAGTTTTGTTTGTCTTTTAGGAATGACTGCCTTTATTATTTCCCAACTATGGTGGTGTTGAGCTTATCCAGAGGGAAATGTTGTGACGAACTGAATACAGGTTTGTCGTTTGTCTCTTACTTCCGATCTCATTATTGCCTGTTAAATGTTGTTCACTTGTTCCCTTGACCCTGCCACCTCAAAGGGGAGTAACCGGAGTTGTACTCCGATTCCTGATAATTTTGAGCCTGCTTTGTTGGGCGAACTTTCCTTTCTGTTTTTGCTAGTGATCCTTGGATCTCATCATATATATTCAAAAACCGAAAACTCATCATCTGATACATTTGTCCCGCTATTCCTGAGTAAAACTAATAGAGGTTGGATGAAAGGGTCGGAAAGAGGAAGGTACATAAAAATTAGTCTTAAATAGAAAATTTGATGAATCAAAGGAAAGCCCGGTGATTTTACTTTTTTCATGGCCATGTGTGAAGATCAACATACTAATCTTGCACGAGTAAAGAACATTGCGATATCAATTAGACATCTACTGTTATTTTATATGGTTCTTATGTTTTTGAACATCTTCCTCGTTTTCTTCACTTTAACACTCTCAAATAAGCAGACAGAGGATGGAACATAACATTGATTACAAGTTGTAATTTTTTATTAGATGGTCTATTATAACACAATATAATGGATGACAAGTACAACAACACACATCTTTGCCTGTATCAGTACTACATACGGTAGTCTATCCATTGCGGTCGTTAGGCATTACTGGATTTGACAACCATGATACAACTGTTTGTGTGAAGGGGGTATATAACAGGCCTAGTGTTAGATTTTGGTATACAGACGAATAGATTGACAATGATAACCACACCGAATCGACTTACGCTTTCCTAATAGAACAATTCGACCCTACATCAGTGCCAGGGTTGTACCGAATTTCCTATTGAGATAAGGCGGTGTCCTACGATTTCACGAAAAATCAGAGATGTAATTCAGAAGTATTTTATGTGTATATTTGTTATGTTGTTCTTTGATGCAGGAAACAGAGATTATTCTTCTGTGTTCCATATTTCTATTTCACTCCCATTTAAATAGAAGTAAAGAGGCACCAGGAAACCTTTTTCCTGAAGAGTTGTGTCTCTTCAAAATCTGGTCAAATTAATCCTATCATAGTCAAAAGACTATACCGTAAACTCGTAAATAATTATGTAAGTGTACCCTCCGTACTTCCCAAAACTCACATTATATTATAACGAATTTACCCATCCTTGAACCAAATTCGAGTTACATTAAATGGACCGGTAATTACACTTAAATGGACCGGTAATTACACATTTTGAATACATGAAGATAACTCACACATAAATTAATTTTACTTCCAAAATTACGGACCGACACTTATTTACAGCCTAGTGTCCCATATCTATTCATGAACATTTCAGTAGTCAAACCCAAACTCCTTTGAAGCGGCTATACTTCATGTTCACATAGGTTGATTCTTTTTATCGTGTCCTTGCAAACACACTTTTTCAAAAGATCAATTAAGAAGATAAACTTCAACCTTACAACATGCAAGTCTAAGCACACACCTTCGGGATAAATATACTTGATTGTGTGCTTCAATCGTTAATAATTGGCCTTCCACATTGAATTCAGCCTCTAACGTTGTATTAGAGGGGAATTGGGTATCCAACCATTAAAGATTTTTACGGGTTCTCTTCTCATCCCGTCAACCGACTACATAATAAGTCCCTAATTGATTCTTATGCAAAGTAATCAACTAGTATTAAATTGAGATCTCACAAAACAACCAATATTATCTCACTTTGACAGCTATTTTATACAACACGTTTAATAACGTCATGGTGCGGCCGTCACCATAATTCACTTGACTATAACTTAGCCAAAATAATATTCCTATCAAAATGTGAGTGAACTTGATCTTATTTATAAATAAAACATGTCGGTCAATTTCTTTTTCCACTTAGCCTTTTAACCGGCTATAGTCGATCAATATTATAAATTCTTACTTCAATGTCGACTTTGTAATGCAACATTAGCTTCTTGGGAACCCATATATTAAATTATATTTCCCAAGTAATATAAATTACCTCTTGTAGAAATAACCATCTACAATTGTAATACAATTTGCACATACTGTTATTCCCCTCCAATTATAAAGGAACCTCGACATAGGACAAACCAAATATTTATGGTTCTTTATTATAATTTCACACTTAATTACTCCACAATGACGGATAATAATATACCTCATTGAATTACATAGGCAATACAAGCGTTATGAAGCTCTATTTGATAGGAGTACTTTACAAAAAATAGTTATCATATTCATATACTTGATCCTAATACCAAGGATCAACATATATACCTCCCCATATGCCTAACATGACCAAATTTAACCAAGTTCATATTATTAAAATTGATCACATCATGACCAAAACTGTCATAACTTTAATATATAACCATGCTATCACAAATCATATTATAGAATATCATAATCATAATATTTGATTATATCAATATATAGCATCGTAAATAATAACACATCACTCATATTCTTGAGTAGATAATTGTTTAATCAAATATACCGCAAATCTGTCACTTTGCAAATTACAACATATTTGTCCAAGTTCATATGACCATAAACTTAAATTAAAATAATACTTCATAATCAAATTTGTCATATGTACACACAATGCTATTGAAATTTATTTTTCTTCATGGATAAAACCATATAAATAAACAATCTCCATTTGGTTATTACAAACCGTCTAAACCGAGATTATCATAAATAAATCAATTTCAAGCATTAAGATAATACCGAGTATTATTAACATTACTCCCATCATGACCAAATACCCCGTCATGAATTTAATATTTTCACCATGACTATCACAAGTCAAATTACAATATAATACAATAACATGTAATCATTTACAACAATAAGAGGATAATAATCTTATTAGACAACTACTCCGCAATTAAACCAATTTGCACAATAAAGATTGTTACTCCACAATCATATTACATGAAAAGAAAGCATTTAATTTCTTTCATTCCCACCATTGCACCGTAATCTTGAAAAATCATAATAATATACCAGTGACGGTTAGCATAGATATACGTGATGATTATTGACTTACAAAAAACCATTCCATCCATGATGAAATATAACACAGAATAATCGTAGTTACGATCCATAAGACATACCAAAAAAAATACAAAGTTACTCGCATAACTTAAATCATGACATCAAGAATTATCAAGGCATATGAGAATTGCATGACAGAAAACACATTTCATTAATATGCAATTCAAATATATGGAGAAAACAAATGTCAGACTCAACAACATACGGGGTACACGACAATGCCTCAAAATAATTAAATATTTTTCGTCAATGTATCAAAGTCAACCGAAATACAACACACTCTATTACACTAAGCATCATGATTATCATTATCATTTATCAGATAATAACGCCATTAAAATATAACCATATTCCAAGACACAAAGGATAAAGTAAACATCACCGCATTACTAAGACATGCATATATAACCAAGAATTATTGTTAACACCCCATGCATATGCATAACCAAAATATGTGTCAGGTTTTAACCACCACAAATGAAAAACATCAAAGTGTACTCAACCATGTGTATTATATAAAGAATCATGATCAAATGTCACAAGAAATCACATACGAGTACTTATCTGTCGAATTTGTATGGTATGTCCACAGAAGGCCTTTTCTTCAATATGATCAAATCCTTCTTGTTTAATGTTTTAACCGTCAACACATAAGAACCCATTAACCAATTCATGAAACAGAAGTTATTAGCGCAGAAATTTCAGAATCCACACTGATTGCTGTCATTAATCCAAATGCATTTACTTTAAGAATAATCCTCTTCAAAATTTATAATCAATTCCTTAACATTCGTCATCTTAAATTTCAGAATTGTTCTATTAGATTGTTAGATTTTGGTATACAGACGAATAGATTGACAATGATAACCACACCGAATCGACTTACGCTTTCCTAATAGAACAATTCGACCCTACATCAGTGCCAGGGTTGTACCGAATTTCCTATTGAGATAAGACGGTGTCCTCTGATTTCAGGCACGAAAAATCAGAGATGTAATTCAGAAGTATTTTATGTGTATATTTGTTATGTTGTTCTTTGATGCAGGAAACAGAGATTATTCTTCTGTGTTCCATATTTCTATTTCACTCCCATTTAAATAGAAGTAAAGAGGCACCAGGAAACCTTTTTCCTGAAGAGTTGTGTCTCTTCAAAATCTGGTCAAATTAATCCTATCATAGTCAAAAGACTATACCGTAAACTCGTAAATAATTATGTAAGTGTACCCTCCGTACTTCCCAAAACTCACATTATATTATAACGAATTTACCCATCCTTGAACCAAATTCGAGTTACATTAAATGGACCGGTAATTACACTTAAATTACCAACACCTAGTTGCTTCTAGTAGCAAATGAGAGTCCCCAGCTGTCCGACCCATCTCTTCGTGTTTCAATATTTGTGTGATTCCGTCAGCAATTGTTCGACAGAGTGTAGTTGGGCACTAGGCATATAATGATTTTTCATCTTTCGGCTAATCTAGGTAAGCTCGGTGATAACTGAACTTATCATATGTTGGATTATTTGTAACTAAAATGTGGCTATAACGACTATTGAACTGTTGAGTGAATTATGTGTAAATTTGTTCAATAATGGTAGTGTCTTTGGGTAGTTACTATTTATTCCATATTAGATTAGATTGTTTGCTTGTTTGTTGTTGGTTAAAATTAAGTATTAAAAACCTGCTGTCTAAAAGTCGGTGCTTGGTTGAAGGTGCAGTGTTTCAGATGATAAGTATTGCGGTCTGCGAATACAGGAGCAAGGATCTAACTATTGATTTTACTGGGTTTTTGGGCTCTTCACTTGAACTCAAGGAAAAGTCACAAATAATGGGAGAAAACTCAGAGAAGCTACGTAAATGTTTCGATTATCACAAATTATCTTGTGTGTCAGGTGTGTAATGTTTGTACATTTCATTTATCGCTACTCACTAAACATTTAAACCAGAGGTGAACGACGCTTTGTTTTTCATACCGTGTTCTTGGGTGTTGTGACGCAAAACTCCGCCCTCCTCGGCTATTTCCATCTGTTGTATGATTGATCGAAATTCCAATGGAAGATTTTTTTTTTATGATTTTACTTCTCTTGTAGAGTAAGATATTTGATTTTATGGCCAACTTCGGGTCCGTCCTAACTCAGGCTCAAATTGTATGGTTTTACTTTCTCTCGTCAATTTTACAGGATATATAGTACTCTGTAGATTTATTTATTTTCCGGCTAAAGTGACATCGACAATTTTGTCACAATCAATTATTCGTGAAATGACGCCAAAGTTTCAATGAAAATAATTGTTATTTATACAGTTCTCGATCATTTAACACTGTTCTATAATAGGATAAAATTTTCTAACATTAATTAGGACAGAACAGTTTTATACTAAAAGCTCAAATTTGTCTTACAACAGCCAAATGAGATTTGAAGTTTTGAACCAACTTAAGTTAAAGACGATATTAAAATAGCCCAACTTTTAGGCGGCCCACATTAATTAAATAAATTTAAAAAAGAAAAAAAAACAAAAAAAAAAGAAAAAAACAAGTGATGCGGGGTACAAAGGGAGGAGAAATAATGTTAAAAATGGCGACAAATTTCATCTCTTCAGTTATCTTCATCAGTAATAATTTTCGCGATTTTACTGAGGTCAGTAATAATTGTTGTAGTTGTATTTTAATACTCCCTCCTATCCATCTAATTGTTTGCATCGACCCACTTGTTCCCTCACAAAAAGTGGGTCCATGCAAACAATCACATGGATAGTAGGGAGTAGGAGATTAAATTATTTAGCTTTCATCTTTTGATTTTTAGGTTAACTAGTTGTTGGACCATAATGTATTGCCTTGCGGTCACGTCTGAGTTCTTTCTTTAAGGCGGTTTATGCGTAAATTTTGCGCCTAATATGTGCGGTGGTTGACTCCTCCACTTTTTATTTTCAATCCTTCCTTCTACTTTTATTCCCCCTTAATCACTGTTTCTATTTTCTTTTCTTAACAAATTTCTTTTCCCCTCATCTTCTCTTTCCCTTTTCCCTACCACTTTCTCTCCTCCTCACTAATACGGAGTACTTATTTCCCTCTTATTTTTCTCCTGCCTCTTCACTCCTTACCATTCATAAAACTTCTTTTACATCATTGCCTTGTATTTCCTTAGTATATTTTTCCACTTACTCCTTTCCACCGATTCATATGTCCCTACATTACTCTCATTTTATTTTCATTTCTCATCATCTCTATTTTCTGTTCTTACTTCTTATAATAACGCAAATTTTTCCTCTTCTTTCCTTACTCCTCATACTACTGTTATTTCCACTTTAACTTTTTGTTTTTCTTTCTCATTATATGTTTCCTCGTCTCCTCTACCATTACTATATTTTTCCTCATTTTCTCTGTGACTCTATACTTACTCATTTCCCTCATTACCTATTTCCTTATCTGTGAATAAGCCCACCACATGTAAGGTCTCACATCGACGAAACTAAAGAGATTTGAGTACTATATAAGATAATGGGTTACTCCTTCCATAGGCAATTGGTTTTGGGATGGAACCTCCTTCGACTTATGAAGTGGTCAATTCTCTCGACGGGCGTGGCCCAGTCCCAAAGCATGAATCTAACATTAAAACATCTTCGTGCCTCATTATTCATTACCCCTGGTAATACTCTTTTTTCTTTCATTAATATTTTGCATCTTCTTTCGTTACCCCTCAGATACTACTGTTATAACCCTCATTCCTGATATTTTCATTCCCAACATATTTCTCCTCGCCTATGCTCGTTTTACTCATATTTATCTAATTCTCTATCCTCTACTACCTCATCATACTTCAATCTATTACTTTTCTCCCTCTCGTTTCCCCCAAACTTCATATTGTTTTACCCTTCATGGTACTGGTACTTTTTTGTTCACCTCTTACTCTTTTGCCTTTTCAGTCTTACCTTGTAATACTCTAATTTCTCTTTACCCCTAATAATACTCTTACTCCCGTTATTCTTTTTATTTTTCTTCTTAACTTCTCACTTACTCCTTACTCCTTACTCCTCTATATTTTCTTACTTCACTTAACTTCTCAATTACTCCTCTCTATTTTCTTTCATTTTCATGCTCCTTAGTTACCATCTTCCTAAGCATCTTAATTCCTTTTTTCCCATAATGTGTTTCTTTTCAACATACTTCTCCTTGCTTTAACTCGTCTTATTCATATTACCCCGATTCTCTATACTCCTTTTGCTCTTCCTCCTCCTTCTCGTCATACTACTCTCTATGACCTTTTTTCTCTTTCATTTCTTCCTCATACACCCCCTCTCAATTATCCTCCGTTCTTTATTTTCTTATCTCTCTCTTATTTCCTTACTCCTCAACCTATTGTTATTCTTCTAATTTTTTTACTTTTCTTTCTCATTATATTTTCCCTCATCTCCTCTATTGTTTCTTACTTTTTCCTATTTACTCGCTTAATTTCCTCTTACTTAGTTCGTCCATTAAGTATTTCTCTATTCATCACCCATTGTAATACATTTTTTTCTTAACTCTTCCCTCATTTTTTCCTACCTCTCTTCATACTACACTTATAGCCTTCCTTCCTAATATTTTCATTCTTAACACATTTCTCCTTACCTCCGCTCATATTTCTCCTCATTCCTGATGTCTTGCTCATATTTTTCCGATTCCCAATTGTCTTCCTTTTTCTCACCCACATCTTTTTTTAATTATGTTTTTCTTTCCCAACATCTTTTTTCCTCGCCTCTTCTTCTTTTAATCAGTTTGATCTCATTTACCTTTTTTTTTCACTTCCTAATTCACTTTCATTTCACTGTCAGCTCTTGTTTCCTTAGCCATCATTTATTTACTCTTCCGCTTCTTATTTTTTTACCCATCATAATTTTATTATTCATTTTATTCATTCATTTTTCCTTCCTCCGCGGAATTCACCTCGTTAACTCATTTCCTACTCTTAATCCTCTCATTTCTTTTCACCTTCCTCCAAATATTTTTTTATTACATCATCTCTTGTTGCTCCGACTCTTTATTCTTTACCCCTTATAATACTCTTATAGTCTTATTCCCATTATTCTTTCTAATTTTGTTCCTAAGCATTTTATACCTCATCTCATCGTCTCCTCTCACTTACTCCGCTCCGTTTATTTTCATCTTCATGTTCTCTAGTTACCAATTTCCCCGTGTTTCCTCTTGTTCCGTACTTACTGTTTCCCTTTTATTTATCTCCGTTATTTATTTTCTTACCTCTTATAATAACACAAACTCCTCTTTTTTCCTCACTCCTCATACTACTATTATTCCCCCTTTTTGGTTTTTAATTCTCAGTATATTTTTTTCTCGCATCCTCTATTATTATTCATTTCCCCCATTTTCGCGCCTACTCTGTTCTTCCTCATTTTCCTCACCATCTATTTCCTATCACATTCCTTTCCTTCATCGTTCATTACCCTTTATAATACTCGTTTTTCGTTATTTACTCTTCAGCCTCTTCTTTCCTTACCTCTCATGTACCACTTGTACAGCCCTTATCCCTAATGTTTTTCTTTTGATCATATATTTCCTTCCTTCCGCTCGTCTAACTAAAATTTTCCCGATTCCATATCCTCTTCCTCCACCCCCCCCCCCCCCCCCCCCCCCAACTTTTTAATTATGTTTTGGTATTTAAAAAAAAAAAAAAAAAATTCTTGTCTCTTATCCTTTTAATCAGTTTGCTCCCATTTACCTTCGTACTGTCCACTTCATGTTTCGCTTTTGTTTCTCTGTCACCTATTATTTTCTTAACCCTTAAATACTCTTATTCATTTGCTTACTCATCTGCTTTTTAATTTCTTACCCGTCATAATACTATTATTCCATTTATTGATTCATTTTCTCTACTCATCGTCATTCACCTCGTTTACTTACTACCTACTCTTTATCCCCTAATTTCTCCTCGCCTACCTCCTAAAATTCCTTTTCAGATCATCGTTAATTCCTCCAACTGTTTATTCTTTACCCTTCATAATACTCATAGTCTCATTATTTTGTCTATTTTTCTTCCTAAGCATCTTACACCTCATCTCATTTCTCTTCACGCACTCTCATCCGTTTCTTTTCATCTTCATGCTCCATACTTATCATTTCCCTCATGTTACTCCTCTTGTCCATAATTACCATTTTTTTCGTTTATCTCCGTTATTTATTTTTTTACCCCTTATAATAACACAAACTCCTCCTCTTTCCTCACTCCTCATACTACTATTATTCCCCTATTTTATTTCCTTTTCAATTGTCAGTATATTTTTCCTCGCATTCTTTACTACTACTGATTTTCCCTCATTTTCGTGCCTACTCTCATCTTACTCATTTTACTCACTACGAATTCGCCTATCACATCTCCTCCCCTTCATCATTCATTACTCCTTGTAATACTCATTTTTCATTGCTTACTCTTCAACCTCTTCTTTCCCTAACCCTCATGTACCACTCGTATAGCCCTTATTCTGAATGTTTTCCTTTTGAACATATTTCTGCTCGACTTTGCTCATCTTTTAAATATTTCTCTTACTCCCTACCCTCATCTTCCTCCTCTCCATCTCCTTTAAATTCTGTATTCATTCTCAAAATACTTTTTACTCGCCTCTTTTGCTTTTAATCAGTTTACCCTCATTTATTTTCCTTCTTTCGACTTCCTATTGCGCTTTTATTTCTTTGTGACCTCGTACTTCCCTAGTCTCAAATAATTTTTTTTTTTTTTCATTTGCTTACTCCTCTACTTCTATTTTCTTACCCATCTTAAAACTATTATTCCCCCTTTATTCATTAATTTTTCCTTTTACCAACGTATTTCACTTCGTTTACTTATTTTATCCTCTTACTCTTCTTTACCCCTCATAATACTCTTGATAATACTCTTTCTTCTTTACCCCTCATCGCTTATTGCTCCAACTCTTTCTTCTTTATCCCTCATAATACTCTTATTTCCGTTATTCTTTTTTTTTTTTTTTCCTTCTTAAGCACTTACATCTCATCACATGTGTTCTTACTCACTCCCCTCCAGTTCCTTTCGTCTACATGCTCCTTAACATTTTCATGTTGTTTTTACTCTTTATCCCTCCTACGAATTTCATTTCATTAATCTTTCGTTGTGTATTTTCTTCTTTACCCCTTATAATAATACAAAGTACTCCTCTTCCCTTAGTCCTTGTACTTCTACTACTCCCTTATTTTTTGGTTTTTATTTGTTAGTATAGTTTCCCTCATCTCCTTTATTATTACTTATTTTTCCCCATTTTCTCGCTTAGTCTCCAATTACTCATTTCATTTACTACCTATTTTCTTATCACACCTCCTCTGCCTCACCATTAATACCTATTGTAATGTTCTTCGTTTGTTCCTTAAACTTTTGTCTTTTATTTCTTTACCCCTCATATACTTCTTTTATAGTCCTTATTTCTAATATTTTCCTTGTCAACATATTTTTTCCTGATTCCTCCTCCTCCTTCTTCTTCTCCTCCTCCTCCTCCTCCTCCTCCTCCTCCTCCTCCTCCTCCCCTTCTAATTTTGTTTTTGTTTCTCAACATTTCTTTCCTCTCATATTTTCCTTTTAATCAATTTGCTCCCATTTACCTTATTTCTCTCCATTTTCTTTTCCGCTTTCATCTCTCTTCGCCTCTTACTTTTTTTAGCCCTGAAATACTCTTTTTCATATCCTTACTCCTCCGCTTCTTATTTCCTTACCTGACATAATACTATTATTCCATTTATTCCTTCATTTTTCTTTTCTCGACGTATTTCACCTCGTTTACTCATTTCCTACTCTTTATCTCTTCAAATATCCTCACATTCCTCCGAATATTCCTATTCATATCATCGATCATTGCTACGACTCATTCTTCTTTACCCCTCATTATACTATTGGTCTCATTATTCTTTTAATATTTCTTCCTAAGCTTCGTACACTTCATCTTATCTCTTCTCACTCACTCCCCTCCATTTTCTTTCATCTTCATACTCTCTACCATTTTCCTATTGTCTTTCCTCTTACTCCCTACTTACCATTTCCCTTTCATTTATCATTTTGCATTTTTCTTTTACCCCTTATAATAACAGAAACTACCCATTCTCTTTCGATACTCCTTATACTACTTTTTTTTTTTTCCCTCGTCTACTCTTCTATTACTTATTTTTTTCCCATTTTCTCGCCTACTCTCATTTTACTCAATTCCACCACTACTTATTCTTTATCACAACTTCTCCATCTCATCATTCATTTCCTCTTGTAATACTGTTTTTTCTTCCCTTAATCATTTGTCTCTTCTTTTCTAACACCTCATATACTACTCTTATAACCCTCATCTCTAATATCTCTTTTATCAACATATTTCTCCTCGTTTTCGCTCGTCTAACTCAATCTTCCGCAAATCCCTATCATCCTCCTCCTCCGCCGCCTCCTACTCTCTTTTTAATTTTGTTTGTATTTCTTAATATACATTTCTCTCGTCTCTGGTTCTTTTAATCAGTTTGCTCCCATCTACTTTCATTATCTTCACTTCCTTTTGCGCTTTCACTTCTCAGTCATCTCTTATTTCATAAGGCCTCAAAAATTCTTTTTCATTTGTTTACTCCTCTGCTAGCTTCTTCTTCCCCTACTCGTCATAATACTATTATTCCCATTATTCATTCAATTTTCCTTCCTTAGCGTATTTCACCTCTTTTACTCAAGTTGTTGGACCGCGCGCTAGCGCGCGCGGTCCCCCAATGCAGTTTGACTTGTTCGGCTCATTGTCATTGTAATTTGATGACCTAAATCCGATATTTATCGACTTCCGTTGCGTTGATAACACATCGTATACTATTATATGCGTACTAAAGTAATAAAATATCTACATTACATTTTAGGATTTAATACAATAGGTCATACGTTTTAGCTGTACACATTTGAACATGCTTTCCGATAGCACAAAATATTGGCTGTAGCTACAAACATCTGAACCTGTTTTACGAGCGGTCTTAGTATTTGTCGCACGGCTAATTAGAAGCTAGAACGCAATTTATAAAATGAGGTTTCTTACTTGGGTGTAGCTACTTTCGTATTCCGTCAGCGTAGCGAGTTGCAGTGTGGCCGCTGCTTGCAAAATGGCATGGTTCATAAATTAGATTGTGTTGATTGTGTTGATGAATTAATAAATTAGTTAAAAAAACAACCAAACAACAAACTAAATTTGGGTAACCTCATTATTTTCCTAATATCCCACTGCCTCTTCCTCTCTCTCTTCCTAATAACCCGCCTCCTCTTCTCCCAACGTCTGAACCTGGGGTGTCTATCCCATAAAGTAGATTGTGCTGATGAATTAATAAATTTGTTAAAAAACAACCAAACAACAAACTAAATTTGGGTAACCTCATTATTTTCCTAATATCCCACTACCTCTTCCTCTCTCTCTCTTCCTAATAACCCGCCGCCTCTTCTCCCAACGTCCGAACCTGGGGGGTCTATCCCATAAAGTAGATTGTGTTGATGAATTAATAAATTAGTTAAAAAAAACATTCAACAACAAACTAAATTTGGGTAACCTCATTATTTTCTTAATATCCCACTACCTCTTCCTCTCCCTCTTCCTAATAACCCGCCGCCTCTTCTCCCAACGTCCGAACCTGGGGTGTCTATCCCATAAAGTAGATTGTGTTGATGAATTAATAAATTAGTTAAAAAAACAACCAAACAACAAACTAAATTTGGGTAACCTCATTATTTTCCTAATATCCCACTGCCTCTTCCTCTCTCTCTTTCTAATAACCCGCCGCCTCTTCTCCGAACGTCCGAACCTAGGGTGTCTATCCCATAAAGTAAATTGTGTTGATGAATTAATAAATTAGTTAAAAAAGCAACCAAACAACAAACTAAATTTGGGTAACCTCATTATTTTCCTAATATCTCACTGCCTCTTCCTCTCTTTCTTCCTAATAACCCGCCGCCTATTCTCCTAACGTCCGAACCTGGGGTGTCTATCCCATAAAGTAGATTGTGTTGATGAATTAATAAATTAGTAAAAAAAAACAACCAAACAACAAACTAAATTTGGGTAATCTCATTATTTTCCTAATATCCCACTGCCTCTTCCTCTCTCTCTTCCTAATAACCCGCCGCCTCTTCTCCCAACGTCCGAACTTGGGGTGTCTAGCCCATAAAGTAGTTTGTGTTGATGAATTAATAAATTAGTTAAAAAACAACCAAATAACAAACTAAATTTGGGTAACCTCATTACTTTCCTAATATCGCACTGCCTCTTCCTCTCTCTCTTCCTAATAACCCGCCGCCTCTTCTCCCAATGTCCGAACCTGGGGTGTCTATCCCATCAAGTAGATTGTGCTGATGAATTAATAAATTAGCTTAAAAAACAACCAAACAACAAACTAAATTTGGCTAATCTCATTATTTCCCTAATATCCCACTGCCTCTTCCTCTCTTTGTTCCTAATAACCCGCCGCCTCTTCTCCCAACGTCCGTACCTGGGGTGTCTATCCCTTAAAGTAGATTGCGTTGATAAATTAATAAATTAGTTAAAAAAACAACCAAACAAGAAACTAAATTTGGGTAACCTCATTATTTTCCTAATATCCCACTGACTCTTCCTCTCTCTCTTCCTAATAACCTGCCGCCTCTTCTCCCAACGTCCGAACCTGGGGTGTATATCCCATAAAGTAGATTGTGCTGATGAATTAATAAATTAGTTAAAAAATTAACATGAATGAGATTTTTTATTTAAAAAAATGAAATTTTCAAATAAATCTAATATGAAAATTAATATGCATAGAAAACATAATTGCAACTCGTTTGGTGTAAGAATTAAGATACGTAAAATAGTTAAATTTGACGATTTTCAATCATGTACACCGATAACACCATAGTGTCTGATACAGATGAAGAATGGAATCTTTTTTTCATAAAAATATATGAGACTATAATTCGTATAGAAAACTACGAAAATATACCATATGAAGTAGTATGTAAAATCGTATGAATCACCTATTGTGGCATATAAAATTTTACCGCATGCAAGTGCTCAAACAAACAAAAAAAAGCAATCAAATAAATGATGCTTATTACAACATAATGCCTAAATCAAATGTGGTTGATATGGATTTACAATTATACAACATCGGTAGATAAAACCTCACATCAATACAATCAAATGGGTTGAAGCATTCAAATTTCGTCGACTGAAAAAATGTCGCGATGCTCCAAATGCACGTAAATATCAACGGCTACAAACTGGTTTGGCTTTTGCTTTTATGCTGGAGGATTTGAGTCGTAAATCATCGTTCAATCATAGCTTGACTAAAGAAAGATCAGACTGGTAGGAAAAAAGTTAACGAACCTAATTCATTCCGTTGATGTAAACAGAGACGATCTTCCAGTGAAGATCACCTGCAAAAGTAGAGCATGGATTTTATCAATTTGACGGAGAAAAAAGTTCATTGCAAGATCTGTGATTTGTGTAGCAGGAGAGTGTGTTTAGTTCACGTAAGAACTAAGAAGTATGTACCGTTTCTGGTGCGCTTCAAAAGCTCGCAACCTCTAGCAAGCAACTCCGTAGAGCAGATCCCGAGAAAATTTTCGTCAGGGATAAGTTCGCCACTGTGACTGCAGCTAGAAGCGTTACTGCCGGTATTCCCTGCCATGCCTTTCTCAGCTGGAAGCACAGCTGCTATGTTCCACACGTCCTTCAGAGCCCTTGCTTTTAACGTAGTTGCTCCGCGTAAAGCTGCACATCGTTTCCGCACCAACGTCACCAGCACATCAGATCAGAAATACAAATTCCAGAATTGGAAAAGTTTCGACAGGCACAATTTATCATTGAATAAAGCGGAGTAATAGTACTAACGACATGTTCTCCGCTTATCTTATCAAATAAAAAACTCTCGAATTCTTATTGCTTATTATACAATAAACTTCAAAAAAATTCAGAAAACTTAAATATTGAGAACTTCAGACTTCAAACAATTTAAGACGAAAAGAGCAGACCCTAACTTATTTAAACCACTATCCATCGATTTGTGGGGTATGTTAGATACGTGGGAAATCAATTCAATTAATGGTTCGATAGGATTACCTGTAGCGGCAGCAGCAGTTAACGTCATTATATCACCAGCAGAGCGGACATTGACAGCAGAGCTAACAACAGAAGCCAAATGATCGCGCTCTGCACCCATACTTTCAACAGCCTCGACACACTGAGTAGCCACAAGAGTAGCAGCAGACGCGACAGCCATATCCGTCCTAGCCGTCTCTTGGTCCTTCCTCGACCCAGATGAAGAAGCGTTTGCAGCAGCAATTGCAGCAACAGCTACTGCAACCCCGGCGACTGACACAGCAACGTGCACCTGCGCGTTGTGGGCCCTACTCTATACGGAAAAAGGATGAAGGAACTTACCAAGTCCAGCAACTTCCTTTACTTTCATAATAAAATTTACGTATCAAAGGTAAATATGGAGTAATTAAGGACTTTAATTGAATTAAATTTTTCAATGTAAATATGGAGTAATAGGACTTTATTAATACAAGGTGTAAACCGAAAAACAAAAAACTCAATGACACCGGAAAATTACATGATGTTTATTCAACTATTTATTTCGAAATTACTGAGCAACAGAAGGTGACTAAGTAGTTTCTCAGATGTCTCTCCTAAGGCCCAACATGCAAATAGCAAAGAGGGCTGTATAAATTTAAGGCTGATTTCGACGACGTAATAGTGTTCCTAACTCTCAGCATACAATGTTGTTTCCGCGTTGTACACTAAAATAGTTACCATTTGAGGATTTATCTGGTAGACACAATGCATCTTCGTTTACGAGGTTCGAATTGTTTGGAATCGTCAGAAGGCTGCATCTTAAAAAAAGACAACATTAGTGAGTTTAATAATCTTAAAAAAAGGTAACGAAATCGAGTAACTTTCAACATTACTTTCGTATAAAAAATTTGCATGTCCGTAGTACATCCAGCTATGTTGAACCGTCTACGGGAATGGTGCGTCAAGTAAAATATAAAAGTCGTGGTTTTCTGAGTTCAGTTTTTAGGGTGGGATTCAGCGAGCACCCTAAGTGAGAACATAAACTAATTAAGTCATGGACTGCGTCCTGCGTAATAATTTGAAGTGAGGCGATGGTGATGTGTTGCAATATGCGGCTAAATAGCATTCTTTACAAATCTGCAGGCGTTAAAACAAAGGACTTACCAGCTGAAAGGGCGTGTAAGGGACACGAACTCGCTTGGATCCATCAGCCATGCGCTTAGAGAGAATATTGTTGTCTGCTGCACAATCATTAACCTGCACGAATTTCAGTCAACAGCGTCAAATTAACATGACCTCAAATACCTCCGCAGAGGCTCTCACCAAAGCACCGTTAGGGACTTTAAACCCTGTTTTTATGAACTTGTTTAAAATGAACTGGATCGAACTAAATGGAACTAAACGTGTTAACTTTCACGGTGAAAGAAGCAGAAATAAGCAGAGTGCTTTACCTGAGTGTCGAGTACTTCGTGCAATGTTTTCACACACTTTGCAGCATGAATTGTCTCCAAGTTCGGGCATTGCAGGACTATCCTCTCTGAAAACCGGAAAAACATGGTTAAAGTCTAAAAATATTTCAGAAATCAACATCAAATGGCAATGAAATAACCCGTAGAAAACACACCTGGATGCAAATTCGTACACGAGGTTAGGTTCAGGTCTTTCAGATGCAAATTCGTACTGTCGGGGCTGTGGTTTTCAGATGTCAGCGCTGCCACCAAAAAATGTATCGAAAAATGAGGGGCGCAGAAAACTTACCTTACTTTTTTCTTAGCTTATCATAAAATACTAAACTTCAAAAATTCAAACGACTTTGGTAACCTTTACGCTCCAGCTTCATATTCCGAGCTTTTTCCAGTTCAAATTTACCTTTCCATGCAGCGGCCTCGGCTTGAGCAAACGCTTTTCCTTTTGCAGCGCGTCTGAGAGCCTTAGCCGCAGCTGAAGATAGCGGACAAATCAGTAAGCATTACGTTCATAACACGTGACCTGACGAATACTGAACTCTATTTCGGAAACTTACTTGTCATAGCTTCAGAAATCTGAACTCTATTTTCTTCTACTTATTTGATCACAGCCCTCCACAAACCCTAAAAAAATTTCAACATGAATTCAAACACAAGATCAAATTTTGAATTTTTGATCAAAGACCTAATCATAAATATGGCAAAATGATCTCTTCTTCCATTAAAATTATTCAATGTAATGACAAGTTCATCACAATTCACAATAATCAAAATTTCAGATTCAAAGACATCAACATCATTCAATCAAATGACAAAATTCATCACAACGATCAAAAGGGTACTCAAAATTCAGATGCAAACATACAAAAATGCAATAAATTCATCAAATTGAGGACAAATCTATGAAACCCACCTCAGAATTTAGACAGATTTCAGCGTTTTTGATAGCAAAAATTAGTTCTTGAGATCGTCTATGAACAGATTAACCCTAAAAACATAGGGTATCAAATGATTAACCTAAAATTTTCAATTGAATTGGAATAATTAAGCTAGGGAGACGTAGACGGAGGACAAGCCAGATGATGAAGAGGACGATGCCGATGATGCTGAAGGTGGCGATGAGGGCTGACAAGAAGCGGATTAATTGTTGTTTTTAAGGTGGAAGTTGGTGATGATTAATGTGTTCATAATTCAGAACATATTATTGTAGCATTGATTTTGGGTTTTTAGAAAGGGAAAAAAAAAGGAGAATAAAGTGGGGAAAGGAAGGTAGGAAGCATGAAGGAGGAGGAAGAAGTGGAAGCATGTAGCAGTAGGAAGAAGTAGGAGTAACTGGGTAAGGTGAAGACTGGGGAGAGAGGGAAAAGTAAACAAGAGGAGAAGAATATAGTTCAGAAGTAATGGGTTTGTAATGGAACGAAACTGGAACCTAATTACAAACAGTGAATACGTGGCCTACAAGGAATTAAACAAAGGAGCCACGTGGCTTAAGTAAGACCAAGAAGCCATTATTGTACGTGGGGAAGGAGAAGGCAGGTGTAGAAGGGGAAGGAGAAGGAGAATACTGTTACTGCAATAGTTAATGTATCCTTTGCTTTTATAGAGTTAGGATTAGGATTTTGGAAGTTGTAGAACATGCAATTCCTCTAATTAAGGTGATTTGATCTCCCACCTTTTATCATCCTAAAATATACGAGTAGCTAATAGAGTTTGGATGAAATGTTCGAGTTTGAAAACCTGTGCGATTATCAATCTGAATGGACATTGTTTGTATAATTGACTCGAGCTTCGAAGTAGTGGAGTACAGTACATTTTTGTATAATTGGCCAATATGTAGTTCACAATTTTGACTTTTGTAGGTAGCATTGTCTTTTTGTGCTTTTGTGTAATGGTCGACGCATACACTTCCTCAGAACTGTAAAGTCGACCACTTTAATATAATTCGGTGATCCATGCTAATAGTTGATAGCGTAATGCCTTTTGTGAAGTTTCAGATTTCAGAATGTGCTTTGTTGTTCATTTAGGAATCATCGCCTACATTATGTCTCACCATGGTGTTGAGCACGTCCACAGAAATTGTAGATGTTTCACAATAAAATGTTGAGACAAGCGACAAAGATCAATCCGCTTCAAAGAATGCGCCAATATCTGAGTTTGTTGTCTCACTTGTTAGGTACCTTATTTGATTTCTTTCTTGTGTGTTATATATTCCACCTTTGACCTCGTCATCTCAAGAGGGAGTGATCTGAGTTGGTATTCGATTTTGGTAATTTTGGAACTGTTTAGTTGGGCAAATTTTTTGAAAGTGTACATTTCTTAGGGTAATTTATGTTCTGTAAAGTCTTCAATCTTCGTGATATAATTCTTATGCACTTTTCCGACCATTTATGCGTGAATACTATTTCTTTGTAGGTTTCAATCTTTCTTAAATTCCGAAGTTGGTTTTGATTTTTGTGCTTAGTTATACAGATTATTGTTATTTTGTAATTTGTACTCAGTTCTGAGCAATTTCTCTTTGCCCAATGCTAGTATAGATCCCAAGTGGTCTCCAAGAATGCACATCTACGGAACGTGTGATCTCGTAAAAACACTGATGAGTCAGGGTTCAATAAATATCAGCAAGTTTCAACGTCTTTTTTATTTGGGTATTATTTGTAGTTCCCATGAGCATCTAAGATCTGTGTTAGAGTCTGCTAATGGTCATCGACGTTTATCTGCACTGCAGATTAAAGGATTTAGAGATCGGATTGAAATGCAAGAGTACTTCTACGACCAAAGGCGGACCTTAGTACTCTTGGCCCGGGGCCAGGCCCCCCTGACGTTTGGGCCAAGCACTAAATCCATCAAAGTTGGCCCCTACTAATATTTACTCCGTACTAGTGTCAAATTAAATGAGGAAAGGAAGAAACAATAGGCCCAATTTAAGAACATGATGTCATACATAGTTGGGCGCTCACTCACTTTTTAGCTGTCTATTACTTCCTCCATTCCAATCAATTCTATACATTTGCTTTTTGCACGTACGTCGATGCACGTTTTCTTTTGTTTATATCTTTAGTTACATAATTCTGAAAAATATGAAATTTGAATATTAATAATGCTCTTGAAAAGACAATTAAAACAAGATCTTACATGACTATTTTTTATTGGAAAATTCTCCTCACTTTTGAATAGTGTACAAAAAGTAAATGTATAGAATTGATTGGAATGGAGGAAGTACTACGTAGGTAAAAAAATTTATTTATCTTTTTAATTATTACGAGTAGTTGTATCTTTGTATTTAAATTCTATCTCCATTTAGTAGTTTAATTACGTCAATTTCTTTTAATGATCAAAGTCGATGAATTTTGTTAATTGGAAAAAAAAACACATAATTGGATTGTTTGATTAAATTTTAACAAATTATTCTACGATAAGAAATCGTTGAGCAATTTGTTTTACCTTTTACAAAATACTCCGTACTTAAATTTCAATTTTAAGAAATAACATTAGAAAAACAAATTGTCGTCAAAAATATTGCATTGTCTCACAATAAACTAATGTGAAATTTACACTTTAAAATAAAACAAAATTTGTATGAGACAGTATTTTAAAAGTAATGTTATCAACTTATCGTAACAACTTTAACAAAAGTTTTGTTTTTTTTTTTTTTTTTTTTTTTAAAGTTGATTTATTACATTGACTTTTTTTTAAGTATGTTAAGTTGTTAACGGTTACTATGTTCAATATTTGAAAAGATTATGATAATTATTTTTCCCATAGTTAATCTCATACTCCGTAATATATTAAAGAGTAACACAATGTTTTCCTTCCAAGACGACAACTCGGCCCCCCTTAAAAAATCACTCAAGATCCGCCACTGTCTACGACATTGCTCCCTTCTTCCGTCTCCCATCTTTGAGACACCTATTGTTACGTGGACGCCCAAATATAGATACTCTTCCCCGAAAACTTGGCCTCCTCACTCAAATCACAACTCTGCATGTAGAGCAGTTTGAGGACCTAGAAGGTATACCAACATGGATCTGCAATCTCTCGTCTCTCCGCAATTTGGTTATAGTTGATTGCAAGAATTTAAAATACCTTCCCTCCAAAGAGGATTTGAAGCTTCTATATCTGTTGCAAATTTCGGGTTGCCCGCTGTTGGTGAAAAGATGTGTGAAGGATGAAGGACCTGAGTGGCAAAACATCTCACACATCCGAAGAATAGTACTTGATTCTGTAGTAATTCAAGAATGAAAGGTAGCAACTAAATATATTGGATAATTATACATGCTCCTGACATACAATCCCGAAAAGTAATTTTCTTAACCCTCTAAGCTCTTTTCTTTTGTTCATTGCAGCTCTTACAGACTTACACTTCAGTGCTGATTAATTCTGGATTAGTAGGAAGATATATATCGATAATCCTAACCAAAATAAAGTATTAGCTCACATATGATTTATAGTTTGGTTATGAAGTTTCGTAATATGGAACCATCAACGTGAGTAATAGGAAAGAGTACGAATAAGGTGGTCAAGTATGTTTGTCAGTACAAATTATCCAATGAGATCGTAGGAGACATGAGTTGGATTATTTGTAACTTAAATGTAGCCAATTTACGACTACTGAACTGTTATCGAGTGAATTTTTCAATAGTTGGATCTTTTTTAACTACGATAGTATCTTTTGATAGTTACTATCTATTCCATATTACTCATAGATTGTTTGCTTCTTTGTTGTTGGTTAGACTCAAGTTTAAAAAAACTGCACTATAATCGTGGTGCTTGGTTGTAGTTGCAGATGATATACATTGCTGGTGCCATATTTATGTTCGGCTTTGGAGGAGCATTGCGGTCTGCCTATACAGGAGCAAGGATCTAACTATGCTGCTTTGATTTTATTCGTTTTTTGGTTTCTCCACTTGAGCTCAAGGAAAAGACGCAGATGATGGGAGAAAACTCAGAGAAGCTAAGTAAATGTTTTGACTAATACAAATTATCTTGTGCGACAGCTGTATAATGCTTGTACATCTCATTTATCGCTACTCACTGAACATCTAAACCAGAGGTGAACGTCGCTTTGTTCTTCATTATGTCTTATACTCTTATTGAGTGTTCTGACGCAAAACTCTGCTCTCCTCGTCTATTTCTGACTATTTTTTGATTGATCCTCGTGTAGTCATGTAAGTAAATGGCAGTGTTGAAATTTCAATGTAAAATTCTGTGTGATTTTACTTATCTTGTAAGATATTGGATTTTCATTTCTTTCAAGTTTGGTGATCACCTGGACCAACAGTCAGGTGCAACGTTTCTCAGTAAACTCGGTTCTCCTTATATGTCAAGTCCTCGGCTCTAGCTTTAGAAAACAGCATTATTGATGGTGATCCTTGTTTCAAGTCATCTTCCATGATAGCCAACATATTCGTCTCGCATTGGTCAAAATGAAAATCGTGAATTGAATGAAACATGAGTCGAGTACAAGGTGAAGGAGTGCTATCGAGCTTGAAAATCCTTTGGTCGACTAGGGTGAGCTTTTTCGCGGCAGAGTTCGAGTTTCAAGTTTTTAGATAAAGAAACGTTTTGAGCTGTTGGGCGAGTGTCGGTTCAGATTTTATAGCCAACTTTGAGACCGTCCATACTCAAGCAGTCAAATTCAATGCATGGTTGCAGTAAGCTTGAGTACGGGATCTTTGTATATTTTCTATAAAGTGACACCAACACATATGTCATGATCAATTATTCGTGAACTGCCGTAAATTTTATATAAGACGAGAATATCCGTCTTAATTTAAGACCGATCAAGTAATCAGAAATAACCCAAAAGCAAAAGTGTAAAAGGAAAAAAGAAAAAGTAAAAAAAAAAGGTCTTATATACGTATAGAATAAGTCGGATATACGGAGTATGAGGGATTGATAGAATTAAGAGCCCAACTTAGGTGGCCCACATAAATTACCTTTTATTTTAGCTAGGTGAAATCTTATCTGAAATATTTTTCATTTGGTCAAACTAGTTACCTGGTCAAATAAGCTGGAGTAACTGTGGCCCACATTAAAAAAAAATTACTGGCAGTAAAAAAACTCCAAAGTATGGAAGGGGGAGAAATGATGTTAACAATGGCGACAAATATCATCTCTTCTGTGATCTTCGTCGGTAATTATTTTAACGATTTTAGTGAGGTCAGTATTAATTTCTACACAATTCGTTCGTAATTAATACTCCGTATTAATTTGCCAACTAATAATTGTTGTAGTTATATTCTAAGAGGAAATTATATGGAGCTTTTTTCTTTTTTGATTTTTAGGTTACTTATTGATTATTGAAGCTATAGAACATGCATGTTTACTGCATTTACATGTCTATTAAATCTAGCCGAAGTTATTATTTCTTTAGCTCTATTGAATTGTATACATTTTTCGAAATACGTGAGCGTAATTTAAACAGATGTCATTTGAAAATTTACAGAGATTGTATTGAAAATTCCCAGAGATTTGTGTCTTTAATGTTGTCTCACATGAGAATTTGTAAAATTCGAAGGCATGAGGATTGTATTGAATAAAGTGATTCTTTCATTCGATTTGAATTTTGATTGAGTTAAATTGGATGGGCACTATGCTGGATATCCTTAGATTCCATTTCGGTTGTATTTGATTCGATTCATGCTTGTTTCAATTACTAGTCGTTCGTGATAATTAACAAAAAGATGGGTTGAGCACAAATTATCGGGGATGTCATGTCGAAGTTTCAATTGCGAAAGAGCTGCAGATCGAAATCATATTCATTTTACTCTTAACATAATCATAATCAATCTAGTATCAAATGAGTAGTTTGATCCGTGCTAATTAATGTCTTTCGAGAAGTTTTGTATTTCATTATGTGATTTGATGTTCATCTAGGAATTACTGGCGATATTAGATTTAAGCTGTGGTGTTGAGCTCATCCAGAGGAAACAATGTTTTCAGACGGTAAAATGTCGAGACAAACTGAATGCAGTCAGTCTGCTGCTTCTACAATGACCCAATACAGGTTTGTTGACCGTACCCTATTTCCGTTCTATTTACTGCCTGTTTTGTTGGGCCAATTTTCTGAAGTTGCTGTGCTTTGTTTTCTTAGATTGTGTGGTGGTTTTATATTTGTATAGACTTGTTAATTCATCATTTCGCTTTTAATGCTCGTAAAAAATCTCAACCTAATTGTATACTTTTGAGGGTTTGGCCATGTCCGAAGTGGGAGAAAATGCCCAACACAGAAGCCCCGCTGAAAACTCATCTTTACTAAAACGTATTGACAATAAGAGAAGGTTTAATGTACCTTTATAACGTAGACAATTCTCAATTTCACCACCGATGTAGGATAAATTCAGGTGTGAAGACTTCTACTACAATTATATATTCTAACAAGTACTTCC
Source organism: Dianthus caryophyllus (assembly GCA_023091065.1). NCBI lineage: Eukaryota > Viridiplantae > Streptophyta > Magnoliopsida > Caryophyllales > Caryophyllaceae > Dianthus > Dianthus caryophyllus. The sequence goes on from CM041522.1 coordinate 4,643,440, forward strand.
TCTAACTAGTGAAATTGTAAATATTTGACTAAAATGACTAACAAAAATAGTCAAATGTTAACAGTTTGACGAATCGGAGTGAGTATCTATCATTTCCCTCGATTAGATGGTCTAATTAAACACTATATATAGCAGTTAATGCTCAAAATTACGCGTCAAAAATAATTAGAAATAGACGTCTTGCCTACATCAGCACCCATCGATTATTGTAGCTAGCCACCACCTTTCAGCCTTTGGTACGGATTATTGCATTTGACAACTAATATACTCCCTCTAGTTCATCTAGCTCTTTATGTTTCTTTTCTTGTTTAATTTTTAAAACCCAAAAAGTCAGTTCAATTCCTATTACCTTTTTCCATCTTTACCTCATCACTTTTTACAACATTGAGATGTCTAGCCGTCTAGGTAATTTTAATACTAATACTCCACCTACCTGAGAAAAAAAAAAAAGCGATCTAAACACAGATATGACTTGTATTATACGGAGTATGGATCAGAGGAAGTAATAAAACTATTATCAATCAGAGGTAGTAGGCATTTGGTGGAGTAGTGGAGTACATGAACTGAGTCTTACATCGCAAGTAATTACTCAAAACTAGTATCTCAATATCAAACACAATTGTCACGGAATTGGTTATTGGTCACTGAAGATTATGATTAAAAATGTCTTAAACATGCCTGTCATTATCTGAATCACAGTTATGGCCGATATGTAAGCCTTTTAATATTACGTTCGTAAGTCTACTCAAGTACTAAGTCAATCAGGATCAGTTGATTATATTCTACTAGTTTACAGTTTTTGACTTTTTTTAGTTACCGGTTGTCAATTTGTGTTTTTGTATAATTCTCGAGTGCGAATGGTGTAGATATGGCGGGTACCCTGTTACTAGAAAGTGACCGTTTTAATATATATTGTGATTAATTTTAAACCTTCAAAAGCGATCACATTTTTCTCTTACCTCTGGTTTTAAACATTTAGAATCGAAGAGTGGTACAATGAAACCTCGTTTAAGCTTATTTCCAATCCTTGTATTGATTCTGTGTTGCTTTGCTTCGTGCCATGAATCTCAAATGACTTGCATAGTGTCACAATTCGCTTCACTTCTTTGAGCCGAAACGACGTATAGGAAAGGAATTTTTATTTATTTGATGCCGCATGTAAATTTGTATGGTTAATATTGAGTCAAGGCGAAATAATGTTGCTGTTGATTTTAAATCGCATCTTATGTGCATTCAGGACGACAATCTTGTAGCTAGAGGTCGCATTCAGGCATGTTGGGTCAAATCTGGATTGAGTTGGGTTCGAAATATTTTCTGGAGGGTTTAAGAAACTTTTGAAATTGCCTAATTCTATTAGTTACAGTCTCTCTTAAAAATTTTGCTAGCTATGCCACTATTTTTTTTTTCTTTTTTGTAATATATTGACGCAATTGTAGGAACACAAATGGGAGTATAATACACCATTTAACTAGTCAAGGTGATCTACAAAATGAGCAAGAGCACTCTTCACATTAACCCTCCAAAAAAGAACATCAATCTTCACAAAATCTCTATCTCTCCCCTCCAATTGTCCACTCCGTTCCCTCGTAAATTTCGGAACATGGTTGCTCAAAATCGTGGGTGAACACATGGTGGACCCTGTAAGTATCGAGGTAGCGACCGCTGTAGCCAAGGTATTGGCGCAGTGGGTGACTTCTCGAGCATTGGCTGAGGTAAGTCTTGGGCGAGATTTCAAGAATCAATTCGAAAAGCTGAAGAGAAAGTTCGGGTACATCCAGGCATTTCTGGATGATGTAAGCCGTAATTCAGAAAACAAAGCGATAAAGAGCAGTCTGGTGAATCTGTGGCTGCAAAATGTCAAGGATGCAGCCTACAAGGTTGACGATGTCATGGACGAGTACGCTGTAGAAATATTTCGTAGAAGAATTGAAGCGAGGTGTCCCATGGAGGATTGGTTCAACAACTTTTTCACACCCTCCAATCATGTACTGTTTCATTTAAGCATTGCTTACAAGGTTAAGGACATCCATTCGTTGTTGGATGAGGCTAACAAGGAAGCTCATGACATTGGTCTAAATAGTGTTGATTTTGCATCGTCATCATCTGGGACACACTCTTACCATGGTGACCGTCATTTGAGTCAATTTGAAATCTTAAATGCTTCCGAGTACGTAGGCAGGGGGATCCACCAAGAGAAGCTACTAGATTTCATTTGTTGTCCTCCTGACGAACTTCATTTGTCTACTGTCGCCATTGTCGGAATGGGAGGTACTTACACAATATACTTCTTCGTTCTACTAATACAGAGTATTTATTATTTATAGGTTTTCACTTTGCAGACCCTTAAAAATATGGAATTTCCTATTATGATCCTGTTAATTTTTTTTGATTAGTGACACGCCTTTTACGTCGCTAATAAAAGGGGTCAAATTAACAATTTATAAACCTATTCGATTCACACAAAACAAGTAGTTTAGCGGTAAGAATAGGGTCGAACCAAGGGAAGACGATGTAAAGGCTTGTGTCACGATGCAAATAAAAGTAAAACCAAGGGGGGGTTTAAGGTGGTTGACGTAGTCGGAAACTAAATTGCAAATATTAAAAATGAAAGTAATTAAGATAAGAAAAGCACTTTTGGTGTAATCACACAAGGTTTCAACACACACCGATTGATCAAGTGAGTATAAAAATATGAAACTACTATTCATTTAGGCAATTCCTCAAACACTTACAATGTATGAACACACCCAAGAATGAATCGGCAAACCAAGGTGAAAATTGCGCTAAAAACACGATGAAACAACATCCAAATGTATTCATGCAACCCAAGCAAAAGTAAACATAAGAGGAATGTATGAAAATCTAATCAGAACACATTCAAGAATCGACATGAAAGGGTTTCGCATTAAAGATTCAAACTTTACTTCCCAAAACATGATTATAGAGGGATGAATCGACATACCACAACATAATACATGACAAAAATGCAACACAAGAAAGATTAAGAGCATCCAAACATTGAACAACCAAAATCCTCAAGCATATAATTCAAGGGAATGCAACAATTGATCAACACAAGTTACAAAACCAAGAATTATGTAAAAACAATGCATTAAGAGAAGTAAATACTTAAATGAAATAATAAAGATGAAACATTTCTCACATTGATCAAAGGTAGGTTGAAACCCCAAAGATTACACCAAAAGCTAGAGAATTTAGCTACTCATCATCTTCAAAACACTACCCAAATTCTTGAGAATTTCCATAATCATAAACTAAAACTAAATTAAAGAGTAATTAAAATGAAGATTAACCTAATCTCTCTCCTAATATTCTCTCTAAAGTTGCATAAAATGGTAAGAGATAATGAGAATAATCCTCCAAAAACAACTTAAAAACTCGTCTCAAACTAAACAAAACGATGCAGTTTAGAGTTAGGCGCCATAGGCGCATTTCTGGCGCCCTGGGCGTATGACTGCTGGAAGCCAATTTTGTAAAGACCATATCTCACTCGGTTCTTGGCGGAATTAAGCGTGTGACCTGCCGTTGGAAAGCTATCAAGATGAACTATCATCTCCACTTGGTCTTGCATCCATTGGAGGTCTAAAACTTGAGATATAACCATTTGAAGTTGACCTTGCTCGGCTTTAGTTCACCTTGACTTGACTTTGACCTTGACTTCTCATGTAACCGTAATTTAGCTTCGGTTTCCCATTTACGTCAGAAGCACCATAATCCATCTAAAAAGTGGAAATTATAAGATTCTCGAGGGCTAAATTCTCGGTCTTAACATCGTAAAAATGTGTCTCATCAATTAGCGCCAAAATTTGAGATTCATTCATATAGTGCGGACAAAATAGTTCCCCTCATTGTAAGGAATTTGTCTAAAAATTTAAAATGACGAAACCCTAGAAAAATCACGGCTCCCGGTGGGGAAACCGTGAAAAATCTACGGCCATTCCATGAGTCAACCGTGAATTTTTATGGCTCTCCCATGAGAGCGCCGTGATTTTTCTATGGCTCCCTTGAGGGGAGTCGTGATTTTTCTATGGCTTCGCCATGAGGGAGCCTTAATTTTTCTACCACTCCACAATTCCAGTATGACTTTTTTGTACAAAGTTTGCAGTTCAATACGCAAATGAAATTAGTCGTTAAACACTCATTAACCACCTGGCAAAAAAAAAAAAAAAAACGCAAATGAAATTTCATATCAAATTATTTTCTCTTTATTTTGTGAATCGTTCGTGCTCGACATTATAACCGACAACTATTTGAATTAATCGACAAAATTTACATTTTATGTTTTTTAAGTGGAATAAGTTAAATTTTAGTTTTTACAAAATTTCACCAATATGAGTAATGAGCATTTTGGTTTTTTCATGTTCTTAATTACTCATTAAAGGCCTAATTCATATTGTCACTCAGTAATTCATTTCATCGTTTAGGATGTGTTTAGATTGAGGGAATTGAAGGGAATGAAGAGGAGGGGAAGGGAGAAATTTAGTTTCCGTTGTTTGGTTACAATAGATGGAAAGAGGGAAGTGGAAGAGGAGAGAGTTGGAATTTCCCCTCAAGTTTAATAAAAAAAACTCTCCACAATTTGAAAGATTTGAAAGATAAATTTATCTAAACATCAACATCTCATTCCTCCTCCCCTTCCTTTCCTTTCCTTTCCCTTCCCTTCTCTCATTTCCCTTCTCTTCCCTTTGCTTCCTATTTTATTATCCAAACACTTTGGATAACAAAATAGGAAAGAAATGGAGGGGAAGGAAAATGATGGAAGGGGAAGGGAATAAAGGGAAGGGGAAGGAGAATGAGATGTTGATGTTTGGATAGATTTTCCCTCCAAATCTTTTTAATTGTGGAGAGATTTTAATTACACTTAGGGGGTGTTTGGTTGGAGGGGTTGGAATGGAATGGTATGGAGTTGAACAAATTTTGTGTTTGGTTGGGTGATTTAGGAATGGAGTTAGATACCCAATGGATTCCAACTCCACCCTAATCCCCTTCAATCTCATTCTCCCCCCACACCCTATGATTCTAACTCCATTCCTATTAATTTTTTTTTTTTTTTTTTTTTCAATTTACACAATATATTTATCTTTTACATAAATTAACTATTTTATTTTATTTTATTTATTTTCCATTCTTTTCATAATATATTATTACAATTGTATCCAATTTTATGTTAGTCGTCGTAATATAAATATTAAGATTTTAAGAACATTATTAGACGAGTATTTGACTATAAACCTTTTGTTGAAAATGATATCTATTTACTATTGTCAATCAAATTCATGCAATAATTTAAATTTTTAGCAGTTCTTTTACTTCTTTATATTTTATATCAACATGTATGAAAGAACATTAAAATTTTTAATTTTTAATGTTTTTTCAACAAAATTAGAATAATTAATTTTGGTTGTGAAATAATTTGGATGTTTTTCATTTTGTATTGGTCAAAAAATAATTTTGTTTTTCATGAACAAAAACTTTATAATAATTATTATAATAATAAAGATTTTAAAAAACAAGAATATGAATCCATTCCAATTATGAACCAAACAAGTTTAAACATGTATGGGATTTGGAATCCATACCTTTATGGTATGACATTCTAATCCATTCCATTCCAACTCGTCGAACCAAACGCCCCCTTAGAAGAGGGAAAATTGATCCCTCCAAATCCCTCCCCTTCCATTTTCCTCGTTCCATTTTTTGTAACCAAACGATGAAAACTCAATTCCTTCATTTTCCTCTCCTTCATTTCCCCCAATCCAAACACACCCCTAGTAATAAGTATTTTAACACTTATATCCCTGGTTTATAAACAAATTTGTTGAGTTTTACGATTATATAATTCATCAACTCGTAGAAAGACGAGAGTAAATGACAAAGAAATAAGTTGCTTGTGTTATGTCTAAATTTGTTGCTTCATAATAGAAAATTCAGGGCGCTACCCTTAAAGACAATACATTTATCACATATGGTTTTATATTGCATTAAAGGTGTGTTTGAGTACATACAATTAGAATTTAATTTTAGAATTGGGCCAATTTTTATTTTTGGGAAGCTTTAGGAATTGGAATTGAAATTGGTTCAATTCATCTCAATTTCAAATTAGTTTATTTTTGGGTCATCTCAAATTCTAGGTAGGAGATAGTCATTTGAATTCTTCACACTTTTTTTATTTTTTACATTTACGATTAAAAAAAATCAAAATCTCAAAATATTTTTTAGAAGTTGGTATAATATTTCATTTTTTTCAAAGTTTTCAACGAAATTATATATATATGTAAAGTTGCCAATTCCAATTTCATGAGTAGCTAAACTTCATCGTGGAATTGGATTTGAAATTGAAATGTAACATTTCAAATCCATTCTAAGATTTTAAATTAATTCCAAATTCCCAAACGCAACCTAAAAACATTTAGTGTTAATCTAAAAGTTCTTTTTCTTTCTTCTGATTTTGCCTTTTTACGTAGACAATGTAGTTAAAATAGGAAAAAGTAACTATATTAAATTATCGTTATTGTTCAATTGTATCCGAAATTCACTCATTTTGACCTTTTTTTGCCATTTTTTCCCCTCTATTACCCTTCCTCATACCCAAATCTTCTCTTTGAAATTCAACCCTACAATTGTCAAAAATCAATCAATTTAACCCTAAAATCTTCTAAAATCTACAGTTCATTGTTATTTTAAATTATGGGATTAATAATTTATTGAATTCAAGTAATTTTCTTGAATTATGTTGATTAACTTATCATGTAATGTTTATTTATTTTTATTAGTTGAATTTGGGTTGTCATGGTTGTTCATGGTGGTTGGCGGTGATTCATAGTGGGGTTGGTCACGAAGGTGGCGGTACAGGGCGAGGGCCACAATTGTGCGCATGGCGGTCGTGATGGTAGAAGGTGGGTCACGGTGGTGGGATGTGTGGGTCGTGGTCGGTTGAAGGTGGTCTAAGGGAGGGTCACGGTGGTCAGGCCACCACATTGGTCAAGCGGCTGAGGCGTGGGTCAGTCTGGGCTACCGCGAGTCATGAATCATAGGTTTGGGTTGGGTGATGAATGGAGCCGGCAATGGTGGTCGACTGTAGGGAGACTTGGCAGGGCTCAACTCGCGGTGGTTTAGCGGCTGTCGAAGGTGGTTCACGGTGGTTTGGATCGTTGGTGAATTTTAGGATTCTATAATTGTTAGAGAGAGAATCGAGAAAAAAATGAAAACAGTAAATTGAAAAGTGAATTGAGAAAGACAATTATGTCTTTTTTGGGTACAATTGAGTAAAAGTTGGTACAATTGAACAACACCCTAAATTATTTTCTTAATAACTTAGTGAAACAATTTTGTTGTCTTAGTTGTTACCCGCTTAAACTTGTTTTACCTAGAGCTGACAAGTCTGATTCGACCCGAGTGAACCAATCCGAACTCGAGCAAACCCAACCTGATAGGACCCCACCGAAACCGAGCCGACTCGACCCGGCGACGACCCGTAACCCGATACGACCATTATCAGTGATCCGAACCTGACCCGATGTCTACCCGATATTAACCCTATTGAATTGATGACCCGATAATTATTAAGCTTAAAATTGAATACAGTGAAAGCAAATTAGTGTTGATTTTGATATCGTTGACTTAGTCATGAAAAATTAGATAAAAATGATGGTCGAAATAGTCACTTTAGTGGCTAAAGAAATAATTCGATAAAATCGCGCAAACTCGATAATGAACTGACCCAAACCTAATGTGAAGCACTATTTGACTCGAAATGACCCAAATCAAACTAGACTAGACCCGTAAGGGCATGTTGACCTGTTATGACCCGACCCGACTTGACCAGATCCCAACCCGACTCGACTGACCCGATTGTCACCTCTAGTTTTACCTAACAACATTACGTTATTGTTCAACTGTACCAAAATTTTACTCACTTGTACCCTTTTTGTTCATATTTTTTCCATGCGCTGCCCTTGAATAAACCAAATTCTTTCTTTCCAACTCAAATCATTCAAACCCTAAAATCATCTCAAATCATTTGAAAATCGAGCAAATATGTGGACAAGGGATTTGATCCACGCGATGTTTTATTTCAAAAAAACATTTTCATTTGAAAAGAGTCGCCACTAAATTTTTAGGTGGAATTTAGAAACCAATTTTAGAGAAAATGAGTTCGTGCGAGTTTACGTGTTAGGAAGTTTAAAAGAATTTCATTAATTTAACGCCTAACCCCGCCCGTTACAATAACGGTCTCTACTAAGTAAAACCATGGCTATTACGAGTACATATGCAGGTATGCAAACAAATATTTTAACCCTAAATAAAATACATTCTTTCTATGTCGTTTTAATGCACATATAATTTCGTCGAAGTTATTTAACATGGGTTCATTTACTATTCTAGCAAACAAAGAGAGGAAGCAGAAATACTTACCGACAGCATAAGATAGATTAACAAACGTTAGTGGCAGACGAACAAAATACACAAGCATGGCTAATACGCAGACAAGTATAAATGGCTAACGTGAATAATTAAACACTACACATAAAATAAAAAGAAGTAGCAGAGTACACATGAAAGCAAAAGGACGCACAAGCTAATATACCTAGTGGACATGCTGACACAAACACACATGATAACAGACACACACAAATACACGTATAGACTACTAATCAATACAACCAATGGACATACTAATCTACATGAATGATTAAACATTGCACACAAGTACAAAGAAATAATAAACAAACACGACCAAACGTATGACCTAATAATCGAACATCACTTAAATAAACATGCAAACAATACGCAAACTGTACGGATACAACTAATAATCAACTTGACAAACACAAAAACGAGTACCTGAATGAACAAATGCAACTAACAAATACACAATCATAAGCAAAGGATGTGGCTACTTAAGCACGGCATATGAGTCTACATTATACAATCCTACGCAACTCAAAACTTAATAGACGGAGCAGACTTAGCAAACAACAGAAATACGTGGTACATGACTTCACATGATCAATGCAACTAAACACTACACAGGCACTAAATGATGAAATAAAACCACGATAGCATAAGTCGATCGATATACAAACGTGAATTATTCATTTAAGGGGCATGACAGGTCAGCTTTAGACAACAACACAACTGAACATGAATGAGATGCAATTACACGACAAGCTAATGAACTGATTAAACTAACGAGGAATCATATTACGCAGGGATGATCGAACACACATACTAAGTGAACAAAAGGGCACGACATATCTATGCACACATCGAAATCATAATAAAAATATCAAACTAAAACAAACGATGAAAACAATGACAACGATGATAAACAACAGAGCGACAGAGAGTAAAAAAAGCGACAGAGAGCAATAAAAAGGGATAAAAACGATAATTTAAACAAAGTAAAGTGAATATTTTGCACCCTCAACTTACATGTATCGTTGACCAATTCTTCGAGTCGTAATCGATTGTAAGATTTTATCCCAAGGGGCCGTCGTCGACGAAAACAATTGTAAAAACCGTAGCTTTAAACCAAAACTGACCGCAATTTTCAAAAGCTTGTAACTTCTTCGTTTCTCAACGAAATTTCGAACCGAAAGATGTTTTGGAATTGTGACAAAGTGAATTTTAAGATTAGATAAACAAATCAGAAAGATTGTGAAGTTTAAAACACGAAAAACGAGGTAAAACAGGTGACAGCCGCGCGAAAATCAGAAAAACGAATGCTCTGTTTTTCGAGCAGCTTTCTCGTCTTCTTTGGAGGCTTTTTGAGGACCTTTTTGTGACTCAAGGCTGTGTGTGTATGCTGTATAATTCGTGTCCATTGAAGGCTTGTGGATGGTGTATATATATAAGGTTGAAAAGTAGGGTTTTAGAGGGGGAAGAGCAGCTTTTCCTTCTCTTCTGAGAGCTGCGGTTTCAGGCTTGGTTTAGGGTTTCATAAGGTGTTTTCTTGAGGGTTAAGCAAGGGTAAATGGGTAGGAGAGTTAGGGGATGAGTATGGGTCATGGGCAGGTAGTGAAAAGTCGGGTTTTGGGTCGTTTTTGGGGCTGTCAAAACAGGGTACGAGGATGGGGGTTTTGGGTCGTGTTTGGACAGGTCTCTGGGCTGTTTTCTGGCCTGGTTAGTCGAAGGGGAGAATGGGTAGGGAAAGTCTCGAAATTCGTGTTGAAACGGGCTCAAAATCGTCCTTAAAATCGAGCTTAAAACGAGCTTTAAAACTTGCTGTTAATAAAACGAATTCGTCGAATGCGATTTAATAAACTGTTTTAAAAAGCATGAGAAACGACTTTTCAAGTCAAAAATTGAATTTGTAAAAGCGACTTTTCAAATCGAAAAACTTAAAATGATTTTTCAAATCAAAACAGTTTATTTTCAATAAAATACAACTTGCGACAAAGTAAAATTTGACAGAGCTTCTTTTATCAAATATTCCTTGAATTAATAAACATTGTGTTGACAGCGCCCGACTTACATCGTAAAACGAACTCAAATAAATGATACGAAGAACACGTTGTCCTATCATCATAGGGTATTTGTCGGGTTTTCTATAAATTCTCATATCGACAGATACGGGTATCTACAGAGCCCCCACTTTGACTAAGGCTTGGACAGGCGAAAGTCAAAGTAGACCCTCGAGTCGATCGTAGATCACAACTTGAGAGCCTCACGGGTCGTTTATGGTCCCTTAGACCTGTGTATATAAGCTCACCAGCCATAAGAAGAAATCATACCTCACTCACCTTTCTAGATGCCTTCATTTTCATCAAGGTGTGGGTTGAGCCTTATCCTTAGGCGCCTACGTATCTGTTGTGACAGAATCAAACCCGTATCGTAGTTCGAGCTCGCTGGCCTGTAGCTTTCTGCTGCTTCGGCCCAAAACAAATGATATTTGTTTACTCGATTGAGTAAAGCCTATACCTGCATTCTTTTGGAAGTGTCACTTCTTTTAGCTTCTGCTAGTACTTCTTCATTTCGAGGATGTCATCCTGTCGTTGGGGTCTAAGGTTGATGACTTTAGAGCCCCCGGTTGGAGCGTTCCTGCTCAATCTTAACAACAAATCATAGCACAAGACTTACATAGTGAAATTTGCGACTTTTGAAACAAAAAGTATGGATCATCGATCTGAGCTGTGCATTTTATTTGAAATCTTTTCAAATTCAATTGAGGTTTATTTTTTACTCCGTCTTTTTTATTTTATTTTTATTTTTATTTTTTTTGCTGTTTGTAAAAACCAATTTTATAGTAATATTGACTTTAAATAAAATACCATTTATATATTTAAATTTTTAAGGTTCAATTTTAAGGATGACCATTTGGGGTTGAATTAGGAAAGGGTAGTATAGTAATATTGGCACTCAACACTTCTAATTTTAGATTGATTTTTTAAGATGAGGACAATTAATTTGATATCTTTAGAAGATGAAAAGGTGACATTTATATTTACGGAGTAGTTGGGAGAGTACTACTTACGGAGTACTAGTCTCCCCACATTCTCAGTTAAGAGTTATATGTGCCATAATAACATCTTCCCGGTTCTTAACACTATTATATCATATCCAAACAGGTGTGGGCAAGACAGCATTAACAAGGCATTTATATGATCATAAAAGGGTTACTGATTCTGGTAGCAAGAAAGTTTGGATATGTCTGTCCTTGCGCTTCAATTTTGGCAACCTGTTGAATGCGATAGTTAATTCGATTACACGCAGTAAAACAGAGTTAGACATAGAGGCGGCCGTTACTAAACTTCAAGAAATATTGGACGGGAAGAAATTATTTCTTGTGCTTGATGATGTATGGAACGATGACCGTGATTCATGGAAATTCTTGAGGGAGTGGTTGTATCGAACCGGGATTGTTCGAGGAAGTGTGATTTTAATTAATACTCGCAGTGACCAAGTTGTGAAGGCTGCAAGAGCGGATTTCAATTGTAAGCTGAGAGGATTATCAAAAGCCAAAAGTTGGTCACTACTACACCAGATAGTTGTTAACAATAGTATACGTTCGATTGAATCAAATATGGAGGAAGTTGGGAAAAGAATTGTTGAAAAGTGTAAGGGTGTTCCTTTGGCCATTAAAGTGATAGGAGATCTTCTACAATCAAAGCAACATTTACATGAATGGGTGACGATTGAGAAAAGTGATCTCTGGGATCTGCCATGTGGCCAGATCCAAATATTTCCGTCCTTGTTGTTGAGTTTTAATAGTTTACCGTCTTCATCTGTGAAGCAATGTTTTGCTTATTGTGCCATTCTTCCGAAGGGTTTTCTCGTGTCCAAGATTGAGTTGATTGGTCTTTGGTTATCTCAGGGTTACATTCGTGAAGAAATTGGCGAGGAGAATCTAGAAATTTTGCTGAGTAACTCATTATTAGAACGTGTGTCATTAGGACAAGGATTAGTGGGTTACAAGATGCACGATTTGCTGTATGGTCTTGCTGTCTTTGTTTGTGGGAGTGACTTGATCAAGGAAATGAGAGACCCAGGTAAAATAGATAATTGTCGACATTTAGTAATCAGTTCTACGGATGATACAGCCATGGCAGATTTACCTCCAGAAATGACTCTTCCAAAGCTGCGAACACTTGGTCTAAAGGGTGGTATCATAACCTTAAATAAGATTCACGCAACATATTTACGCACACTGTTCCTCAACCAAAGTGGTATAGAAGAGGTACCCCCAGCTATTGCATTATTGAAACATTTAAGATATCTCGACCTCTCGTTCAATCCAATCAGCACCCTCCCGGAGTCAATGGGTAAACTATACCAACTGCAAACGTTAATACTTCAAGGCACAAAAATTAAGTCGCTACCAAGAGTATTGTACACGCTGGTGAACTTGAGGCATATCCCTTCAACAGGTCTTGTATTTGAATTGGAAGAATCACAACCGTTAACTGACCCATCAAGCTTGTCTTTTCTTTCTGAAGATGAAGACATAGATGTTGTTGCAAATGGAGATGACGATGAAGATAAAGATGAAAATGAAATTGCTGTTTTGGAATATAAGTCTGAAAATGAGGAGCTAGCGGAAAATAGTCTTGAGTGCGTAATAGACAGTGAGTTGGTGGGAAAAAGTTGTGAGGGTGCAGTAAACAAGGATGTAGCAGGAAAAAGTCTTGAGTGTGTAAAAGACAAGGAGATAGAGGGAAAAAGTCTTGAAGCTGTTGAAGACGAGGAATATGGAGTTGCTTGGCGGAACAAGGTTAACAACTCTTGGGTGGACGGAACTGGATTACAACAGTTAACGAATCTTGGAGAAATCAAGGGTGTGCTTCACATTACGGGTCTTGAGCGTGTAAAAGACAAGGAAAAGGCAAGAAAAGTCGGGCTTGCTGGAAATGCCAATGTTTCCATGCTAAAACTGGTTTGGACAAAAGAAAGAAGAGAAACTAGCGGTGGTGTTTGGGATGAAGATGTTCTAGAAGCTCTTGAACCTCACCCAAACATAACGTCTTTGGAAGTACATAACTTCCTTGGGGTGAAATTTCCGCCTTGGATCATGGAGATGATTAATTGGACAAATTTTGTGAATCTTACCGAGGTCAAATTATTGAATTGCATCAGATGTCGTACACTTCCGACTCTAGGGCACCTACCTCTTCTTAGGCGTTTATTTTTAAGTGGATTTGATGTGGAAACAATAGGTGTTGAGTTTTATGGTTATTATGATTCTGATTTGTCGGAAAAGCTACTTCCTAATAGTCCTAGAGATATAATGAGCACGGTCATGCAAGCCGGAGGGTGGGAGCCAGAAGAGGTGTCATTTAGGAGTCTTCTCGAGCTTGATATTTCTGGATTTTGTAGGCTAACTGCATGGAATGAACCACCTCAAGCTGCATTTCCTTGTCTTGAAACTCTACGAATTAGAGACTGTAGTCTGTTGGAATCAGTACCAACTTTGTCAAGTAAAACCTTAAAGTTCCTAGAACTTGAAAATCTTAATAGGGTGAAGTCCTTGGATATCATCAAATTTAATTGCAACCTGACTTCACTCATCTTGTGGGGACTGCCCAATCTTGAGAGCCTACCTGAGGAGCTATCATATTGTACGAAGCTCCAGACTTTTGAAGTATTTGGTGCTCACAAGTTGTCGCGTATGCCAAATGGGTTAAAGTCCCTCGTCAATCTCCGACGGATGATGGTTTTCAATTGTAAAGTCATTAATTTTGTGATGGATGATCTTCTCCATGCCCGCTCTTCACTCGAGTCCTTTGCAATTTATCGTTGCCCAATGCTAATAAAGATCCCAAGTGGTCTCCAAGCATGCACATCTCTGAGGCAATTACTCTTAGATGATAGGCATCTGTTGAATGAGGGTTCGCCAATAAATATCAGCAAGTTTCAACGTCTTTCATATTTGGGTATTGGTTGTAGTTCAGCACAGCATTTAAGATCTGTGTTGGAGTCAGCTAGTGGTCATAAAGTTTTAGAAAAAGTGCACATTGAGGGGTTTAAAAATGAGGTTGAAATGGAAGCATACTTCTCGGACATGACTCCTTTCCACCATCTCCCATCTTTAAGAGGATTGAGGTTGGTTGGACACCCAAATATAAAGACTCTCCCTCGACAACTTCACCAGCTCACTCAAATTACACTTCTGAGAATACATCGATTTAAGGATCTGGAAGAAATTCCAGCATGGATTTGCAATCTCTCATCTCTCAGGGACTTGGAATTATCAGATTGTAAGAACTTGAAGTACCTACCCTCCAAACAGGATTTGAAGCATCTATTTTCCTTGGACATTTCGGATTGCCCACTGTTGACGAAAAGATATGCCAAGGATGGGGGCCCTGAATGGCGAAACATCTCACATATCCCTGAAATAGAATTTGATTCTGTAGTCATTCAATAATGAGGGATAATAACAAAATCTCTTGGATAAATTATACATGCTCCTAATGTACAATCCCGAAAGGTTATTTTCTTAACCCCTTTTTCATTTCTTCTGTTTATTGTGCCCTTACACTTACTTTAGTGTCGATTTATCCTACAGTAGATTTACAAGCACAAAAAAAAAAAAAAAAATTAATAAAAAAAAATACATTGATACAGCTAAAAAATATAAAGTATTAGCTCTAAAATGATTTATAGTCAGGTAATTATGTAGTTTCGTACCTTTCGTTTTACGGATATGAAGGTCAAGTATGTTTGTTAGTACGGAGTACTAGTTATCCAATTAGATAGTCAGAGACATGCGTTGGATTGTCCAAGTTATTTGAGCGACTTATGATCATTATTGGGGACTAAAATAGAGTGTCAGTTTGTTCAATAGTAGCCGTATCCTTGGATAGTTGCTATCTATACCATATTACTTGTAGATTGATTGCGTGTTTGTTGTTGATTAGACTTAAGTATTAAACAACTGTACTCTAATAGTGATACTTGGTTCTAGTTGCAGCGTTGCAGTGCAGATGATACATTACTTCCTGCAGAATTTATGTTCAGCTCGGAGGAGCATTGCAGATTTGCGTATGCAGAAGCATGGATCTAACTATGCTGCTTTGATTTTATTCAGTTTTTGGGCTCTCCACGTAAGCTCAAGGAAAAGGCAAAAAATGGGAGAAAGCTGAGAAGCTATGTAAATGTTTCGACTATCACAAATTATCTTGTGAGACGGCTGTATAATGCTTGTACACCTCATTTATCGCTACTCACTGAACATCTAAACCAGAGGTGAACGGCGCTTTGTTCTTCATACCGTCTTATTGAGTGTTCTGATGAAAAACTCTGCTTTCCTTGGCTATTTTCGACTGTTGTTTGATTGATTCTCGTGTAGTCATGTAAATGCCAATATTGAAATTCTAATGGATGATTCTTGTGTGATTTTACTTTTCTTGTAAGCTATTGGATTTTCATTTCTTCCAAGTTACCTGGACCAACAGCCACAGACTCAGTGAGTCACAGGTGCGACATTTCTCAGTAAACTAGGTTCCCCTTACACGTCAAGTCCTCGAATTTAGCTTTAGAAAACAACATTGGTGGTGGTCCTTGTTTTGAGTCTCGCATTGGTTGAAATGAAAATCAGAGCTATACTCGCACTTCCGCTGGGTAAGAATGTATATATCGTGAATTGAACCAAACATGAGTTGAGTTCAAGCCAAGCTCGAGTTGAGTACAATGTGACCGAGAGCTATCGAGCTTGGAGTCCTTCGGTTGGCTAGTGTGAGCTATTTTCCGGTAGAGTTCAAGTTTAAAGTTTTGAGATAAAGAAACGTTTTGAGCTATGGTCCAGTGCCGGGTTCAGATTTTTTTTAAAGTGACACCAACAATATGTCACAATCAATTATTCGTGAACCACTGAACCGGCACCAAATTACAATGTAAATAAACATTCTTAAACATGTTTTCGTAATGAGATAAAATTCTAACATTGTTTAGATCATATTTATATTAAAATTTCGCAAGTTACCATTTAAGAGGATATATTCATCTTAATTTAAGATCAGTAAAATATTTAGATAACACAAAAGCAAAAGTGCACAAGGACAAATAAAAAAACTTGTCAATTGTCATGTAACCTCGAATACGATGATATTTGATTCGTTTTAAGCTTTACGGGAATACGTAAATTTCATGGAAAAAAGAGCCCAAGCCCAAGCCCAAGCCCAAGCCCAAGCCCAAGCCCAAGCCCAAGCCCAAGCCCAAGCGTAACCTAGGTGGCCCACGTAAAATAGACAAATTAAAAAAAAATAAAAATCCAAAGTGATGTAAGGGGGAGAAATGATGTCAACAATGGCGACAAAATTCATCTCGTCTGTGATCGTCGTCAGTAATAATTTTCAAAATTTTACTGAGGTCAGTAAAAATCTCCACACAATTCGTTTTTAATAAGTGGTAATTATTAATTTACGAACTTATAATTGTTGTAGTTATATTTTAAGAGGAAATTATGAAGCTTTCATCTTTTAATTTTTAGGTTAATAATTGAAACTTTAGAACATGCATGTTTCCTGTACTTGACTGTCATTTATACTCCGTAGTTATTACATGCAGTCAGTTTGCTGCTTCAACAATGAGCCAATACAGGTTTGTCGATTGTACCTTATTTCCGTTCTATTTACTGCCTGTTTTGTTGGGTCAATTTTCGCTTTGTTTTCATAGAATTGTGTGGTGGTTTTATAATTTGTACAGACTTGTTAATTGATCGTTTTGCGTCTAATCCTGGTAATATGTATCTCAAATCAGTACATCCAAAATGTGAAAACTCATCATCTGATACTTTTGTTAATACGTTAGATACTCTAATCCTGAGTATAACTGCTAGAGGTTTGATGAAACGGTTGCTTTGAAAACCCGTGCGATTATCAATCTGAATGCAGACCTTGTTTGTATTATTGACTCGAGTTTGGAATTAGTGGAGTACATGAATAGAGGCTTGTGTAGTGGCGATTTTTGTTTCGCACGTAAATAATTATTCTCCTACACGGCGACACCCATTGAAAAGTAATCATCTTATTCAAAGCTCATATGTCAATATCTGCCACAACTGTCACGGAAATGGTCACTTAAGATTATGATAAAAAAAAAATGTCGTAGACATGCCTATCATTGTCTGAATCACAGTAGTGGCCGATACGTAAGCCTTTTAATATTACGTTCGTAAGTCTATTCAAATACTAAGTCAATGTTGTATCATGATAAGCTAATTCAGTTTGGTCAGTGCTTTTATGTTTTCGTGTAATTTTATTATGGCTATTTTAAATCTCCAAGCATAGTCACATTTTATTCTTACATTCGTTTAAGCTTATTTCCATCCCCTGTATTGTTCTGTTAAAATTACTTTACATATTACTACATTTATTTACTACTCATGTCATTTGCCTTAAAATATTGAGTGAAATGTTGAAACAAACTTGATTTGGATTTATTTATTAAATTAGTATTTGGTCAAAGCATTAATCTGATCGTGCTATTATGAAAACTAATCGCTATAGACCCTATAGTTTTAGTTGAATAACACTCAAATTTTTAGAAAAATTAGTTAAAACTTAAAAGTAAGTAATTGATACTCCTTCTGAAGAATATAAAATTTGGTGAAAAATGTAACTGGAAAAGGGTCGTAGCTTTGATGAATTATACATTTTTTATTAGTATGATTTATAATCATAGATATTTATAACTGGAAAGTTTAAGAAATATTTTTTGATTTTACTTATTTTATTAGCGACCGTTTCTCTCAAAATTTTGCTAGTTACGCCACTAAATCTTTTTATAATATATGTCAAGTGTAGAAAAACAAATGGTGAAATGGGGGCACTTAACTAGTCAAGGTGATTTAGAAGATGAGCAAGATCACTCTTCACATTAACCCTCCAAAAAAACATCTATCTTCACAAAATCTCTCTGTCTCCCCTCCAATTGTCTACTTCATTTCCTAATAAATTTCGGAAAATGGGTTCTCAAAATTGCAGGTGAACAGATGCTGGACCCAGTAAGTATAGACGTAGCAACCGCTGTGGCCAAGGTGTTGGCGCAGTGGGTGACTTCTCGAGCATTGGATGAGGTAAGTCTTGGGCGGGATTTCAAGAATCAACTCGAAAAGCTGAACAAAAAGTTTGGGTACATCCAGGCATTTCTGGATGATGTAAGCCATAATTATGCAGCAAACTCGGAAAAGAGCGGCCGTCTGGTGAATCTGTGGCTGAAGAATGTCAAGGATGCAGCCTACAAGGCTGACGATGTCATGGATGAGTATGCTGTCGAAATGTTTCGCAGGAGAATTGAAGCAAGGAATCCCATGGAGGAGTTTTTCAACGACTTTTTCAAACCCTCCAATCATGTACTGTTTCATTACAACATGGGTCACAAGGTTAAGGACATCCTTTCGTTATTGGATGAGGTTTACAAGGACTCTCACGAAATTAGTCTAAACAAGGTTGATTTGGCAGCGTCATCATCTGGGACACAGTCTCACGATGGTGACCGTCATTTGAGTCAACATGAAATCTTTAATGCTTCTGAGTACGTAGGCAGGAGGATTCACCAAGAGAAGCTACTAGATTTCATTTGTTGTCCTCCTGACGAACCTCATCTGTCTACTGTCGCCATTGTCGGAATGGGAGGTACTTACACAATATACTTCTTTGTTCTACTCTTTTGCTTACATCAATTAATTAAGAAATACAGAGTAATTATTAATTACAGGTTTTCAGGCCCTTAAAAATGGATTTTCCAATTACAATCCTCTAATTTTTTAGATTAGAGCCAAAATTTGAGCTTTTCGTTCATACATTGCAGCCAAAACAGTGCCCGCATTGATAAGTGTGGAATTTGACAAAACCATAGAAAAATCACTCTCGCCCGTGGGAAAACCGTGAAGATTTCACAGCCAGTCCATGACTCAACGTGAATTTTTCATGGTTCTCCCATGAGAGAGCCATGATTTTTGTATGGCTCCTTTGAGGGAGAGCCGTGATTTTTAGATGGCTCTCCCTTCTATGGCTCCCCCGAGGGAGAGTCGTGATTTTTATATGGCTCCGCCATGAGGGAGCCTTAATTTTTCTATTGCTCCACAATCTCAGATTCCCATTGTGACTTTTTTGTACAAAATTTGAAATTCATTACGTAAATGAAATTTCGTACTCCCTTTATTTCAATGAGTAAGCCCCATAGGCTTTTGCACAATTTTTAAGAGAATTGAAAAGTTTAGGGTAATATTGGTAGTTTGGTTGAGTAAGGTCCATTTTAGAGAATAAAGTGTGGTATTTTGGTAAAATGAATATATTGGTAGGGGTAAAAGTGTTATTTTGATTGTATAAAGTTGTTCTAAATAGTAATGGGCTAAATGAGTGAAATTTCCGAAAAAGGAAAGTGGGGCTAATTGAGTGAAATAGAGGGAGTATCAAATTATTTGCTCTTTATTTTGTGAATCGTTCGTGCACGACATTATAACCAACAACTATTTGAATTAATCGACAAAATTTAAATTTTACGTTTTTTTTTTAATAAGTTAATTTTATTTTTTACAAAGTTTCACCAGCATGCCCCACCCATTATTCACCCATCATGGAATTCTAACTTATTATGAGTAATGGGCATTCTGGTCTTTTCATGTTCTTAATTACTCATTAAAGGCCTAATTCATTCTGTTACTCAGTAATTCATTCAATCCTTTACTAATGGGGTTTATAAAACGAGGAAAACAAAGAATATAAAGTTATAAACAGTTATATCCCTGAGTTTTTAAACAAATTTTTTGAGTTTTACGGTTGTATAATTCATTAATTGTTAAGAAAGACGAGAGTGAATTTTGACAAAGAAATTAGTTGCTTGTGTTGTGTCTAAATTTGTTGAGTTTTACGGAGTATGTGTTCCTTTGTTTTTTTGAAAATTCTCATTTGTTCTCCTGAAGGAATGACTTTTCTTACTATCCTAGTTATACGCTTAACCTTTATACAAATTCTATGGTGAGACCGCCTCATTGTATGAGACACACCAAAAGTAATTAGATTATTCCTGAAAAGTAACCTAAAACATCACTTTGAAAAGTAACTCGTAATAGTTCAAAAGTAACTTTATCATATCGCAAAAGTAATGACTTTAAACAACTATTATAACAAAAAAAAAAGGTAATTAATCCTCCCTATTGCGCACAGCCTCAACCCCAATCAAACATCAAATCAAACCTCAGTGATGATGATGCATTTTCGATCGATCATAAACCGTAAATGAGGATTGTTTGTCGGTCATAGCGGTGTTAATCGATTTTGGTGGGAAAAAAATCGTCGGAGTAGTAGCATTGGAGTTGAATGTCGGTGGTCTGAGTAATTGAAAGTTCTTGGTGGACAACAGTTTGTTCTAGGTGAGGGTTTATAATAAGAGGAAGAAGATAATAATCAGGTGTGAGGGTTTTATATAACGAGATTGGATGAAATCGGTGGTAATTGGAGTTGAAGAATGAGAAAGGTTGAGGTGGTCGGCGACTTTGATGGCGGCGGTGGCAGTGGTCGGCAGCTTTGGTGGCGGCGGTGGTCAGCAACATTATGGCCGTTGAGTTTGATGGCAGTGGTGGTCAGTGGATGTGTTTGACTTTTTTAGGGGGTTATTGGTGAGGATGAGATGAAATTAAAAATTGATTAGATTTGTTGTGATGTAGTGTTATTCTAGTGAGAGTAATTCTTACGTAAGACCGGCCTTATGTTAACATAACGTAAGTCACACACACAAGTTCAAATAAAATAGGAAAATAATCACCCTTGTATGAGAGGTCTCACAATAAATTTATTGTGAGACTTGTCTCACACAAGTATTTGCCTTCTAGTGAACTATTATTGGTGTCTCATTGTATGAGACACCTCACACAAGAATTACTCTAACCTTTATTAGTGAAGGTCAAATATGACCAAAATTGATTTAGATGTTAATTGGAGCTTGTTAAGTGTCACCCTGAGATCCAAATAATTTTGGCAAAAAGGAGGGAAAAGATTAAAAAATCGAGTTTCTTAATTGTCGGAGCATAATTGGGATCCATGTCATGTGCTTAATCAGTGTCAAGATAGCAATTAACAAACTCCAACTAACGTCTAAATCATGCTTGACATTCACTAATAAATGTAAGGGTATAATTAAGATAATGAGGATACAAGTGAGAAAAGTCATTTCTTTAGAGGCAGAGAATTTTCGTTTTTTTTTTTTTTTTTTTTTTTTGCTTTTTGTTTTTTATTTTATTTTATATTGCGTTAAAAGCATTTAGTGTCATTTTAAAAGTTATTTTCTTTCAAATTTTGCCTTTATAAGTAGACAATGTAGTTAAAATAGGAAAAAGTAACTATGTTAAATTATTGGATTATTTAACGAGAATAAACCAACCTATTGTTGGTCTTCCATTATTAAACCAGCCTTTAAATAATCTCACAATAAACTCAACTATGACAACCCTCTTCTCCTAATAGACCAGCCTCATTTTTTTTACCTTTTGGTGACCTGTAAAAACAGGTCACCATCATCTTCTCCAAAATAACTCTCCCAACATTCAATAGAATCAAACATCATCATACATTGTCTCTAATTGAACATACAAGCTACAAAGAAATTAATTCAAGCCCAGAAAAAAGAAACCAAAAAATCAACCACAATGGCATTGTGCAGCCAAAATCATTAGATTATAATAAAAAAACAAATTTTTCAACAAAACTAAAACTACCCGAAAAATAATCAGCTTAAATATTTTAAAAACTGAAGTTCAAGGGAGAAATTTAAGGGAATAGCATAGTAGAAGAACATGGTTGAAGCAGATCCTAGCGCAAAGCATAGCAATCACACCAATCTTTAATAAAATTAGGGATGTAACCAAAAGCCCCATGATTTATCCACTCTTTAATTTTGTTTAATTTTTTATCTGCATAAAGGTTAGGATTTTATTGAACAATTGATTTGAAATCGAAAGGGGAAGAAGCAAGGTCAAACAACAATACTTCAACAAGGACACGAAGTTATGGGGGCGGTTTTTTTCTGACTAATTAAGGTGGTTTTCACGTTGGTGACTGTTAGTTATTGCTGAAAATTTGGTGAAGGGTGGTGAAGCTGGTGCATGGTGGTGAAGAGCGGTGGTGGAGGACATGGGCAGGTGGTAGTATAGATGTTAACGGTAACAATTACTCCGTATATAAGAGGTAGCCATTAAAAGAGTGAAAGCTTAAAGGTTTTATCAATGGGGAAAAAGTAATTAATTAAATTATTGATATATTATAGAGTTTTAATGACTTCAGAATAAAATTTTACCGGTTAAACAAGTAACCGGTGATTGAGTACAATAGTGGAATAGGTAGTAAATAGATCAGTTTATTGTGAGATATTTTGAAGGTTGGTTTATTATTGGAAGACCAACAATAGGTTGGTTTATTCTTGTTAAATATTCCTAAATTATTTTCTTAATAATTTGTGAAATAATTTTGTTGTCTTAGTTGTTATCGCTTAACTTGTTTTTTACCTAACAAAATTAATACTCAATTTAATATGTAGATAAAATCTCGTTAAAATTTGATTACAATTTTTTTTTTTTTTTTTTTTTTTTTTTTTTTTTTTTTTTTCCTGTTTGTACAAACCAATTCCGCTAAAAACAATCTTCAATGAGTTATTTTCTTTATTCGACTTTAAATGTTCTCATTTAACTAAACTATAAATTTATGACTTTAAATGTTCAATGAGTTATTTTATATTTCAACATGGCTCACAAGGTTTATTTTTATACTAGTGTAGTGCCCGTACAGTTGCACGGAAATACATAGTTGTTTGTAATAAATTTTATTTTTTCGGTAGTTATTTAATAAACTTTTTTAAATATTATTATGTTTTTATCTAAAACCTATTATATGTAATATTTGTTTAGAATTGTCAAATTTATTATTTTCCGTATACGTGTTTTACTCCCGTTGTATACTTTTTTCATTTAGTTTCCAAACCCTACCCTTTTTTACTCCCATGGTATACACATTCTCTCTTTTTTTTTTCCCCAAATTTTTCTTAATCAAATTCAATCAATTGTTCAATTGTTCAATTATTAATTTCAATAAACAATTCAATGAAGTAATAATCACTTTTTATTTCAATTATTGTCATTAAATTATCAATTTTTATTAATTCTAAATGGATTTAATTTAAAATCAAAATTAGGGTTTGCATAAGGAAGAACTTGGGGCGGCGGTAGGCACCGACTTAGGGTGGCGGTAGCGGCGGCCGGAGAGGGTGGTCGGAGGTGGCGGCGCCGACGTGGGTGGGCTTGGTGGTCAATATGGTGGTGTAGTTATTGTGTTAGTTTGTGAGTTTTGTGGGTAACTAAGTAAGACCGGTCACCGGCGAGGGTGAGACCGCCATGTCTAGCCGGCGGTGAACTCCGGCGTGGTGGGCGACCGGTATGGTGGTGGTCGAACTCGGTTGTGGCCGGAGGTGATGGTGGTCGGAGTAGCTTGTTGATTCATTGTTCTTTTTTTTTTTTTTAATATTGTGAGAGTAAAAAGGGTATAGTTGGAAAATCAAGTGAAAAAAGTATATAACGGGAGTAAAATCCGTATACGGAAAATCAATACCCATAATTTATTATATAAGACAAACTTATTAAAACAACTTCGAAATACATATATTCTATACATATTAGTATAGTATATATTCAGAATATAATAAAATATATTGAATATATTGGTTTTCCAAAATATCTTTTGCATTATATTTTAAATAGTAATAATAGTTAATAATTATACTCTTTTGTTTTATTCCATTTATTATCCTAGTAAATATTTCTAAAGTAATAGATATAGTAGATATATTATATGCTTATATTTTAAAGCTTGTACTCTTTTGTAGTATTCCGTTTATTATCGTAGTAAATATTTCTAAAGTACTCCCTCCTATCCATCCATTTGTTTGCACTTTCCATTTTCGGAATATTCATTCATTTGTTTGCATTTCCTTATTTGGAAAATATTTAACTTTTCAAAGGCTACTTTATCTTCACTTTTTACTCATTTTACACAACCATGTGTATGTTTCTTAAAAACCGTGCAAAAAGTGATGCAAAGAAATGGATGAATAAGAGGGAGTAATAGAGTACAAATTTAAATATAGTAGATAATTGTATCTTTTGCATTATATTTTGAATAGTAATAATAGTAAATTATACTCTTTTGTATTATTCCATTTATTATCCTAGTAAATATTTTTAAAGCAATAAAGTGCAAATTTAAATATAGTAGATATATTATATGGTTATATTTTAAAGCTTGTACTATTTTGTATTATTCCGTTTATTTTATCCTAGTAGATATTTGTAAAGTAATAGAGTACAAATTAAATATAGTAGATAATCATGTTAATCGTGATATATTTATATATCTTTGAGATATTATATATCTTTGGGATAACATATATTTTCGGGTTATATTTTAAATAGTAATAATAGTAATAATATATATTTATATTTTGAAATAATATATTTTGGGATTATAATAATAATCTTTATTATATTTTGAGAATTTTTATTTTACATTTTGAGAAGATAATTTTTTTTAGTTTATATCATTTTTAAAGTAATTTGATTAATAATAACAAACAACAAAGTTATGTTGTGTTGTTGGTAATACTATATAGATAAATGTTAAGGTCGGGAGTGCTTGGGTCAGGACTTCAATTTTTGGTAGGTATATTTTTAAGTGAATTTTTAAAACGCTATGGGAGTGTTTGGGCGGGAAAATGAGGGAAAATTATTTACATTCAGAGAAATGTTTCCGTAGTTAGTTTTACAGTTAGTATATATATATATATTAAGATATGATTTCAATTTTCGAGGTTATATTTTAAGGATGACAAATTGGGGTTGAACTAGTGTTATGCCCGTGCAACTTGCACGGGTATGTTACTTTTATAATTTAAGTAAAAAAAATATAAATAATGGAGTCGCTTTATAATAGGGTTAATGACACTTACGGTATGCCCGTGCAAGTTGCACGGGTAAGACATTGAATGAGTTTTATAAGATTTTTAAAAGGTGCCTTTTGAAACGATCAATATGAATTAGTGTCATTGACGAACACCTAGAATATAGAAAATTATATGACAACGATAATTTTCATGTGAATACCTAAATTATGTGAACACCTGTGCAAATTTATCATGTGACTAATTTAATTAAGACCTGTAGATTTATAATGTGATTCTTTAGAGTGATTATATTCTAAATTAATGTATAATTAATGATAATTTTTCTAAACTCGTCACCCGTATTCTAACTCTAATTCGATCTACAGCCCATATTCTCATTCTAATCGACTTGTGACAATTAGGTAACTATTACATGTGCTAGGCCTCACATTATAATTATTGTACATTTCACTTGATAATTTATCATTTATCCATGTGATTGATAAAATATTTATTTAATTTGCATATATAATTGAATCTTTCAAAAAATTGTAAATTGAACCTCTAACTCAAACGTCTATTTAATTAATCTTAATAACGATCTAATTAAGTCATTGAATCCGATGGATTAAAAGTAAATATATGAAATAATTTTTATATTATTATTGTTATTATTTGTTTTTTATTATTTACTTCATATGTTTTATCTATCAAAATTGTAATTTTATACTCCCTCCTCATCACAATGTTTATCACATTTACCTTTTTGAGAGTCAAACTTTTAAAAGTTTGACCGTCAATATTTTAAAATGTATAAATAATGAGAATATAGCAATAGGATATTCATATTCGTCGTTAAAACATCTTTCCAAAAATTATATTTTCAACGAAAAACGTCATCTACGGCCAAAGAAAAAGACAGTCAAAAGATGACGTTGGAGACCGTGTATAAAGTAAATGTGATAAACATTGTGATGAGGAGGGAGTATATATTTGTATTATTTTTAACAATTAAGTAACAAAAAATTAAATATTATACTCCGTATGTTTTTCTTTTGAAGTCTTTTGCCCGTGCAAATTGCACGGGTATGTCGTTTAAAGAGTTTAAGTAGGAACAGCGGATAATGAATGATTTTTATAAAAAAATAATTAAAAGTCGTCTTTTAAAACGATAAATATGAATTAGTGTAAGAGTACCTAAAAAGCAAACAATAAGCAATTGAGTAAGTTTTACACCTGTGCAATCTGTCTTAAAATGTCAATTTGCAAATTGCACGGGTATGTTTAAAATTTACGTTCTAGTTGCATTTATGCCCGTGCAATTTTTAAACAAAATGTTAAGAAACTTACCAAGTTACCAGTGCAAATTGTTAATATAATTTTCGCGTAATATTTATCAAAGGGTATATTAAAGCAAATTGCACGTATATGTTGTTTAAAGAGTTCAAGTAGGACAACAGATAGCGAATGAACTTTAAAATGAGTTTATAAATAGCGTCCTTTAAAACGACCAATATGAAGTAGTGTCATTGAAGAGCTCTTAAAAAAAAAAAAAAAAAAAAGGAAATTATGGTGTCATTATGGGTTCATCACTCGTTGTTTTGTCGTTTTAATAATCTCAAATAAGTTGATCTACGTATAGCGGTAACGTTACTCTCAATTTTTATTTTTTTAATGATTTTTCCTGAAAAGTCTCAGTAATTTTAGTAAAAATCATGACTTTAATAGAGTGTTAAGTTGGGTCTTATGTTCATTTGATCTAATATAATAGATCTAGTTAGACCTGTCAAAACACGATCTCACACGTTTTTTAGGGTAAAGACCCGTAAACTTTGACCCGTGACCTTAAATGACCCGTTAATTTCGGGTCCCGACCTGACCTGACCCGATGTGTCAAGTGTAATTTTCTGAAAAAACTTTTTGAACCTATAAATTGATATATTATGAAAATAAATAATTAAATATTAATAAGTACGCGTAGCCATGTAGACACAATTTATAAAAAACGTGAAAGTGATAAAGGTAGGACTTGCTTGATAAGTTATGATTGGCTAATTAATTAATTAATAATTAAACTAATTAATTTAGATCAATAATAGTCCACTAATTTGGACTAAATAAAAAAATACGGTGTACAATAGCCCACTTTTAACTGAACTAATTAATTTAGAACAATAATTAAGCCCATTTTTTAACAACTTTATAAGCACAATTTTTTGCCAAGTATTAACACAATTAACCTATTAACCTAATGAGTATAAACCCTCATCCTCACCTCACTCTCGCCTATTATCTAATAATCTCTTTCAAACTCTCATCTCTATCTCACAATAATCACGAAAAACCACTAAAAACATGCCAATTTTACGGGAGCCTACAATGAAAAGATCTAATTTTTCGATACATTTATTCAAGGTTTATGAAGTAGTGTCATTGAAGAGCTCTTAAAAAAAAAAAAAAGGAAATTATGGTGTCATTATGGGTTCAATACTCGTTGTTTTGTCGTTTTAATAATCTCAATTAAGTTGATATACGTTTAACGGAGACATTACTCTTCTTTTTTAATGATTTTTCTTGAAAAGTCTCAATAATTTTAGTAAAAATCATGACTTTAATAGAGTGTTAAGTTGGGTCTTATGTTTATTTGATCTAATATAATAGATCTAGTTAGACCTGTCAAAACACGATCTTACCCGTTTTTTAGGGTAAAGACCCGTAAACTTTGACCTGTGACCTTAAATGACCCGTTAATTTAGGGTCCCGACCTGACTTGACCCGATGTGTCAAGTGTAATTTTCTGAAAAAACTTTTTGAGCCTATAAATTGATATATTATGAAAATAAATAATTAAATATTAATAAGTACGCGTAGCCATGTAGACACAATTTATAAAAAACGTGAAAGTGATAAAGGTAGGACTTGCTTGATAAGTTATGATTGGCTAATTAATTAATTAATAATTAAACTAATTAATTTAGAACAATAATAGTCCACTAATTAGGACTAAATAAAAAAATACGGTGTACAATAGCCCACTTTTAACTGAACTAATTAATTTAGAACAATAATTAAGCCCATTTTTTAACAACTTTATAAGCACAATTTTTTGCCAAGTATTAACACAATCTTTATTTTACTAATTGACAGTTTTCGCTAACATCATCAATGCCACATGTCGCGATTCTATGCAATTTTTTCCCGCCAAAACTCAATTCTTACATCATTCCTCATATAATATGATTTTAAGTCTACATTCATTATCTACAATAATCATGTTTATACTAATTTAATACAATAAAAAAAAAAAAAAAAATTGTTGGTTTTACTAACAATATAATATTTTTACTAAATTTATTACTTACTTATTTTAATATTTTACTTTTTATTTTAATCCTATAATAAAATCGACAATTAAGCAACTTAATCTACTATTTTGTTTCCAACTCCTATTTTTTAAACTTCCAAATAAGTATTATATATATTTATTGTCCATTATTGTTATTTAAATTTATAGCTTACTGTAAAGTACTAAACCTATTCACTATATCAAAAAAAAAAATCTACTTTTTTAATCAAAAATAAATGATAGTCATAAGCTTTACAAATAAAGCCTATAAAAATAAAATTTATACACTTTATATATTTTACCTTTTTGTTTTTTAAGAGAATCTTTATTATTTCATTGTCACATTAGAATCTCATTAAATTAAATATTATATTATTATATTCTTCGAATAACTAATTACTTACATTTTTATTAATTAGAATAATATAATATCTTTAATAACCGTGCATTTATGCACGGGATCTAAGCTAGTTAACCTATTAACCTAATGAGTATAAACCCTCATCCTCACCTCACTCTCGCCTATTATCTAATAATCTCTTTCAAACTCTCATCTCTATCTCACAATAATCACGAAAAACCACTAAAAACATGTCAATTTTACGGGAGCCTACAATGAAAAGATCTAATTTTTCGATACATTTATTCAAGGTTTATTGTTTTTTACGGAAAAGTTGCAATTTTTAAGGTAAAAATTTAAAATTTTATGGTAAAGATTAATTAAATTGAGAGTCTTCAACGAAAAATTACATTTGTGATGATATTTTACGAAACAAATTCATTTTTGAAGTTAAAGATGACAACTTTCATTTTTAAATTTTTTATTGTTATTTTTTTTTTTTTACGAAACAAATATAAATAATGATACAATTTATATTGTTTAGATTTTAGGTATGTTGAATATATATGTAAATTATAATGTATTATAATGTTGTAATGTATAAAAAAAACCAAAAATAAAAGAGTGATAATGATAGATGGTAAAAGAATAGATGAAAATTAAATATTTAATATAAGATAGAAAGTGGGGGGCCCCACTAAAAAAGATCAACTTTTAACCATAGGTTGACACATCAGCCTATGGTTATTGCTTTGTATAGAAGATTAGGGAAGGGTAGTATAGTAATATTGACACTCAACACTTGTAATTTTAGATTGATTTTAAAATAGGGACAATTATTTCGAGATTTTTAGAAAATTAAAAGGTGACATTTAGAGTGAGCCACATTCTCAGTTAAGATTTACTAATATGTGCCATAATAACATCTTCCCGGTTTTTAACTCTGTTATATCATATCTAAACAGGTGTGGGCAAGACAACATTAACAAAACATTTATACTATCATGAGAGGGTTCGTGCTAAGTTTGGTAGCAACAAAATTTTGATATACGTATCCCTGAAATTCAATGTCATAAAAATTTTGAATGAGATGATTGAATCGAGAACGTCCTGTAAATTAGACTTGACAAATACAGACGCGCTCGAAAGAGAACTTCGAAAAGAATTGAAGGGGAAGAAATTATTTCTTGTGCTTGATGATGTATGGGACGATTCATGGAAAAGCTTGAAAGACTGGTTGCACAAAATTGAGATTGCTCGAGGGAGTGTGATTTTGATCAATACTCGTAGTGACCAAGTTTTGAAGGCTGCAAGACCGGAGTTCAATCTTAAGCTGCGAGGATTATCGAAAGCCAAAAGTTGGTCGTTACTGCACCAGATAGTTTTTAAATATAGTGTTTCTTCGATTGATCCAAGATTGGAGGAAGTTGGGAAAAGAATTGTTGAAAAGTGTAAGGGTGTTCCTTTGGCCATTAAAGCGATAGGAGGTCTTCTACAATCAAAGCAATGTTTACGTGAATGGGAGACGATTGAGAAAAGTGAGCTATGGGAACTGCCATGTGGCCGGAACCAAATATTTTCATCCTTCTTGTTGAGTTTCAATAGATTATCGTCTTCGTCTTTAAAGCAATGTTTTGCTTATTGTGCCATTCTTCCGAAGGGCTTTCTCGTGTCCAAGATTGAGTTGATTGGTCTTTGGTTATCTCAGGGTTACATTTGTGAAGAAATTGGCGAGGAAAATCTAGAAATTTTGCTCAGTAACTCATTATTAGAACGTGTATCAATAGGACATGGATTTGTGGGTTACAAGATGCACGATCTGCTGTATGGTCTTGCCGTCTTTGTTTGTGGGAGTGACTTGATCAAGAAGATGAAAGGCCTGGGTGAAATAGATAATTGTCGACATTTAATAATCAGTTCTATGGGTGATACAGCCATGGCAGATTTACCTCCAGAAATTACTCTTCCAAAGCTCCGAACACTTGGTCTAAAGGGTGGTATCTTAACCTTAGATAAGATTCACGCAACACATTTGGCGCATTAATCGTTCCTCAACCAAAGTGGTATAGAAGAGGTGCCCGCAGCTATTACTTTGCTGAAACATTTAAGATATCTCGATCTCTCATTCAATCCTATTAGCACCCTCCCGGAGTCAATGGGTGAACTATACCAACTGCAAACATTGATACTTCAAGGCTGCTCAAAACTTAGGACGCTACCAAGAGTATTCTATACGTTGGTGAACTTGAGACATATCCTAACAACAGGTCCTATATTTGAATGGGAAGAATCACAACCATTAACTGACCCATCAAGCTTGTCTTTTCTTTCTGAAGATGAAGACATAGATGCAAACGTAGATGTTGTTGCAAATGGAGATGACGACGAAGATAGAGATGAAAATGAAATTGCTGTTTTGGAATATAAGTCTGAAAATGAGGATGTGTTTCGCATTGTGGAACATGAGTCTGTAAGGGATAAAATGTTTCCTGGAAATGAGTTTCATATTTTGGGTCTCGAGTGTGTGAATGACAAGGAACAGGCAAGGAAATTCGGGCTTGCTGGAAAGCCTAATGTTACTAACCTGTACTTGTCATGGGCCGCGGGAAGACAAGACACTTGTGTTGGTAACTGTGACGAAGATGTATTAGCAGGCCTTGAACCTCACCCAAACATAAAGTCAATAGAAGTTCAAAATTTCCTTGGTGAGAAATTTCCAACGTGGATCACAGGGATGGCTGTTGTAACAGGAGAACCAAGTGGTAACCGAACACAACTTAACAATCTTACCGTACTCAAACTATTGAATTGCAGGGAATGTCGAACACTTCCTAATCTGGGGCAACTACACCACCTCAATAATCTAAATTTAAATGGGTTCTACGTGGGAACCATAGGCATGGAGTTTTATGGCGGTGATCATCTTGATAATCCGGACGTTGTATCATTTAAGAGTCTTAAAGAGCTTGAGGTATCCGAATTTTATGTGCTTTCCAACTGGATGGAACCACCGGTGGGAGCGTTCCCTGTGCTTGAAACACTGCGAATTATAGACTGTGATCTGCTGGAATCAGTGCCAGTATTGGGCTTTACATCCTTAACGAGCCTAGAACTTCGAAATCTTAAAAGCGTGGAGTCGTTGGATATCATCAAATACAGTTTGGGACTCACTTCTCTCATCATGAGCATGCTGCCCAAAATTGAGAGCCTACCTCAGGAGCTAGCAGATTGTCTGATGCTCCAAACGTTACATATATCCGATTTTCATAAGTTGGCGTCTGTGCCCAGTGGACTTGAGTCCCTTGTCAATCTCAAATCAAAGGTGGTGAATCTGAGAGACATCTCAGCAACAGCTCCCATGCCTGATGATGATGGATGTACAACTAACAAGTTAGAAGATTTACACCCACTCTCGGATGAATTTCCTATTTTGGGTCCTGAGTGTGCTAAAGCCGATGAGCAAGTTGGAAAAAGCCTTGAGTCTAAGGAAGACATGGAACAAGCTGGAAAAGAAATTAATCTTGCTGGAACAAGTCTGGAGTCTGCAAAAGATGAGGACCTAGTAGGAAAAAATCTTGAGTGTGTAGAAGACAACGAGTTGACTAAGGAAACTGTCGAGTGTGTAATCGACAAGAAGCTAAGTCTTAAGTGTGTAGCAGACAGTGAGTTAAAGGGAATAAGTCTTGAAGGTGTAAAAGACAAGGAGATAGCAAGTAAAAGTTTTGAATGTGTGGAAGAAGAGGAGATGACAGGAAAAAGCCTTGAAGGTGCAAAAGATAAGGAGCTAGCAGAAAATACTTTTGAGTGTGTAAAAGACAGCGAGTTGGAGGGAAAAAGTCGTGAGGGTGCAGTAAACAAGAATGTAGTAGGAAAAAGTCTTGAGTGTGTAAAAGACAAGGAGATAGTGGGATATGGTCTTGAACGTATAGAAGACAGCGGGATAACAGGGAAAAGTCTTGAAGTTGTTGAAGACGAGGAACATGGGGTTGCTTGGCAGACTAATGTTAACTACTCTTGGGTGGACGGAACTGGATTACAACAGTTAACGAATCTTAGAGAAATCAAGGGTGAGCTTCTGATTGCGCGTCTTGAGTGTGTAAAAGACAAGGAAAAGGCAAGAAAAGTCGGGCTTGCTGGAAAGGCCAATGTTTCCATGCTAAAACTGGTTTGGACGAAAGGAAGAGGAGAAACTAGCGGTGGTGTTTGGGATGAAGATGTTCTAGAAGCTCTTGAACCTCACCCAAACATAACGTCTTTGGAAGTACATAACTTCCTTGGGGTGAAATTTCCACCTTGGATCATGGAGATGATTAATTGGACACGATTTGTGAATCTTACCGTGATCAAATTATTGAATTGCAGTAGGTGTCGTACACTTCCGACTCTAGGGGAACTACCGCTTCTTAGGCGTTTATTTTTAAGTGGATTCGATGTGGAAACAATAGGTGATGAGTTTTATGGTTATTATGACTCTGATTTGGCGGTAAAGCTACTTGCTAATAGTCGTAGAGATAATAAGAGTTCTTTCTTGCAAGTTGAACAGTTGTTGCTAGAGACGTCATTTAGGCAGCTTAAGGAGCTTGATATTTCTGGATTTTGTAGGCTAACTACATGGAATGAACCACCGAAAGCTGCATTTCCTTGTTATTTTGAAACTCTACGAATTAGAGACTGTAGTCGTCTGGAATCAGTACCAATTTTGTCAAGTAAAACCTTAAAGGTCCTAGAACTCAAAAATGTTGATAGGGTGAGGTCCTTGGATATCATCAAATTTAATCGCAACCTGACTTCTCTCGTCCTGATGGGATTGCCCAATCTTGAGAGCCTACCTGAGGAGCTATCATATTGTACAAAGCTCCAGAGGTTGATGGTTGTGGATTGTAAAGTCATTAATTTTGTGATGGATGATCTTCTCCATGTCCGCTCTTCACTCAGGTCCTTTAGAATTTCCCGTTGCCCAATGCTAATAAAGATCCCAAGTGGTCTCCAAGAATGCACATCTCTGAGGGGATTACTCTTAGATGATAGGCATCTGTTGAATGAGGGTTCACCAATAAATATCAGCAAGTTTCAACGTCTTTCATTTTTGGGTATTAGTTGTAGTTCAGCAGAGCACTTACGATCTGTGTTGGAATTAGCTACTGATAATGAAGTTTTAGGAAAAGTGACCATTGAGGGGTTTAAAAATGAGGTTGAAATGGAAGCCTACATGAATTTGACTCCTTTCCACCATCTCCCATCTTTAAGAGAATTGAGGTTGGATGGACACCCAAATATAAAGACTCTCCCTCGACAACTTGACGAGCTCACTCAAATTACACGCCTGAGTATACATGAATTTGAGGATCTGGAAGAAATTCCAGCATGGATTTGCAATCTCAAGTCTCTCAGGAACTTGAACTTACATAATTGTAAGAATTTGAAACACCTACCCTCCGAACAGGATTTTAACCATCTACATGAGTTAAGAATTTCACATTGCCCGCTGTTGAGGAAAAGATATGCCGAGGATGGGGGTTCACTCATCAAATATATTGATTATACCGAAAAGTAATTTCATTAACCCCCTTTTTCATTTTGTTTTTGTTCATTGCTGCCTTAACACTACTTACTTCAGTGTTCATTTATTCTTCTACATTTACTGGTACGAAAAGTAATACTCCTTTCATCCCAAATTACTTGTCCCCTTTCAACTAAATTTTTTCCCAAATTAATTGTCCCCTTTCTATATTTAGTATGTTTTAACAAATGATTTTTAAAATATTCTCATTTTCATTATCATCCCTTAAATTATCCCAAAATAGAAAGGGAACAATTAATTTGGGAGGGAGAGAGTATATTGATAAACCTAGCTTATGAAATTCAGATATATTGGTGCATCATTTAGACCCATCTTATATTGATAAACCTAGCTTATGAAAGTGGTCTGTCATTCTAGGAAGCACCGATACGATCACGGACACCGATCTGGAAATCACGTATCGGACACGCAGCGATACTGGTTGCCTAAAATTTTAGGATACGCGATACGGCAAAATAAAAATAAATATATATGAAAAAAAAAAGATTTTGTAACTCTTAACAACAAACATATAAATTTGGCCAATTAAAAGACCATAAATTCGTCAAAATGATAAATAACTTGTCTTACAAAGACAAAATAAATTTAGAAAAAGTACAAAGTCTTTTGTTCTACTCGTATTTGATTTGGCCGTGTACTCCTGCTTAATATAGGAGTATCGAGAAGTATCGGTGGAGTATCGGTATCCGATACGTACCGGACACGAGTCTGACATATTTTAGAGGTATCGGTGCTTCCTATTGTCATTTAGACCGTCTTTTTAAGACTAGGCCCAAAAATTAAGTGTCAACTCCTTTTTCTTTTTCTTTTGGTAAAATGTAAAATTGCATTAATACGACCTCTATGTTTAACACTTACTTCAATTTTATCTCTTAGATAGTTTAATTTATCATTATAGTTTTCCAATTCCCTCTCCTCCAATTTCTTCTCCTCCAATTTCTTCAATCCAAACGCACCCTTAGGCACCAAAGATATAATTGTCATTACAAATTATCCAATTAGGTCAATGGAGACGTGCGTTGGATTAGCCATGTTATTGAGTGACTTATGATCATTATTAGGGACTAAAATAGAGTGTTAATTTGTTCAATAATTGCCGTATCTGTAGATAGTTACTATTTATTCTGTATTACTTGTGAAGTGTTTGCTAGT
Organism: Dianthus caryophyllus; assembly: GCA_023091065.1. NCBI lineage: Eukaryota > Viridiplantae > Streptophyta > Magnoliopsida > Caryophyllales > Caryophyllaceae > Dianthus > Dianthus caryophyllus. The sequence continues at coordinate 4,679,245 of CM041522.1, forward strand.
TTGTTGTTGGTTAGACTTAAGTATTAAACAACTACTCTCTAATAGTGATACTTGGTTCGAGTTGCAGTGATGAAGATGATATATTGATTTTGCGGAATACATTGCTTTTGTCGAATCAATGTCAACCTCTGTAGGAGCATTGCGAGTTTGCGTATACAGGAGCAAGGATCTAACTATGTTCTTCGGTTTTTGACATCTTTGAGTAAAAGGAAAAAAAAAAACTCCTCATGGAAAGGCACAAAAATAGGAGAGAAGTCAAAGAAAGCTATGTACTCACGTAAATGTTTCTACTATCATAATTACCTTGTGAAATGACAGGCGTATAATGTTTGTACACCTCAGTTGTCGCTACACACTAAACGTCTAAACCAGAGGTGAACGGCGGTTTGCGCCTCATACCGTTTTCTTGGGCGTTCTGACGCTTGCTCTTCTCGGCCGTTTTCAACGTTATTTGATTGATTCTCGTGCAGGCATTTGTATTTTCGTTTCTTTTCCCAGTATTATGGAGTATTACAAAGTTGAAATTCCTGTGTATATTTTTCGTGTGATTTTGCTTCTCTTTTAAGACGGAGGATTTTCATTTCTTTGAAGTTTTTGATACTCACCTGAATCCGCTGTTGCAGGGGCAAAATTTCTTAGTAAACTCGGTTTCTTTACAGGTTGACTCTAACTTTCAAAACCATGATTGATTATTGACGAGAATCCTTGTTTCATGAGCATATTTTTTTCCATGATAGCAAACATATTGGTTCTGCACTCCGAAAATGACCTACACTGTGCACTTCGTACCCAGACTGAACGACTGCTATCGAGCTTGACCAAATAGCTTGACATTTCCTCTCTTGTTTGTTTCACGTGATCTATAGTATATTTGATTCGTTTTAAGTTTTAGGAGGGATGTAGGAAGTTCACAGTAAAAGAGCCGAGCCCAACTTAGGTTAGTAAAAAAATTGAAAAGAAAACCCCAAAGTGATAAAGGGGGAGAAGTGATGTCAACAACGGCGACAAGTTTCATCTCTTCTGTGATCGTCGTCAGTAATAATTTTCACAATTTTACTGAGGTTAGTAAAAATCTCCACACAATTCGTTTTTAATTAGTACTACTTATTACTCCGTAATTTACTAACTTATACGGAGTAATTGTTGTAGTTATATTTTAAGAGGAAATTATGGAGCTTTCATATTTTGATTTTTAGGTTGATTATTGAAGCTATAGAACATGCATGTTTACTGTACTTGACTGTCAATTATAGTTATGTTGAACATAGCGTATTAGTTGCTAGTATACTTGTACATACTCTAGTATACTTGTAGATATACTAACATTAATTATACAGTATAAATACTTGTAATATGCTAATCATTCATTAATACATTCATTCTTTCTATTTACTCCTTTCTCTCACTATAACAAACTCACTGAACTACTTCTCTCTCTATAACCGTCATCTTCATCAGTTCTATAGCAAGCTCAAGGTCTACAACAATGGTGACATGATGCATGTGGTTTCACATGGTATCATTCGCTAGGGTTTCGATCTTATCTTTCTTCCGCTGTATTTTTGGTGTTGTTTTCGTGATTTACGAGGTGTTTTCGCACATTTTCTCCTCGCTTTTCACCGATTTTGTTCGCTTGTTCTTCGCAAGACTCGATTCTTTGTTGATTCTTGCTTTCGTTGCAATTGTTCTGCTTCTTTTGATAATTGCGGCTTCAATTTCTCTTTTGATTTCTTTTTCCCCAAATTGATTTTGTTTTTCCAGAAAATCATCATCATCCTTTATTCTTCTCTGCTTTGTTTGTTGTTTTTGTCCTTCTTACATCTGCATCATGCCTGAGACTGTTGATTCCGCTTCTCCTTCTTCGTCTCCTGTTGATCTCCTCGATGATCCTTTGTATCTTTCGAATTCTGATCAACCTACGTTACAACTTGTCAGTCCTCAGTTTAGTGGTGACGGTTTTGTGTATTGGAAGCGTGATGTTTATCAACTTTTGTTGGCGAAGAACAAGGAAGGTTTTTTGGATGGATCTTGTAAGTCTCCTGCGTCCACTGATAAGCGTTATCATCAGTGGATTCTTGTTGATTTGACTGTGAAGCAGTGGATTCTCAACTCCATTGAGAAGAATCTTCGTGATACTTTGCAATTTGCTGCAAGTGCCAAAGGTCTTTGGGATGAATTGATTGAACGCTATGGCCAAACTAATCATGTTGAAGTTTTTAAGCTGAAGAAACGTTTGGTTTCCTTTTCTCAGGAGAATTTCAGTCTGGTAGAATACTATGGGAAGCTTAAGCATGCTTGGGAGTCCTTAGATGCCTTGGATCCAATGCCTTTGTGTACTTGTGGTGCTTTGGAGGCTTGCACTTGCCACATGTTGAAACGTATGGTTACCAGAGAAGTGAATGCTAAATTGATTCAGTTTCTCATGGGCCTCTCTGAAGCATATGAATCAGTCACCAATCATGTTCTAACTTCTGACACATTACCTGCTCTCAACAAAGTGCTTGCACAACTTCAGATAGTTGAAAGCAAGAGAGATGTCAGTGACCTTTCTGGTTTTCACACTGACTCTTCTGCATTCCAAAGTGCTTCTTACAAGGCTCCTGTCAAAAGGCCTAAGTTTGCTCCCACTTCTTCCACTGAGACTCTTGACTGCAACTACTGTCACAACCTTGGGCATACAAAATCTGACTGTTTCAAACTTAAACCCTGTGAGCATTGTGGCAGGAAGGGGCATTCTAAGGAGACTTGTTTCAAATTACGACCTAATAATGGTGGCAGAGGTTATTATAGGGGCAGAGGCAAGAGTTCTTTTCCTTCTGGTTCTAGAGGGGATACTTCCTACAGCAGGGGTGCTCATCATGCTGATGTAATTGAAGATTATACTTCTGATCCTTTGAGTGAAGATGTTCATGATCTGATTTCTCCTCAGTTGCAGGCTTCTACTCTTGATGACCGTACCATGTCAGGGCTGGTGAATACTGTGGTTGAACAGGTGATGAAGGCCATGTCTGATAAGAAAACCATGGCACATTCTTCTTCTTGTGAACTGGCAGGTACATTCACTGTGTTTTCTTTCACTGCTTCTAATTTGCATAATGGTAATGACTGGATAGTGGATACTGGTGCTTCTGACCACATGACTTCTACTACCAGTCTATTACACAATGTCAGAATCTTGCAAAAACCCATTCTAGTTTGCCTACCTGATGGTAGTATCAAGCATGTTTATGAGATGGGTGATTGCATTCTGACTGCAACTTTGGTCTTGCACAATGTTCTTGTGGTGCCTGGTTTCAAGCACAACTTATTATCCATTGGTAGATTGGTGTCCCAATCTCCTTTGTTGGTCACTTTTAACCCTACTGAGTGCATATTCCAGGACCATTCAAGTAATACTGTTGTTGCTGTTGCCAAGAAGGAAGGGGGACTTTACTGGTTCAAGTCACTAGCTACTAATAAAACTATGTCTTCCAGTGTTGAGGTGCTACCTTCCCATTGTAATTCAGCTAGTAGTCTTGATCTTTTGCATGCTAGACTTGGTCATACTTCTGTTGACAAGATGAAACATGTGATACCTTTTGACAGGGATGTTTTTGATAAGGATGCTTTTAAGGATTTTTTCTGTGAAAGTTGTATTTTGTCTAAGCATCATGCTTTCCCCTTTCCTAAAAGCCATTCATATGCTAGTAATTGTTTTGATTTGGTACACATGGATGTTTGGGGTCCTTATAGGATTCCTTCCATGACTGGTGCAAAGTATTTTCTTACCATATTGGATGATCATTCAAGGGCAACCTGGACTCGGTTATTTCATACTAAGTGCCAGGTTCCCAATCTGGTAAAAGAGTTTGTACAATATGTTCAAACTCAGTTTGCTACCTTGATTAAGGTCATAAGATCTGACAATGGTACAGAACTTTTTCAAAAGGCCTGTAGTCAGTTTTTCAGAGATAAGGGTATTGTGCATCAGAGATCTATTGCTGGGACACCCCAGCAAAATGGTAGAGTAGAGAGAAAGCATAGGCATCTCATTGAAACAGCTAGGGCACTTAGGATACATGCAGGCTTGCCAATCAAGTTTTGGGGATATTGTGTATTGGCAGCCACACATTTGATCAATCTGATGCCCACACCTGTTCTTCATTGGAACTGCCCCTTTGCACTCTTATTTCATAAATCTCTTGATTATTCTTTCCTGAGAGTTTTTGGATGCACATGTTATGCCACAACTCATCCTAAGAATTCTGACAAATTTGGTGCCAGGGGGATCAAATGTCTTTTCTTAGGATATCCCTTTGATCAGAAAGGGTATAGAGTCATGGATCTTTCTACTCACAAGATTTTTGTTAGCAGAAATGTTATCTTTAGGGAGAATGAGTTTCCTTACAAGGAAATTTCTCAACCTGTGATTTCTCAATCTGAGAGTTCACCTACTTCCTTGGTGAATCCTTGTGATGGTTTTTATATTCCTTTTTCCTCTCCCATCACAATCACTGCTTCTGAATCCTTCTCCTCTCCTCTTCAGGAGCCTCAATCTCCATCTCTCTCTCGCTTCCTGCCTCATCGATCACCCAATTTCTCAGCCGATAACTGCATCTCAGCCTCTAAATCATTCACTGTCTTTGTCTCCTGCTACATCTCTCTCTGAGCCTTCTTTATCTTCTGGAGGTCCTATCTCTTCTCCAGAATCTCTGCCTACTGATCCCTTCCATGCTCAGCCTTTGCAAAATTGTCCTAGGCATTCTTCAAGGCCTAGGTTCCTATCTACCAGATTGCATGGCTATGTGCTGCCACAGAAGATTCCTGGCTCTGTTCCTGCTACTACTTCTGATCAGGAATCTATTTCATCTTCTTTCACTGCTCAGCTCCTTGGTTCCTTGTTTGATCATGATCCTTCATATGTTGCTTCACTGCATACTGTTCTCTCTGAATTTGAGCCAGCTACATATAGACAAGCTAGTGCACATCCAGAATGGGTTGATGCTATGGCAAAGGAAGTACATGCCCTAGAACAAAATCATACTTGGGAACTCACAGACTTACCACCTGGCAAGAGAGCAATAGGGTCTAAGTGGGTTTACTAGATTAAGCATAGGGCTGATGGCACTATTGAAAGATATAAGGCAAGGCTGGTGGCTAAAGGGTACAATCAAGTGAAGGATAGAGATTATAAACACACATTCTCTCCTGTTGCAAAGTTTGCAACAGTTAGAATTGTCCTTGCTCTTGCAGCAGCAAAGAACTGGCCTCTATACCAGTTGGACATCAACAATGCATTCTTGCATGGTTTCTTAGAAGAGGAAGTTTATATGCTTCCACCAGAAGGGTATGTTAAGGCCACCCATGGTCAAGTTTGTAGGCTCAGGAGGTCACTGTATGGGCTTAAACAAGCATCCAGGCAGTGGAATTTGGAGTTGTCCAATCATTTACTGAGTCTTGGTTTTACCAAGAGCAGACATGATTATTCTCTGTTTTACAAAGGTCTTGATGGCTCGGATCTCTTTACGCTGGTTTTGGTCTATGTGGATGATGTGATGCTCACTGGTAACAATAAGTCAGACATTCAATTGGTCAAACAGAGCTTGGATGAGAAGTTTACCATCAAAGATCTAGGAGAGCTGAAGTATTTCCTAGGGTTGGAGGTGACTAGGGATGAATCAGGTATTATTCTCAACCAAAGGAAATATGTTGTTGATATTTTGAAAGATCTCAGCATGGAGAACTGTGGGACTGTTAAATTTCCTATGGTCAGAGGTCTGAAATTGTCACCAGAACAGGGAGAGCTCATGGAACAACCTGAGGTTTACAGAAGGTTAATTGGGAGGTTGCTCTACTTGAATCTAACCAGACCTGATATATCTTATAGTGTACAACACTTGAGTCAGTTTCTTGCACAACCTAGGGTTCCACACATGCAAGCAGCTCTTCATGTTGTCAAATACCTGAAGGGTTCTGTCAATGCAGGTCTATTTTACTCTTCTGATAGTGTGTTAACCATGGAGGCCTATAGTGATGCGGATTGGGGACAATGTGCTTTCACCTCTAGGTCTCTCAGTGGTTTTTGTATCTTCCTTGGAAGGTCCTTGGTGTCATGGAAGACCAAGAAGCAGAAAACTGTGAGTAAGAGTTCTGCTGAAGCTGAGTATAGGAGCATGTCCTATACAACTTCAGAACTTGTGTGGATATCAAATCTGCTCAAAGAATTGGGGTTACCTGTTCCTACTCCTATTCCATTATATTGTGACAACAAGGCGGTTTGAACACATAGCCTGACCACATGTTTCATGAGAGAACCAAACATCCGGATATAGACTGTCACTATGTGCGAGATAAACTTCAAGAAGGGTTGTTGGTGCCACAACATATGCTCAATTTGAACAACTAGCAGATTTGATGACTAAGGCCTTGGGTGCCCAACAACACTTGCATCTCTCTCACAAGCTTGGCCTACATTCCATAGGTGATAGTCAAGCTTGAAGGGGGGGTGTTGAACATAGCGTATTAGTTGCTAGTATACTTGTACATACTCTAGTATACTTGTAGATATACTAACATTAATTATACAGTATAAATACTTGTAATATGCTAATCATTCATTAATACATTCATTCTTTCTATTTACTCCTTTCTCTCACTATAACAAACTCACTGAACTACTTCTCTCTCTATAACCGTCATCTTCATCAGTTCTATAGCAAGCTCAAGGTCTACAACAATGGTGACATGATGCATGTGGTTTCACAAGTTATTACACCTCCGTTCCATTGAATTGTATACATTTTTTGAGATATTATAACTGTTGTAATTTGAAAATTTTCAGAGATTTGTATTGGAAATTTCCAGAGATTTGTGCCCTTTTAAGGGAAGATAAATTGTGTTTTAATGCTTTAAATAGCAATATGGAACTATCTTAAAGTCGTCTCACGTGAGAATTTGTAAACTTCGAAGGCATGAGGATCGTATCGAATAAAGTGATTTCGTCATTCGGTTTCAATTTTCGATCGAGTTAATTTGGACGGGCACCGTACTGGATAGCCATAGTTTCCATATTCGGTTGGATTTTAATTCATGCTTGTTTCGATTACTAGTCGTTCATGCTAATCAACAAAAGAAGGGTCGTGATCAAATTACCGTGGATGTCACATCGAAATTTCAATTGCAAAAAAGCTGCACAATCATGTCCATTTTACGCAAACATAATCAATCTTGTATCAAATGAGTACTTTGATCTGCGATAGTAGCTGATACTTGATAGCTTAATGTCTATCGAAAGTTTCGTATTTCATTATGTGCTTCGATGTTCATTTATAGGATTCACTACCGATATTAGAGTTGAGCTCATCCGGAGGAGACAGTGGTTTCAGGTGGTAAAATGTCGAGACAAACTGGAAGCAGTCAGTCTGCTGCTTCAGCAATGAGCCAAAACAGGTTTGTCGATTGTACCTTATTTTCGTTCTCTTTATTGCCAGTTTTGCTAGGCCAATTTTCTGAAATTGATCTGCTTTATTTTCTTTGAACTGTGTGGTGGTATTATAATTTGAACAGATTTGTTAATTGATCATTTCGCTTTTAGTCCTCGTAATAAATCTCAACCTATATGGAGTATCCAAAACGGAAAGCCCAATGTTTTTTTTTTTCCTGTGTGAGGGAGGATGGAATTAGAAAACCGGTGCGAGCTAGCAATATTTGTGGTATTACACAGACTTTTGTTGTCGTCTATAGATTGTCCATATGTTTCTTAATTGTTCCCCACATAACATCAATTTCCAAGTTATCTCAACCTTGAGTATCCATCACTGCCCTCGATTACATGTCACGGACACCCGACATTTTACCCAAACTTAGATATAGCAGTTAATACCGTAGAGCTTTGTACTTGGTCATTGAAGGTAGTGGAGTACATGATGGAGGCTTGCCCTAGTGGCGATTTGAGCTCCATTAGTGAACAATTATTTTAGCTAATATGTTAAAATCAGCCCCAACATCAACGACTTGAATTGGTCATTGAAGGCTATTATCAAAAGTGCCCTGCGAATCATCCATTCGAATGCCAAGTCAATATTTTTTAGTTGGACAGTTCACCGTTCTGACTTTTTTAGGTACTCTTGTTACTCTATGTTCCAGGGGATTCAAGTGGGGAAACAAATATTGGTAAATAAGGGATTGTAGAACCAGTCGCTACGTTTGATGTTTTCTTTGATCGTAACTGCAATTATAAAATACAGACTCATTTTTACTATGTTTACTATGTTTACTTTTGTTAAGATATGCGGAATAAGAACAAATAATTGGACCACAACTATCAACTCGAGGTTTTGGTTGAATTGATCTTCTAATAACTTTATTTACCTTACACTTACAAGTGATTGACATTACTATGGAGAAACGTTCAGCACCGTGCAACATCAACGTGCTTGTCATGTTCTCACTCTTTCTTGATGGAGAAGAAGTGTAAAATACGGCAAGATTATGTCAATAGAATAATGATATTCAGTTGCATTAATTTAATACAAGACTTACTATCTCAAACTAAGTCCAATTATATATGTCCTTCACTTAGATTATGTGGTTGGGTTCGAATGGTTGTTTCATGTTTGATATTTAAAGTTAACAGTTGAGCTGCTCTACCTTTATATGATAAGGTAGAGCAAATATTAACTATTTCTCCAACTCATATAATCTTATCTCTTAAACGTACCTATCACAAAAGGAAAGATTCCAAGATGGTAGAAGCTGCATTGATCAGTACAGCTACAGCTGCGGCCAAGGCCATGGCACAGCTGGTGGCTTCTCGAGCATTAGACGAGTCCAAACTTGGTTGGGGCTTCACGGGTGAACTTGAGAAGTTGAAGCAAAAATTTAAGTACATCCAAGCATTTCTGGAGGATGCAAGCAATTCAAAGTATGCAACTAAGAGCCAACTGGTGGATCTATGGATGCAAAAAGTCAAAAATGCAGCATATATGGCTGACAACGTCATCGATGAGTACGCTATCGAAATCTTTCGTAGAAAAATGGAACTGAAAAAACCCATGGATGGCTTTCGCAACTTTTTCACTCCCTATAATCCTATACTATTTAATATAAGCATGGCTCACAAGGTTAAGGAGATTCTTTCCTTGTTCGATGAAATCGACAAGGTCGCCAATGACATTGGTCTAAAACCGGTTGATATAGCAGCTGCATCAGTTACCCATACTTCCAGATATGATCATGATTTGAATCAAACTCGACAATATCCATTTACTAGTGCTAAATACGTAGGCAGGGAGCAGGAACAGTCTGACTTACTTAAATTCATGTGTAATCAGCTCAACAAAGACCGTCTTTTGTCTACTGTGGCCATTGTCGGTATGGGAGGTATTTTCTATATCTCTTGTTTATCTATGTCTCTTGTCTATCAATTTTGGAGTTTTTACATTTGCTGTTTACTCTGTGTTTTGCCCATTATAGACCTAGTATGCAGTTTATATTAGCAATATTCATCAACCAAAATAACACCCAAATTGTAGCCTAAAAAGTAATTTATTTTTATTATCATGGCATAAACCGTTATCTCAACCAAAAATATGATAAATTATCGTCTCGAGATTTACTTTTTCAAACCCATAATATTTTTCATGTACAAAAACAAACTCACCCATGGTTTTAATCTTGATAAATCTCAAAGAAATAATGACCATGCGACAAAACCATAAAATTATACACATCATTTGTTTATTTTTACAACCACTTGCCTATCTTTACAACACAACCTTGGCGGGATCTCAAAGCCTCACGCGCCGCCGATTCCGCCGTCGTCTCGGCCGCCTTCTCATGGCGGGAACACACCCCCACCCTCGTCGGCGCCTGCAACGACCCCCTCCTCAACCATGGTCATTATTCTATCAGTTTATTGGTCCGGTAAGGGCTGGGATTGGTTTAATTTAGGACTTTGGTTAGCCAATTCTGGTTATACTTTGATTTCGTGTGTTACAAGTGCAGTCTGGTCATTTTGAGTCTGCAGTCGGGTTCACTTTTCTTAGTTTCTTTTGGGCACATGTGACCTCAACTCTGATCAATTTAAATGTCAATGCTCACGGATGCAGTATAGTCAAGCCCATTTTAGGTTATCGCAAGTCTTGATTATTATGATTTATCTAATGAAATATGTTCAATGCATTTTTTTTTTTTTTTTTCTAAATGTGTGCAATTTTTAATATTAAGAAAAGCCAAGCCAAGCCTACGTGAACCCATAAACAGAAATAGCATACTATTTAGAATTACATCATTAGTTAAGATCGGAATATAATTGAGAATATAAACATTCACAAAATTGTTGTATAAGGTCTTAACCAAAGGTCATGGCCTCTTGGGTGTATGAAATGGATTTTTATTTTGAAAACCTATAATTTTATGATGAAAACAAGCATTCTAAAATTGAATAATTTTCAGGGTCCAATATGTCAGTCATCATTGTAAGAACGCCCACGCTAAAATTAGATGCTTTGTACTGAGTAATTTGTTTCGCTTTGTAGGACTAACCCTATTATTCTATAATTTCTATCCAAATAGGTATGGGCAAGACAACATTAGCAAGACATCTGTATGATTGTGAAAAAGTTGGTGATCATTTTGGTAAGAAGATATGGTTACCTGTGTCCGAAGATTTTGATGTTATCAGACTGTTGAATGAAATGATTGAGTCACTTACATCAAGTAAATCAGAGCTGTCAAATACGGATGCCATCCTAACAAAGTTGCAAGAAAAATTAAATGGAGAGAAATTATTGCTTGTATTGGATGATGTGTGGAATGATAATGAACATCTATGGGGTTCCTTAAAGGGCATGTTAAGCAAAACATCAATTGCTTCAGGAAGTGTGATTTTGACTACTACCCGCAATCTTGAAGTCGCACAGGCTGCGGGAACGATATTTACAAAAAACCTAGAAGGAATGTCAATTAATGACAGCTGGTCTCTACTTTGCCAAATAGTTTTCACCGACACTACTCGTCATTGCTCTCCACAGCTGGAGGAAATCGGTAGAAGGATCATTGCTCGAAGTGTAATGGTGTTCCTTTGGCAATTAAAGTGATTGGAGGATTACTTAAGTTGAAGCCAGATTATGAATGGCCAAAAATAGAGTCAAGCGAGATATGGGACTTGCCACACGGTCAAAACGAAATACTTCCATCGCTGTTGTTGAGTTTTAACCATTTACCTTCTCCATCATTAAAGCAATGTTTTGCCTTTTGTGGATTGCTTAAAGGTTATTACATGCACAAGAGCGAGTTAATTGGTTTTTGGTTATCTCAGGGTTACCTTCATGACAGCGGAAATAGAAATATGACCAACATGGAAATTGGCGAGGAATATCTGAATATTTTACTTAGTAATTCACTGCTAGAAGCATTTGTGCCAGAAGGGCTTGAAAGTGTATGGTACAGTATGCACGATTTGATCATTGATCTTGCAGTTTTTGTTTGTGGGAAAGAGTTGATCTTGGACGCAAAAGAACTGCGTGAAAGTGGTGGTAGATGTAGACATCTACTATATCGCTGTGTAGAAAACACAATCAAAACAGATTTTCCTCCTGCATGTGCTCTTACAGGCTTGAACAATACTCTTTATGGGTCCTAGTGTGCCCTTGCAATTGTTGATACACACAAGAGAATTGCGCACATTGTGCCTTGACTGTACTAGCATATCAGAGGTACCTCAAGTTATTAGTGAGTTGAAACATTTGAGATATCTGGATTTGTCATACAATCCAATCAAGACACTACCTAATCTATTGGTAAGCTCTACCAACTTCAGACGCTGATACTCCAAGGCTGCAAAAACATGAAGAAGCTACCTAAAGTAGTGAATCGGTTGGTGAACTTGAGACACATCTCCACAACAGATCCCATGTCTGCATGTAAAGGACTGCAGAATTTAACTAACCTACAAAGCTTACCTTGTCTTTCATTGAATAACGATGAAGATGGGTGGAACATTGATGAGCTTGGGCGATTCACGTGATCTTAGAGACGAAATTCATATTCAGGGTCTTGAGTGTGTGAAAGACAAGGAGCAAGCAGAGAGTGCTGACATTGCTGGGAAGACTAATGTCTTAAATTTAACTCTGTGTTGGGTGAAAGGAAGAGAAGAATACCTTGCTGGTGATCCAGTAACAAGGTTTCAAGCTTCAATCAATAATAGTGATAGTTTTAGTGATGGGGATATTCTTGAAGGTCTTGAACCTCACCCTAACATAGCATTACTAGAAGTACACAACTTCATGGGTTTGCAATTTCCGGCATGGATCAAGGAAATGGTAGTTAGAACAAGTGGGCTGAGCAATACTCAGGGTCAGGGGCAACTTAACAATCTAACGAAGATTAAACTATTGGGCTGCAATCGATGTCAAACACTTCCGAAGTTAGAGGCGATTCTAGTCACTCAAGTGTTTAATTATAAGTGGACTCTGTGTAGATTCCATTGGCATGGAGTTTCTGGCGGTGATATCTTTGGAAGTGGTATCTTTCAAGTGCCTTAAAGAGCTTGAGATTTCTGGATTTAGCAGGCTCATCACATGGATGCAACCACCCAAAGCTGCATTTCCTAATCTCGAAACTCTGCGCATTAAAGATTGCCGTCGGCTGAAATCAGTGCCGTCATTGGAAACTGGATCCCTAGTCACCCTAGAACTTGAAAACCTTAATAGCATGGAGTCTTTGGATATCATCAAATGTAGTTCGGGTCTCACTTGTTTCATCATGGACACGCTACCCAAAATCGTGAGCCTACCTGAGGAGCTAGCAAATTGTACTAAGCTCCAAACATTACATGTCCGTGGTTGTCACAAGTTGTCGCGTATGCCAGATGGGTTAGAATCCCTTGTCTGTCTCAAATCAATCAGTGTTAGTTTTTGTAGAGTCATTGACTTTGTTATGGATGATCTTCTCCCTCTCCGATCTTCACTCCGTTCCTTTAAAATTTATGGATGCCCAAGGTTTAGAAAGATCCCAAATGGTCTCGGAGAATGCTCATTGCTGGAGTACCTCTGGTTACACATGTGTCCAATGATTGAGGGTTCACCAACAGAAATCAGCAAGTTGCGACAACTTAAGGATTTGAGCATTAAATATAGTTCAGCAGAGCATCTAAGATCTGTGTTGGAGTCTGCCAAAGGTCACCGACATCTGGAGCGTGTTCTGATTGAAGGGTTTGTAAACGATGTTGAAATGGGAAGCTACTTCTCTGATATCACCCCTTTCCTCTGTCTCCCATCTTTAACACAGCTAGTATTGCGTGGACAACCAAATATAAAGACTCTTCCGGAACAACTTGGCCACCTCACTCAAATTACACGTCTCATTATACGGCAATTTGACAACCTAGAAAGAATTCCAGAATGGATTTTCAATAACTCGTCTCTCAGCAATTTGTATTTGTCACGTTGCAAGAATTTGAAATACCTACCCTCCAAAGAGGTTTTGAAAATTCTACATTATTTGGAAATTTATGATTGCCCGCTGTTGGCGAGTAGATGCACCAAGGATGTGGGCCCAGAATGGCAAAATATCTCACTCATCCAAGAAATAGAAATTGATAATGTTGTAATTCAAGCTCCTTTTGAGGAATACTAATTCAGCCTCCCAAGTGTAAGTTTCTGAACCTCTTCAATTTTATTTCTTTTTCTTCATTCCAAATATTACCCCCTCCATCTCAAATTCATTGAGTGTCCCCTTTTACATAAACCATATAGATTTAGGACTTAAGAGAAAAAATCATATATATTCCTTAATTTTCACAATTTATATTTATAATTTCAATTTTACCCTTATTTGAAAAATTGGTGAGTAGTTAGTTAGCTTCATACATAAACACAATTAGAATGGGGCCGGGTAAATGTAGTAATTTTGACAAGGGGGACTTAATTTGAGAATTTTGGAAAAACAAGAGCGGACACCTACTTTTGGGATGGAGGGATTAGTACGTACGTATTAACAAATGATTTTTAATATTTTTCATTTCGGTTATCATTCCTCAAGTCCATCCATAATGAGAATGGGGACACTTTATTCGGATGGAGGGAGTTTAAATTTACAAGTAGATAAAGTATAGCTGACAAGAAGATTTGTTGTCCTGTAATGTAATTCTCGAAATGGCATAATCAACAGGTTATCTTAACCTAAAAATCAACGACTACTACGGTTATTGTAATTGTACAGAGTGAATAAAGACTATTATTAGGGACTAAAATAGAGTGTCAATTTATCACCAATGGAATAAAATTTAATTACTTATTATATTCCGAATTAGTATTGTTGAATCGATGATCAATGAGCCAATTCACATAAGTGAGAGGTGTCTACAAGAAATCGAGTCTATTCTAATCCAGGTCAAATTGGTTTGAGTTCTAGTTTCTTGTGATTCATTCGGGTGTGAGTGTTTCTGGGAACACTGTGATTGGTTCAAATTCTATTTGATTTGGGTTAAACAAGTATTCAGGTCTTCAAGTCTGTTTTTAGCGCTAGGGTAATTTTCTTAGGTTTATTTCTTACCTTAAGAAACTTACATTTTCTGCGAGACTGTCATCAAAAATATTCTCACATAATATGGTCTCAAGATAAATTTATTGTGAGATCTCTAACATGAGAAGGTGGGTTACCTTGGTGGTTTCCTTTGATGATTAACAAGACTCACATTGTGAGAAGGTCTCACGGGAGACTTACTCACTTACTGGTCATCAAATATGTAAAGATGAAAAAATATGTGTATTCATCGGTTTTTCTTAGACTGTGTATATTCATTATACTGCTTTTTGACTATTACGTCATTCACTCATTAACATTTAATACCGTTTTCACGGACTTCTTAGTGATAGTGGAAAATAATGAACTCGAGCTAATAACAGGTGGTTGAGATGAAATGACCTTGGATGTCATGTTGAATTTCTTAACTTGAAGAGCTGCAAGCATTTGTTTTCATTTCCTCTTAACATAATCTGGTGAAAGATTTGTCTGGGATCCATGCTGATGTATGATATTACAGCTTCGTGATTTTCGACAACTTTTGTATTTAAGCTGTGTTTTGTTTGTCTTTTAGGAATGACTGCCTTTATTATTTCCCAACTATGGTGGTGTTGAGCTTATCCAGAGGGAAATGTTGTGACGAACTGAATACAGGTTTGTCGTTTGTCGTTTGTCTCTTACTTCCGATCTCATTATTGCCTGTTAAATGTTTTTCACTTGTTCCCTTGACCCTGCCACCTCAAAGGGGAGTAACCGGAGCTGTACTCCGATTCCTGATAATTTTGAGCCTGCTTTAATTTGTTGGGCGAACTTTCCTTTATGTTTTTGCTAGTGATCCTTGGATCTCATCATATATATTCAAAAACCGAAAAATCATCATCCGATACATTTGTCCCGCTATTCCTGAGTAAAACTAATAGAGGTTGGATGAAAGGGTCGGAAAGAGGAAGGTACATAAAAATTAGTCTTAAATAGAAAATTTGATGAATCAAAGGAAAGCCCGGTGATTTTACTTTTTTTCATGGCCATGTGTGAAGATCAATTAGACATCTACTGTTATTTTATATGGTTCTTATGTTTTTGAATGTCTTCCTCGTTTTCTTCACTTTAACACTCTCAAATAAGCAGACGGAGGATAGAACATAACATTGATTACAATTTGTAATTTTTATTAGATGGTCTATTATAACACAATATAATGGATGACAAGTACAACAACACACATCTTTGCCTGCATCAGTACTACATACGGTAGTCTATCCATTGCGATCGTTAGGCATTACTGGATTTGACAACCATTATACAACTGTTTGTGTGAAGGGGGTATATAACAGGCCTAATTGCTTCTAGTAGCAAATGAGAGTCCCCAGCTGTCCGACCCATCTCTTCGTGTTTCAATATTTGTGTGATTCCGTCAGCAATTGTTCAACAGAGTGTAGTTGGGCACTAGGCATATAATGATTTTTCATCTTTTGGCTATTCTAGGTAAGCTCGGTGATAACTGAACTTATCATATGTTGGATTATTTGTAACTAAAATGTGACTATTACGACTATTGAACCGTTTGGCCGTTTTCCCGGGTGGAAAAAACCTTAGAAGGAAGGCCTTTTGAAGTTTAGCCCATGTATCGAAACTATCCGATGGTTGAGCCCTTAGCCACTCTTTGGCTCGGCCTTGCAAGGAATACGGAAAAAGTCTAAGCTTAATAGCATCGTCAGAGGCACCGTTTATCTTCACATTGTCGCAAGCCTCTAGGAAAGTGCTAATATGCTCAGTGGGACTCTCCGTTGGCAAGCCCATGAATGAGTGTTGTTGCACGAATTGAATAAGAGTAGTCTTCAATTCGAAATTATTTGCGTTCACAGGAGGCCTCGAGATAGAAGAATTACCCGGTGCTCCCGGAGCACTTTGATCACGGATAGACGCTTCCATTGGTGGTGGCGAAGGAGGGTCTTCTTCTAAGTTGAACTCAAGAAAAGGATTCTCGTCACCCGAAATAGAAGTATAAGACGATGAAGACGATGAAGACGGGGGAGAAGGATCACGTGGAGGAGAAATACTAGGCCGATTCCTTCTTTCCGCGTTTAGGTGTCGCACGGTAGCTTCAATCTCGTGATTAATCGGGTGAAGAGGTGGTAACCCGAGAACCCGTCTACTCATGCAAAACAACACTAAACAAAGATGTTAGTAACAAAAGATGGCACACCGTAGTGTGCAAAAGAGAGTGATCTAGTCTAAACAAAAACAAACTACACTTATAACACCTTGCTCCCCGGCAACGGCGCCAAAAACTTGTTAGGTGTTTTAAATACCTCTCACGCAAGCGCACGTTGTCGATTGTAGCGTTAGAGAGGGTCGAACCACAAGGGAGTAGATGATTATGAGTGTACTTGTTCACGCATTTATCTAGATCGATAGCAAGGATTATGATCAAGACTACTAAGACGAATCTACTAAAATAAACTAAAAAGACTAACTAACAATAGCTACTAATAACTAAAAGAAGAAAAAGCGAGGAGTTATACGATGATTAAAGGGACTAGGGGTCGATTTCTCCGCCTTTATACCTTAGTCATGCATTAGGTAAATTAATGTTAAAACGAGAATCGAGGAATTTATGTGGACTCGTCAATTACTACTCGGAAATCTCCCGCCCGGGTTCATTTCAAAGACTCTCTAGCTTAGACTCCACTCTTCTCCCGAGGTAATTTCACCCAAATTAGAGGCATTAAGTGCGACGATGACTTCAAAGCCGTCCCCCTTCCATTCCCATGGTCAAGGTCAAAATGAGGGGTCCTAGAGATGAATTACCCTTCCGAGTTCAACGTTTTCTAGGTACAAAAGGGTGAACAACGAAGTTAAAACCTAGCCAACTTCCGTTTAGCGGTCAAGGGTTAAAACCCAACAATTTATCCACTCAAAGTAATTATTTCCCCCTTATTAAGAACACAAATTCCACAATCCTCAATTTTTAAAGATATAATAGCATGACTTAGGTGATTAGGGGATAATCAACCCCTAGTTAGAAGACTACTCACTAATCATGCTTAAAACAATAAAATAAAGGCAAATACTCATCAACCTAACAATACCCATGCTTAAAGATTCAAACTTGGAAGAACAAAAGCAAAGGAAAGAGAAATAACAACCCAAAATCATAAAATCAAACCCAAAAACAAGATGATTATATATATAAAAGAAGATCCAACAAGTAAATATTCAATTCTAACAACTACAAACATCAAAACTATAAGATAATAAGAAGAAGAGAAGAGAGATTATACCCTAATTAGAGAGGAGAAATGATTAATAATAAGAATTTAAGGAAAACCAAGATCTAATCACCCAAATTTCACTTGAATCACAATAATAATCTTCAAGAAACTCAAAACCCTAGATAATACTCTCTATTTCCACTCTAAGATGTTATGTATTACAATAATGACGGCCAAAATGTATTTATAGCATCCCAAAATAAGTAGGTTTAAGTCGCGAAAAGCAGGGTAAGTGAACGGGCGAGTCGAAGGAAAACGGGCGGGTCAGGTCGCCCGGTGGGCGGAATGTCGCCCGGTGGGCGGGATGTCGCCCCTTCTGGCCTCGTCTCGCCCATTTGACCTCCAACCTTGCTATTCTTGCTTCTTTCTCGATTCCTCCTTGCTTCTTTTGCTTTAACTCCTCGTGTGTGCTCCCGAGTACCTGCATAAAACCAATACAGAGCAGTAACTCGTCCAAAAGTGAAAATTTAAAGCTAAAAGACGGGAAACGAGGGAAAATGACAAAAACGGCCTAAACTTATGACTTATGCGCAAGAAAATAAGACGAATACGAGCTAAACAACGCATTAAACGGAGGCTATTCTTATGCTAACACCGTTGTTGAGTGAATTATTTTTAAATTTGTTCAATAATGGTTGTATCTTTGGGTAGTTACTATTTATTCCATATTAGATTAGATTGTTTGCTTGTTTGTTGTTGGTTAAAATTAAGTATTAAAAACCTGCTGTCTAAAAGTCGGTGCTTGGTTGTAGGTGCAGTGTTTCAGATGATAAGTATTGCAGTCTGCGAATACAGGAGCAACGATCTAACTATTGATTTTACTGGGTTTTTGGGCTCTTCACTTGAACTCAAGGAAAAGTCACAAATAATGGGAGAAAACTCAGAGAAGCTACGTTAATGTTTCAATTATCACAAATTATCTTGTGTGTCAGGTGTGTAATGTTTGTACATTTCATTTATCGCTACTCAGTATTCAGTAAACATTTAAACCAGAGGTGAACAACGCTTTGTTTTTCATACCGTGTTCTTGGGTGTTGTGACGCAAAACTCTGCTCTCCTCGCCCATTCCGTCTGTTGTTTGATTGATCGAAATTCCATTGGAAGATTTTTTTTTTTTAGTGTGATTCATTTCTTCCAAGTTTGGTAATCACCTGGACCAATAGTTACAGGTGCAACACTTCCCAGTAAACTTGGTTCCCCTTACCCATCAACTCGTCGATTCTAGCTATATAAAACAACTTTGATGATGATCCTTGTTTCGTAAGGAATATTTTCCATTATAGCAAATGAAAATTAAATCAAAACATGAGCTGAGTTCAAGCGAAATGTAAAGTAGACCTATATGGCTATATTAACACATCGTACTCGGGAGTAAATAATATATTTCGAGAATTGAATCAAAAGATGAGCCGAGTTCAAGCGAAGCTCGAGTCGAGTACAAGGCAAATGAGAGCTATCAAGCTTGAAAATCCTTTGATCGACTAGCTTGAGCTATCTACTGACAGAGTTCGAGCTTCGAGTTTTTAGACAGAGAAACGTTTTGAGTCGTGGCTGGGCACCGGTTAGATTTTGTGGCCAACTTCAAGTCCGTCCTAACTCAGGCTCAAATTGTATGGGTGCACTTTCTCTCTTGTCAATTTTACGGGATCTATAGTACTCTGTCGATTTATTTATTTATTTTTGGCTAAAGTGACACTGACAAATATGTCTCAATCAATTATTTGTGAAATGATGCCTGAAATTCAATGAAAATAATTGTTATTTATACAGTTCTCGATCAGTTAACACTGTTCCGTAAAAAGATAAAATTTTCTAACATTAATTAGGACAAAACTAGGGGTGTAACCGAGCTGATTTCAAGCTCGGAACCTCAAAATTCTGATTTTAATTGTGAAAAGTACTTTTTTTTTTTGATGACGAGGGGGTTGAGTCCCCCCCGGGCACATGCATTCCCGCACCACCATATGTACCATGTAAGCCACCCTGATAGGGGCTGCGGTGGCCAAGTGGGGAAATTGGTTCCAGGTGAGATTTGAGCCTGGGACCTCACACAATTTGTTGCACCTTCCAGGTTAACCCAAATTCCACCTGTGCAACCACTACTTGGTTGTGAAAAGTATTTTTTTTTAGGTAGGGGATAGTAGGGGCTCGTAAAAATCTTCTCGAGCTCGGAATCAACTCTGAATTTACCGAGCTCAAAGATTCAAAGCTCGGAATCGGCTCAGACCATATAATAACTCGAAACAAAAGTGTAAAAGAAAAAATAAAAAAATAAAAAAAAAGAAGAAAAGTGTCTTATACACCATTATCGAGTGAGATGATATATTTCAATTAAGTTCAATTCAACTCTTATAAGTTCAACTCTTATAAGCCGTGAGTTTAACTAAGTTCAGTTCAGTTTTCATATATTGAGCTCTTGTAAACCGGAGAAAAGACATATATTTGAGGGTTTGATAGAACAAAGAGCCCAACTTAGTTGTCCCACGTTAAAAAATTACTGTAGTAAAAACCTCAAAAATGATGTTAACAATGGCGATAAACTTCACGGCTTCACCTCTTCTGTGATCTTCGTCGGTAATAATTTTGACGATTTTAGTGAGGTCAGTATAAATTTTCACACAATTCGTTCGTAATTAATACCCCTGATCAATTTGCCAACTAATAATTGTTGTACTTATTTTCTAAGAGGAAATTGTGGAGTTTTTTTTTTAGGTTAATTTTCCGATTATTGAAGCTACGGAAACATTCATGTTTACGGCATTTGCATGTCAATTATATATAGGCGAAGTTATTATTTCTTCCGTTCTAGTGAATTGTATACATTTTTCAAAATACGTGAGAGTAATTTTAGCAGATGTAATTTTAAGATTTCCAGAGATTGTATTGAAAATTTCCAGAGATTTGTGTCTTTAAAGTTGTCACACGTGAGAATTTGTAAACTTCGAAGGCATGAGGATTGTATTGAATAAAGTGATTTTGTCATTCGATTCTAATTTTGATCGAGTTAAATTGGACGCCTACCATGCTGGTTTGCCTTAGATTCCATTTCGATTGGAGTTGATTCGATTCATGCTTGTTTCGATTACTAGTCGTTCGTGCTAAATAACAAAAGCAAGGGCCGAGGACAAATTACCGTGGATGTCTTGTTGAAATTTCAGTTGCGAAAAAGCTGCTGAAATCATGTTCATTTTATGCAAACATAATCAATCTAGTTGGTACCTTAATGTCTTTCAATAAGTTTTGTATTTCATTATGTTCTTTGAAATTGATTTAGGAATTACTGGCGATATTAGATTTAAGCTGTGGTGTTGAGCTCATCCAGAGGAAACGATGTTTTCAGACTGTAAAATGTCGAGACAAACTAAATGCAGTCAGTCCGCTCACCGTTGCTTCATCAATGAGCTGATACAGGTTTGTTGATTGTATCTTATTTCTGTTGGAGTATAAATTAGTTTGTGGAGATTAAATATCCCACATTGAAAGATTAGAGGAGATCTTATTAGTTATAGTGGGGGAATAATTTCCTTTAGGACAATATGATTAACGCTTTCCTGCGATTTCTACGATATACACAAATTGTTCTAACAATTTCCGTTCTCTTTATTACCTGTTTTGTTGGGCCAATTTTTTGAAATTTCTGTGCTTCATTGTCGTAGAATTGTGTGGTGGTTTTATAATTTGTATAGACTAGTTAATTGAACGTTTTAATTTTAATCCCCATAATATATCCAAAAAGCAAAAACTCATCATCTGATACTTCTGTTAACACATTTGATACTGTGATCCTGAATATAACTACTAAGGTTGGATGAAAACATGTGCGATTATCAATCTGAATGCCGACCTTGTTTGTATTATTGACTAAAGTTTGGAGTTAGTGGAGTACATGAATAGAGGCTTGTGTAGTGGTGATTTTTGATTCGCAAGTGAATTATTCTCCTACTCGGCTACACCCGTTGAAGAGTAATCAACTACGGAGTAAATTATTCAAAGCTCATATGTCAATATCAGCCACAACTGTCACGGAAATGGTCGCTGAAGATTATGATTAAAAAAATGTCTTAAACATGCCTATCATTGTCCAAATTACAGTAGTGGCCAATACGTAAGCCTTTTAATATTACGTTCGTAAGTCTATTTAAGTACTAAGTCAATGTTAAATTATAATCAGCTTATTCAGTTTGGTCAGTTCACTGTTCTGACTTTCTAGGTACCCCGGCCCTTTTGTGTTTTCGTGTAATTTTCATGTGCGACGAGTGTACATGTACGGTGCATACCCTGTAGCTAGAAACTGACCAAATTAATATTTATTATGACTATTTTCAAATCTCCAAACATAGTCACATTATACTCTTACCTTCGTTTAAGCTTATTTTCTTCCCTTGTAATGTTTTGTTAAAATTACTTTACATATTATTAAATTTATTTACTACTCATGTCGAAATTTCAATTGCGAAAGAGCTACAGAAATCATATTCAATTTACTCTTAACATAATGAATCTAGTATCAAATGAGTAGCTTGATCCATACTAATAATAGTCGATAGCTTAATGTCTTTCGAGAAGTTTCGTATCTCATTATCTGCTTTGATATTCATTTAGGAATCACTGCTTATATTATTTCCAAGGCGTGGTGTTGAGCTTATCTTGAGGAGTCGATGTTTCAGACAGTAAATATGTCGAGACAAACTGAACGTAGTCAGTCTGCTGCCGCTTCAAAGAATGAGCCAACACTGGTTTGTCGATTGTACCTTATTTCCGCTCTCTTTATTGCCCGTTTTTCTGCTCCAATTTTCTGAAGTTGCTCTGCTTTATTTTCTTAGATATTTGTGGTGATTTTATAATTTGTATAGACTTGGTAATTGATACCCTTGTTGTTAATCCTTATCAGAAAGGAAAGCGGAATGTTTTTTCCAATGGCGGAGTGAGAATGGAATTAGAAAACCGGTCTTGAGTTAGCATTATTTGCGATATTTCGTAGACATCTCTTTGTATCATCCTTTTGCTGTCGCCTTTAGATTTTCCATATATTTCTAAATTAGTTCCTCACAAATCTATTTCGTCACTTTTGAAACGTCTTTCAAATCAGTGGATAAAGGATTTATCTCAATCTTGAGTATCCATCACCTTCCTCGATTAGATGGTTTAATATGAACACTGTATATGTTAAACAATTTGACTGAATAGCTTGCTTATCATTATCAATTCATAGGTTTATATAATTACATAGGTAAATGTATTTGGCTTATAATAAATGACCCGTAATTAAACTAATTACTCGATACAACGTATTCAATATTCACGATACAATGTATCCATATACTCAATGTATCCATATGCCTTATTACCCCCCCTCAAGCTGGAGCGTGGAGATCAAGAACGCCCAGTTTGCGAAGGATGTATTGAAACTGCTGCGTCCCTAAAGCCTTAGTGAAGATATCGGCAAGTTGCTCATGCGTGGGAACATGAGACGTAGAAATAAGACCCTCAACGATAGCATCTCGAACGAAATGACAATCAATTTCAATATGTTTAGTGCGTTCATGAAACACTGGATTCTGCGCAAGATACAACGCGGACTGACTATCACAGAAGAGTCGCATAGGCAAAGGCGATGGGACGTCCAGACTAGTGAGAAGGCCATGTAGCCACTTTAACTCACAAACGACAGCGGCCATAGAGCGGTACTCGGCTTCTGCGGATGAGCGTGAAACGGTGTGCTGTTTCTTAGTTTTCCATGACACTGGAGACCCACCGAGGAACACAAACCACCCAGTCACAGAACGACGCGTCAAAGGGCATCCTGCCCAGTCAGAGTCACACCAACCAGAGATTCGAAAATCAGTGTTAGAGCGAAGAAGAATACCTTGACCAGGTGTGCCTTTGAGATAGCGTACAACACGTAATGCAGCGTCCATATGAGCACGTCGGGGCTGGTGAAGAAACTGAGAAAGAATATGAACAGAGTATGACAAGTCGGGCCGAGTTACAGCCAGATAAACGAGGCGCCCAACCAGACGTCTATAAGCCTCGACGTTATCCAAGGGGTCACTGGTGTCCGTTGCGAGTCGATGATGTTGTTCAATAGGAGTGTCAGCTGGTTTCGCACCAAGCAAGCCTGTTTCAGAGATGATATCAAGCGCATATTTTCGCTGACTCAGATATATACCCGCAGCACTGCGTGCAACCTCGAGACCAAGGAAGTACTTAAGTGGACCCAAGTCTTTCATGTGAAAACATTGGCCCAAGTATGTCTTGAAAACAGTGATCGCGGAAGAGTTATTCCCTGCAATGACCAGGTCGTCGACATAAATGAGAACAAACAAACGAACCTCGCCATGCGAATAAGAAAAGAGGGAGTAGTCGGAATAAGACTGACAAAATCCATAATCACGCAATGCCTTAGCAAGCTTAGCAAACCAACATCGGGGGGCTTGACGTAAACCGTACAAGGATTTTTTTAGACGACAAACTTTGCCGTCCTTGCCGTGACTAAATCCGGGTGGAAGTCGCATGTAAACCTCCTCAGCTAAATCACCATGCAAAAACGCGTTGTGAACATCCATCTGGTGAAGCTCCCAATTTTTTATGGCGGCAACAGCTAGGAAAGTTCGTACAGTGACCATTTTAACCACAGGAGCAAACGTTTCCTCGTAATCCAAACCTTCCACCTGATGATTACCAAAAACAACGAGGCGTGCTTTATGACGTTCGATAGTACCGTCAGATTTATATTTAATTTTGTACACCCAACGACACCCAAGAGCCTTTTTACCAGGCGGAAGTTCGGTTAGCTCCCACGTGTCGTTACGTTCAAGAGCATCAATTTCAGCGCGCATAGCGTTACGCCACGTGTCGTCACGAATTGCCTCCTTAAAGGAAGGCGGCTCAGAATTATTGGTGATGGCTGCAACGTATTCAATATTCACGATACAATGTATCCATATACTCAATGTATCCATATGCCTTATTAGTATATAGCAGTTAATGCCCAAAATTACCTGTCAAGGACAACATACATCTTGCCTGCCTCAACACTCCTCGAGCATTCTAGTCACTGCCTTTCAGCATTAGACAACCATAATTTTTTTCATGAAAAATAATAAATATTGTAATTACTGATGGATGAATTTGATGAATATTTGCTATAAATATTGAAATTACTGATGGACGAATTTGATGACTATTAGCCGCAACTCTGAAAATTCCGCAAGCTTATGAATAGTGTCAAGAAGTACAAATGATGTGAATGGATATGAACGGAGGGAGTAATGGTTTAAAATTATATACTATTAGTTGAATGAAAAATTTAAAAGCACTGATTAGTACATCTATAGGTTTAATAGATGTTTTAAATTTATGTAGTATTGAAAATAGTTATATAAGAAACAAAATTAAAAACTTAGAGTTATATCCAAGAAAAGTTAAGAATGTCAAGCCTATACCGTAGACTTCTACAACAGTGAGGGTACAACGTGGAAATCTGAAAAACAGAGGTGAACAACGTAGAAATCAGAAAAACAGATGGGTACACCGTGGAAATTTCTAAAAAAATATAATATTATTGCGTTAGAAGTAATGGATATGAAATGAAGAGAAAGAAATTGGAGACGATTCTTACCCCACTTGTAGAGTTCGGTACTTAGTAGTAGGTGTTAAGCATTTGGAAGAGTAGCGGACTACATGATAGAGGATTGTCTATAGAAGAGTAGTTAACAAATTATGTAAGCTAATATGTCAAAATCAGCCTCAACATCATGGACTTGGTGTCATTGAAGGTTTTTATCAAAAGTGCCCAATTAAATAATTACATAAGCTAAGTCCAATTAAATGTGTCCTTCATTATGTTATGTGGTTGCATTTGAATTGGCATTTCATGTTTGATATGTAAAGTCAATGGTTGAGTTGCTCTATATGCTTCTCTATGTAAAGCGTGGGACAAATATTTATAATATCTCCAATTCATATACTCCTACTCGTACATACACTAACACAAAAGCCAAACATTTAGATGGCGGAAGGTGCATTGATCGGTAGCGGCGGCAATTTGCCAAGGCCGTGGCACAGCTGGTGTCTGCTCGAGCATTGGACGAGATCAAACTTGGTTGGGGTTTCAAAGGTGAACTTGAGGAGCTCAACCAAAAATTTGAATACATCCAAGCATTTTTGGTGGATGTAAGCAATAATTATTCAAAGTATGCACAAAAGAGCAGTCTGGTGAGTCTATGGGTGCAAAAAGTAAAGGATGCAGCCTATTTGGCCGACAATGTCATGGATGAGTATGCTGTAGAAATGACGAGGAGGAAAATGGAAATCAACAATAATTTGACTAAGCTCTGCAACTTTTTCACACCCTCTAATCATCTACTATTTCATCTTATGATGGCTCACAAGGTTAAGGAGATCCTTTCGTTGTTGGATAAGCTTGACAAGGAGGCTCTCAACATTGGTCTACGGAAGGTTGATTTTGCAGCGACATCATCTGCGGCACTCTCTCACCATGATGACCACCATTTGAGTCTGTCTCGACAACATGCAATTGTTAATGCTTCTGAGTACATAAACAGGGTGGACGACCAAGAGAAGTTGCTAAATTTCATTTGTTGTCCTCCCGACAAACCTGGTGCATCTTTCATCGCCGCCATTGTCGGAATGGGAGAATGCGTCTTGATTGTACACACTATACTTGCTGTTTTACTTGATCTTTTGCTTACATCATCATCATTTAATTAATACGGAGTAACACAATTCGTACTCACATTTTCTTCTTTCGCATAAACTAAAAGTGCTAATATAACGCAATCTAGTCTAGGTCATTAACAATATTTGATCTTGGTTTGTTAACGTAATGCTTCCCCTTTTCTAAAATGACAACCGTTTGCATTTACCAAGGTACACTTAGACTGCCGATTAAGCAAAAATTCTATTTTGAGGAAAATTATACAATTATTTTTGTCACAAAATTACTTTCATATGAATACACATTTCGTACCATTTGCTCTTACATTTTAAGAGATACTGAAGATAGTAGTGTTGTAACAGAAGCAAAGAGTAAAGAGAAAAACGAACAACAAAGAAAGAACGCACAGATTTACGTGGTTCACTAACGTCGTGTTAGCTACGTCCACAGGGCGGAAGGGAGAGAGTTTTATTAATTTGAGAGGAGTTTTCAGATTACAGATTTCAGACGGTATGATAAGCATATAAAACTAGGGTGAGGGTTAGAGAGTTTATATAATACTCTCTAAACCCTAATACAGATTTGACCTAATTTAGGCCCAGACAGAACCCTAGCCCAATATCAGATAACAGATACCGTTTGGGCCGGGGGCGTTGCCCCCGAGCCCCCACCGGGCGTTTCACCCCTGGACCCCGACTCGCTGACCGGGCAGCGGGACCCCCGAATAGTCACTCGAAGTGGCAACAGACAGATTCAAGGCATATATCTAACAAGTAGTGATCGTTTTGAAAGGTGACAACTGATTATGACTTACATGCTAGCACTACTTCATGTATTCAAGTCAATCTTCTTATAATACACCTTCCCTTTTATTTCTATGAAGTATAGCTAAATGATATAATATGCAATCTATTATTCCCTCTTATTCACTTATTCGTTTGCCTTTCTATTTTGGAAACGAGTGAAAATCAACATTTTTTTTTTTTTTTTTTTTTTGGAAGAATTTAGCTCGTATTTCATTTCAACCAAGGAGAAAATTTTACAAGAGATGCCCATTTAGGGCGCTCAATACATCTAATCGCTCTTCATCCCTCATACAATTAACAAGTCTCACACTAACACTTTAATTCTCCATACAATGCTAATAATCGAACTAGATGTATCCCTAAAGATACGTCTATTCCGCTCCATCCAGATATGATAGACAACGGCCACCAAACTACAACTGAACCAAATACTTCTCCACTGTTTGCGCCTAACAAGATGTTTTGCAAAGCGCATCTCGTAATGCAGGCTTCTCACTCGACGACTAAAACCCATCCAAGCCCACACTGTCTGGACTATGCTAGCTGATACGGGACACGCAAAAAACAAGTGCTGATGATCTTCATTTACCGATTTACACATAATACACCAATTTGGAATAGGGAGGCCCCTACGACAAAGATTGTCGACTGTAGGAAGCTTGGGCTGTTGAGCAAGGACAGCAATAAAAGCGTGCTTTGGCATGTTCACAGCAGACCATATGACCGAAAACCAGGGGACTTTCGGCCTCTTAACCCTGAAGAGATCATAAGCTTTGGCTAAAAAATTGTTGACATCCCACGAAAGTATCAGGTCCTTAGCCGAGGATGCAGCTCCACACAAACGGATCAGTTCATCCCAAACGCAAAGAATGGCTTTCCAACTCTCAGGATCAGAGATCTTTGGTTTCACACTCCATATATCGTTTCCATTGAGCTTATAGCATCGCAGCCATTCAATCTATACACTAGCCCGACTCTCGGCTATATCTTTCAATTGTTTACAAAGTAACGCTTTGTTCCACGACAAGCCTTCCTTCACATGAAAACCACCTTCTATCTTCGGGGAGCAAATGTCCCTCCAACTCTTAAAGACCAGCCTCCTACTGCCCTCATTGACTTGCCACAGAAAATCCTTACAGAGCTTATTAATACGCTTGAGTACCCCTTTTGGTAACACTAGGGCGCCACACCAAAAGTTCTCAAGGCCAAAGAGCATCGAGTTTATAAGTTGAGCTCGCCCTGTATATGACAAATTTTGATTGATCCAATTATTAACATGCTTCCGTACCTTGTCAATCAGCTGAGAATACATATCAATCTTCAAATTCGTGGACGCCAAAGGGATCCCCAAGTATCGAAAAGGAAATTCTCCCTCATTGAACCCCGAGCTATCCAAAATAGCTTGCTTTACTTCATTAGCCACCCCTCCAATGTATATGTCAGTTTTAGAAGGGTTAGCTTCCAAACCCGATATAGGAGCAAAGTGGGAAAAACAGACACAACAGACTTCACAGAGGGAACATCTGCGAATATTAAATGAGTAAGATTGAGTCGCGCACATTTAGGATAAAAAGAAAAAGCCCTTAGCTTAGGGATCTCCCTCAAATGCCTAGACAACACCTCCATAGCCATGACAAAAACATAGGGGGATAAAGGATCTCCTTCACGAATACCGCGTTTACCCTCAAAGTAACCAAAAGTCTTCCCATTAATCTTCAAAGTATAACTAGGGGTGTGAATACAAGTGAGAATCCAGTCCTGAAATTGTTTGGGGAAACCAACATAGCTAGGGAGCTAGGGAACATTTTATCCAATAACTTATCCAATACTTAAGCAAAATCACATAGCTCCCGAGCTACCACTATTTTCTTCCCGTCTAATTGATTTTGAAGTATTGAAAAATAATTTTATATTTAGCAAACAATCACTTTATACTCATTTTCAAAATAAAAAGGTAAACAAATTACTACGGAGTATATTAGAGGGAGTAACTTATTTTCTCGCTTTCTCTAAGTTTGAAAATAAAACAAATTTTCTTCATTCCAATCAATTACAGAGTATATAAATTTAGTTATTGTACACTATTTATAAGTGAGAACAATCTTTGATACAATTTTTGATATAAAATATAAAAGATAAATCATTTGAGATCTTGTTTAAATTGTCTTAATGAGTACATTGTGAATAGCAAATTCTTATAATTTTTGTTAATATGTAACTAAAGATAAGAATAAAACAAAACAAGCATCGATTTACATGTATAAAGCAAATTTAAAGCATTAATTGAAATGGAGGAAAATTAATAATATTCTTTGTTTTTGATTTTTTTTTAAGTTTTCAATTTTATGTGAATAGTAATACCAAATAATTTGATTAGGGTATTGCTTTTATATATAACTAACAGCACCCGTGTGCTAGCACGGGGCGTACAAAATTATATTTCAATACATTTGGTGTGATGATATTATTAGACATATGTATAATTTTATTTGGAGAATATTAATAATTAAATGATTGTAGTATAAATGTATAATGTTAAATGATAGAAGAAAATCAATAATGACAACTTTGTATAATATTATATATATATATACACACTACCCGAAAATTAAGCAAAAAAAACGCAAGAAACCCGTTTTATATAAAAAATCCAACCGTTGTTTCCAGGGCCGTTGTTTATAATAAAAAACAACGCAAAAAAAATATATCTGGCTTTTTTTTATATCAAAAATAACATTTTATATAAATTTGGCGGATTTTATTAAAAAAGCGGTTTTTAAAATAACCGCTTTTTTATAATTAAAAAGCGGTTTTTAAAAACCGCTTTTTTAATTATTAAAAAAAACGGTTATTTTAAAAAACCGTTATAAATAATATTTATAAAAAAAACGGTTTTTTTAAAAAACCGTTTTAAAAAATTCAACTTTTTTTAAAAAAAAAAAATTACGAAATTGCTATAATTACATATAAATTATCAAAATACAATTTATATAAATTATCAAAATACAATTAATGTAAATTATCAAAATACAATTATATAAATTATCAAAATACAATTAATATAAATTATCAAAATACAATTATATAAATTATCAAAATACAATTATACAATTTATATAATCAAAATACAATAATATAAATTATCAAAATACAATTATATAAATCGTTTACAAAAAGCTAATTAAGATACTTGCCTCTTTATATAGCTAAATACAATCTTCCCCGCATATCTCGTTCCTCGTCAATTTCTTGCGCCGTATATGATGTTCCAGGTGGATTTTTAGCGATATACTACAAAAAAAAAAAATATATATATATATAATTATTTTAGTGTGTAATAATAAAATAGATACTTGAAAGCTTAATCTAACCATCGTAGTTCAAGCCGTCGGAACCAACGCTATCGGCGGACGCACCGTTCTTTGAACACTTGAGTAAGGTAGAGTGCAGCAAGATCTTTTTGTAGGTGAAAACGGATTTGTATTCCGACTGGCGGTGACCAAGGAATGGGCCGTCAAAGTTGGTAGGAGGTTATCGTTTGTCAAAACTTCAAACGGCCATAACTTCGCGCCAGAGTGTCCGATTGGGGCAAATTTTTTTTTCAAACTGCTTAACTTTTCAAGATCTACGCAATGGGCATGCCCCAAAGGGGCATTGACGTCCGAATAATTTTTCAAAAAAATGTCTCTAAAAGGGTGTTTTGGCCCTTTTAAAGTTTTACGACGCAAACAAACCTCCAATACTAAATATCGTCCATCAACAACTCCGTATTACTCCTTCATATTACCACATATTAATTATTACTTCGTTTATCACGTATTATTACTCCGTATTACTAAGTATTATTACAACATCTACAACTACAACTATAATGCAACTACAAATACAATGCAACTACAACTACAACGAACATACGTAACACCAACGACAACGGGCACATCCTCAATCTACTACACCTTGCCCCACCGTGCCCCACCAGCCCCACCGTGCCCCACCAGTCCCCACCGTGTCCATGCACCGTGCCCCACCAGCCCCACCCTTGTCCCCACCGTGTCCATGCACCGTGCCCCACCCCTCACCCTAACAACAACAACAACAGCAGCAGCAGCAGCACTTTAAACTTCTTTAAAGTAATGAAGTTTAAAAAGAATGAAAAACGAACCTCTTTAAGAAATATAAATTAGGGCTTAGGCAAATTAAACTTCGAACAAAGTATACTTTAAACATATATTAAACGAATCAACAATATTGAAACTTAATATAATTGAAAGATAGATTTCGAATGAATTGAAAATATTATATGAACAAAGGGAGAAATTGAAAAATAATGAAGTTTAAAGAAATAACAAGCGCCAAATGTAAAGAAATTGAAAAATAATGAAAAAAATAATGAAGTTTAATGAAGTTTAAAGAAATAGCAGTATAAAGAAATTGAAAAAAATATACTCGTACAACGTTTAATCTTTCTAAAGCAGACTAAAAAATAATAAGCGCCAAATTTGAAAACTGTTTTAAATATAACGGTTATAAGCAATAACCGTTATAAATAATAATTATTAATAACGGTTTTTATTGAAAAAACCGTTATATATAATTGAAAACATTTTCTAAAAATTTCACCCAAAAATTTCAGATTTTAGGTTAAAAAAAACGGTTTCTATTGAAAAAACCGTTATATATAATTGAGTAAAAGAAACGGTTATTTCCAATAAACCGTTTTTTTTAATTTTTTCTCAAAAATAACGGTTTTTCACTACGAAACAGTTATTTAAAGTTTAACTCAAAAACAACACATTTTTAATAAAAACCGTTTTTTATAATACCCCCGTTGTATTTAATGATTTTTTTGTTGTTTTTAGTGATAAGTTTGATTTGGCGCCTATAATTTTTACAACGGAAATTTTAATTGCGTTGTTTATAATATTATAAACAACGAACATAGCAATTTGTGTTGTTTTTGCTCCGTTGTTTTTGCTCAGATTTGTAGTAGTGACAGTACATAATTAGACACAAAAACACTTTTAACACATGATATTTTAATTAATTAAATGTTTTGTTACAATAATAATATAGGCAACAAAAAAAATCAATATGTTCATCTTCAATGATGTTTTTCGATTTCTTACTTAAAATATAGCTTGAGTCAAAAGGTAAAATATAATGAAAATGAACTCAAAATAGCAGCAAGACCTCATGATAATATTGTCGTGAATCAAAAATTAATATGAGATTGCCTAATAATTTAGGAATTACTTTATGTACGGAGTATAAGGTTTGAGATTATTTTATTGTAAAAATCACAAATTTATATGAAAAAAACATAAAAGAAAATTAAAGAATGTTATTTTGAAACTATATTAATCTGCCTCTTGTCATGTCTTCAGTGGTTACTACTCGATCAAAAATATCTCATGCGCCATTTTCTTAAAAATGCGGAAAATTGTGTCTAATATAATGATCTTTCATTAATAGAAATGATTTTCTTCGTCTGATACTTGTTATATGCATATGCGATATTATGAATTGTAACAAACTTGTGTTTCAGAACTTACGACTGAATTTTTTTATGGTCTTCATTGAGAAATTAAAGTTTATTATTGCCTTACAAAAATATCCAAAATGTTCTTTCTTTTTTTCTCTTGGTTAAAAACAATTTGAATGTAGATAAAATCTTGTTAAAAAGAGCTTGAATGAGTTACTAGCCTTCCTACATTCTCAGGTGAGACATGATAGTCATATAGACGTGGAGTTGCATATACTATGTGACCTATTAACATCCTTAGTCCTTTGCCCTAATAACATCCTTAGTCCTTACTGTGCGTCAACACTATTACAGGTGTGGGCAAGACAACATTAACAAGACATCTATATAATCATGAGAGGGTCTGTGCTAAGTTTGGTAGCAATAAAATTTGGATATGCGTGTCCCTGAATTTCAATGTGGTCGAACTTTTGAATGAGATGATTGAATCGATAACCTCGATTAAATCAGAGTTGACAAATACAGACGCGCTTGTAAGAAAACTTCAAGAAGAATTGACTGGGAAGAAATTATTTCTTGTGCTTGATGATGTATGGGACGCTAACCATGATTCATGGGAAAACTTGAAAGAGTGGTTGCGCCAAATCGGGATGGTTAGTGGAAGTGTGATTTTAATCAATACTCGTAGTGACCAAGTTGTGAGGGCTGCAAGTGCGGAACTCAATTGTAAGCTGAGAGGATTATCGAAAGCCGAAAGTTGGTCACTATTGCAACGAATAGTTGTTAACAATAGAAACTCTTTGATTGATTTGAGAATGGAGGAAGTTGGGAAAAGAATTGTTAAAAAGTGTAAGGGTGTTCCTTTGGCTGTTAAAGTGATGGGAGGTCTGCTACGATCAAAGCAACATTTACATGAATGGGAGACTATTGAACAAAGTGAACTATGGGATCTGCCATATGGCCAGAACAAAATATTTCCGTCCTTGTTGTTGAGTGTTAATAAGATATCGTCTTCATCTGTAAAGCAATGTTTTGCTTATTGTGCCATTCTTCCTAAAGGCTTTCTCGTGTCCAAGATTGAGTTGATTGGTCTTTGGTTATCTCAGGGTTACATTCATAAAGAAATTGGCGAGGTGAATCTGGAGATTTTGCTTAGTTATTCATTGTTAGAACGTGTGTCAACACGACATGGATTTGTGGGTTACAAGATGCATGATTTGCTGTATGATCTTGCAGTCTTTGTTTGTGGGAGCGACTTGATCAAGGAAATGAAAGACCCAGGTGAAATAGGTAGTTGTCGGCATTTAATAATCAATTTTATGGGTGATACAACCACAACAGATTTACCTTCACAAATGACTCTTCCAAAGCTCCTAACACTTGGTCTAAAGGGTGGTATCATACCGTTAGATAAGATTCACACAACATATTTGCGCACATTGTTCCTCAACCAAAGTGGTATAGAAGAGGTACCTCCAGCTATTGCATTGTTGAAACATTTAAGATATCTCGACCTCTCATATAATCCAATCAGCTCCCTTCCGGAGTCAATGGGTAAACTATACCAACTGCAGACCTTAATACTTCAAGGCACAAAAATTGAGACTCTACCAAGAGTATTATACACGCTGGTGAACTTGAGACATATCCCAACAACAGGTATTATTTTTGAATTGGAAGAATTACAACCGTTAGCTGACCCATCAAGCTTGTCTTTTCATTCTGAAGACGAAGATATAGATGCAAACGTAGACGATGTTGCAAATGAAGATGACGATCAAGATAAAGATGAAAATGAAATTCCTATTTTGGAATACAAGTCTGCAAAAGGCAAGGACTTTGCAGGAAAAAGTCATCAGGATGTAAAAGATCATGAGCTAGTGGGAAAACATCTAGAGTTTGTAGTAGACATTGGATTAGTAGGAAAAAGTCTTGAAGTTGTTGAAGACGAGGAATATAGAGTTGCTTGGCTGACCAAGGTTAACTATTCTTGGCTAGACGGAAGTGGATTACAGCAGTTAACAAATCTTGGAGAGTTTGAGGATGAGCTTTAGATTACGGGTCTTGAGTGGGTAAAAGACAAGGAAAAGGCAAGAAAAGTTGGGCTTGCTGGAAAGGCCAATGTTTCCATGCTAAAACTGGTTTGGACGAAGGGAAGAGGAGAAACTAGCGGTGGTGTTTGGGATGAAGATGTTCTAGAAGCTCTTGAACCTCACCCAAACATAACGTCTCTGGAAGTACATAACTTTCTAGGGGTGAAATTTCCGCCTTGGATCATGGAGATGATTAATTGGACAAATTTTGTGAATCTTACCAAGGTCAAATTATTGAATTGCAGCAGATGTCAAACAATTCCAACACTAGGGCACCTTCCTCTTCTCAAGAAGTTATTTTTAAACCAAGTGGTGGTTGTCCAGGTGGAATTTGGGTTAACCTAGAAGATGTAACAAATTGTGTGAGGTCCCAGGCTCAAATCCCACCTGGAACCAATTTCCCCACTTGGCCACCGCAGCCCCCGTCGGGGGTGGCTTACATGGCACATGTGGTGGTGTGGGAATGCATGTGCCCGGGGGGACTCAACCCCTCGTCATCAAAAAAAAAAAAAGTTATTTTATTTTTAAGTGGATTTGATGTGGAAACAATAGGCGTTGAGTTTTATGGTTATTATGATTCTGATTTGTCGGAAAAGCTACTTCCTAATAGTCGTAGAGATATAATGAGCACGGTCATGCAAGCCGGAGGGTGGGAGCCAGAAGAGGTGTCATTTAGGAGTCTTCTCGAGCTTAATATTTCTGGATTTTGTAGGCTAACTACATGGAATGAACCACCTCAAGCTGCATTTCCTTGTCTTGAAACTCTACAAATTAGAGACTGTAGTCTGTTGGAATCAGTACCAACTTTGTCAAGTAAAATTTTAACGTTCCTACAACTCGAAAGTCTTGATAGGGTGAGGTCCTTGGATATCATCAAATTTAATTGCAACCTGACTTCACTCATCTTGAGGGGACTGCCCAATCTTGAGAGCCTACCTGAGGAGCTATCATATTGTACGAAGCTCCAGAAGATAGAAGTATCTGGTGCTCACAAGTTGTCGCGTATGCCTAATGGGTTAAAGTCCCTCGTCAATCTCCGATGGTTTTCAATTGTATAGTCATTAATTTTGTGATGGCTGATCTTCTCCATGCCCGCTCTTCACTTGAGTCCTTTGCAGTTTATGGTTGCCCAATGCTAATAAAGATGCCAAGTGGTCTCCAAGAATGCACATCTCTGAGGGGATTAGTCTTAGATGATAGGCATCTGTTGAATGAGGGTTCATCAATAAATATCAGCAAGTTTCAACGTCTTTCATTATTGGGTATTAGTTGTAGTTCAGCACAGCATTTAAGATCTGTGTTGGAGTCATCTAGAGGTCATGAAGCTTTAAAACAAGTGCTCATTGGGGGGTTTAAAAATGAGGTTGAAATGGAAGCATACTTCTCGGACATGACTCCTTTCTACCATCTCCCATCTTTAAATGGCCTGACGTTGGTTGGACACCCAAATATAAAGACTCTCCCTCGACAACTTCACCACCTCACTCAAATTACAAATCTGATTATACATGAATTTGAGGATCTGGAAGAAATTCCAGCATGGATTTGCAATCTCTCGTCTCTCAGGGACTTGGAATTAACAAATTGTGAGTATCTTATTTTCTTGTATAGTTCGGGTTGCCCGATGTTGACGAAAAGATATGCCAAGGATGGGGGCCCCGAATGGCGAAACATCTCACACATCCCTATAATAAAATTTGATTCCGTAGTCATTCAAGAAGGAGGGATAATAACAAAATATCTTCTTGGATAAATTATACATGCTCCTAATGTACAATCCTGAAAGGTTATTTTCTTAACCCCCTTTTCATTTCTTTTGTTCATTGCAGCCCTAACCTAAAATTCAGTGTCGATTTATTCTACAGTAGATTTACAAGCACAAAAAAAAAATAGTGATACACTAACAAATGCTCCCTCCATCCCAAAATAAGTGTCTCATTTTGTATGTAAAATTACATACAAAAGGGGGACACTTATTTTGGGATGGAAATAGTATAAAGTATTAGCTCTAAAATGATTTATAGTTGGGTAATTATGTAGTTTCGTGCCTTTCGTAATGTGGATAAGAAGGTCAAGTATGTTTGTTAGTACAAATTATCAATTAGATAGTCAGAGACATGCGTTGGATTATCCAAGTTATTGAGTGACATATAATCATTATTGGGGAGCATGTATAATGATCATAGGTCAATTTATTCAGTAATGGCCGTATCTTTGGATAGTTACTCTTTCTGCTTGGTCATTTGTTTAACTTTCTATTTTAGGTTTAGATTATGCATTAATTGTCATTTTTCTTTATTTAATACGGTGTAAAATAATTTGGTCCAAAATGGTCATTGATTTTTAAAGATGTTAATTCTGTGTAAATGGTAAAATAATTCAGTACTACAATTCAGTTTTCTATAAAGAATATAGTGCATTTACGCTCCGTCCCAAAATTGGAAAAGTAAACAAATGATTGAATTGGGGGGAGTACTATTTGTTCCAAATTACTTGTAGATTGTTTGCTTGTTTGTTGTTGGTTAGACTTAAGTACAGTATTAAACGACTGCAGTAGCTCCATTCTCTAATAGTGTATACATTCCTTCTGCAGAATTTATGTTCAGCTTTGGAGGAGCATTGCGGGTTTGTGTATACAGGAGTAAGGATCTAGCTATGCTGCTTCGGTTTTGTTCAGTTTTTGACATCTTTGCATTAAAAAAAGAACTCATGGAAAGGCACAGCCGCTCAAAAATAGGAGAGAACTCAAAGAAGTTATGTAAATGTTTCGACTATCATAAATTATCGTTGGACGACAGGTGTTTAATGTTTGTACACCCTTTTATGGCTACGCACTAAACGTCGAAACCAGTAGTGAACGGCAGTTTGCGCCTCATACTGTCTTCTTGGGTGTTCTGACGCAAAAGTCTGCTCTTCGCGGCTGTTTCCAACGTTGTAATTGATTCTTGTGCAGGCATGTGTATTTTATGTTCTTTTTCCAGTATTATGGAGTATTACAGAGTTGCAATTTCTGTGTATTTTTCGTGCGATTTCACTGCTCTGGTAAAACGGTGGATTTTCATTTCATTAAAGTTGCAATTGTTAGGGTGCTATCAAGCTCGAACTCTATAGTATTTAGTTTAATAATGAATGTTGATGTCGATTTCTTGAATACTTTTCTACATGTATATATATCCTTAACATCAACCATATGAATCTTCTGTTATTATAAAATATACTCCGTATGACTCTATATCTTAACAGTCATGATCTATTACTCACGAATTGGCGCAAACATATCAATGTAAATAAATACTACGGAGTATTATTTAATCCTTTTTTTTTAATAGGATAAAATTCTAACATCGTTTAGAGCATATTCATATTAAAATTTTACACATTTTCATATTAAAATGGTCATATATTATCAAGTGTGATATTTAATCCGTTTTAAGTTTAAGCGGGGTGCATGATATGAAATATTGAAATCCACATAAAAAAAAAAAAAAAAAAAAAAAAAAAAAAAAAGCCCAAGCCCAACTTAGGTGGCCAAAAAAAAAAAAAAAAAAAAAAATTCCAAAGTGATGTAAGGAGAAGAAATGATGTCAACAATGGCGACATTTTCATCTCTTCTGTGATGTTCGTCAGTCATAATTTTCACAATTTTACTGAGGACTGAGGTCAGTTAAAATCTCCACACAATTCGTTTTTAATTAGTACTACTTATTAATTTATGAATTTATAATTGTTGTAGTTATATTTTAAGAGGAAATTATGAAGCTTTCATCTTTTAATTTGTAGGTTAATTCTTGAAGATGTTGAACATTGCATGTGTACTGCATTTATATGTCAATTATATCTAGTCTAAGTTACTACTTCCCCTATTCCATTGAATTGTGTACATTTTTCAAAATAAATGATCATAATTTTAACAGATTGTATTGAAATTTCCAGAGATAACATGTGCCGTTTTAAGGGAAGATAGATTGTGTGTTTTGATGCTTTGAATAGAAATATCGAACTATCTTAAAGTTGTCTCACGCGAGAATCTGTACTTTTTGATGGCATGAGGATTGTATTGAATAAAGTGATTTTGTCATTTGGTTTGAATTTCGATCGAGTTAAAATTCGTCAGGTACCGTGCTGGTTAAACTCAGTTTTCATTTCGAGTGGATTTGGAAGAGTAGTGGAGTACATGATAAAGGCTTGCCTTGTGACGATTTTAGTAGTGAAATAGTCTTCCGACACCTATTGAAGAGTAATTAAGTACGGAGAAACATTCAGCGTCGTGCAGACTGCAGCAAGATTATGTCAAAAGAATAATCATATTCAGTTGCATTATTTTAATAAAAGACTTACAAATCTCAAACTATGTCCAATTAAATGCGTCCTTCACCAAAATTATGTTTTGGGTTTGAATGGGTGTTTCATGTTAGATATTTAAAGCCGATACTTGATCTGCATTAACTATTACTGCAAAAGTCTAAATCATATAATCTTCTCTCTTAAACGCACTTAACACAAAAACTGAAACATTTCAAAATGGTAGAAGCTGCATTGATCATTACAGCTACAGCTGCGGCCAAGGCCATGGCACAGCTGGTGGCTGCTCGAGCATTAGACGAGTCGAAACTTGGTTGGGGCTTCACGGGTGAACTTGAGAAGTTGAAGCTAAAATTTGAGTACATCCAAGCATTTCTGGAGGATGCAAGCAATTCAAAGTATGCAACTAAGAGCCAACTGGTGGATCTATGGGTGCAAAAAGTCAAAAATGCAGCATATATGGCTGATAACGTCATAGATGAGTACGATATCGAAATCTTTCGGAGAAAAATGGAACTGAAGAAACCCATGGATGGGTTTTGCAACTTTTTCACATCCTATAATCCTATACTATTTAATATAAGCATGGCTCACAAGGTTAAGGGGATTCTTTCCTTGTCTGATGAAATCGACAAGGTCGCCAACGACATTGGTCTAAACCGGGTTGATATAGCAGCTACATCAGTGACCCATACTTCCATATATGATCATGATTTGAGTCAAACTCGACAACATCCATTTACTAGTGATTCTGAATACATAGGCAGGGAGCAGGATCAGTCTGAGTTGCTTGATTTCATTTGTAATCAGCTCAACGAAGACCGTCTTTTGTCTACTGTGGCCATTGTCGGTATGGGAGGTATTTTCTAAGTCTCTTGTTTATCAATTTTGGAGTTTTTTTCATTTGCTGTTTACTCTTTGTGTTCCCCATTATAGACCTAGCATGTAGTTTATTGGTCCGGTAAGGGCTGGGATTGGTTTAATTGGACTTAGGTTAGCCAATTCTGGTTATACTTTGATTTCGTATGTTCTGAAGTCTGGTCGGTCATTTTGAGTCTCTGGTCAGTTTCACTTTTCTCAGTTTCTTTTGGGCACATGTGACCTCAACTCTGATCAATTTAAAAGTCAATGCTCACGGGTGCAAAAGTCAATCCGATTTTAGGTTATCGCAAGTCTTGATTATTATGATTTACTATTAATAATTTATCAAATGAAATATGTTCAATGGCATTTCATAATGATTGGGTCGCCTAACTCCCACAAAATTCAATAACTTTTCTCTTTCTTTCACAGAGCATTTTTTTAAAAATGTGTGCAATTCTAAATATTAAGATGTGTTAGCAGTTTAGCACAAAGTAGTTACTTCATGCATCGACTTTAGTCTTTTAGCAATTTAAGAAAAGCCAAGGCTAAGTGAACCATAAACAGAAATAGTTAGATCAGAATATAATTGGGAATATAAACATGTAACCACCCGCGGTTAAACGAACGTATAATAGTAGTAAAATATGAGTATAGAAAATAAGCTGCCTAAAAATAAATTTAATCAAACCCAAAGGTGGCGGAAACACCATAGGGTACCGCGAGGATTACTATATCTTGTACGGTACAAATAAATAAAATCAAAAGTTCGTCCACTTAGGACAAAACAAAAAGTATAGTCAACGCTGGCAACTCACTCGTCTTTTCCCAAAAAGAACCCCTAAAGCATGCAATAAAGTACCTGTAACCTGTCAGTCATGAAAACATGACAACCACAGTCAGTGGGGAGTAACTCAGACGTTCTCCCAGCCATGTCAAATAAATATAGCATAACTTAAAACGTGAAACTTAAATATTTAAAACCAATATAAAACAATTTACAGAATACTTGTACCATCCATATAAATATTCCAAAAACAGATTACAAGATCCAGTAATAGCACCTGTATTAACCCACTACTACTCGTCATACAAATATTCGTCCCATGGAATAGTACAAAACCCCTATTCCAACCCCGAATAAATAATAATGTGAATGGTACGAAACCCCGATTCCACGACACAAAGAAGCGAAGTTATCCGCACCTAAGGTAGTACGAACCCCTACCTCGACCTCAGATAAACTTAGGGTGATACGAACCCCCACTCCTACCCAACAGTAGGCTCACGAATAACCTCGTGCACCTAGTTTAAGCTTGGCCAAACTCTCGAAGCATAACCACTTCGATTCAACAACTATTCCTGCAATAAGCACATGCAGGAAGATAGTCTGTTGTCTCGATGAAACCACGAGATGACTCTAAACATTACTAGTGCGCTACAAGCTAGTTTAGAAGCGGTATAAACTTTCTTTTCAACGTGTCAAACTAAACCGTATGACTTTCATAGCAAAATATACTAAGAACGATAACCAAGCACAACCAAAATACCGTCATAGTGAACAAACCCAACAACACAGCCATAGTAACCATTCAACCATATAATCAGAAGCTCACACAACTCGATCTCAGCCGAGTAAAGAGTTTTTAGCCTAACACATAGTACAACAATTCAAGATCATCACCGCCTCGTACAACAAAAACAACACAAGACGGCAGCACCCCAACATGTAATACAAGTATACAACGCAGTCAAAATCAAACATATCTACAATCACACAACATATGATCACTCTAAACTTATAATATAGCTACAATTTAATACTTGACTTCAACAGTGACTAAACTCATCCTATAAAATCATAATAACCCTCCAATTAACCTATTATCACATAACAATACTCAAATTTCAGAATTAAAGTATACTATCAAAATTTGACACCGAGAACGTCATCACCGTTACCTATAACGATCGTACTCGTCCAAAGATTCGTCTACCTCATACAAATCGTCCTCCGAGCTAGTATTTGTAACACCTATTCAAATAACACATAAATAATAAATAAAATCGAAATATGACCAAAACCTAAAAATCAAACCTTCATAAAAATTTGGGGATTTTGTTATCAAATTGAAAAGGGTGAAGAGAGGATTACAACGATGAAGACGGATAAAAGAGCGGACATATAACGGAGTCTCAAACTGACGTTGAATGTTAAAGAGGTAAGAAAAATGGAGGGAGACTCATGAATACAAGTTACTGGGTAATTTCCTAATTTAAGTGAAGAATGAATTGATAATTAGGGGTAGCAGGCTGCGTGTCACTACTTGGAGTCAACACCAAGCGCTAAGGCCGGAGCTCATAATCGAGACTCGATTTTTAATTACGAGATGGTTATAAAATCTAAACGTAAGTAATATAAATACTTATTTATTAAATTTACGAAATAATATAAGAGAGAAAGTTAAATAAGATTATGGACGCCCCATAAAAATTCTCGTAAATAATTAGTACTATGTACTTAACTTATAAGTATATATTGTTGTATATAAATAATTTAAACTAGTCCTTGGAAATTACGAATGTATATTATAACTCTAAAAAGTAAGTAGGTAAAAACACGGGGTGTCACAATCACCCCTACTTTTAGAAAGTTTCGTCCTCGAAACTTAGTGTTTAGAAAATTTAAAGTTTGAATAAAATTGGTGAATTATCTCAATCACTTTGACTCTTTGATCACCCAGGTACTCTCAAATTTAGCAATTGCAAAGCAAGTTGTCTACTAGGATCCTTCTTGGGTAACGGAACATGGGTCACTCTTGTACCATGTGATTGGGGGAAAAAAAAAAAATAAATAAAATTATGAAACACATGAATATAAGATGAGATTAAAGTTTAATGTCCCTCTTAATTATAATTATCGAGGATATATAACTTTATACACTAATGAGTCTTTAAATAAGAAAATTGAAAAGAAAGAAAGAAATAACAAGAGTATGAATTCTTTCTTAGGATAAATGGAGAAAATGAAAGTGTGAATGTAATGTTAATTGGATATAAATAATAATGATGATGAAACTGAAATGATAATATAGATGGATAAAAACTTGATGAATGGTTTCAAATCTACGATGTGGTATTTATACCAAAGTGAAAGTTAGAAAAGAGAAAAGTTATGAACAGACAAATTCAAATCAAAGTCTTAAAACAAATGAAAGATAAAGAAGAATGAACTTTCACTGTTACTGTGCTTCATAAGGTAAAAATAAAGGAGATAAATATTTGATTAGACTTTGGAATCAAGTTGACTCGAGTAGAGAATTAAAGGATTCTAAACTAGATAAGCAGATAAAGCAAGCTGTATACTCGAGACCGTGGCCTAATTTTTGTTGTTATAAAGCTTTCATTCAAAAATTACAGACAATAAAGTACATTTTATATCTTAGAAAAGGATAGTTTATTCATTTAGAAAAATATTCAATCGGGAAAAAAAAATAAAAAAAATAATAATAATAATAATAGAACTGAATTGAAAATATATAAAGCCCTGAAATATTATATATTTTAGTAAAATTGAGATTTATGCAAACTGGACATAAATGGTTAACACGACAAAGAAAAGACCAGAATAAAAGTATTTTCGTATAATAGTGGAAACTCAACATTGAGGCAAAACAGACCCAATAAGGTATAAGGAAGTATACTTAAAATATTGAACATGAATATTTTAAAAGCAAATGAAGTATAATATCAAATGTTGAATTGTGGAAAGGACTTTAACCTCATATCAAAGTAACTGGGATTTATGGGTATATATATATAATTAAGATTTTAATACAATCAACTTAGGTATTAAGAGTGTGGTACAAGAACTCTCAATATTAAAAGAATAGTATCTAGCAAGGTTTCGATTAATCAATTACCAAAATAAAAATAAAGTAAAATTGGGTGTCAAAGTTGAAACACGGAATTGTTACAAAGAATAATGATTAATCGGTGAACTATAGGCAACAGAGACTAAATTAATAACGGTTATTGGAATTTGAATGTCCAACAAGAAATAAAAAGAAATATATATATTTCGGAAGGTTTG
This sequence comes from Dianthus caryophyllus, assembly GCA_023091065.1. Taxonomy (NCBI): domain Eukaryota; kingdom Viridiplantae; phylum Streptophyta; class Magnoliopsida; order Caryophyllales; family Caryophyllaceae; genus Dianthus; species Dianthus caryophyllus. The sequence continues at coordinate 4,723,342 of CM041522.1, forward strand.
TTATGACAAAATAGGGGATAAAAGGTTGTGCAACACGTCAAGAAGGAACTCAAATTAATGACGTATTAGTTAAACGCACAAGATGATAATAAAAATATAAACCCATGAAAGATATCGAACAGAAGAGGGAATCAATGCGAATTATTCAGAGATGTCAAGAACTCAATGAGCTCATTACAAAGGATCTCAAAGAGTAGGATTTTAAAATTATGAAATTGATTAATTGATAAATATACATATAAAATTTAACAAAATAAGGTAAGAAAATATAGCTTATACATTTTAAACATTTCAATTTTAGTTCTATATTCTAGAATAAAGAATTTAAAGTTAAAAACTAATATGGGGTAAAGTTAAAATTTGTAATTTCAAAATATCGTATTAAGAAAGCGAAAAGAACATATGGGAACAAAGAAGAAAGAAGAAACAAGAAACGGAGAGCATAGCGACTAATGGCTGTGAAAGTATTAGGATGTAATAGAACTAAAATGATGATTAAAGGACCTTTTCAAAGTATGTTGGATAAAATAGAATCATTAAAATAGAAACGATAAATTAACAGGATGGAATCGACGAGATTAAATTTCGATGGAAACAAAATTAAATATTTTTGACGCATAAACGAAATGGTTAATGAATGACAAGCCAAAATTGTTATCGAATGAATGAGATGACGACTGGAATCTCATTGAGCAGATGTCTAAATATCAAATAAGAAAATTATTGTGTCACATGCACTTACATGTAAAAGAGATTTATGGATGATGGAATTTGTAAAAAGCTTAGGACATAAATAGCTTCTGAAATATTTACCCGAACTATGATAGTTTAAAAAAGAGTTTTAAGATAGTACGGAATGAATGAAAAGAACACGTCGTCTGACAATCAGACATAAATTATTTCTACAATTTTCGGATCTTGTGCATACCAATTTAGATTTAGGACTAAAAATGAAAGTTGCATAACGACAGAGTATGGTGATGATGATCTTGAGATGAGGATGAATACGATAACATAAGGGTATTTTGTGAAGAAAACAAATGACTAGGGCACATATATAGTGTCTTTGAAATTGGGAGTATCTGAAGTTGAGACTCTTTGAAAGCATAAACAAAAGAAAATTAAAGTGGATCTAGAAATTGGTCAAAATTTGAATAAACCAATTATGATAATTTTGATGATAAAAATGGCTTGAGAATTTAAGAAATATAAATAATGAAATTTTAAGAAAGGTTCTTATAAAGCTGCAAAAGCAAATGTAAAATACATACCCCTTGAAAATTGCAGGTGAAATTTGTTAGATCTTCACCTTGGTAGACTGCAATGTAAACTAAGTTTTTGCCTCAAGAACAACTTCAAAATATTATATACTCCTCTGCAACCTTGTACTCTTCCTGACTATCTTTGGTCCAAAGACAGTTAAACTAATAGGTTCCTTTAACGATAAACACACGGCAAGTAAACGAACAAATTATAGATTATTATATACTTATGTATCTATGTATACTTAGTCACCTAAAAATCTCATAATCAACATGTAAACCCATTCAAATATATAGACTAACACATAGCTACACCCATAAACCTAAATGTCTACCCACTCTCGTCAAATGTTTAAAATGAGGTTACTAAGAATGAGTTGGGAGCGTAAAAAGCTCGATACCAAGCTTAACCACATGTTAAACTAACGCATTATAATAGTAGTAAAATATGAGTATAGAAAATAAGCTGCCTAAAAATAAATTTAAACAAACCCAAAGGTGGCGGAAACACCATAGGGTACCGCGAGGATTACTATATCTTGTACGGTACAAATAAATAAAATCAAAAGTTCGTCCACTTAGGACAAAACAAAAAGTATAGTCAACGCTGGCAACTCACTCGTCTTTTCCCAAAAAGAACCCCTAAAGCATGCAATAAAGTACCTGTAACCTGTCAGTCATGAAAACATGACAGCCACAGTCAGTGGGGAGTAACTCAGACGTTCTCCCAGCCATGTCAAATAAATATAGCATAACTTAAAACGTGAAACTTAAATATTTAAAACCAATATAAAACAATTTACAGAATACTTGTACCATCCATATAAATATTCCAAAAACAGATTACAAGATCCAGTAATAGCACCTGTATTAACCCACTACTACTCGTCATACAAATATTCGTCCCATGGAATAGTACAAAACCCCTATTCCAACCCCGAATAAATAATAATGTGAATGGTACAGAAACCCCCAATTCACGACACAAAGAACGCAAGTTATCCGCACCTAAGGTAGTACGAACCCCTACCTCGACCTCAGATAAACTTAGGAGTGATACGAACCCCCACTCCTACCCAACAGTAGGCTCACGAATAACCTCGTGCACCTAGTTTAAGCTTGGCCAAACTCTCGAAGCATAACCACTTCGATTCAACAACTATTCCTGCAATAACTGTACAGAAGATAGTCCTGTTGTCTCGATGAAACCACGAGATGACTCTAAACATTACTAGTGCGCTACTAGCTAGTTTAGAGCAGGTATAAACATTCTTTTCAACGTGTCAAACTAAACCGTATGACTTTCATAGCAAAATATACTAAGAACGATAACCAAGCACAACCAAAATACCGTCATAGTGAACAAACCCAACAACACAGCCATAGTAACCATTCAACCATATAATCAGAAGCTCACACAACTCGATCTCAGCCGAGTAAAGAGTTTTTAGCCTAACACATAGTACAACAATTCAAGATCATCACCGCCTCGTACAACAAAAACAACACAAGACGGCAGCACCCCAACATGTAATACAAGTATACAACGCAGTCAAAATCAAACATATCTACAATCACACAACATATGATCACTCTAAACTTATAATATAGCTACAATTTAATACTTGACTTCAACAGTGACTAAACTCATCCTATAAAATCATAATAACCCTCCAATTAACCTATTATCACATAACAATACTCAAATTTCAGAATTAAAGTATACTATCAAAATTTGACACCGAGAACGTCATCACCGTTACCTATAACGATCGTACTCGTCCAAAGATTCGTCTACCTCATACAAATCGTCCTCCGAGCTAGTATTTGTAACACCTATTCAAATAACACATAAATAATAAATAAAATCGAAATATGACCAAAACCTAAAAATCAAACCTTCATAAAAATTTGGGGATTTTGTTATCAAATTGAAAAGGGTGAAGAGAGGATTACAACGATGAAGACGGATAAAAGAGCGGACATATAACGGAGTCTCAAACTGACGTTGAATGTTAAAGAGGTAAGAAAAATGGAGGGAGACTCATGAATACAAGTTACTGGGTAATTTCCTAATTGAAGTGAAGAATGAATTGATAATTAGGGGTAGCAGGCTGCGTGTCACTACTTGGAGTCAACACCAAGCGCTAAGGCCGGAGCTCATAATCGAGACTCGATTTTTAATTACGAGATGGTTATAAAATCTAAACGTAAGTAATATAAATACTTATTTATTAAATTTACGAAATAATATAAGAGAGAAAGTTAAATAAGATTATGGACGCCCCATAAAAATTCTCGTAAATAATTAGTACTATGTACTTAACTTATAAGTATATATTGTTGTATATAAATAATTTAAACTAGTCCTTGGAAATTACGAATGTATATTATAACTCTAAAAAGTAAGTAGGTAAAAACACGGGGTGTCACAAAACATTCACAAAATTGTTGTATAAGGTCTTAAGACCCTTAACCAAATGTCATGGCCTCTTGGGTGTATGATATGGATTTTTATTTTGAAAACCTATAATTTTATAGTGAAAACAAGCATTGTAAAATTGAATAATTTTCAGGGTCCAATATGTCAATCATCATTGTAAGAACGCCTACGCAAAAATTAGATGCTTTGTACTGAGTAATTTGTTTCACTTTGTAGGACTAACCCTATTATTCTATAACTTCTATCCAAATAGGTATGGGCAAGACAACATTAGCAAGACATGTGTATGACCATGAGAAAGTTGGTGATCATTTTCCTAAGAAGATATGGTTATGTGTGTCCGAAGATTTCAATGTTATCAGACTATTGAATGAGATGATTGAGTCAGTTACATCAAGTAAATTAGAGCTGTCAAATACGGATGCCATCCTAAGAAAATTGCAAGGAGAATTGAATGGAAAGAAATTATTGCTTGTATTGGATGATGTGTGGAATGATAATGAAGACCTATGGGGTTCGTTAAAAGGGATGTTGCACAAAGTATCAATTGCCTCGGGAAGTGTGATTTTGACTACTACTCGTAGTGTTGAAGTTGCACAGGCTGCAAGAACGGTATTTAACCTTAAACTAGAAGGATTGTCAAGTGACGACAGTTGGTCTCTACTTCGCCAAATTGTTTTTATTGACGATACTCGTCAATGCTTTTCACATCTGGAGGAAGTCGGTAGAAGGATTGCTGTTAAGAAGTGTAAGGGTGTTCCTTTAGCGATTAAAGTCATCGGAGGATTACTTAAGTCGAAGCCAGATTATGAATGGCCCGACATAGAGTCAAGCGAGATATGGGATTTGCCACAGGGTCAACACAAAATACTTCCATCGTTGTTGTTGAGTTTTAACCATTTACCTTATCCATCGTTAAAGCAATGTTTTGCCTTTTGTGGATTGCTTACTAAAGGTTATTTCATGCACAAGAGCGAGTTAATTGGTTTTTGGTTATCTCAGGGTTACCTTCATGACAGCGGAAATAGAAATATGACCACCATGGAAATTGGCGAGGAATATCTGAATATTTTACTTAGCAATTCACTGCTAGAAGCATTTGTGCCAAAAGGGCGTGAAAGTGTATGCTACAAGATGCACGATTTGATCATTGATCTTGCAGTTTTTGTTTGTGGAAAAGACTTGATCTTGGACGCAAAAGAACTGCGTGAAAGTGGTGGTAGATGTAGACATCTACTATATCGCTGTGTAGAAAACACAATCAAAACAGATTTTCCTCCTGTAAAGGCTCTTAAAGGGCTTCGAACAATACTCTTTAAGGGTGGTAGTGCGCCCTTGCAATTGTTGACCCACACTAAACATTTGCGCACATTGCGCCTTGACCGTACTGGCATATCAGAGGTACCTCAAGTTATCAGTGAGTTAAAACAATTGAGATATCTGGATTTGTCATACAATCCAATCAGTACATTGCCGGAATTTATCGGTAAGCTGTACCAACTTCAGACACTGATACTCCAAGTCTGCAGAAACATGAAGAAGCTACCTAAAGTAGTGAATCAGTTGGTGAACTTGAGACACATCTCCACAACAGCTCCCATGTCTGCCTGTAAAGGACTGCAGAATTTAACTAACCTACAAAGCTTACCTTGTCTTTCATTGAATAACGATGAAGATGGGTGGAACATTGATGAGCTTGGACATTTACGTGATCTCAGGAACGATATTCATATTCAGGGTCTTGAGTGTGTGAAAGACAAGGAGCAAGCAGAGAGGGCTGACATTGCTGGGAAGACTAAAGTCGTAAATTTAACTCTGCGTTGGGTGGAGGGAAGAGAAGAATACCTTGCTGGCATTCCATTTCAAGCTTCAATCAATAATAGTGACAGTTTTAGTGATGGGGATATTCTTGAAGGTCTTGAACCTCACCCTAACATAGCATTACTAGAAGTACACAACTTCATGGGTTTGCAATTTCCGGCATGGATCAAGGAAATGGTAGTTCGAACAAGAGGGCTGAGCAATACTCAGGGTCAGGGGCAACTTAACAATCTAACGAAGATTAAACTATTGGGCTGCAATCGATGTCAAACACTTCCGAAGTTAGGGCAGTTACCGTCACTCAAGTGTTTAATTATAAGTGGACTCTGTGTAGATTCCATTGGCATGGAGTTTTACGGCGGTGATATGCTGGAAGTGGTATCATTCAAGTGCCTTAAAGAGCTTGAGATTTCTGGATTTAGCAGGCTCATCACATGGATGCAACCACCCAAAGCTGCATTTCCTAATCTCGAAACTCTGCGCATTAAAGATTGTAGTCTGCTGAAATCAGTGCCAGCATTGGAAACGGAATCCCTAGTGACCCTAGAACTTAGAAATCTTTATAGCATGGAGTGCTTGGATATCATCAGATGTAGTTTGGGTCTCACTTCTTTCATCATGTACAGGCTACCCAAAATCGTGAGCCTACCTGAGGAGCTAGCAAATTGTACTAAGCTCCAAACATTACATGTCCGTGGTTGTCACAAGTTGTCGCGTATGCCAGATGGGTTGGAATCCCTTGTCTGTCTCAAATCAATCAGTGTTAGTTATTGTAAAGTCATTGAGTTTGTTATGGATGATCTTCTCCCTCTCCGATCTTCACTCCGTTCCTTTCAAATTTATGGATGCCCAAGGTTTAGAAAGATCCCAAATAATCTCAAAGAATGCTCATTGCTGGAGTCCCTCTGGTTACTCGCGTGTCCAATGATTGAGGGTTCACCAACAGAAATCAGCATGTTGCGACAACTTAAGGAGTTGAGGATTAAATATAGTTCAGCAGAGCATCTAAGATCTGTGTTGGAGTCTGCCAAAGGTCACCAACATCTGAAGTGTCTCCAAAGAGGTTTTGAGGGATTGCCCGCTGTTGGCGAGAAGATGCACCAAGGATGTGGGCCCAGAATGGCAAAATATCTCACTCATCGAAGAAATAGAAATTGATGATGTAGTAATTCAAGATCTTTTTTGAGGGATAGTAATTCAGCCTCCCAAGTGTAAGTTTCTGAACCTCTTCAATTTAATTTCTTTTTGTGAGTAGTTAGCTTCATACATAAACACAATTAAAATGGGGGTAAATGTAGTAATTTTGACAAGGGGGACTTAATTTGAGAATTTTGGAAAAACAAGAGCGAGCGGACACCTACTTTTGGGATGGAGGGATTAGTACGTACGTATTAACAAATGATTTTTAATATTTTTCATTTCGGTTATCATTCCTCAACTCCATCCATAATGACAACGGGGACACTTTATTTGGATGGAGGGAGTTTAAATTTACAAGTAGATAAAGTATAGCTGACAAGAAGATTTATTGTCCTGTAATGTAATTCTCGAAATGACATAATCAACAGGTTATCTTAACCTAAAAATCAACGACTACTACGGTTATTGTAATTGTACAGAGTGAATAAAGACTATTATTAGGGACTAAAATAGAGTGTCAATTTATCACCAATGGAATAAAATTTAATTACTTATTATATTCCGAATTAGTATTGTTGAATCGATGATCAATGAGCCAATTCACATAAGTGAGAGGTGTCTACAAGAAATCGAGTCTATTCTAATCCAGGTCAAATCGGTTTGAGTTCTAGTTTCTTGTGATTCATTCGGGTGTGAGTGTTTCTGGGAACACTGTGATTGGTTCAAATTCTATTTGATTTGGGTTAAACAAGTATTCAGGTCTTCAAGTCTGTTTTTGGTAGGATATCAATCCACATATTTTAAGTCTGTATTTAGAGCTAGGGTAATTTTCTTAGTTTTATTTCTTACCTTGAAGAAACTTACATTTTCTGCGAGACTGTCATAAAAAACATTCTCACATAATATGGTCTCGAGATAAATTTATTGTGAGATCTCTAACATGAGAAGGTGGGTTACCTTGGTGGTTTCCTTTGATGATTAACAAGACTCACATTGTGAGAAGGTCTCACGGGAGACTTACTGGTCATCAAATATGTAACCATGAAAAAATTTGTGTATTCATCGGTTTTTCTTAGACTCGGTGTATATTCGTTATACTGCTTTTTCACTATTACGTCATTCTCTCATTAAAAATTTAATACCGTTTTCAAGGACTTCTTTGTGGTAGTGGAAAATAATGAACTCGAGCTAATAAGAGGTGGTTGAGATCAAACGACCTTGGATGTCATGTTGAATTTCTTAAGTTGAAGAGCTGCAAGCATTTGTTTTCATTTCTTCCAACATAATCTAGTGGCGAAAGATTTGTCTGGGATCCATGCTGATGTATGATATTACAGCTTCGTGATTTTCGACAAGTTTCGTATTTAAGCTGTGTTTTGTTTGTCTTTTAGGAATGACTGCCTTTATTATTTCCCAACTATGGTGGTGTTGAGCTTATCCAGAGGGAAATGTTGTGACGAACTGAATACAGGTTTGTCGTTTGTCTCTTACTTCCGATCTCATTATTGCCTGTTAAATGTTTTTCACTTGTTCCCTTGACCCTGCCACCTCAAAGGGGAGTAACCGGAGTTGTACTCCGATTCCTGATAATTTTGAGCCTGCTTTGTTGGGCGAACTTTCCTTTCTGTTTTTGCTAGTGATCCTTGGATCTCATCATATATATTCAAAAACCGAAAACTCATCATCTGATACATTTGTCCCGCTATTCCTGAGTAAAACTAATAGCGGTTGGATGAAAGGGTCGGAAAGAGGAAGGTACATAAAAATTAGTCTTAAATAGAAAATTTGATGAATCAAAGGAAAGCCTGGTGATTTTACTTTTTTCATGGCCATGTGTGAAGATCCACCTACTAATCTTGCACGAGTAAAGAACATTGTGGTATCAATTAGACATCTACTGTTATTTTATATGGTTCTTATGTTTCTGAACATCTTCCTCGTTTTCTTCACTTTAACACTCTCAAATAAGCAGACGGAGGATGAAACATAACATTGATTACAAGTTGTAATTTTTTATTAGATGGGGTCTATTATAACACAATATAATGGATGACAAGTACAACAACACTCATCTTTGCCTGCATCAGTACTACATACGGTAGTCTATCCATTGCGATCGTTAGGCATTACTGGATTTGACAACCATTATACAACTGTTTGTGTGAAGGGGGTATATAACAGGCCTAGTTGCTTCTAGTAGCAAATGAGAGTCCCCAGCTGTCCGACCCATCTCTTCGTGTTTCAATATTTGTGTGATTCCGTCAGCAATTGTTCGACAGAGTGTAGTTGGGCACTAGGCATATAATGATTTTTCATCTTTCGGCTAATTTAGGTAAGCTCGGTGATAACTGAACTTATCATATGTTGGATTATTTGTAACTAAAATGTGACTATTACGACTATTGAACCGTTGTTGAGTGAATTATTTTTATATTTGTTCAATAATGGTTGTATCTTTGGGTAGTTACTATTTATTCCATATTAGATTAGATTGTTTGCTTGTTTGTTGTTGGTTAAAATTATTTCTTAAAAACCTGCTGTCTAAAAGTCGGTGCTTTGTTGTAGGTGGCAGTGTTTCAGATGATAAGTATTGCAGTCTGCGAATACAGGAGCAAGGATCTAACTATTGATTTTACTGGGTTTTTGGGCTCTTCACTTGAACTCAAGGAAAAGTCACAAATAATGGGAGAAAACTCAGAGAAGCTACGTAAATGTTTCGATTATCACAAATTATCTTGTGTGTCAGGTGTGTAATGTTTGTACATTTCATTTATTGCTACTCACTAAACATTTAAACCAGAGGTGAACAACGCTTTGTTTTTCATACCGTGTTCTTGGGTGTTGTGACGCAAAACTCTGCTCTCCTCGGCTATTTCTGTCTGTTGTTTGATTGATCGAAATTCCAATGGAAGATTTCTTTTTGTGATATTCATTTCTTCCAAGTTTGGTAATCACCTGGACCAATAGTTACAGGTGCAACATTTCCCAGTAAACTTGGTTCCCCTTACCCATCAACTCGTCGATTCTAGCTATATAAAACAACTTTGATGATATCTTTGTTTCGTGAGGAATATTTTCCATTATAGCAAATGAAAATTGAATCAAAAGATGAGCCGAGTTCAAGCGAAGCTCGAGTCGAGTACAAGGCAAAGGAGAGCTTGAGCTTTTTACTGACAGAGTTCGAGCTTCGAGTTTTTAGACAAAGAAACGTTTTGAGTCGTGGCTAGGCACCAGTTAGATTTTGTGGCCAACTTCAAGTCCGTCCTAACTCAGGCTCAAATTGTATGGTTGCACTTTCTCTCTTGTCAATTTTACGGGATCTATAGTACTCTGTTGATTTATTTATGTTTTTGGCTAAAGTGACACCGACGAATATGTCTCAATCAATTATTCGTGAAATGACGCCAGAAATTCAATGAAAATAATTGTTATTTATACACTTCTCGATCATTTAACGTTGTTCCGTAAAAAGATAAAATTTTCTAACATTAATTAGGACAAAACTAGGGGTGTAACCGAGCCGATTTCAAGCTCACCAATCGGCTCGGAAAAATCTTCTCGAGCTCGGAATCAACTCTGAATTTACCGAGCTCAAAGATTCAAAGCTCAGAATCGGCTCAGACCATATAATAACTCAAAACAAAAAAAAAAAAAAAAAAAAAAAAAAAAAAAAAAAATGTCTTATACCCCATTATCAAGTGAGATGATATAGTTCAATTAAGTTTCATTCAACTCTTATAAGTTCAGTTTTTATAAGCCGGGAGTTTAACTAAGTTCAGTTCAGTTTTCATATATTGAGCTCTTGTAAACCGGAGAAAAGACATACAGTATATTTGAGGGTTTGATAGAACAAAGAGCCCAACTTGTTGTCCCACATTAAAAAATTACTGTAGTAAAAACCTCAAAAATGATGTTAACAATGGCGATAAACTTCACCTCTTCTGTGATCTTCGTCGGTAATAATTTTGACGATTTTAGTGAGGTCAGTATAAATTGTCACACAATTCGTTCGTAATTAATACTACTCCTTATCAATTTGCCAGCTAATAATTGTTGTAGTTATTTTCTAAGAGGAAATTGTGGAGTTTTTTTTTAGGTTAATTTTCCGATTATTGAAGCTACGGAAACATTCATGTTTACGGCATTTGCATGTCAATTATATATAGGCGAAGTTATTATTTCTTTCGTTCTACTGAATTGTATACATTTTTCAAAATACGTAAGCGTAATTTTAACAGATGTAATTTTAAAATTTCCAGAGATTGTATTGAAAATTTCCAGAGATTTGTGTCTTTAAAGTTGTCACACGTGAGAATTTGTAAACTTCGAAGGCATGAGGATTGTATTGAATAAAGTGATTTTGTCATTCGATTCTAATTTTGATCGAGTTAAATTGGACGCCTACCATGCTGGTTTGCCTTAGATTCCATTTCGATTGGAGTTGATTCGATTCATGCTTGTTTCAATTACTAGTCGTTCGTGCTAATTAACAAAAGCAAGGGTCGAGGACAAATTACCGTGGATGTCTTGTTGAAATTTCAATTGCGAAAAAGCTGCTGAAATCATGTTCATTTTATGCAAACATAATCAATCTAGTTGGTAGCTTAATGTCTTCCAATAAGTTTTGTATTTTATTATGTTCTTTGAAATTGATTTAGGAATTACTGGCGATATTAGATTTAAGCTGTGGTGTTGAGCTCATCCAGAGGAAACGATGTTTTCAGACTGTAAAATGTCGAGACAAACGGAATGCAGTCAGCTCACCGTTGCTTCATCAATGAGCTGATACAGGTTTGTTGATTGTATCTTATTTCTGTTGGAGTATAAATTAGTTTGTGGAGATTAAATATCCCACATTGAAAGATTAGAGGAGATCTTATTAGTTATAGTGGGGGCATAATTTACTTTGGGACAGTATAATTAACGCCTTGTTTGTATTATTGACTAAAGTTTGGAATTAGTGGAGTACATGAATAGAGGCTTGTGTAGTGGTGATTTTTGTTTCGCAAGTGAATTATTCTCCTACTCGGCTACACCCATTGAAGAGTAATCAACTACGGAGTAAATTATTCAAAGCTCATACGTCAATATCAGCCACAACTGTCACGGAAATGGTCACTTAAGATTATGATAAAAAAAAAAAAAAAAGTGTCTTAAACATGCCTATCATTGTCTGAATTACAGTAGTGGCCAATATGTAAGCCTTTTAATATTACGTTCATAAGTCTATTCAAGTACTAAGTCAATGTTAAATTATAATCAGCTAATTCAATTTGGTCAGGTCACTGTTCTGACTTTCTAGGTACCTCGGCCCTTTTGGGTTTTCGTGTAATTTTCATGTGCGACGACCGTACATGTACGGTGCATACCCTGTAGCTAGAAACTGACCACATTAATATATATTATGACTATTTTTTCAAATCTCCAAACATAGTCACATTTTACTCTTACCTTCGTTTAAGCTTATTTTATTCCCCTGTAATGTTTTGTTAAAATTACTTTACATATTATTAAATTTATTTACTACTCATGTCGAAATTTCAATTGCAAAAGAGCTACAGAAATCATATTCAATTTACTCTTAACATAATGAATCTAGTATCAAATGAGTAGCTTGATCCATACTAATAATAGTCGATAGCTTAATGTCTTTCGAGAAGTTTCGTATCTCATTATCTGCTTTGATATTCATTTAGGAGTCACTGCTTATATTATTTCCAAGGCGTGGTGTTGAGCTTATCTTGAGGAGTCGATGTTTCAGACAGTAAATATGTCGAGACAAACTGAACGTAGTCAGTCTGCTGCTTCAGCAATGAGCCAACACTGGTTTGTCGATTGTACCTTATTTCCGCTCTCTTTATTGCCCGTTTTTCTGCTCCAATTTTCTGAAGTTGCTCTGCTTTATTTTCTTAGATATTTGTGGTGATTTTATAATTTGTATAGACTTGTTAATTGATACCCTTGTTGTTAATCCTTATCCGAAAAGGAAAGCGGAATGTTTTTTTTTTTCCAATGACAGCGAGTGAGAATGGAATTAGAAAACCGGTGCGAGTTAGCATTATTTGCGATATTTCGTAGACATCTCTTTGTATCATCCTTTTGCTGTCGCCTTTAGATTTTCCATATATTTCTAAATTAGTTCCTCACAAATCTATTTCGTCACTTTTGAAACGTCTTTCAAATCAGTGGATAAAGGATTTATCTCAATCTTGAGTATCCATCACCGTCCTTGATTAGATGGTCTAATATGAACACTGTATATAGCAGTTAATGCCCAAAATTACCTGTCAAGGACAACATACATCTTGCCTGCCTCAACACTCCTCGAGCATTCTAGTTACTGCCTTTCAGCATTAGACAACCATAATTTTTTTCATGAAAAATAATAAATATTGTAATTACTGATGGACGAATTTGATGAATATTTGCTATAAATATTGAATTTACTGATGGACGAATTTGATGACTATTAGCCGCAACTCTGAAAATTCCGCAAGCTTATGAATAGTGTAAAGAAGTACAAATGATGTGAATGGATATGAACGGAGGGAGTAATGGTTTAAAATTATATACTATTAGTTGAATGAAAAATTTAAGAGCACTGATTGGTACATCTATAGGTTTAATAGACGTTTTAAATTTATGTAGTATTGAAAATAGTTATATAAGAAACAAAATTAAAAACTTAGAGTTATAACCGAGAAAAGTTAAGAATGTCAAGCCTATACCGCAGACTTCTACAACAGTGAGGGTAATTTTATCTTAATATTATAGGTTTAAATTTTTGTTGTTGACGATTTGTCATCAATCATAAGTGTGATTCTCAAATATCTGATTATCTTCTTGATACTTGCTGTTTACTTTTGAACCTTCATATTGCTAGTAATTGTATGGAGAAACATTTAACAGCATTGATGTATTGCAACACCGAAGTGGTTGTCTCTATTCTTATGTCGCAATATTGAGTCAAAAAAATAATTACATAAGCTAAGTCCAATTAAATGCGTCCTTCATTATGTTATGTGGTTGCATTTGAATTGGCATTTCATGTTTGATATGTAAAGTCAATGGTTGAGTTGCTCTATATGCTTCTCCTATGTAAAAACGTAGGACAAATATTTATAATATCTCCAATTCATATACTCCTACTCGTACATACACTAACACAAAAGCCAAACATTTAGATGGCAGAAGGTGCATTGATCAGTGCAGCGACAGCTGCGGCCAAGGCCGTGGCACAGCTGGTGTCTGATCGAGCATTGGACGAGATCAAACTTGGTTGGGGTTTCAAAGGTGAACTTGAGGAGCTCAACCAAAAATTTGAATACATCCAAGCATTTTTGGTGGATGTAAGCAATAATTATTCAAAGTATGCACAAAAGAGCAGTCTGGTGAGTCTATGGGTGCAAAAAGTAAAGGATGCATCCTATTTGGCCGACAATGTCATGGATGAGTATGCTGTAGAAATGTCAAGGAGGAAAATGAAAATAAATAATAATTTTGATAAGTTCTGCAACTTTTTCACATCCTCTAATCATGTTCGATTTCATCTTGGGATGGCTCACAAGGTTAAAGACATCCTTTCGTTGTTGGATAAGCTTGACAAGGAGGCTCTCAACATTGGTCTACGGAAGGTTGATTTTGCAGCGACATCATCTGCGACACTCTCTCACCATGATGACCACAATTTGAGTCTGTCTCGACAACATGCAATTGTTAATGCTTCTGAGTACATAAACAGGGTGGACGACCAAGAGAAGTTGCTAAATTTCATTTGTTGTCCTCTCGACAAACCTGGTCTGTCTACTGTCGCCATTGTCGGAATGGGAGGTACGTGCAGTTGTACACACTATACTTGCTGTTTTACTTGATCTTTTGCTTAAATCATTTAATTAAAAACACAATTCGTACTCACATTTTCTTCTTTCGCATAAACTAAAAGTGCTAATATAACGCAATCTAGTTTAGGTCATCAACAATATTTGATCTTGGTTCATTAACGTAATGCTTCCCCTTTTCTAAAATGACAACCGTTTGCATTTACCAATAGGTACACTTAGACTCCGATTAAGCAAAAATTCTATTTTGAGGAAAATTATACAATTATTTTTGTCATGAAATTACTTTCATATGAATACACATTTCGTACCATTTGCTCTTACATTTTAAGAGATAATGATCTTTCATTAATAAAAATGATTTTCTTCGTCTGATACTTGTTATATGCACATGCGATATTATGAATTGTAACAAACTTGTGTTTCAGAACTTACGACTGAATTTTTTTATGGTCTTCATTGAGAAATTAAAGTTTATTATTGCCTCACAAAAATATCCAAAATGTTCTTTCTTTTTTTCTCTTGGGTAAAAACAATTTGAATGTAGATAAAATCTTGTTAAAAAGAGCTTGAATGAGTTACTAGCCTTCCTACATTCTCAGGTGAGACATGATAGTCATATAGACGTGGAGTTGCATATACTATGTGACCTATTAACATCCTTAGTCCGTTGCCCTAATAACATCCTTAGTCCTTACTGTGAGTCAACACTATTACAGGTGTGGGCAAGACAACATTAACAAGACATCTATATAATCATGAGAGGGTCTGTGCTAAGTTTGGTAGTAATAAAATTTGGATATGCGTGTCCCTGAATTTCAATGTGGTCGAACTTTTGAATGAGATGATTGAATCGATAACCTCGATTAAATCAGAGTTGACAAATACAGACGCGCTTGTAAGAAAACTTCAAGAAGAATTGAATGGGAAGAAATTATTTCTTGTGCTTGATGATGTATGGGACGATAACCATGATTCATGGAAAAACTTGAAAGAGTGGTTGCGCCAAATCGGGATGGTTAGTGGAAGTGTGATTTTAATCAATACTCGTAGTGACCAAGTTGTGAGGGCTGCAAGTGCGGAACTCAATTGTAAGCTGAGAGGATTATCGAAAGCCGAAAGTTGGTCACTATTGCAACGAATAGTTGTTAACAATAGAAACTCTTTGATTGATTTGAGAATGGAGGAAGTTGGGAAAAGAATTGTTAAAAAGTGTAAGGGTGTTCCTTTGGCTGTTAAAGTGATGGGAGGTCTGCTACGATCAAAGCAACATTTACATGAATGGGAGACTATTGAAAAAAGTGAGCTATGGGATCTGCCATATGGCCAGAACAAAATATTTCCGTCCTTGTTGTTGAGTGTTAATAAGATATCGTCTTCATCTGTAAAGCAATGTTTTGCTTATTGTGCCATTCTTCCTAAAGGCTTTCTCGTGTCCAAGATTGAGTTGATTGGTCTTTGGTTATCTCAGGGTTACATTCATAAAGAAATTGGCGAGGTGAATCTGGAGATTTTGCTGAGTTATTCATTGTTAGAACGTGTGTCAACACGACATGGATTTGTGGGTTACAAGATGCATGATTTGCTGTATGATCTTGCAGTCTTTGTTTGTGGGAGCGACTTGATCAAGGAAATGAAAGACCCAGGTGAAATAGGTAGTTGTCGGCATTTAATAATCAATTTTATGGGTGATACAACCACAACAGATTTACCTTCACAAATGACTCTTCCAAAGCTCCTAACACTTGGTCTAAAGGGTGGTATCATACCGTTAGATAAGATTCACACAACATATTTGCGCACATTGTTCCTCAACCAAAGTGGTATAGAAGAGGTACCTCCAGCTATTGCATTGTTGAAACATTTAAGATATCTCGACCTCTCATATAATCCAATCAGCTCCCTTCCGGAGTCAATGGGTAAACTATACCAACTGCAGACCTTAATACTTCAAGGCACAAAAATTGAGACTCTACCAAGAGTATTATACGCGCTGGTGAACTTGAGACATATCCCAACAACAGGTATTATTTTTGAATTGGAAGAATTGCAACCGTTAGCTGACCCATCAAGCTTGTCTTTTCATTCTGAAGACGAAGATATAGATGCAAACGTAGACGATGTTGCAAATGAAGATGACGATAAAGATAAAGATGAAAATGAAATTCCTATTTTGGAATACAAGTCTGCAAAAGGCAAGGACTTTGCAGGAAAAAGTCATCAGGATGTAAAAGATAATGAGCTAGTGGGAAAACATCTTGAGTTTGTAGTAGACATTGGATTAGTAAGAAAAAGTCTTGAAGTTGTTGAAGACGAGGAATATAGAGTTGCTTGGCGGACCAAGGTTAACTATTCTTGGGTAGACGGAAGTGGATTACAGCAGTTAACAAATCTTGGAGAATTTGAGGATGAGCTTCATATTGCGGGTCTTGAGTGGGTAAAAGACAAGGCAAAAGCAAAAAAAGTCGGGCTTGCTGGGAAGGCCAATGTTACCAAGTTAACCTTGGTTTGGACTGAGGGAAGGGGTGAAACTAGTGGCGGCGTTTTGGATGAAGATGTTCTAGAAACTCTTGAACCTCACCCAAACATAACGTCTTTGGAAGTACATAACTTCCTTGGGGTGAAATTTCCGCCTTGGATCATGGAGATGATTAATTGGACAAGATTTGTGAATCTTACCCGGGTCAAATTATTGAATTGCAGCAGATGTCGTACACTTCCGGCTTTGGGGCACCTACCTCTTCTTAGGCGTTTATTTTTAAGTGGATTCGATGTGGAAACAATAGGTGTTGAGTTTTATGGTTATTATGGTTCTGATTTGTCGAAAAAGCTACTTCCTAATAGTCGTAGAGATATAATGAGCTTTTTCAGGCAAGCTGGACGGTTGCCGCGAGAGACGTCATTTAGGGGGCTTATTGAGCTTGATATTTCTGGATTTTGTAGGCTAACTACATGGAATGAACCACCTCAAGCTGCATTTCCTTGTCTTGAAACTCTACGAATTAGAGACTGTAGTCTGTTGGAATCAGTACCAACTTTGTCTAGTAAAACCTTAAAGTTCCTAGAACTTGAAAGACTTAATAGGGTGAAGTCCTTGGATATCATCAAATTTAATTGCAACCTGACTAATCTCATGCTGAAGGGACTGCCCAATCTTGAGAGCCTACCTGAGGAGCTATCAAATTGTACGAAGCTCCAGAATTTAGAAGTACATGGTGCTCACAAGTTGTCGTGTATGCCTAATGGGTTGAAGTCCCTCGTCAATCTCCAAGCAATGACGGTTTGGGATTGTAAAGTCATTAATTTTGTGATGGATGATGTTTTCCATGCCCGCTCTTCACTCGAGTCCTTTGAAATATATCGTTGCCCAATGCTAATAAAGATCCCAAGTGGTCTCCAAGAATGCACATCTCTGAGAGTATTATTCTTAGATGATAGGCATCTGTTGAATGAGGGTTCACCAATAAATATCAGCAAGTTTCAACGTCTTGTAAGTTTGGGTATTAGTTGTAGTTCAGCAAAGCATTTAAGATCTGTTTTGGAGTCAGCTAGAGGTCAAATTTTACAATGTGTGAGCATTGAGGGGTTTAAAAATGAGGTTGAAATGGAAGCCTACTTCTCGGACATCACTTCTTTCCATTATCTCCCATCTTTAAAAGAATTGATGTTGGGTGGACACCCAAATATAAAGACTCTCCCTCGACAACTTCACCAGCTCACTCAAATTACACTTCTGAGAATACATCGATTTAAGGATCTGGAAGAAATTCCAGCATGGATTTGCAATCTCTCGTCTCTCAGGGACTTGGAATTAACAAATTGTGAGAATTTGAAATACCTACCCTCCAAACAGGATTTGAAGCATCTATTTTCCTTGTACATTTGGGGTTGCCCGATGTTGACGAAAAGATATGCCAGGGATGGGGGCCCCGAATGGCAAAACATCTCACACATCCGTATAATATTTGATTCTGTAGTCATTCAAGAATGAGGGATCGATAATAACAAAATATCTTGGATAAATTATACATGCTCCTAACATACAATCCCAAAAGGTAATTTTCTTAACCCCTTTTCATTTCTTTTGTTCATTGCAGCCCTAACACTTAATTCAGTGTCGATTTATTCTACAGTAGATTTACAAGCAAAAAAAAATAAAAAAAAAATACATTGATACAGTTAACAAATACTCCCTTCATCCCAAAATAAATGTCTCCTTTCCACTAAATTTTTTCCCAAAATAAGTGATCCCTGATTGTGAATATTTTTCAATTTACATTGACATTCCTTAAATCCTCCCAAAATAAAAAGGGGACACTTATTTTGGATGGAGGGAGTATAAAGTCTTAGCTCTAAAATGATTTAGAGTCGGGTAATTATGTAGTTTCGTGCCTTTCGTTATGTGGATAAGAAGGTCAAGTATGTTTGTTAGTACAAATTATCAATTAGATAGTCAGAGACATGCGTTCGATTATCCAAGTTATTGAGTGACATATAATAGTTATTGGGGAGCATGTATAATGATCATAGGTCAATTTGTTTAAAAATGGCCGTATATTTGGATAGTTACTCTTTCTGCTCGGTCATTTGTTTAACTTTTTATTTTAGATTACACATTAATTGTCATTTTTTTTATTTAATACGGTGTAAGATAATTTGGTCCAAAATGGTCATTGATTTTTAAAGATGTCGATTCTGTGTAAATGGTTTTAGATGAAAATAATTCAGTACTACAATTCAGTTTTCTATAGAGAATATGGTGCATTTACGCTTCGTTCCAAAATAGAAAAGTAAACAAATGATTGAATCGAGGGGAGTACTATTAGTTCAATATTACTTGTAGATTGTTTGCTTGTTTGTTGTTGACTTGTTGGTTAAGACTTAAGTACAGTATTAAACGACTGCAGTAGCTCCAAATCTCTAATAGTGTATACATTGCTTCCGCAGAATTTATGTTCAGCTTTGGAGGAGCATTGCGGATTTGCGGGTTTGTGTATACAGGAGTAAGGATCTAACTATGCTGCTTCGGTTTTATTCAGTTTTTGACGTCTTTGGGTTAAAAAAAGAACTCATGGCAAGGCACAAAAATTGGAGAGAACTCAAAGAAGCTATGTAAATGTTTCGACTATCATAAATTATCTTCTGAGCCGACAGGTGTATAATGTTTGTACACCTCATTTATCGCTACACACTAAACGTCTAAACCAGAGGTGAACGGCGGTTTGCGCCTCATTCCGTCTTTTTGGGTGTTCTGACGCAAAACTCAGCTCTTCACAGCTGTTTTCAACGTTGTTTGTATTTTCTTTTCTTTTTCCAGTATTATGGAGTATTACAGAGTTGCAATTTCTGTGTATATTTTTCGTGCGATTTCATTGCTCTTGTAAAACGGTGGAGTTTCATTTCATTAAAGTTTTTGTTACTCACTTGGATAGTTGGATCTGCTGTTGCAGGTTCAAAATTTCTTAGTAAACTCGGTTTCTTTACATGTTGACTAGCTTGATAATCCTTTTGTCGACTAGCTTAAACTTTATCTACAAAGAAATGTCTTGTGCCGTGGACGAGTTTCGTTTCAGATTTTATAGCCAACTTTTAGTTTATTCAAACTCGAGCTCAAATTGTTAGGGTCCTATCAAGCTTGAAAATCCTTCGCTTGACTAGTGTGAGCTTTTTTCCGATAGAGTTCAAGTCTAAAGTCTGTAGATAAAAGAAACGTTTTGAATTGTGGCTAAGCCGCGGTTCAGCTTTTATAGCCCAAGGTTGAAAAAGATCCCAAATGGTCTTGAAAAACGCTCATCGCTGGAGTCACTAGTGTTAGCCCACTGTCCAATGATTGAGGGTTCACCAACAGAAATCAGCATGTTGCGACAACTTTGGGAATTGAGGATTAAATTTAGTTCATCACTACATCTAAGATCTGTGTTGGAGTCTGCCAAAGGTCACCGACTTCTGAGGCTTGTTCAACTTGAAGGATTTGTAGACGCTATTGAAATGGGAGACTACTTCTCCGACATCACCCCTTTCCTCTGTCTCCCATCTTTAACACACGTATTGTTGTGCGGACAACCAAATATAAAGACTCTTTCAGAACAACTTGGCCTCCTCACTCGAATTACATTTCCGGGTATAGAGCTATTTAAGGACCTGGAAGATATTCCAGAATGGATTTTCTCGCAGCAGTGAAACGGGTTCGGATCGGGTTTCGTATGATCCAAACCCGATCCACTTTCCTAATGGATCATCAATCCAAATCCATATCCGATCCAAACCCACAACCCTAAAGTTCAAATCCGACCCATTATGAATTTTTCATATCCAAATCCATATCCGATCCATAATCCAACCCACAATCGATCCAAAATACAACCCAAATCCGGTCTAAATTCAATTTTTCGATATTCTACATCAATTTTTACGATATTTATCATATATGAAGCTAAAATTTTGAGCTTAACCCACTCTAAATCACGATAGTTTGGATCGGATTGTGTTTGGATTTGAAGTGGATCGATAATGGATATGGATCGGGTTTTTCTATAATGGATATGGATCGGATTATTTTTGAGTGGATATGGATTTAGATTTTGAAGAAGTGGGTTTGGATCAGGTTTTTATGCTCGGGTCGAGTCGGGTTCGGTTCGGCTTTGGGCATAATTGTCATCCCTATTTATCACATTGTAAGAATTTGAAATACCTATCCTCAAAAAAGTCTAAACCGGAGAAAGTTGGATTATTTTTTAATTCATGTATTAAAAGTTCGGTATTACTCATTCATGTACACAATTACTCATTCTTGTACACTTTTTACCCTAATTTTTCCATTCAATACCCCTCCCCTCTTTTTAATTACAATTTTTCATCTCTTTTAACATTCACAAATCACAACTATATTACATAGTTTCACTATAATCAATCAATTACGACGGATACCCTACCCTTTCATGAGGTAAATCTAATAATTTTAACGGTTTTGCGAATAATTCAACATCATTTATTTAAACGGTTTATTAATAAACGTGATTTTGGATGATAATGGTGATATAATACGAAGTATGTTGACGATTAAGAGACGAATACAGGCAAAGGTCGACATCGGTAGTAGTACGTGTCGGTGCAGGCACAATTGTGTCCGCGTCGTCTTTGGTGCTTAGGGTTTTGGGGTGGAGTGTGGGTAGTGCGTGCACAGCGTAGTTTTTTTTTTTTTTTTTTTTTTTTTTTTTTTTTTTTTTTAAAGTTTTGTTATCTTTTTATTTAATCATAATATAATTTGTTACTTTTAATATATTTTTTTTAGTTAATTAATTTAGTGTTTATTTTTTTGTAAAATACAATTTAACATTTTGAATAAATATTTAATTTTTTGAATAAAAAGAAGTGTACAAAAATGAGTAAAAAAAATTGTCAAAATTTGTACTCCCTCCATTCAACTCCATCTTGTGCATATGCTTTTTCACATTTGCCGAGGAGCGTTTTGCAACGACAATATCTTTAGTTACACATTTCCAAAAATTATAAAAATTTGATATTAATATTGCAAATTCGGAGACGAACAAAACAAGATCACTCATGATTATATTTTAACTTATATATTGCACGAAATTTCGAAGATTCCCGGAGCTCATGAATAGTGCCAAAAAAGAAGTGCACAAGATGGAGTTGAATGGAGGGAGTACATGAATGAGTAAATTTAAAAAGGTGGGAGAAAAGAGAGAAAAAACTAAAAGTGAAAATAAGAGGAGGGGTATAAAATGGAAAATTGTGTACACTAATAAGTAAAAGTGGTACATGAATGAACAATATCCTAAAAGTTACATTGAAAATTTTTCTCACTTATGAATAGTATCAAAAAATCAAATGTATATAACTATTGAAACGGAGAAAGTATAAAATTTGTCTTAAAACCGCCAATTGGAAGAGTATATAAAATCAAAATGGATCCTCTCCATTTCTTTTCTCTCCATTTTCTCTCACAATATATTATTTTATTATATAATCTTATCTCATTAATTTATCTTTTTATTACCAAATAAATCCATAACCTTTCGATCTATCCTAAATTTAACCTCAACCGTTGATTAGTAATGGACCATCCATTTCTTTTTGAGAAATGGAGAGGATCCTTACTCATATAAAATGAGATGAGATTTGAAGTTTTGAACCAACTTAAGATAAAGACGATAAAATAGCCCAACTTTTAGGCGGCCCACATTAATTAAATAATTTTTTTTTAAAAAAGAATAAAGAAAAATAACAAAGAAAAAAGAAACAAAGTGATACGGAGTACAAAGGGAGGAGAAATAATGTTAAAAATGGCGACAAATTTCATCTCTTCAGTGATCTTCATCAGTAATAATTTTCGCTATTTTACTGAGGTCAGTAACAATTGTTGTAGTTGTACTTTAGCTTTCATGTTTTGATTGTTAGGTTAATTTTGGAAGTTGTAGAACATGCAATTCCTCTAAAGGTGATTCGATCTCCCACCTTTTTGTTGGAGTATTATTGCCCTCATGTGAGAAGTCTCACGTTGATTGTGGAAGTTGGTGTAGTGTGGTTTATAAAGTCCAAGGGTCCTCCTTTCGTTGCCAATTGATTTTGAGAAATGTGATACGCTTGGACTTGTAAAGCGGGCTCGCTCTCTTTCACTCGGGTTTGGTCAGACCCGTTTCATGATTTTAACACTTTTATCATCCTGAATATAACTAGTAGAGTTTGTATGAAATGTTCTACTTTGAAAACCTGTGCGATTATCAATCTGAATGCAGACATTGTTTGTATAATTGACTCGAGCTTCGAAGTAGTGGAGTACATTTTTGTATAATTGGCCAATATGTAGTTTACAATTTTGACTTTTGAAGGTAGCCTCGTCTTTTTGTGCTTACGTGTACGGCGGTCGTACGCATACACTTCCTGTAACTAGAAAGTGACCACTTTAATATAATTCGGTGTCAAATAAGTCGTCTGATCCATGCTAATAGTTGATAGCGTAATGCCTTTTGTGAAGTTTCGTATTTCATAATGTGCTTTGTTGTTTATTTACGAATCACTGCCTACATTATGTCCCAGCCGTGGTGTTGAGCACGTCCACAGGAAGTAGTAGACGCTACAGACAATAAAATGTTGAGACAAACCGATCGCAAATAACTGCTTTCAAAGAATGCGCCAATACAGGTTTGTTGTCTCACTTGTTTGTACCTTATTTCAGATTTCTTTCTTGTGTGTTATATATTCCACCTTTGACCTCGTCATCTCAAGAAGGAGTGATCAGAGTTGGTACTCTGATTTCGGTAATTTTGGAACTGTTTAGTTGAGCAATTTTTTTGAAAGTGTACATTTCTTAGGGTTATTTATGTTCCTGTAAAGTCTTCAATCTTCGCATATAATTCTTATGCACTTTTCCAGCCATTTGTACGTGAATACTATTTGCTGTAGGTTTCAATCTTTCTTATATTCCAGAAGTTGGTTTCTGATTTTTTGTGCTTAGTTATACAGATTATTGTTATTTTGTAATTTGTACTCCGTTTACTGGCAATTTCTCTTTGCCCAATGCTAGTATAGATCCCAAGTGGTCTCCAAGAATGCACATCTCTGGAACGTGTGATCTCAGAAAACAGCCTGATGAGTCAGGGTTCAATAAATATCAGCAAGTTTCAACGTCTTTTTTATTTGGGTATTATTTGTAGTTCCCATGAGCATCTAAGATCTGTGTTAGAGTCTGCTAATGGTCATCGACGTTTATCTGCACTGCAGATTAAAGGATTTAGAGATCGGATTGAAATGCAAGAGTACTTCTACGACATTGCTCCCTTCTTCCGTCTCCCATCTTTAAGACACCTGTTGTTGCGTGGACGCCCAAATATAGATACTCTCCCCCGAAAACTTGGCCTACTCACTCAAATCACAACTCTGCATATAGAGCAGTTTGAGGACTTAGAAGGTATACCAACATGGATCCGCAATCTCTCGTCTCTCCGCAATTTGGTTATAGTTGATTGCAGGAATTTAAAACACCTTCCCTCCAAAGAGGATTTGAAGCTTCTATATTTGTTGCAAATTTCGAGTTGCCCGCTATTGGTGAAAAGATGTGTGAAGGATGAAGGACCTGAATGGCAAAACATCTCACACATCCGAAGAATAGTACTTGATTCTGTAGTAATTCAAGAATGAAGGGTAGCAACTAAATATATTGGATAATTATACATGCTCCTGATATACAATCCCGTAAAAGTAATTTTCTTAACCCTCTAAGCTCTTTTCTTTTGTTCATTGCAGCTCTTACAGACTTACACTTCAGTGCTGATTTATTCTGGAATAGTAGGAAGACATTTATCGATAATTTTAACCAAAATAAAGTATTAGCTCTCATATGATTTATTGTTTGGGTATGTAGTTTCGTAATATGGAACCATCAACGTGAGTAACAGGAAAGAGTACGAATAAGAAGGTCAAGTATGTTTGCCAGTACAAATTATCCAATGAGATCGTAGGAGACATGAGTTGGATTATTTGTAACTTAAATGTGGCCAGTTACCATCGAATCATATCGAGTGATAGTATCTTTTGATAGTTACTATTTATTCCATATTACTCGTAGATTGTTTGCTTGTTTGTTGTTGGTCGACTTAAGTTTAAAAAGCGCACTCTAATAGTGGCACTTGGTTGTGGTTGCAGTGTTGCAGATGATACATTGCTGGTGCCAAATTTTATGTTCGACTTTGGAGGAGCATTGCGGTCTGCATATACAGGAGCAAGGATCTCACTATGCTGCTTTGATTTTATTCGTTTATTGGTTTCTCCATTTGAGCTCAAGGAAAAGGCGCAAAAAATGGGAGAAAACTCAGAGAAGCTAGGTAAATGTTTCGACTTATACAAAGTATCTTGAGAGACAATTTGTATAATGCATGTACACCTCATTTGTCGTTACTCACTGAACATCTAAACCAGAGGTGAACGTCGCTATGTTCTTCATTACGTCTTATTGAGTGTTGTGACGCAAAACTCTGCTCTCCTCGGCTATTTCCAACTGTTGTTTGATTGATCCTCGTGTAGTCATGTAAGGCACATTCTTTTCAAATTTAATTTCAGCTCTATAAGTTCATTTCGACTCCTATAAGTTCAAATTTCACTTTTAACTCCTATAAGTTCAAATTTCACCACTATAAGTTCATTTCAAATTTCCTATAAGTTAATTTCAACCCTATAAGTTCACTCCTATAAGTTCAAATTTCTTATAAGTTCAAATCCTATAAATTCTATTATGTTTTATTTTTATATAACTATTATTATTATAATAATAATAATAATAATAATAATAATAATAATAATAATAATAATAATAATAATAATACATACACACACATACATAATAATAATAATAATAATAATAGTATATTAAAATATTTAACCTGAGCCAACTTATTTATAATCAACTATATATTGAGATATTTAACTATACTAGACCATAAAATCGATTTTGAACACTATTGTTTATTATTAGTAAAATTAATCATTTTGAATAAATTAAAAGATTTTAATTATTGTAATCATCATTATCATTACTATAAATATCATTGTTATTATTGTTATTAATTTAATAAATTTTTCATATTATATTAATATTAATATTAATATTTAAATTATTATTATTATTATTATTATTATTATTATTATTATTATTATTATTATTATTATTATTATTATTATTATTATTATTATTATTATTATTATTATTATTATTATTATTATTATTATTATTATTGTTATTATTATTATTATTATTATTCAATAAGTTTTAAATTCTAATAAATTTAACTCCAATAAGTTTAATTTCTATAAATTCAAATTCTATAAGTTCAAATTCTATAAATTCAAATTTCTATAAGTTCAAATTTCACTCCTATAAGTTCAAATTCCGGCTCTTATAAGTTCAAATTTCACTTACATAAGTTCAAATTTCATATAAGTTCAAATTTCAATTTCTTATAAGTTCAAATTTCCCTATAAGTTCAAATTTATATAAAGAAAAGAGCAGGCCTAAGTAAATGGCGAGATTGAAATTCAAAATGGAAGATTTTGTGTGATTTTACTTATCTTGTACGGAGTAAGATATTGGATTTTCATTCCAATGTAAGTCAGGTGCAACCCTTGCACGTTAAGTCTTTGGCTCTAGCTCTAGACGACAGCATTGATGGTGATTCTTGTTTTGAGAGGAACATTTTCCATGATAGCTAACAATTTGTCTCGCACTGGTCGAAATGAAAATTGTGAATTGAATCAAACATGAGTCGAGTTCAAGCCGAGCTCGAGTTGAGTACAAGGTGATGGAGTGCTATCGAGCTTGAAAATCCTTCGTTCGACCAGCGTGAGCTTTTTAACGGCAGAGTTCGAGTTTCAAGTTTTTAGATAAAGAAATGTTTTAAGCCGTGGGTGAGCGCTGGTTCAGATTTTATAGCAACTTTGAGACCGTCCATACTCAAGCAGTCAAGCTCAAAATGTACGGTTGGAATAGTAAAATCATAAGCTTGTGCGTACTCTCTAATCTGTTTTTACAGGATCTTAGTATTTTTTCTATAAAGTGACACCAACACCTATGTCACGATCAATCATTCGCGAACTGCCGTAAATTTTCATATAAGACGGGAATATCCGTCTTAATTTAAGACCGGACAAGTAATCAGAATAATCTAAAAGCAAAAGGGTAAAAGGAAAAATAAAGAAAAGGAAAAGTAAAAATTGTCTTTTATAATGAGAATTATCTAGTGAGATGATATGTAACCTGCTCTTTCTGACTTTTAGAAATTGCACGTAGAATTATC
The DNA here is from genome assembly GCA_023091065.1 of Dianthus caryophyllus. Taxonomy (NCBI): domain Eukaryota; kingdom Viridiplantae; phylum Streptophyta; class Magnoliopsida; order Caryophyllales; family Caryophyllaceae; genus Dianthus; species Dianthus caryophyllus. The sequence continues at coordinate 4,750,655 of CM041522.1, forward strand.
TAGTGAGATGATATAGAACCCGTTTCTTTCTGACTTTTAGAAATTGAATCGAAATAACTGAATCAAATAGTTCAATCGAATCAATTGAAATTAATCGAATCAATTGAAATCAAGTTCAATTAAATAATAGATCGAATCGAATCAGGCTGAATTGAATCAATCGATTGGTAAAAATAAGTTCTGAAAGAATGCGCTCATCGAATGAGTCGGATATTTGAGGGTTTGATAGAATTAAGAGCCCAACTTAAGTGGCCACATAATTACTAGGAGTAAAAAAACACTGAGATGGGACTCACAATAATTATTTCACCCTAAATTAATGTGCGATCGGTGTCTCGTAACAACGACTAAAAAAAAAAGAAAAAAAAAAAAAAAAAAGCTCCAAAGTGATATAGGGGGAGAAATGATGTTAATAATGGCGACAAATTTCATATCTTCTGTGATCTTCGTGGGTAACAATTTTAATGATTTTAGTGAGGTCAGTATCAATTTTTACCCAATTTGTTTGTAATTAATACTCGTACTCTTTATCAATTTGCCAACTACTAGTTGTTGTAGTTATATTCTAAGAGGAAATTATGGGACATTTTTTTTTTTCATGACACCATTTTGAAAAAGTTTCAAACTACAGCAAGATTCTATCAAAAGAATAAAGTCGGCCAAACCGACTTAACTCCATTATAAAAAAAATAGTGTCACTTTAAAGATAATGCCAGTACAATAATTTAGGTGTCCATTATAAAAAAAATAGTCAGTTTCCACTAAGATTATGTGGTTGGACTTGAATGGATGATATTTAACGCCAGTACTTGATTTGGTCCACACTGCCTCCACTTATACGAAGTATATATATGACGACTAAGGTAGACCAAATAATACTCCGTAACTAATACTCCAAAATCATAACACAACAGAGAAACATTCCAAGATGGTAGAAGCTGCATTGATCAGTACAGCTACCGCCACGGCCAAGGCTATGGCGCAGCTGGTAGCTGCTCGAGCGTTGGACGAGTCCAAACTTGCTTGGGGCTTCAAGGGTGAACTTGAGAAGCTGAAGGGAAAATTTGAGTACATCCAAGCATTTCTGGAAGATGCAAGCAATTCAAAGTATGCAACTATGAGCCAACTGGTGGATCTATGGGTGCAAAAAGTCAAAAATGCAGCCTATATGGCTGACAACGTCATAGATGAGTATGAAATCGAAATCTTTCGGAGAAAAATGGAACTGAAGAAACCCATGGATAGGTTTTGCAACTTTTTCACATCCTATAATCCTATACTATTTAATATAAGCATGGCTCACAAGGTTAAGGGTATTCTTTCCTTGTTTGATGAAATCGACAAGGTCGCCAACGACATTGGTCTAAATCGGGTTGATATAGCAGCTACATCAGTTACCCATACTTCCAGATATGATCATGATTTGAATCAAACTCGACAATATCCATTTACTAGTGATGCTAAATACGTAGGCAGGGAGCAGGAACAGTCTGACTTACTTAAATCCATGTGTAATCAGCTCAACGAAGACCGTCTTTTGTCTACTGTGGCCATTGTTGGTATGGGAGGTATTTTTATGTCTCTTGTTTATCTATGTCTCTTGTTTATCAATTTTGGAGTTTTTACATTTACTCTGTGTTTTGCCCATTATAGACCTAGTATGCAGTTTATATTAGCAATATTCATCAACCAAAATCACACCCAAATTGTAGCCTAAAAAGTAATTTATTTTTATTATCATGGCATAAACCGTTAGAGCTGGCAAGCTTGACCCGACCCGAACCCGAGCAAAAACCGACCCGATTGACCCGAAAATATTGTGACCCGAGAACCGACCCGACCCGACCCGACGACGACCCGTAACCCGACATGACCCGATAATCAGTGACCCGAACCCGACCCAGACCCGACCCGATGATGACCCGACCCGATATCGACCCGACTAAATTGACGACCCGATAATTATTAAGCTTAATTTTATTAGATTGAAAGCAAATTATTATTTAGAATGATATATTTGACTTAATAATGAAGTAATTAAATAAAATAACGATCGAAATACTTATTTTAGTGGTTAAAAATTGAAATAATTCGATAAAATCGCGCTGACCCGATAATGACCCGACCCAAACCCGACCCGACCCGATACACTATTTGACCCGATATGACCCGACCCGATGACGACCCGAACCGAACCCGACTCGACCCGAAAGGACACTTTGACCCGACATGACCCGAACCCGACATGACCCGACCCGACTTGACCCGACCCAAACCCGACCCGACTGACCCGATTGCCACCTCTATAAACCGTTATCTCAACCAAAAATATGATAAATTATCGTCTCAAGATTTACTTTTTCAAACCCCATAATATTTTTCATGTACAAAAACAAACTCACCCATGGTTTTAATCTTGATAAATCTCAAAGAAATAATGACCATGCGACAAAACCATAAAATTATACACATCATTTGTTTATTTTTACAACCACTTGCTTATCTTTACAACACAACCATGGCGGGATCTCAAAGCCTCACGCGCCGCCGATTCCGCCGTCGTCTCGGCCGCCTTCTCATGGCGGGAACACACCCCCACCCTCGTCGGCGCCTGCAACGACCCACTCCTCAACCATGGTCATTATTCTATCAGTTTATTGGTCCGGTAAGGGCTGGGATTGGTTTAATTTAGGACTTTGGTTAGCCAATTCTGGTTATACTTTGATTTCATGTGTTCTGAAGTCTGGTCGGTCATTTTGAGTCTCTGGTCAGTTTCACTTTTCTCAGTTTCTTTTGGGCACATGTGACCTCAACTCTGATCAATTTAAATGTCAATGCTCACGGGTGCAATATAGTCAAGCCCATTTTAGGTTATCGCAAGTCTTGATTATTATGATTTATCTAATGAAATATGTTCAATGCATTTTTTTTATTTTTTTTTTCTAAATGTGTGCAATTTTTAATATTAAGAAAAGCCAAGCCAAGCCTACGTGAACCCATAAACAGAAATAGCATACTATTTAGAATTACATCATTAGTTAAGATCGGAATATAATTGAGAATATAAACATTCACAAAATTGTTGTATAAGGTCTTAACCAAAGGTCATGGCCTCTTGGGTGTATGATGAAAACAAGCATTCTAAAATTGAATAATTTTCAAGGGTCCAATATGTCAGTCATCATTGTAACAACGCCCACGCTAAAATTAGATGCTTTGTACTGAGTAATTTCTTTCGCTTTGTAGGACTAACCCTATTATTCTATAATTTCTATCCAAATAGGTATGGGCAAGACAACATTAGCAAGACATGTGTATGACCATGAGAAAGTTGGTGATCATTTTCCTAAGAAGATATGGTTATGTGTGTCCGATGATTTCAATGTTATCAGACTATTGAATGAGATGATTGAGTCACTTACATCAAGTAAATCAGAGCTGTCAAATACGGATGCCATCCTAAGAAAATTGCAAGAAGAATTGAATGGAAAGAAATTATTGCTTGTATTGGATGATGTGTGGAATGATAATGAAGACCTATGGGGTTCGTTAAAAGGGATGTTGCACAAAGTATCAATTGCCTCGGGAAGTGTGATTTTGACTACTACTCGTAGTGATAAAGTTGCACAGGCTGCAAGAACGGTATTTAACGTTCCACTAGAAGGATTGTCAAGTGACGAGAGTTGGTCTCTACTTCGCCAAATTGTTTTTATTGACGATACTCGTCAATGCTTTTCACATCTGGAGGAAGTTGGTAGAAGGATTGCTGTTAAGAAGTGTAAGGGTGTTCCTTTAGCGATTAAAGTCATCGGAGGATTACTTAAGTCGAAGCCAGATCATGAATGGCCCGACATAGAGTCAAGCGAGATATGGGATCATGAACACAAAATACTTCCATCGTTGTTGTTGAGTTTTAACCATTTACCTTCTCCATCGTTAAAGCAATGTTTTGCCTATTATGGATTGCTTTTTAAAGGTTGTTACATGCACAAGATCGAGTTAATTGGTTTTTGGTTATCTCAGGGTTACCTTTATGACAGCGGAAATAGAAATATGACCACCATGGAAATTGGCGAGGAATATCTGAATATTTTACTTAGCAATTCACTGCTAGAAGCATTTGTGCCAGAAGGCCTTGAAAGTGTACGCTACAGGATGCACGATTTGATCATTGATCTTGCAGTTTTTGTTTGTGGGAAAGAGTTGATCTTGGACGCAAAAAAACTGCGTGAAAGTGGTGTTAGATGTAGACATCTACTATATCGCTGTGTAGAAAACACAATCGAAACAGATTTTCCTCCTGTAAAGTCTCTTATAGGGCTTCGAACAATACTCTTTATGGGTCCTAGTGTGCCCTTGCAATTGTTGATCCACACAAGAGATTTGCGCACATTGTTCATTGACCGTACTGGTTTAACAGAGGTACCTCAAGTTATCAGTGAGTTGAAACATTTGAGATATCTGGATTTGTCATACGATCCAATCAGTACATTGCCAGAATTTATTGGTAAGCTGTACCAACTTCAGACGCTGATACTCCAAGGCTGCAGAAACATGAAGAAGCTACCTAAAGTAGTGAATCGGTTGGTGAACTTGAGACACATCTCCACAACAGCTCCCATGTCTGCCTGTAAAGGACTGCAGAATTTAACTAACCTACAAAGCTTACCTTGTCTTTCATTGAATAACGATGAAGATGGGTGGAACATTGATGAGCTTGGACATTTACGTGATCTCAGGAACGAAATTCATATTCAGGGTCTTGAGTGTGTGAAAGACAAGGAGCAAGCAGAGAGGGCTGACATTGCTGGGAAGACTAATGTCGTAAATTTAACTCTGCGTTGGGTGGAAGGAAGAGAAGAATACCTTGCTGGCATTCCAGAAATAGGGTTTCAAGATGGGGATATTCTTGAAGGTCTTGAACCTCACCCTAACATAGCATCACTAGAAGTACACAACTTCATGGGTTTGCAATTTCCGGCATGGATCAAGGAAATGGTAGTTCGAACAGGAGGGCAACTTAACAATCTAACGAAGATTAAACTATTGGGCTGCAATCGATGTCAAACACTTCCGAAGTTAGGGCAGTTACCGTCACTCAAGTGTTTAATTATAAGTGGACTCTGTGTAGATTCCATTGGCAAGGAGTTTTACGACGGTGATATGCTGGAAGTGGTATCATTCAAGTGCCTTAAAGAGCTTGAGATTTCTGGATTTAGCAGGCTCATCACATGGATGCAACCACCCAAAGCTGCATTTCCTAATCTCGAAACTCTGCGCATTAAAGATTGCAGTCTGCTGAAATCAGTGCCGTCATTGGAAACAGGATCCCTAGTCACCCTACAACTTGAAAACCTTAATAGCATAGAGTCTTTGGATATCATCAAATGTAGTTCGGGTCTCACTTCTTTCATCATTGACACGCTACCCAAAATCGTGAGCCTACCTGAGGAGCTAGCAAATTGTACTAAGCTCCAAACATTACATGTTAATGGTTGTCACAAGTTGTCGCGTATGCCAGATGGGTTAGAATCCCTTGTCTGTCTCAAATCAATCATTGTTACTAATTGTGAAGTCATTGAGTTTGTTATGGATGATCTTCTCCCTCTCCGATCTTCACTCCGTTCCTTTCAAATTTATGGATGCCCAAGGTTTAGAAAGATCCCAAATGGTCTCGGAGAATGCTCATTGCTGGAGTACCTCTGGTTACACACGTGTCCAATGATTGAGGGTTCACCAACAGAAATCAGCAAGTTGCGACAACTTAAGGAGTTGAGGATTAAATATAGTTCAGCAGAGCATCTAAGATCTGTGTTGGAGTCTGCCAAAGGTCACCGACATCTGAAGTGCGTTCGGATTGAAGGGTTTGTAAACGATGTTGAAATGGAAAACTACTTCTCTGATATCACCCCTTTCCGCTGTCTCCCATCTTTAAGACAGCTAGTGTTGTGTGGACAACCAAATATAAAGGCTCTTCCGGAACAACTTGGCCACCTCACTCAAATTACATGTCTCGGTATATGGCAATTTGAAAACCTAGAAAAAATTCCAGAATGGATTTTCAATAAATTGTCTCTCAACGAATTATATTTATATAGTTGTCCTAATTTGAAATACCTACCCTCCAAAGAGGTTTTGAAAAGGCTAGTTTATTTGCAAATTTGGGATTGCCCGCTGTTGGCGAGAAGATGCACCAAGGATTGGGGCCCAGAATGGCAAAATATCTCACTCATCCAAGAAATAAAAATTGATGAAGTAGTAATTCAAGATCTTTTTGAGGAATAGTAATTCAGCCTCCCAAGTGTAAGTTTCTGAACCTCTTCAATTTAATGTAGCTTCATACATAAACACAATTAGAATGGGGCCGGGTAAATGTAGTAATTTTGACAAGGGGGACTTAATTTGAGATTTTTGGAAAAACAAGAGCGGACACCTACTTTTGGGATGGAGGGATTAGTACGTATTAACAAATGATTTTTAATATTTTTCACGGACTTCTTAGTGATAGTGGAAAATAATGAACTCGAGCTAATAACAGGTGGTTGAGATGAAATGACCTTGGATGTCATGTTGAATTTCTTAAGTTGAAGAGCTGCAAGCATTTGTTTTGATTTCCTCTTAACATAATCTAGTGGCGAAAGATTTGTCTGGGATCCATGCTGATGTATGATATTACAGCTTCGTGATTTTCGACAAGTTTCGTATTTAAGCTGTGTTTTGTTTGTCTTTTAGGAATGACTGCCTTTATTATTTCCCAACTATGGTGGTGTTGAGCTTATCCAGAGGGAAATGTTGTGACGAACTGAATACAGGTTTGTCGTTTGTCTCTTACTTCCGATCTCATTATTGCCTGTTAAATGTTGTTCACTTGTTCCCTTGACCCTGCCACCTCAAAGGGGAGTAACCGGAGTTGTACTCCGATTCCTGATAATTTTGAGCCTGATTTGTTGGGCAAACTTTCCTTTCTGTTTTTGCTAGTGATCCTTGGATCTCAGCATATATATTCAAAAACCGAAAACTCATCATCTGATACATTTGTCCCGCTATTCCTGAGTAAAACTAATAGAGGTTGGATGAAAGGGTCGGAAAGAGGAAGGTACATAAAAATTAGTCTTAAATAGAAAATTTGATGGAAAGCCCGGTGATTTTACTTTTTTCATGGCCATGTGTGAAGATCAACATACTAATCTTGCACGAGTAAAGAACATTGCTGTATCAATTAGACATCTACTGTTATTTTATATGGTTCTTATGTTTCTGAACATCTTCCTCGTTTTCTTCACTTTAACACTCTCAAATAAGCAGACGGAGGATAGAACATAACATTGATTACAAGTTGTAACTTTTTATTAGATGGTCTATTACGGAGTATAACACAATATAATGGATGACAAGTACAACAACACACATCTTTGCGTGCATCAGTACTACATACGGTAGTCTATCCATTGCGATCGTTAGGCATTACTGGATTTGACAACCATTATACAACTGTTTGTGTGAAGGGGGTATATAACAGGCCTAGTTGCTTCTAGTAGCAAATGAAAGTCCCCAGCTGTCCGACCCATCTCTTCGTGTTTCAATAAATGTGTGATTCCGTCAGCAATTGTTCGACAGAGTGTAGTTGGGCACTAGGCATATAATGATTTTTCATCTTTCGGCTAATCTAGGTAAGCTCGGTGATAACTGAACTTATCATATGTTGGATTATTTGTAACTAAAATGTGACTATTACGACTATTGAACCGTTGTTGAGTGAATTATTTTTAAATTTGTTCAATAATGGTTGTATCTTTGGGTAGTTACTATTTATTCCATATTAGATTAGATTGTTTGCTTGTTTGTTGTTGGTTAAAATTAAGTATTAAAAACCTGCTGTCTAAAAGTCGGTGCTTGGTTGTAGGTGCAGTGTTTCAGATGATACAATTGCAGTCTGCGAATACAGGAGGAAGGATCTAACTACTGATTTTACTGGGTTTTTGGGCTCTTCACTTGAACTCAAGGAAAAGTCACAAATAATGCGAGAAAACTCAGAGAAGCTACGTAAATTGTTTCGATTATCACAAATTATCTTGTGTGTCAGGTGTGTAATGTTTGTACATTTCATTTTATCGCTACTCACTAAACATTTAAACCAAAGGTGAACAACGCTTTGTTTTTCATACCATGTTCTTGGGTGTTGTGACACAAAACTCTGCTCTCCTCGGCTATTTCCGTCTGTTGTTTGATTGATCGAAATTCCAATGGAAGATTTTTTTTTTTGTTGTGATATTCATTTCTTCCAAGTTTGGTAATCACCTGGACCAATAGTTACAGGTGAAACATTTCCCAGTAAACTTGGTTCCCCTTACCCATCAACTCGTCGATTCTAGCTATATAAAACAACTTTGATGATGATCCTTGTGTCGTGAGGAATATTTTCCATCATAGCAAATGAAAATTAAATCAAAACATGAGCTGAGTTCAAGCGAAATGAAGATTAGACCTATATGGCTATATTAACACTTCGTACTCGGGGTTAAATAATATATTTCGAGAATTGAATCAAAAGATGAGCCGAGTTCAAGCGAAGCTCGAGTCGAGTACAAGGCAAAGGAGAGCTATCAAGCTTGAAAATCCTTTGGTCGACTAGCTTGAGCTTTTTACTAACAGAGTTCGAGCTTCTAGTTTTTAGACAAAGAAACGTTTTGAGTCGTGGCTGGGCACCGGTTAGATTTTGTGGCCAACTTCAAGTCCGTCCTAACTCAGGCTCAAATTGTATGGTTGCACTTTCTTTCTTGTCAATTTTACGGGATCTATAGTACTCTGTCGATTTATTTATTTTTTTGGCTAAAGTGACACCGACAAATATGTCTCAATCAATTATTTGTGAAATGATGCCTGAAATTCAATGAAAATAATTGTTATTTATACAGTTCTCGATCATTTAACACTGTTCCGTAAAAAGATAAAATTTTCTAACATTAATTAGGACAAAACTAGGGGTGTAACCGAGCTGATTTCAAGCTCGGAACCTCAAAATTCCGATTTTAATTGTGAAAAGTATTTTTATTTAGGCAGGGATAGTAGGGGCTCGGAAAAATCTTCTCGAGCTCGAAATCAACTCTGAATTTACCGCACTCAAAGATTCAAAGCTCGGAATCGGCTCAGACCATATAATAACTCAAAACAAAAGTGTAAAAGAAAAAATAAAAAATAAAAAGAAAAAGAAAAATATCTTATACCCCATTATCGAGTGAGATGATATAGTTCAATTCTATTCTTATAAGTTCAGCTCTTAATCTCTTATAAGCCGAGAGTTTAACTAAGTTCAGTTGAGTTTTCATATATTGAGCTCTTGTAAACCGGAGAAAAGACATATATTTGAGGGTTTGATAGAACAAAGAGCCCAACCCACATTAAAAAAATTACTGTAGTAAAAACCTCAAAAATGATGTTAACAATGGCGATAAACTTCACCTCTTCTGTGATCTTCGTCGGTAATAATTTTGACGATTTTAGTGAGGTCAGTATAAATTTTCACACAATTCGTTCGTAATTAATATCCCTTATCAATTTGCCAACTAATAATTGTTGTACTTATTTTCTAAGAGGAAATTGTGGAGTTTTTTTTTTTAGGTTAATTTTCCGATTATTGAAGCTACGGAAACATTCATGTTTACGGCATTTGCATGTCAATTATATATAGGCGAAGTTATTATTTCTTCCGTTCTACTGAATTGTATACATTTTTCAAAATACGTGAGCGTAATTTTAGCAGATGTAATTTTAAGATTTCCAGAGATTGTATTGAAAATTTCCAGAGATTTGTGTCTTTAAAGTTGTCACACGTGAGAATTTGTAAACTTCGAAGGCATGAGGATTGTATTGAATAAAGTGATTTTGTCATTCGATTCTAATTTTGATCGAGTTAAATTGGACGCCTACCATGCTGGTTTGCCTTAGATTCCATTTCGATTGGAGTTGATTCGATTCATGCTTGTTTCGATTACTAGTCGTTCTTGCTAATTAACAAAAGCATGGGTCGAGGACAAATTACCGTGGATGTCTTGTTGAAATTTCAATTGCGAAAAAGCTGCTGAAATCATGTTCATTTTATGCAAACATAATCAATCTAGTTGGTAGTTTAATGTCTTTCATTAAGTTTTGTATTTCATTATGTTCTTTGAAATTGATTTAGGAATTACTGGCGATATTAGATTTAAGCTGTGGTGTTGAGCTCATCCAGAGGAAACGATGTTTTCAGACTGTAAAATGTCGAGACAAACTAAATGCAGTCAGTCCGCTCACCGTTGCTTCATTAATGAGCTGATACAGGTTTGTTGATTGTATCTTATTTCTGTTGGGAGTATAAATTAGTTTGTGGAGATTAAATATCCCACATTGAAAGATTAGAGGAGATCTTATTAGTTATAGTGGGGGCATAATTTCCTTTAGGACAGTATAATTAACGCCTTACTGCAATTTATTCGATACATACACAAATTGTTCTAACAGTTTCCGTTCTCTTTATTACCTGTTTTGTTGGGCCAATTTTTTGAAATTTCTGTGCTTCATTGTCGTAGAATTGTGTGGTGGTTTTATAATTTGTATAGACTAGTTAATTGAACGTTTTAATTTTAATCCCCGTAATATATCCCAAACAAATACATCCAAAAAGCAAAAACTCATCATCTGATACTTCTGTTAACACATTTGATACTGTGATCCTGAATATAACTACTAAGGTTGGATGAAATGGTTGCTTTGAAAACATGTGCGATTATCAATCTGAATGCCGACCTTGTTTGTATTATTGACTAAAGTTTGGAATTAGTGGAGTACATGAATAGAGGCTTGTGTAGTGGTGATTTTTGTTTCGCAAGTGAATTATTCTCCTACTCGGCTACACCCATTGAAGAGTAATCAACTACGGAGTAAATTATTCAAAGCTCATATGTCAATATCAGCCACAACTGTCACGGAAACGGTCGCTGAAGATTATGATTAAAAAAATGTCTTAAACATGCCCATCATTGTCCAAATTACAGTAGTGGCCAATATGTAAGCCTTTTAATATTACGTTCGTAAGTCTATTTAAGTACTAAGTCAATGTTAAATTATAATCAGCTTATTCAGTTTGGTCAGTTCACTGTTCTGACTTTCTAGGTACCCCGGCCCTTTTGTGTTTTCGTGTAATTTTCATGTGCGACGACCGTACATGTATGGTGCATATCCGGCCTGTAGCTAGAAACTGACCACATTAATATATATTATGACTATTTTCAAATCTCCAAACATAGTCACATTTTACTCTTACCTTCGTTTAAGCTTATTTTCTTCCCCTGTAATGTTTTGTTAAAATTACTTTACATATTATTAAATTTATTTACTACCTATGTCGAAATTTCAATTGCGAAAGAGCTACAGAAATCATATTCAATTTACTTTTAACATAATGCATCTAGTATCAAATGAGTAGCTTGATCCATACTAATAATAGTCGATGGCTTAATGTCTTTCGAGAAGTTTCGTATCTCATTATCTGCTTTGATATTCATTTAGGAATCACTGCTTGTATTATTTCCAAGGCGTGGTGTTGAGCTTATCTTGAGGAGTCGATGTTTCAGACAGTAAATATGTCGAGACAAACTGAACGTAGTCAGTCTGCTGCTTCAGCAATGAGCCAACACTGGTTTGTCGATTGTACCTTATTTCCGCTCTCTTTATTGTCCCTTTTTCTGCTCCAATTTTCTGAAGTTGCTCTGCTTTATTTTCTTAGATAATTGTGGTGATTTTATAATTTGTATAGACTTGTTAATTGATGCCCTTGTTGTTAATCCTTATCCGAAAAGGAAAGCGGAATGTGTTTTTTTTTTTCCAATGACAGCGAGTGAGAATGGAATTAGAAAACCGGTGCGAGTTAGCATTATTTGCGATATTTCGTAGACATCTCTTTGTATCATCCTTTTGCTGTTGCCTTTAGATTTTCCATATATTTCTAAATTAGTTCCTCACAAATCTATTTCGTCACTTTTGAAACGTCTTTCAAATCAGTGGATAAAGGATTTATCTCAATCTTGAGTATCCATCACCGTCCTCGATTAGATGGTCTAATATGAACACTGTATATAGCAGTTAATGCCCAAAATTACCTGTCAAGGACAACATACATCTTGCCTGCCTCAACACTCCTCGAGCATTCTAGTCAACGCTTTTCAAAGATTAGACAACCATAATTTTTTTCATGAAAAATAATAAATATTGTAATTACTGATGGACGAATTTGATGAATATTTGCTATAAATATTGAAATTACTGATGGATGAATTTGATGACTATTAGCCGCAACTCTGAAAATTCCTCAAGCTTATGAATAGTGTCAAGAAGTACAAATGATGTGAATGGATATGAACGGAGGGAGTAATGGTTTAAATTATATACTATTAGTTGAATGAAAAATTTAAGAGCAGTGATTGGTACATCTATAGGTTTAATAGACGTTTTAAATTTATGTAGTATTGAAAATAGTTATATAAGAAACAAAATTAAAAACTTAAGAGTTATATCCGAGAAAAGTTAAGAATGTCAAACCTATACCGTAGACTTCTACAACAGTGAAGGTACAACGCGGAAATCTGAAAAACAGAGGGGTACAACGTAGAAATCAGAAAAACAGATGGGTACACCGTGGAAATTTCCAAAAAAAAAATAATATTATTGCGTTAGAAGTAATGGATATGAAATGAAGAGAAAGAAATTGGAGACGATTCTTACCCCACTTGTAGAGTTCGGTACTTAGTAGTAGGTGTTAAGCATTTGGAAGAGTAGCGGACTACATGATAGAGGATTGTCTATAGAAGAGTAGTTAACAAATTATGTAAGCTAATATGTCAAAATCAGCCTCAACATCATGGACTTGGTGTCATTGAAGGTTTTTATCAAAAGTGCCCAATTAAATAATTACATAAGCTAAGTCCAATTAAATGTGTCCTTCATTATGTTATGTGGTTGCATTTGAATTGGCATTTCATGTTTGATAGGTAAAGTCAATGGTTGAGTTGCTCTATATGCTTCTCTATTTAAAAATGTAGGACAAATATTTATAATATCTCCAATTCATATACTCCTACTCGTACATACACTAACACAAAAGCCAAACATTTAGATGGCAGAAGGTGCATTGATCAGTGCAGCGACAGCTGCGGCCAAGGCCGTGGCACAGCTGGTGTCTGCTCGAGCATTGGACGAGATCAAACTTGGTTGGGGTTTCAAAGGTGAACTTGAGGAGCTCAACCAAAAATTTGAATACATCCAAGCATTTTTGGTGGATGTAAGCAATAATTATTCAAAGTATGCACAAAAGAGCAGTCTGGTGAGTCTATGGGTGCAAAAAGTAAAGGATGCAGCCTATTTGGCCGACAATGTCATGGATGAGTATGCTGTAGAAATGTCAAGGAGGAAAATGGAAATAAATAATAATTTTGATAAGTTCTGCAACTTTTTCACACCCTCTAATCATGTTCTATTTCATCTTGGGATGGCTCACAAGGTTAAAGACATCCTTTCGTTGTTGGATAAGCTTGACAAGGAGGCTCTCAACATTGGTCTACGGAAGGTTGATTTTGCAGCGACATCATCTGCGGCACTCTCTCACCATGATGACCACCATTTGAGTCTGTCTCGACAACATGCAATTGTTAATGCTTCTGAGTACATAAACAGGGTGGACGACCAAGAGAAGTTGCTAAATTTCATTTGTTGTCCTCCCGACAAACCTGGTCTGTCTACTGTCGCCATTGTCGGAATGGGAGGTACGTGCAGTTGTACACACTATACTTGCTGTTTTACTTGATCTTTTGCTTACATCATTTAATTAATAACACAATTCGTACTCACATTTTCTTCTTTCGCATAAACTAAAAGTGCTAATATAACGCAATCTAGTCTAGGTCATTAACAATATTTGATCTTGGTTCGTTAACGTAATGCTTCCCCTTTTCTAAAATGACAACCGTTTGCATTTACCAAGGTACACTTAGACTGCCGATTAAGCAAAAATTCTATTTTGAGGAAAATTATACAATTATTTTTGTCACAAAATTACTTTCATATGAATACACATTTCGTACCATTTGCTCTTACATTTTAAGAGATACTGAAGATAGTAGTGATCGTTTTGAAGGGTGACAACTGATTATGACTTACATGCTAGCACTACTTCATGTATTCAAGTCAATCTTCTTGTAATACACCTTCCCTTTTATTTCTATGAAGTATAGCTAAATGATGTAATATGCAATCTATTATTCCCTCTTATTCACTTATTCGTTTGCCTTTCTATTTTGGAAACGAGTGAAAATCAACATTTTTTTAAGGGAAATTTAACAGGAATAATCCAAACTATGCATTTTCTTCTCCCAATAATCCAAACTATTATTAATCCCGCAATAATCCAAACTATTATACTTATCTTCTCCCAATAATCCAAACTATTATACTTATCTTCTCAAAATAATCCCGCAATGATCATTTTGAGAAGGTAAGTATAATAGTTGGGATTATTGCGGGATTAATGATAGTTTGGATTATTGGGAGAAGAAGAGACATAGTTTGGATTATTCCTGTTAAATTTCCCTTTTTTTAATTGACTTAAAATAACTTTTTTTATCCGATATTTAAGCAGAATCACATAGCTAGGGAGCTACCACTATTTTCTTCCCGTCTAATTGATTTTGAAGTATTGAAAAATAATTTTATATTTAGCAAACAATCACTTTATACTCATTTTCAAAATAAAAAGGTAAACAAATTACTATATTAGAGGGACTGAGGGAGTAACTTATTTTCTCGCTTTCTCTAAGTTTGAAAATAAAACAAATTTTCTTCATTCCAATCAATTACGGAGTATATAAATTTAGTTATTGTACACTATTTATTAGTGAGAATAATCTTTGATACAATTTTTGATATAAAATATATAAAAGATAAATCATTTGAGATCTTGTTTAAATTGTCTTAATGAGTACATTGTGAATAGCAAATTCTTATAATTTTTGTTAATATGTAACTAAAGATAAGAATAAAACAAAACAAGCATCGATTTACATGTATAAAGCAAATTTAAAGCATTAATTGAAATGGAGGAAAATTAATTATATCTTTGTTTTTGATTTTTTTTTTTTAAGTTTTCAATTTTATGTGAATAGTAAATACCAAATAATTTGATTAGGGTATTGCTTTTATATATAACTAATACAGCACCCGTGTGCAAGCACGGGGCGTACAAAATTATTTTTCAATACATTTGGTGTGATGATATTATTAGACATATGTATAATTTTATTTGGAGAATCTTAATAATTATATAATTGTAGTGTAATGTTAAATGATAGAAGAAAATCAATAATGACAACTTTGTATTCTATTATATATACAGTACATAATTAGACACAAAAACACTATTTAACACATGATATTTTAATTAATGAAATGTTTTGTTACAATAATAATATATAGGCAACACAAAAAATCAATATGTTCATCTTCAGTGATGTTTTTCGATTTCTTACTTAAAATATAGCATGAGTCAAAAGGTAAAATATAATGAAAATGAACTCAAAATAGCAGCAAGACCTCATGATAATATTGTCGTGAATCAAAAATTTATATGAGATTGCCTAATAATTTAGGAATTACTTTAGATAGTGTTTGGCAATGGTCATTTCATTTGTAAATCCTCATTTGGAATATGAAATGTGAAATTTTGTATTTGTAAATGACATGGGGGTGGGGGTGGGATTTGAAATTATCAAATTTATGCTTAGATGAGAATAGGCTTGGATTTTCCACAAATCCAAATCCAAATCTTTGCAACTTTCCCAAACATGTCATTTGTATCAAATCCACATTTCCAAATGAAATACCCATATCCAAACACACTCTTATGTATAAGGTTTGAGATTATTTTATTGTAAAAATCACAAATTTATATGAAAAAAAACATAAAAGAAAATTAAAGAATGTTATTTTGAAACTATATTAATCTGCCTCTTGTCATGTCTTCAGTGGTTACTACTCGATCAAAAATATCTCATGCGCCATTTTCATAAAAATGCGGAAAATTGTGTCTAATATAATGATCTTTCATTAATAGAAATGATTTTCTTCGTCTGATACTTGTTATATATGCGATATTATGAATTGTAACAAACTTGTGTTTCAGAACTTACGACTGAATTTTTTTATGGTCTTCATTGAGAAATTAAAGTTTATTATTGCCTCACAAAAATATCCAAAATGTTCTTTCTTTTTTTCTCTTGGTTAAAAACAATTTGAATGTAGATAAAATCTTGTTAAAAAGAGCTTGAATGAGTTACTAGCCTTCCTACATTCTCAGGTGAGACATGATAGTCATATAGACGTGGAGTTGCATATACTATGTGACCTATTAACATCCTTAGTCCTTTGCCCTAATAACATCCTTAGTCCTTACTGTGAGTCAACACTATTACAGGTGTGGGCAAGACAACATTAACAAGACATCTATATAATCATGAGAGGGTCTGTGCTAAGTTTGGTAGCAATAAAATTTGGATATGCGTGTCCCTGAATTTCAATGTGGTCGAACTTTTGAATGAGATGATTGAATCGATAACCTCGATTAAATCAGAGTTGACAAATACAGACGCGCTTGTAAGAAAACTTCAAGAAGAATTGAATGGGAAGAAATTACTTCTTGTGCTTGATGATGTATGGGACGATAACCATGATTCATGGAAAAACTTGAAAGAGTGGTTGCGCCAAATCGGGATGGTTAGTGGAAGTGTGATTTTAATCAATACTCGTAGTGACCAAGTTGTGAGGGCTGCAAGTGCGGGACTCAATTGTAAGCTGAGAGGATTATCGAAAGCCGAAAGTTGGTCACTATTGCAACGAATAGCTGTTAACAATAGAAACTCTTTGATTGATTTGAGAATGGAGGAAGTTGGGAAAAGAATTGTTGAAAAGTGTAAGGGTGTTCCTTTGGCTGTTAAAGTGATGGGAGGTCTGCTACAATCAAAGCAACATTTACATGAATGGGAGACTATTGAAAAAAGTGAGCTATGGGATCTGCCATATGGCCAGAACAAAATATTTCCGTCCTTGTTGTTGAGTGTTAATAAGATATCGTCTTCATCTGTAAAGCAATGTTTTGCTTATTGTGCCATTCTTCCTAAAGGCTTTCTCGTGTCCAAGATCGAGTTGATTGGTCTTTGGTTATCTCAGGGTTACATTCATAAAGAAATTGGCGAGGTGAATCTGGAGATTTTGCTGAGTTATTCATTGTTAGAACGTGTGTCAACACGACATGGATTTGTGGGTTACAAGATGCATGATTTGCTGTATGATCTTGCAGTCTTTGTTTGTGGGAGCGACTTGATCAAGGAAATGAAAGACCCAGGTGAAATAGGTAGTTGTCGGCATTTAATAATCAATTTTATGGGTGATACAACCACAACAGATTTACCTTCACAAATGACTCTTCCAAAGCTCCTAACACTTGGTCTAAAGGGTGGTATCATACCGTTAGATAAGATTCACACAACATATTTACGCACATTGTTCCTCAACCAAAGTGGTATAGAAGAGGTACCTCCAGCTATTGCATTGTTGAAACATTTAAGATATCTCGACCTCTCATATAATCCAATCAGCTCCCTTCCGGAGTCAATGGGTAAACTATACCAACTGCAGACCTTAATACTTCAAGGCACAAAAATTGTGACTCTACCAAGAGTATTATACACGCTGGTGAACTTGAGACATATCCCAACAACAGGTATTATTTTTGAATTGGAAGAATTACAACCGTTAGCTGACCCATCAAGCTTGTCTTTTCATTCTGAAGACGAAGATATAGATGCAAACGTAGACGATGTTGCAAATGAAGATGACGATAAAGATAAAGATGAAAATGAAATTCCTATTTTGGAATACAAGTCTGCAAAAGGCAAGGACTTTGCAGGAAAAAGTCATCAGGATGTAAAAGATAATGAGCTAGTGGGAAAACATCTTGAGTTTGTAGGAGACATTGGGTTAGTAGGAAAAAGTCTTGAAGTTGTTGAAGACAAGGAATATAGAGTTGCTTGGCGGACCAAGGTTAACTATTCTTGGGTAGACGGAAGTGGATTACAGCAGTTAACAAATCTTGGAGAGTTTGAGGATGAGCTTCATATTGCGGGTCTTGAGTGGGTAAAAGACAAGGCAAAAGCAAAAAAAGTCGGGCTAGCTGGGAAGGCCAATGTTACCAAGTTAACCTTGGTTTGGACTGAGGGAAGGGGTGAAACTAGTGGCGGCATTTTGGATGAAGATGTTCTAGAAGCTCTTGAACCTCACCCAAACATAACTTCTTTGGAAGTACATAACTTCCTTGGGGTGAGATTTCCGCCTTGGATCATGGAGATGATTAATTGGACAAGATTTGTGAATCTTACCGAGGTCAAATTATTGAATTGCAGCAGATGTCAAACACTTCCGACTCTAGGGCACCTACCACTTCTTAGGCGTTTATTTTTAAGTGGATTCGATGTGGAAACAATAGGTGTTGAGTTTTATGGTTATTATGATTCTGATTTGTTGGAAAAGCTACTTCCTAGTAGTCGTAGAGATATAATGAGCATTTTCAGGCAAGCTGGATGGTTGCCGCAAGAGATTTCATTTAGGAGGCTTATCGAGCTTGATATTTCTGGATTTTGTAGGCTAACTACATGGAATGCACCACCGAAAGCTGTATTTCCTTATCTTGAAACTCTACGAATTAGTGACTGTAGTCGTCTGGAATCAGTACCATTTTTGTCAAGTAAAACCTTAAAGGTCCTAGAACTCAAAAATGTTGATAGGGTGAGGTCCTTGGATATCGTCAAATTTAATCCCCACCTGACTTCTCTAAAACTGGAGGTACTGCCCAATCTTGAGAGCCTACCTGAGGAGCTATCATATTGTACGAAGCTCCAGAAGTTAGTAGTATATGGTGCTCACAAGTTGTCGCGTATGCCAAATGGGTTGAAGTCCCTCGTCAATCTCCAAGCAATGATGGTTGGGGATTGTAAAGTCATTAATTTTGTGATGGATGATCTTCTCCATGTGCGCTCTTCACTCGAGTCCTTTGTAATTTATCGTTGCCCAATGCTAATAAAGATCCCAAGCGGTCTCCAAAAGTGCACATCTCTGACGGGATTACTCTTAGATGATAGGCATCTGTTGAATGAGGGTTCACCAATAAATATCAGCAAGTTTCAACGTCTTTCATTTTTGGGTATTACTTGTAGTTCCGCAGAGCATTTAAGATCTGTGTTGGAGTCAGCTAGAGGTCATAAGGTTTTAGAAAAAGTGACCATTGAGGGGTTTAAAAATGAGGTTGAAATGGAAGCATACTTCTTGGACATGACTCCATTCCACCATCTCCCATCTTTTATACACTTGAGGTTGGTTGGACACCCAAATATAAAGACTCTCCCTCGACAACTTGATCAGCTCACTCAAATTACACGCCTGTGTATATATGAATTTGAGGATCTGGAAGAAATTCCAGCATGGATTTGCAATCTCTCGTGGCTCACCAAATTAAAATTATCAGATTGTAAGAACTTGAAGTACCTACCCTCCAAACAGGATTTGAAGCATCTATATTCTTTGAAAATTTGGGGTTGCCCGATGTTGACGAAAAGATATGCCAAGGATGGGGGCCCCGAATGGCGAAACATCTCACACATCCCTATAATAAAATTTGATTCCGTAGTCATTCAAGAAGGAGGGATAATAACAAAATATCTTCTTGGATAAATTATACATGCTCCTAATCTACAATCCTGAAAGGTTATTTTCTTAACCCCCTTTTCATTTCTTTTGTTCATTGCAGCCCTAACATAAAATTCAGTGTCGATTTGTTCTACAGTAGATTTACAAGCAAAAAAAAAAAAAAAAAAAAAAAAGAAAAAAGAAAAAAATTGATACACTCCATCCCAAAATAAGGGTGGAAGCTACAGCTACACGTACAAAAAGACTTTGGTACATATACATTCAATCTATGCCATGTAGA
Organism: Dianthus caryophyllus; assembly: GCA_023091065.1. Lineage (NCBI taxonomy): Eukaryota > Viridiplantae > Streptophyta > Magnoliopsida > Caryophyllales > Caryophyllaceae > Dianthus > Dianthus caryophyllus. The sequence goes on from CM041522.1 coordinate 4,770,714, forward strand.
CCTGTCAAACGGGTCGGGCGGGTCGGGTTCGGGTTCGGGTTATACGGGTAGGGTCAAAATACGGGTCGGGTCAATATGGGTTCGGCTCAAATACGGGTCGGGTCGGTTTCGGGTCAAAATACGGGTTAAAAATACGTTTTTCGCGCCTTTTTATTTATTATTTTTTTAATTAAAAAAATTCTTTTATTGTTATTTTACATTATGTACACATTTTATTGTACATATGTAATACTAAAGTTGATATATATTCATTCTTGTAATTTATAAAATTAAAATAGTCTATTTATGAATATATTCATAATATTTCAATCGTAATTTTCATCATCATTTTAATATTTCAACTTATAATATTGAGGTTGTAATAATTATTAATATTAAATTATTTTTTTTCATGAAATATTAATTTTGTAGGTTCAAAAAGTATTGTTACACGAAATTACACTTGACCCATCGAATTGAGCAGGTCGGCGGGTCTTGACCCTAAATTAACGGGTCATTTCGGGTTCGGGTCATTTCGGGTCACGGGTCAAATTTTACGGGTCTTGACCCTAAAAAAAGGGTCGGGTCGGGTCGGTTTTTCGGTTCGGGTCGAATTTTGACAGGTCTAATGCCATGTGAACCTGTGAGACCTATAAAAATAAATGTTGGAAATAAAATTTTAAGTGAGATTAGCAAATTATAATGGCGCCAAAATTATTTACTAATTGAACCAAATTAATGTAAGAATTTACGCCAAAATTTCATTTTATCTATTGAAGATTAACACAATTTTTTTTTTAACTTAATCTTCTTCTAATTGAACCAAATTAATTTAAGAATTAAAAGAAAATCAAAATCTTTTTCGATATTTATGTTTTTTTTTCTATGATTATAAAATTTACGAAATATAAGTTTCCCAAAAAAATTGGTTTCTAAAGAAAAACGAAATAAAAAAGGAAAATTGAGAAGTAAAAACGGAAAATGGTTGGTCTTGTCATCTTGTGAGAAATTTGATTTTTTTTTTTTTTTTTTTTTTTTTTTTTTTTTTTTTTTTAAATTTGAACTTAAAACTAATTACAATGGAGATAATCACCAATAATTATTTTAACTTTTTTTTTTTTTTAAATAATTCACGTGGAGGCTCTCCATTAGTCGTGTACCAAAGGGCTTAGTACATTAGGTGTAATTGTAACCTTTTTGCAAAAGGGTTACTTATTTTGGGATGGAGAGAATATAAAGTATTAGCTCTAAAATGATTTATAGTCGAGTAATTATGTAGTTTCGTGCCTTTCATAATGTGGACAAGAAGGTCAAGTATGTTTGTTAGTACAAATTATCAATTAGATAGTCAGAGACATGCGTTGGATTATCCAAGTTATTGAGTGACATATACTAATCATTATTGGGGAGCATGTATAATGATCATAGGTCAATTTGTTTAATAATGGCCGTATCTTTGGATAGTTACTCTTTCTACTCGGTTATTTGTTTAACTTTCTATTTTAGATTATGTATTAATTGTCATTTTTCTTTATTTAATACGGTGTAAAATAATTTGGTCGATAATGGTCATTGATTTTTAATGATGTCGATTCCGTGTAAATGGTTTTAGATGAAAATAATACAGTACTACAATTCAGTTTTCTATAGCGAATATGATGCATTTACGCACCCTCCCAAAATAGAAAAGTAAACAAATAATTGAATCGGGGGGAGTACTATGTGTTCCATATTACTTGTAGATTGTCTGCTTGTTTGTTGTTGGTTAGACTCAAGTACAGTATTAAACGACTGCAGTAGCTCCAATCTCTAATAGTGTATACATTCCTTCTGCAGAATTGATGTTCAACTTTGGAGGAGCATTGCGGGTTTGTGTATAGAGGAGTAAGGATCTAACTATGCTGCTTCGGTTTTATTCAGTTTTTGACGTCTTTGCGTTAAAAAAAGAACTCATGGAAAGGCACAAAAATAGGAGAGAACTCAAAGAAGCTATGTCAATGTTTCGACTATCATAAATTATCGTGGGACGGCAGGTGTTTAATGTTTGCACCCTTTTATGGCTACGCACTAAACGTCGAAACCAGTAGTGAACGGCAGTTTGCGACTTTGCGCCTCACACTGTCTTCTTAGGTGCTCTTCGCGGCTGTTTCCAACGTTGTTTAATTGATTCTTGTGCAGGCATGTGTATTTTCTTTTCTTTTTCCAGTATTATGGAGTATTACAGAGTTGCAATTTCTGTGTATATTTTTCCTGCGATTTCACTGCTCTTGTAAAACGCTAGATATTCATTTCATTTACGTTTTTGTTACTCGCTTGGATCCGCTGTTGCAGGTTCAAAATTTCTTAGTAAACTTGGTTTCTTTACATATTGACTAGCTTGAAACTCCTTCTGTTGACTAGCTTGAACGTTTTCCTCAGCAAAGTCCAAGCTTAAACTTTATCTACAAAGAAATGTCTTGTGCCGTGGCCGAGTGTCGTTTCAGATTTTATAGCCAACTTTTAGTTTATTCGAACTCGAGCTCAAATTGTTAGGGTGCAATCAAGCTTGAAAATCTTCGGTTGAATAGTGTGAGCTTTTTTCCGATAGAGTTCAAGTCTAAAGTTTTTAGATAAAAGAAACGTTTTGAGTTGTGGCTGAGCCGCGGTTCAGCTTTTATAGCCAACATCAAGTCCATCCGAACTCCAGCTCAAACTGTACGGTTGCACTTAGCCTACACTTCCTCTATTGTCTGTCTATTTCACGAGATCTATAGTATACTCCTTATTTTCTAGAAACTGACATCAAGAAGTATGTGACTATTAAGATAATATGAACCGAATATAATTATTTCCATAATGAACGTCAATTTTGGAATACGCAGTACTTTTCTAGACAAATCAAACGATCCTAACTAACCCAATAAATCCACAATAACGGAAAGGGAAAAAAAATTGTTTTACACTTTCACTCTCTCTCTCTCTCCTTTGGACCAATTCTTGAAACAAAATCATTCCCCAGGCTGTTTTCAATTTCTTTAAATTTTTTTTTTCTCACCTGTTTTTTCTACCATATTGATTGGTATTTCATTATCTCTCGCAATAATTTAGAAAAATTCGAAGAGTCAAAGTTATAATCTCAAAGAACCAAACGAATGCTAACTGATTATGTATTTGCCCGTATTTTTCAAAAGTAACTCGTTTAAGTTTGAAAAGTAAGTTAAATGCATTCAAAAGTAATTCCCAAAAATTTGCCAACTAAAGTTAGAGAGTAACCTTTGATTAACTAATAGTTACGTTTCAACTAAAAATGATTACATTTCAGATAAGAACTATTTACTTTATAGACGAAAAAAGTAAAAAAGAAGAAAAAAAATCATGAAACGTGAGATGGAAGATGGGTGGCGTTGGAGCCACTAGTGGTTAAATAATGATGGTAGTTAAGGAGGATGGTGATGGTTTTGGTGGCAGTAGGTGAAGGAGCGGTGGATGAGGACAAGGTAGATGAGATCGGGGAAAGTCGGCTATAAAGGTAGAGAGATAAAGAGTGGGGGTTGCGGTGGAGTCCGTCAGGTAGTGGTGGTTGTGGATTTTGATTGGTGGTGGTTAGTGTACTGAATCGATTGGTGATGGTGGTGGTTGTTGTGGAAACCGATTGGTGGTGGTAGTTGCGATAGAGTGTGACTGATGATGGTTGTTGTGGAGTACACTAGTGATGATTTGCGTGGTGGGTTTCGACTGGCAGCGGTGGTGGTGATGGTTAGAGTGGAGTTTGAATGGTGACAATTTTAATGGTGGTTTATGAAAAGGTGAGGGAGTGATTTGTGTGAGTAAATATAAATATATATTAGTTGTGTTAGGGTGTCTTATTGTATGAGGCAACCTCATACTAGAATTATGTATTGAAATTTTACAAATTTTCATTTAAACGGATATATTCATCTTAATTTACGATCGGTCAACTATCTAGAATCACAGATTAGCAAAAGTCTATTAGAAAGAAAAAAGATGGTCATAGTGTTCGGATTTTATTTACGGAGTACTCCGTTTTAAGTTTGAAAGGGATACATGATATGAGATCCACGGGAAAAAATATAAAAGAGCCCAAGCCCAACTTAGGTGGCCCAAATAAAATTAAAAAAAGAAATAGAAAAAAAAAACTCCAAAGTGATGTAAGGGGAAGAAATGATGTCAAAATTGGCGACAAATTTCGTCTCTTCTGTGATGTTCGTCAGTCATAATTTTCACAATTTTAGTGAGGTCAGTAAAAAACTCCACACAATTCGTTCGTAATTAATACTCCTTATTAATTTGCCAACTAATAATTGTTGTAGTTATATTTTAAAAGGAAATTATGGAGCTTTCTTCTTTTGATTTTTAGGTTAATTCTTGAAGATGTTGAACATTGCATGTTTACTGCATTTACATGTCAATTATATCTAGTCTAAGTTACTACTTCCCGTATTCCATTGAATTGTATACATTTTTTTTTTTTTTCAAAATACATGATCATAATTTTAATAGATTGTATTGAAATTTCCAGAGTTTTGTGCCGTTTTAAGGGATGATACGCGAGAAATTGTAGTCTTTGATGGCGGAGGATTGTATTGAATGAAGTGATTTTGTCATAATTTTACAACCAAAGTAATACGGAGTACAAAGGGAGGAGAAATAATGTTAAAAATGGCGACAAATTTCATCTCTTCAGTGATCTTCATCAGTAATAATTTTCGCGATTTAACTGAGGTCAGTAATAATTGTTGTAGTTGTATTTTAAGAGGAAATTAAATTATTTAGCTTTCCTGTGCTTCACATAGCCAACAATGTCGAAATCTTTGACGAAATTACCCAGAAATTTTAAGGTTAAAAAAATGAAAAATTTTAAAGGGTGGGTGGGTGAAAGAAGATGAAAAATAAAACAAAGGGAAATGAGGGGAAAATGTCGTTAGGCGTAAAAGTAATTAACAGGGGCAAAACGGTCAGTTTGTTGAAATTATGAGTTAAATGAGATTTCAGGGGAACTGGTATTGATTTGAAAACAAAACTACGTTTTTAAGGTAGTGATTTGAAAAAAAAAATTTATAAAAGGTAGTTATTTGAAAAAAAAAAATGGTTTTAAAAGGTAGTTATTTGCAATTTCGCCTATATTCAATTAACCCTATAAAGTATTAGCTCTAAAATGATTTATAGTCGGGTAATTATGTAGTTCGTGCCTTTCGTTATGTGGATAAGATGGTCAAGTATGTTTGTTAGTACAAATTATCAATTAGATAGTCAGAGTCATGCGTTGGATTATCCAAGTTATTGAGTGACATATAAATAATATATAATCATTTTTCTTTATTTAATACGGTGTAAAATAATTTGGTCCAAAATGGTCATTGATTTTTAAAGATGTCGATTCCGTGTAAATGGTTTTAGATGGAAATAATACAGTACTACAATTCAGTTTTCTATAGCGAATATGGTGCATTGACGCTCTGTCCCAAAATAGAAAAGTAAACCAATGATTGAATCGGGGGGAGTACTATTAATTCCATATTACTTGTAGATTGTTTGCTTGTTTGTTGTTGGTTAGACTTAAGTACAGTATTAAACGACTGCAGTAGCTCCAATCTCTAATAGTGTATACATTCCTTCTGCAGAATTTATGTTCAGCTTCGGAGGAGCATTGCGGGTTTGTGTATACAGGAGTAAGGATCAAACTATGTTGCTTCGGTTTTATTCAGTTTTTGACGTCTTTGTGTTAAAAAAGCACTCATGGAAAGGCACAAAAATAGGAGAGAACTCAAAGAAGCTATGTAAATGTTTCGACTATCATAAATTATCGTGGGACGACAGGTGTTTAATGTTTGTACACCCTTTTATGGCTACACACTAAACGTCGAAACCAGTAGTGAGCAGCGCGCCTCATCTTGTCTCTGGGTGTTCTGACGCAAAACTTCTGCTCATTTGTTTCCAACGTTGTTTAATTTATTCTCGTGCAGACATGTGTATTTTCTTTTCTGTTTCCAGTATTATGAAGTATTACAGAGTTGCAATTTCTGTGTATATATTTCGTGCGATTTCACTGCTCTTGTAAAACGGTGGATTTTCATTTCATTAATGTTTTTGTTACGCACTTGGATCCGCTGTTGCAGGTTCAAAATTTCTTAGTAAACTCGGTTTCTTTACTTGTTGACTAGCTTGACAATCCTTCAGTCGTCTAGCTTGAACGTTTTCCTTGACAAAGTTCATGCTTAAACTCTATCTACAAATAAATGTCCTGTGCTGTAGCCGAGTGTCATTTCGGAATTTATAGCTAACTTTGAGTCTATCCAAACTCGAGCTCAAATTGTTTGGTTGCTATCAAGCTTGAAAATCCTTTGGTTGACTAGTGTGAGCTTTTTTCCGGTAGAGTTCAAGTCTGAAGTTTTTCGATTATGTAACGTTTTGAGCTCTGGCTGAGCAGTGGTTCAGCTTTTATAGCCAATGTTGAGTCCATTCGAACTCCAGCTCAATACTGTACAGTTGCGCTAAGCCTACATTTCCTCTCTTGCGTGTTTCACGAAATCTGTACTATATTTTCTTTAATAGTGATATTGATAAATATGTCACAATCAATTATTCGTGAACTAGCGCCGAAGTATCAATGTAAATAAATGTTATTTCAATAACTTTTTTTTTTTTTTTTTTTCGTAATATGATATAATTTCTAAACATTGTTTAGAACATATTCATATTAGAATTCTGCAAATTATCATTTATGACGGTTATATTCATCTTAAATTGATTCGTTTTAAGCTTTACAATGGGTATATGAAGTTCACATAAAAAAGAGCCGAGCCCAACTTAGGTGGCCCACATAACATTAAAAAAAAAAATTAAATTGAAAAGAGAACTCCAAAGTGATGTAAGGGGGGAGAAATGATGTCAACAATGGCGACAGATTTCATCTCTTCTGTGATCGTTGTCAGTAATAATTTTCACAGTTTTACTGAGGTCAGTAAAAATCTCCACACAATTCGTTTTCAATTAGTACTACTTATTAATTTGCGAACTTATAATTGTTGTGGTTATATTTTAAGAAGAAATTATGGAGCTTTCATCTTTTAATTTTTAGGTTTATTATTGAATCTATAGAACATGCATTTTTACTGTACTTGACAGTCAAAAATAGTTATTACACCTCCGTTCCATTGAATTGTGCCCTTTTAAGGGAAGATAAATTGCGTTTTAATGCTTTAAATAGCAATATGGAACTATCTTAAAGTCGTCTCACGTGAGAATTTGTAAACTTCGAAGGCATGAGGATCGTATCGAATAAAGTGATTTCGTCATTCGGTTTCAAATTTTGATCGAGTTAAATTGGACGGGCACCGTACTGGATAGCCATAGTTTCCATATTCGGTTGGATTTTAATTCATGCTTGTTTCGATTACTAGTCGTTCATGCTAATCAACAAAAGAAGGGTCGTGATCAAATTACCGTGGATGTCACATCGAAATTTCAATTGCAAAAAAGCTGCACAATCATGCCCATTTTAAGCAAACATAATCAATCTTGTATCAAATGAGTAGTAGCTGATACTTGATAGCTTAATGTCTATCGAGAATATCGTATTTCATTATGTGCTTCGATGTTCATTTAGGATTCACTACCGATATTAGAGTTGAGCTCATCCGGGAGGAGACAGTGGTTTCAGGTGGTAAAATGTCGAGACAAACTGAATGCAGTCAGTCTGCTGCTTCAGCAATGACCCAATACAGGTTTGTCGATTGTACCTTATTTTCATTTTCTTTATTGCCAGTTTCGTTAGGCCAATTTTCTGAAATTGATCTGTTTTATTTTCTTTGAACTGTGTGGTGGTATTATAATTTGAACAGACTTGTTAATTGATCATTTCGCTTTTAGTCCTCGTAAATCGTAATAAATCTCAACCTATATGGAGTATCCAAAAAGGAAAGCCCAATGTTTTTCTTTCCTAACTGTGAGGGAGGATGGAATTAGAAAACCGGTGCGAGCTAACAATATTTGTGGTATTACACAGACTTTTGTTGTCGTCTATAGATTGTCCATATGTTTCTTAATTTGTTCCCCACATAACATCAATTTCCGAGTTATCTCAACCTTGAGTATCCATCACTGCCCTCGATTACATGTCACGGACACCAGACATTTTACCCAAACTTAGATATAGCAGTTAATACCGTAGAGCTTTGTACTTGGTCATTGAAGGTAGTGGAGTACATGATGGAGGCTTGCCCTAGTGGCGATTTGAGCTCCGTTAGTGAACAATTTATTTTAGTTAATATGTTAAAATCAGCCCCAACATCAAGGACTTTGTCATTGAAGGCTATTATCAAAAGTGCCCTGCGAATCATCTATTCGAATGCCAAGTCAATATCTTTTAGTTGGACAGTTCACCGTTCTGACTTTTTTAGGTACTCTTGTTATTCTATGTTCCAGGGGATTCAAGTGGGGCAACAAATATGGGTAAACAAGGGATTGTAGAACCAGTCGTTATGTTTGATATTTTCTTTGATCGTAACTGCAATTATAAAATACAGACTCATTTTAACTTTGTTTACTTTTGTTAAGATATGCGGAATAAGAACAAATAATTGGACCACAACTATCAACTAGAGGTTTTGGTTGAATTGATCTTCTAATAACTTTATTTACCTTACACTTACAAGTGATTGACATTACTGTGGAGAAACGTTCAGCACCGTGCAACATCAACGTGGTTGTCATGTTCTCACTCTTTGTTGATGGAGAAGAAGTGTAAAATACGGCAAGATTATGTCAAAAGAATAATGATATTCAGTTGCATTAATTTAATACAAGACTTACTATCTCAAACTAAGTCCAATTATATATGTCCTTCACTTAGATTATGTGGTTGGGTTCGAATGGTTGTTTCATGTTTGATATTTAAAGTTAACAGTTGAGCTGCTCTACCTTTATATGATAAGGTAGAGCAAATATTAACTATTTCTCCAACTCATATAATCTTATCTCTTAAACGTACCTATCACAAAAGGAAAGATTCCAAGATGGTAGAAGCTGCATTGATCAAGATTACAAATACGGTGCCAAGGCCATGGCACAGCTGGTGGCTTCTCGAGCATTAGACGAGTCCAAACTTGGTTGGGGCTTCACGGGTGAACTTGAGAAGTTGAAGCAAAAATTTAAGTACATCCAAGCATTTCTGGAGGATGCAAGCAATTCAAAGTATGCAACTAAGAGCCAACTGGTGGATCTATGGGTGCAAAAAGTCAAAAATGCAGCATATATGGCTGACAACGTCATCGATGAGTACGCTATCGAAATCTTTCGTAGAAAAATGGAACTGAAAAAACCCATGGATGGCTTTCGCAACTTTTTCACTCCCTATAATCCTATACTATTTAATATAAGCATGGCTCACAAGGTTAAGGAGATTCTTTCCTTGTTCGATGAAATCGACAAGGTCGCCAATGACATTGGTCTAAAACCGGTTGATATAGCAGCTACATCGCCATCTGCATTTCAAGATTTGATAATGATTTAAGTCAAACTCGAGAACATCCATTTACTAGTGCTTCTGAATTCGTAGGGAGAGAGAAGGATCAGTCCGAGTTACTTGATTTCATGTGTAATCAGCTCAACGAAGACCGTCTTTTGTCTACTGTGGCCATTGTCGGTATGGGAGGTATTTTCAATGTCTCTTATTTATCACTTTATAGGAAATTTTCGGTTTGCTGTTTACTCCTTGACTTACCTATTAGAGAATATTGAAGATATCGAAGAATAATACAGAATATCGTAGATATTCTATTCAGATCATAATATTAGTAGTTTAGGAATGTGCTATGAATAATTTAGTAATATTCCCTATGTCATCCGACTATATAATGTAACTTCAGTTAAGCGTAATAATCAACTCATTCAATTCTAATATGGTATCAGCCTAATCGATCCTATCATCATATCTTCTTCTGCCCACTTCCGACAATTTCTGCTCTCGGCCGGAGATGGCCACATAATCCCATCTCCGGCGGGAACACAAATGTCCTTTGATTTTCTTTTCATTCAATCAAATTAAAAAAAAAAAAAAAGGTTATGTTCTTCTGCTTGTTGCGTTGTCTTCATCTCCCTCTTCCCACCTCATTCATCAAATCACTTTCATCATCTTTTATCATTAATCATCATCTTATCAAAATCATGGCAACTACATCGCCATCAATCTTCCTTCTCCTCCCTCTGCTTTTCCATCTCCCTCATCATTGCCGGCAAACCTCATCTTCGTCGCCATCGTGGACCCCTTGTCTCACTGTCATCCTCCCTATCCCGACGCCACCATCAGCGTTCTCCGGCGCCACAACATCTCCCTCACATCGCCATTACATGCAACCAAGGCCAGGCCACCATCAACGGCTCCCTCACCGCCGGCCTTACTCACATCCTGTGTTGGAAGATGATCCTAGCCTACTATGACTATCCTATTCTCTTTCTCCGTTCAGTGCGCTCGTCATTAGATCTGGCCTTTGTCACCTTTGATTCATTTGTTGTCATCATCGTCGCCATCAAGGACCAATCTCCTCTCTTCTCTCTCCTTGGCATACCGGCCTGGTACCACCACGACAATTCTACCTCCTCTGTCTTCTTCCCATCTATTTGACCTGCTTTCCCGGCTACCTCACCATCGCCGGCAATTGTTCTATCCGTCGGAAGTTTCCTCCTCCGTCCACTTACACGGCCGCCGTCAGCCGTGGGCCCCCGCCATTCTTTCTCGCTTGTACTTTCAAATCTGAAATCTCCACAGACGACCTCCATGGCCACCACCGCAATGACTACACGGTGCCACCACCATCTCCCTGGTGCACCTGTTCTGCCAAATCTATGATGTCGACCACCAGTCTCCCCTTCTTCCTCTTCTTGCTCGACCATATCTATGATCACTCCTCTCACATCGATGCCATCACTGGCCATTACACTTATTTCCTCCTCCTTTGCCTCACCTATGGTGGTCTGCACTTGACTTACTGTCATGTTGCTCCCTCTATTACTCTCCCTCGTTCATCTGTTTTCTGGCCATCGGAACTACCCACATCGCGGTTTGTGGTATTGTCATCCCTATAGGAATGTAATCCCTTGAGTATTATTGATTAATGATCATCAGTATATATACAATGTGTGAATGCTATAATAAATAAATACATTCCGAGAATATCTACAACCGAATATTTACAGAATATTTACATATATTCTATTACTCACCCGCAGTCGAAACGGGAGGGTCGCGAACGTTGAGACTGGAGCGAAAATCGTCAAACAACGCCTTAGGTAGCCCTTTCGTGAAGATGTCAGCGTACTGATATCGAGAGGGAACGTGGAGAACACGAACGTGACCGAGGGCAACCTTCTCACGAACAAAATGAATATCCATTTTTATGTGCTTGGTGCGCTGGTGATTAACAGGGTTGCTGGACATATAGATCGCACTGACATTGTCGCAATAGACAACAGTAGCTTTAGATAGCGAACAATGCAGCTCGAGGAGCAAGTTGCGCAGCCAGCAAGTCTCGGCGACCGCGTTGGCAATGCCACGATACTCGGCTTCAGCGCTGGAGCGAGATAAAGTGGGTTGCCGCTTGGAAGACCAGGAGATAATGTAGTCACCGAGATAGACGCAATAACCGGACGTCGAACGTCGAGTGTCAGGGCAGCCGCCCCAATCTGCATCGGAGTAGGCGATGAGGGAGCGTGTGGTGGACGGCCGTAGATGGATGCCGTGGGCAGTCGTGCCACGGACGTAACGTAGTATGCGCTTCAGAGCCGCCAAGTGAGGTTCACGAGGATCATGCATGTACAAACAAATCTGCTGGACCGCGTAAGAGATGTCAGGCCTAGTGAAAGTGAGGTACTGCAAGGCGCCGGCGAGACTGCGATAGAGGGTAGGATCAGCGACGGGCGGGCCAGACGTAGCACTCAACTTGGCATTAGTGTCGACCGGGGTCTGTGAAGGCTTACAGGTGGACATATTCGCACGAGCCAGTATTTCTTCGGCGTACTTGGACTGAGACAGGAAAAGACCAGTAGATGAGCGAGTAGCCGAGATGCCGAGGAAGAAGTTGAGGGAGCCGAGATCAGTCATGGAAAATTCGGACTTGAGACAGGTAATGATGGCGTCCCGTAGAGCAGTAGACGAGCACACAAGGATAATGTCGTCAACATACAAGAGCAGATAAGCCGTGTGACGCGGAGTATGGAGGACGAAGAGAGAGTGATCCATCTTGCTGTGACTGAAACCTATCTTCTCGGCGTAGGTAGAGAACCGCTGATACCAAGCCCGAGGAGCCTGCTTAAGACCATAGAGTGATTTCTTCAACAGACAGACGTAGTCGGGGTGGGTGCGGTCACGGAAACCCGGTGGTTAATGCATATAGACGGTCTCAGCTAAGTGACCGTGGAGGAAGGCATTCTTGACGTCAAGCTGATGGATGGACCAGTCATTGGATATGGCGATGCTAAGTACGGTCCGTATCGTAGCGGGCTTGACAACGGGGCTAAAAGTCTCGTCACAGTCGATTCCAACCTGTTGTGACCTGCCATTAACAACAAGACGGGCTTTGTACCGTTCAAGATCACCGTTAGACTTAAATTTGTGTTTAAACAACCACATACAACGAGTAACATTCGCATCAGATGGCCTAGGAACCAGGACCCACGTCTCATTTTTAATTAGAGCATTGTATTCGTCAGACATGGCACGGTTCCAGTTCGGATCGCGGAGTGCAGCCACAGGGGTAGTGGGAATGGGAGAAAGGGAGGTGGTGGCACACATGGAAGGAATGTTGCGGGGTGTAAATATGCCGTGACTGCTGCGTGTGCGCATGGGTGGGGAAAGGTCGGGATGGGAAGCGGACGGTGGGGTCGTGGCCAGAGTGGGACAAAGATCGATGAGTGGGGTGGGGGGGCGTGGCTGGGTTTGTAGGGTGGGGCTGATCCGTGGGTGTAGAGGAAGGGACAGGTGGCGGTGTGGGTCGAGGTCTACGGGAATAGACGAGGAGAGGCTTAGGGGCGGGAGCAGCGGTTTGAGTGGGGGCGGAAGTGGGGTAGGGAGTGGTGTGGTGTTGGAGATATGGGGACGGTTGAGAGTCGAGGAAAGAGTAAGTGCTAGGAGGAGGGGTTGGGTCGTTGTGAAAGGGAAAGACGGTTTCGTGAAAGGTGACATGACGGGAGATGATAATCTTACGGGTAGACAACTCGAGACACAAGTAACCACGGTGAGCGGAGGGGAAGCCGAGAAAGACGCAGGGAGTCGAACGGGGATCGAGTTTGTGAATAGAGGAAGAGGGAATGTGAGGATAGCAAAGACAACCGAAGACGCGGAGATGGCTATATGAGGGGAGTTTGTGGTAAAGACTTTGTGTGGGAGAGACGAGATGATTAGCTTTACTAGGAGTGATGTTGTGGAGGTAGGTGGCCATGGAAAGAGCATACGGCCAGAGATAAGGCGGGACGTGGGAGTGAGCGAGAAGAGTGCGAATAATGTTATTAAGGGTTCGGATTTTACGTTCGGCTTTGCCGTTTTGACTAGAGGTATAAGGGCAAGAAAGACGGAATTGGATACCGTGATCAAGAAAGAAGGAGTGTGTGGATTTATTATCGAACTCACGACCATTATCGCACTGAAACGTTTTTATTTTTTGATTAAATTGAGTTAGGATAAGAGCGTGGAAATTTTTAAAGATGGTGAAAAATTGTGACTTATTTTTGAGCGGGAATGTCCAAAGAAAGTTCGTGAAATCATCAAGAAGCAATAAATAATACCGATGACCCATATTACTAACAACAGGGGAGGACCATAAATCACTGTGAATAATGTCAAACGGTAAAACAGTATTAGAAATAGATGGAAAAAATGGGAGTCTAGTGTGTTTGCCTAGCTCACAAGCATGACAAAATTTCGAGCTAGGCTCATTATTACATGAGATAGAATTACGAGAGCGAAGTAAATTTAAAATAGATGGCCCCGGGTGTCCGAGGCGAGAGTGCCAAAGGGAAGAGGTGACAGCAGAGAGCGCGTGAGGTGAGCAAGGAGCAGCCGAGTGGGAACAGGCAAGGGGGTAGAGGTCACCGCGGCTATTGCATCTCATAAGTTGGGTCCCCGTCCGCAAGTCCTTCACAGTAAAACCAGAAGGGTCAAATTCCACAGAAACGGAGTTATCAGTAGTAAATTTTCTCACAGAGACAAGGTTTTTGACAAGTTGAGGGGCGTGAAGGATGTTATTTAGTTTTAGGGGGGGTAGGGGACGGTTAAGGCAGGTATTTCCGCAACCGAGGATAGGAACTTGGTGACCATTACCGACAATAATACTACGGGGAGTGCTCAAATTAAAATAAGACGAGAGTTTACCTGAGTCCGAAGTCATGTGAGCGGACGCCCCCGTATCCATATACCACGCATCATCAGGCTGCTGTAAAGTCATCGACTGCATCGCTGCGGCAAGTTCCGTGGGAAGGTACTCCGTAGGGGGCTGAACAGGTGCGGGTTGTTGAGCCACAAAGGCCTGCTGCGGTCGTGGGCCGAGAATACCAGGCGCCCACCCTTGTGTGGGGTAGGGGCAAGGCGGTGCCGGCCATGGCGATACCGGAACCGATTGAACGTGGGGTATCCAGGCCCAATGTCCACTAGAGGAGGGAGCAGCAGGGGTGGTCGTGGGGCGAGGACCACGAGTTGAGTTGGCGTTACGGGGCCCACCACCTCTCCTACCACGGCCCTTGCTAGTTTGGGTCGACATTACCGCTGCGCGGCGCACGTGGCGACGTCTGAGGCGAGAGCAGCAGAGCAGGCGGAGTCCGAATCGTCAGCGACTTGGAGCTGAGTGTGCACCAGGGCAGCAGGGGCGGCGCGCTTGGCGCGACGAGACTCATCTACAGTAAGCATGGACCGGGCCTGAAAAAAAGACGGGAGAGGTTTACTCTGTTCAATGACAGTAGCAATACCGTCAAAGCCATCAGACAAATTCGAGATCATGTGTAAAACCAACCGCTTTTCATCGACCGGAGAGCCGACGTTCTTGAGTTGATCGGAGATGCGTTTGAGGGCTTGACAATAAGCCGAGACATTGGGAAAATTGTCCATGTGGGTAGTAGAGAGTTGTTGTTCGAGGAGAACCGTCCTCGAGTGCTTGTTATCGTTGAAAAGGGCCTTTATGCGGTCCCAAGTTTGCTGCGCTGTGGATCCGCTCTCGACCACAGTCTGAAGGAGATCATTAGAGATGGAGGCGTAGAGCCATTGTTTGACAATGGCGTCAAGTCGAGCCGACAAGGCCTTGTCAACACCAGGTGGTGGCGGATCTTTGGCAGAGGGAGGGACGAGGTGATGGAGCACGTCAAAAGCGCGGGCGGTGTTGAGAAAGAGTTCAGCCCAGACGTCATATTGGACGTTGTCCAAGTCGAGAACAATACCAACGTAGTTTTTGATTGAAGTGACACCGAAAGCCGGGTGGAAGGGAGATTTTTCGGTGGTCGATTTGTCGGCGTTGGGGCCTGTCATGGCTGCCGAGTGAGAAAGAGAGGAAGAAAATTTAGGGTTCTCTTGATACCATATAGGAATGTAATCCCTTGAGTATTATTGATTAATGATCATCAGTATATATACAATGTGTGAATGCTATAATAAATAAATACATTCCGAGAATATCTACAACCGAATATTTACAGAATATTTACATATATTCTATTAATCCCGACTAAAGGTGTCCCCAACATCGCCTTCTGACACCACTACCCGGTCTACCCCCTTCAAGCGAGTCGTCTAACGTTGGTACACGCTTGCTGTCGTGACTTCGTTCACCACAGAGCACAGTGACATTTTCTGCCCTTCATTTTTTTCTCTTCCCTTGACCTGTTGTGGTTAGGTCAACCTCTTACGTATTGACAACCTTGGTCCCATCTCCTTGCCCTGATCAAGTTGAGTTGCTAAGCTCGTTGCTCAACCTCTTGTGTTATTGTCATACATGGCACGCATGAATGATTAAGGACATCATCGGCGCAATCTGGCACATCTTCCACCTCTTTTGGTTTAGTCACAGCATCCATTACCTCCCCCTTTGACTGCGGGGGCGTATTAGAGAATATTGAAGATATCGAAGAATAATACAGAATATCATAGATATTCTATTCAGATCATAATATTAGTAGTTTAGGAATGTGCTATGAATAATTTAGGAATATTCCCTATGTCATCCGACTATATAATGTAACTTCAATTAAGCAATCAACTCATTCAATTCTAATATTACCTACCCGCCCCGCCTGCTGGGCCGTGATTTTGATGGCCCGACTCGACTCGTCAAAAGCCCGCACGCCCCTCTCAAGCAACGGGCCGGGCCCAGGCCTTGATTTCTATTGCCCGGCCCTCTGGGCCCGTTCTTTTAAGAAATTTTATAACTAACTGGCCGAGCTTGTGCCTTAATTTTCAAGCCCGGCCTGCCACCTTCACGGGCCGGTTAAGGGCCTTGAAAATGAAGCCCGGCCCGTGGCCACCTCTATGTAGACCTAGCAAGCAGGTTATTTATCCAGAAAAGGGTTGGGCTTGGTTTGGTTTATTTTGATTTCGCGTGTTCTAAATTATGACTGTGGTTGGTCATTTTGTGTCTCCAATCAATTTCAGTTCTCTCAATTTGTTTTGGGTGACATCAGCTATGAAGGCCTATGATCAATTTAAAGTCAATTCTCATAATCAAACAGAGATTTTTAGGTGGGAAACCCTCTTTTGAATAGAGGTAACAAACCACCAATGAGAAATCTTAAAATATCTACTATATGAGTACTCATACAAGAATAAGGAGAACATTTTATAGTGGATAATTGGATATACAATAAGGGGGAATAGAAATGAGAAAATATAAGAAAGAAGAAGAGATTGTGTCGTGTTGTTTGCTGGAAAAAAAAAAGGTTCGGATTTATAATACGTAATGCATGTGTATGCTGTATGCATTTATTATGCGACAGCATGAACAATAAAAGTTGCTTGTTTGGCCGTTTGCATGGAGGAAATCAGAATATTATTGGGAATAGAAAACATATACGAAATTGTTGTATAAGGCCTTAACCAAAGGTCATGACCTCATGGGTATATGATTTGAACTTTTATTTAGAAAACATATAATTTTACCATGAAAACAAGCATCCGTAAATTGAATAATTTTCACAGTTCAATATGACAATCATCATTGTATGATCAACTCGGCTAAAATTAGATGCTTTGTACGGAGTAATTTGTTTCGCATTGTAAGACTAACCCTAGCATTCAATAATTTCTATCCAAATAGGTATGGGCAAGACAACATTAGCAAGACATCTGTATGATCATGAGAGAGTTGGTGATCATTTTGGTAAGAAGATATGGTTATGTGTGTCCGAAGATTTTGATGTTATCAAACTATTGAATAAGATGATTGAGTCCCTTACATCAAAGCAATTAGGGCTGTCAAGTCCAGAAGCCATCATAAGAGAATTGGAAGAATTGAATGGAAAGAAATTATTGATTGTGTTGGATGATGTGTGGAATCAAAATGAACGTCTATGGGGTTCCTTGGAATGGTATTTGCGCAAAACTTCAATTGCTTCAGGAAGTGTGATTTTGACTACTACCCGCAGTCTTGAAGTCGCAGAGGCTGCAAGAAAAGTATTTAACCTTAAACTAGAAGGATTGTCAAATGACGATAGTTGGTCTCTGCTTCACCAAACAGTTTTTGGTCACAGTACTCGTCAATGCTTTTCACATCTGGAGGAAGCTGGTAAAAGGATTGCTGTTAATAAGTGTAAGGGTGTTCCTTTGGCGATTAAAGTGATCGGAGGATTACTTAAGTCGAAGGCAGATCATGAATGGCCCAAAATAGAGTCAAGCGAGATATGGGATTTGCCACAGGGTCAACACCAAATACTTCCATCGTTGTTGTTGAGTTTTAACCATTTGCCTTTTCCATCTTTAAAGCAATGTTTTGCCTATTGTGGATTGCTTTTTAAAGGTGCTTACATGTGCAAGAGTGAGTTAATTGGTTTTTGGTTATCTCAGGGTTACCTTCATGACAAGGGAAGTAGAAATATTACCACCATGGAAATCGGCGAGGAATATGTGAATATTTTACTCAGTGTATACTACATGATGCACGATTTGATTATTGATCTTTCTGTTTTTGTTTGTGGGAAAGACTTGATCTTGGACGCAAAAGAACTGCGTGAAAGTGGTGGTAGATGTAGACATCTACTATATCGCTGTGTAGAAAACACAATCAAAACAGATTTTCCTCCTGTACAGGCTCTTATAGGGCTTCGAACAATACTCTTTATGGGTCCTAGTGTGCCCTTGCAATTGTTGATACACACAAGAGATTTGCGCACATTGTGCCTTGACCGTACTAGCATATCAGAGGTACCTCAAGTTATCAGTGAGTTGAAACATTTGAGATATCTGGATTTGTCATACAATCCAATCAGTACATTGCCAGAATTTATCGGTAAGCTGTACCAACTTCAGACGCTGATACTCCAAGGCTGCAGAAACATGAAGAAGCTACCTAAAGTAGTGAATCAGTTGGTGAACTTGAGACACATCTCCACAACAGCTCCCATGTCTGCCTGTAAAGGACTGCAGAATTTAACTAACCTACAAAGCTTACCTTGTCTTTCATTGAATAACGATGAAGATGGGTGGAACATTGATGAGCTTGGACAGTTAAGTGATCTTAGAGACGAAATTCATATTCAGGGTCTTGAGTGTGTGAAAGACAAGAAGCAAGCAAAGAGTGCTGACATTGCTGGGAAGACTAATGTCTTAAATTTAACTCTGCGTTGGGTGGAGGGAAGAGAAGAATACCTTGCTGGCATTCCATTTCAAGCTTCAATCAATAATAGTGACAGTTTTACTGATGGGGATATTCTTGAAGGTCTTGAACCTCACCCTAACATAGCATTACTAGAAGTACACAACTTCATGGGTTTGCAATTTCCGGCATGGATCGAGGAAATGGTAGTTCGAACAAGAGGGCTGAGCAATACTCAGGGTCAGGGGCAACTAAACAATCTAACGAAGATTAAACTATTGGGATGCAATCGATGTGAAACACTTCCGAAGTTAGGGCAGTTACCGTCACTCAAGTGTTTAATTATAAGTGGACTCTGTGTAGATTCCATTGGCATGGAGTTTTACGGCGGTGATATGCTGGAAGTGGTATCATTCAAGTGCCTTAAAGAGCTTGAGATTTCTGGATTTAGCAGGCTCATCACATGGATGCAACCACCCAAAGCTGCATTTCCTAATCTCGAAACTCTGCGCATTAAAGATTGCAGTCTGCTGGAATCAGTGCCGTCATTGGAAACAGGATCCCTAGTCACCCTAGAACTTGAAAACCTTAATAGCATGGAGTCTTTGGATATCATCAAATGTAGTTCGGGTCTCACTTGTTTCATCATGGACACGCTACCCAAAATCGTGAGCCTACCTGAGAAGCTAGCAAATTGTACTAAGCTCCAAACATTACACGTCCATGGTTGTCACAAGTTGTCGCGTATGCCAGATGGGTTAGAATCCCTTGTCTGTCTCAAATCAATCATTGTTAGTTTTTGTGAAGTCATTGAGTTTGTTATGGATGATCTTCTCCCTCTCCGATCTTCACTCCGTTCCTTTCAAATTTATAGATGCCCAAGGTTTAGAAAGATCCCAAATGGTCTCGGAGAATGCTCATTGCTGGAGTCCCTCGACTTACACGCGTGTCCAATGATTGAGGGTTCACCAACAGAAATCAGCAAGTTGCGACAACTTAAGGATTTGAGTATTAAATATAGTTCAGCAGAGCATCTAAGATCTGTGTTGGAGTCTGCCAAAGGTCACCGACATCTGAAGTGTGTTGAGATTGGAGGGTTTGTAAACGATGTTGAAATGGAAAGCTACTTCTCTGATATCACCCCTTTCCTCTGTCTCCCATCTTTAACACAGCTATTGTTGTGTGGACAACCAAATATAAAGGCTCTTCCGGAACAACTTGGCCACCTCACTCAAATTAAAGGTCTCGGTATACGGCAATTTGAAAACCTAGAAAAAATTCCAGAATGGATTTTCAATAAATTGTCTCTCAGCGTTTTACATTTATATAGTTGTCCTAATTTGAAATACCTACCCTCCAAAGAGGTTTTGAAAAGGCTACTTTATTTGGAAATTTTGGATTGCCCGCTGTTGGCGAGAAGATGCACCAAGGATGTGGGCCCAGAATGGCAAAATATCTCACTCATCCAAGAAATAGAAATTGATAATGTAGTAATTCAAGCTCCTTTTATGGGATAGTAATTCAGCCTCCCAAGTGTAAGTTTCTGAACCTCTTCAATTTAATTTCTTTTTGTGAGTAGTTAGCTTCATACATAAACACAATTAGAATGGGGGTAAATGTAGTAATTTTGACAAGGGGGACTTAATTTGAGATTTTTGGAAAAACAAGAGCGGACACCTACTTTTGGGATGGAGGGATTAGTACGTACGTATTAACAAATGATTTTTAATATTTTTCATTTCGGTTATCATTCCTCAAGTCTATCCATAATGAGAACGGGGACACTTTATTTGGATGGAGGGAGTTTAAATTTACGAGTAGAAAAAGTATAGCTGACAAGAAGATTTATTGTCCTGTAATGTAATTCTCGAAATGGCATAATCAACAGGTTATCTTAACCTGAAAATCAATGACTAATACGGTTATTGTAATAGTACGGAGTGAATAAAGACTATTATTAGGGACTAAAATAGAGTGTCAATTTATCACCAATGGAGTAAAATAAAATTACTTATTATATTCCGAATTAGTATTGTTGAATCGATGATCAATGAGCCAATTCACATAAGTGAGAGGTGTCTACAAGAAATCGAGTCTATTCTAATCCAGGTCAAATTGGTTTGAGTTCTAGTTTCTCGTGATTCATTCGGGTGTGAGTGTTTCTGGGACCACTGTGGTTGGTTCAAATTCTATTTGATTTGGGTTAAACAAGTATTCAGGGCTTCAGGCTCAAGCAACTTTATCGTTTGCGTTTTTGGTAAGATATCAATCATTTCAAGTCTGTTTTTAGAGCTGGGGTAATTTTCTCTGGTTTATTTCTTACCTGGAAGAAACTTACATTTTCTGCGAGACTGTCGTCAAAAACATTCTCACATAATATGGTCTCAAGATAACTTTATTGTGAGATCTCTAACATGAGAAGGTGGGTTACCTTGGTGGTTTCCTTTGATGATTAACAACTCACATTGTGAGAAGGTCTCACTGGAGACTTACTGGTCATCAAATATGTAACCATGAAAAAATATGTGTATTCATCGGTTTTTCTTAGACTAAGTGTATATTCATTATACTGCTTTTTGACTATTACGTCATTCTCTCATTAACATTTAATACCGTTTTCACGGACTTCTTAGTGATAGTGGAAAATAATGAACTCGAGCTAATAACAGGTGGTTGAGATCAAATGACCTTGGATATCATGTTGAATTTCTTAACTTGAAGAGCTGCAAGTATTTGTTTTCATTTCTTCTAACATAATCTAGTGCGAAAGATTTGTCTCGGATCCATGCTGATGTATGATATTACAGCTTCGTAATTTTCGACAAGTTTCGTATTTAAGCTGTGTTTTGTTTGTCTTTTAGGAATGACTGCCTTTATTATTTCCTAACTATGGTGGTGTTGAGCTAATCCAAAGGGAAATGTTGTGACGAATTGAATACAGGTTTGTCGTTTGTCTCTTACTTCCGATCTCATTATTGCCTGTTAAATGTTTTTCACTTGTTCCCTTGACCCTGCCACCTCAAAGGGGAGTAACCGGAGTTGTACTCCGATTCCTGATAATTTTGAGCCTGCTTTGTTGGGCGAACTTTCCTTTCTGTTTTTGCTAGTGATCCTTGGATCTCATCATATATATTCAAAAACCGAAAAATCATCATCCGATACATTTGTCCTGCTATTCCTGAGTAAAACTAATAGAGGTTGGATGAAAGGGTCGGAAAGAGGAAGGTACATAAAAATTAGTCTTAAATAGAAAATTTGATGAATCATAGGAAAGCCCGGTGAATTTACTTTTTTCATGGCCATGTGTGATGATCAACATACTAATCTTGCACGAGTAAAGAACATTGCGGTATCAATTAGACATCTACTGTTATTTTATATGGTTCTTATGTTTCTGAACATCTTCCTCGTTTTCTTCACTTTAACACTCTCAAATAAGCAGACGGAGGATGGAACATAACGTTGATTACAAGTTGTAATTTTTTAGTAGATGGTTTATTATAACACAATATCATGGATGACAAGTACAACAACACACATCTTTGCCTGCATCAGTACTACATACGGTAGTCTATCCATTGCGATCGTTAGGCATTACTGGATTTGACAACCATTATACAACTGTTTGTGTGAAGGTATATAACAGGCCTAGTTGCTTCTAGTAGCAAATGAGAGTCCCCAGCTGTCCGACCCATCTCTTCGTGTTTCAATATTTGTGTGATTCCGTCAGCAATTGTTCGACAGAATGTAGTTGGGCACTAGGCATATAATGATTTTTCATCTTTCGGCTATTCTAGGTAAGCTCGGTGATAACTGAACTTATCATATGTTGGATTATTTGTAACTAAAATGTGACTATTACGACTATTGAACCGTTGTTAAGTGAATTATTTTTAAATTTGTTCAATAATGGTTGTATCTTTGGGTAGTTACTATTTATTCCATATTAGATTAGATTGTTTGCTTGTTTGTTGTTGGTTAAAATTAAGTATTAAAAACCTGCTGTCTAAAAGTCGGTGCTTGGTTGTAGGTGCAGTGTTTCAGATGATAAGTATTGCGGTCTGCGAATACAGGAGCAAGGATCTAACTATTGATTTTACTGGGTTTTTGGGCTCTTCACTTGAACTCAAGGAAAAGTCACAAATAATGCGAGAAAACTCAGAGAAGCTACGTAAATGTTTCGATTATCACAAATTATCTTGTATGTCAGGTGTGTAATGTTTGTACATTTCATTTATCGCTACTCACTAAACATTTAAACTAGAGGTGAACAACGCTTTGTTTTTCATACCATGTTCTTGGGTGTTGTGACGCAAAACTCCGCCCACCTCGGCTATTTCCGTCTGTTGTATGATTGATCGAAATTCCAATGGAAGATTTTTTTTTTTTTTTTTTTTTTTTTATGATTTTACTTCTCTTGTAGAGTAAGATATTTGATTTTATGGCCAACTTCGAGTCCGTCCTAACTCAGGCTCAAATTGTATGGTTTTACTTTCTCTCGTCAATTTTACAGGATCTATAGTACTCTGTAAATTTATTTATTTTCCAGCTAAAGTGACACCGACAATTTTGTCACAATCAATTATTCGTGAAATGACGCCAAAGTTTCAATGAAAATAATTGTTATTTATACAGTTCTCGATCATTTAACACTGTTCTATAATAGGATAAAATTTTGTAACATTAATTAGGACAGAACAGTTTTATACTAAAAGCTCAAATTTGTCTTACAACAGCCCAATGAGATTTGAAGTTTTGAACCAACTTAAGTTAAAGACGATATTAAAATAGCCCAACTTTTAGGCGGCCCACATTAATTAAATAAATTTAAAAAAGAAAAAAAAAAAAAAAAAAAAAAAAAAAAAAACAAGTGGTGCGGAGTACAAAGGGAGGAGAAATAATGTTAAAAATGGCGACAAATTTCATCTCTTCAGTGATCTTCAATCTTCATCAGTAATAATTTTCGCGATTTTACTGAGGTCAGTAATAATTGTTGTAGTTGTATTTTAAGAGGAAATTAAATTATTTAGCTTTCATCTTTTGATTGTTAGGTTAATTTTGGAAGTTGTAGAACATGCAATTCCTCTAAGGTAGCGTTTGGGAACTCGAATTTGATTTCAAATTTAGGATTTAGAATTAGACATTTAAAATTGAAGGTTTTTAAATCAAATTACTAGTTGTGTGAGTTAGGATTTGGAAATGACACCATTTAGGTTTTCTTAAGGGATGAATTTGGGTTGGATTTGAGTCAAATACAAATTCAAATTCTCCAACTTCCCAAACAACTAATTTGAGCCAAATCCGACATTTCAAATCTAATCCATGTTCCCAAACGCACTATAAGGTGATTTGATCTCCCACCTTTTATCATCCTGAATATAACTAGTAGAGTTTTGGATGAAATGTTCGACTTTGAAAACCTGTGCGGTTATCTATCTGAATGCAGACATTTTTTGTATAATTGACTCGAGCTTCGAAGTAGTGGAGGACATTTTTGTATAATTGGCCAATATGTAGTTCACAATTTTGACTTTTGTAGGTAGCATTGTCTTTTTGTGCTTTTGTGTACGGTCGTAATGCATACACTTCCTCAGAATTCAGAAAGTGACCACTTTAATATAATTCGGTGATCCATGCTAATAGTTGATAGCGTAATGCCTTTTGAGAAGTTTCAGATTTCGTAATGTGCTTTGTTGTTCATTTAGGAAGCACGCCTACATTATGTCTCAAATTGTGGTGTTGAGCACGCCCACAGGAAATAGTAGACGCTTTGGACAATAAAATGTTGAGACAAACCGATCAAATAACTGCTTCAAAGAATGCGCCAATACAGGTTTGTTGTCTCACTTGTTAGTACCTTATTTCTGATTTTTTTTTCTTGTGTGTTATATATTCCACCTTTGACCTCGTCATCTCAAGAGGGAGTGATCTGAGTTGGTACTCTGATTTTGGTAATTTTGGAACTGTTTAGTTGGGCAATTTTTTTTGAAAGTGTATATTTCTTAGGGTAATTTATGTTCCTTTAAAGTCTTCAATCTTCGCATGTAATTCTTATGCACTTTTCCAGCCATTTGTACGTGAATACTATTTGCTGTAGGTTTCAATCTTTCTTATATTCCAGAAGTTGGTTTTTGATTTTTTGTGCTTAGTTATACAGATTATTGTTATTTTGTAATTTGTACTCCGTTTACTGGCAATTTCTCTTTGCCCAATGCTAGTAAAGATCCCTAGTGGTCTCCAAGAATGCACATCTCTGGAACGTGTGATCTCAGAAAACAGCCTGATGAGTCAGGGTTCAATAAATATCAGCAAGTTTGAACGTCTTTTTTATTTGGGTATTATTTGTAGTTCACATGAGCATCTAAGATCTGTGTTAGAGTCTGCTGAAGGTCATCGACGTTTATCTGCATTGCAGATTGAAGGATTTAGAGATCGGATTGAAATGCAAGAGTACTTCTACGACATTGCTCCCTTCTTCCGTCTCCCATCTTTAAGACACCTATTGTTGCGTGGACGCCCAAATATAGATACTCTTCCCCGAAAACTTGGCCTCCTCACTCAAATCACAACTCTGCATTTAGAGCAGTTTGAGGACCTAGAAGGTATACCAACATGGATCTGCAATCTCTCATCTCTCCGCAATTTGGTTATAGTTGATTGCAAGAATTTAAAATACCTTCCCTCCAAAGAGGATTTGAAGCTTCTATATCTCAAGGTAAATTTCGGGTTGCCATTGTTGGTGAAAAGATGTGTGAAGGATGAAGGACCTGAATGGCAAAACATCTCACACATCCGAAGAATAGTACTTGATTCTGTAGTAATTCAAGAATGAAGGGTAGATAATTATACATACTCCTGACATACAATCCCGAAAAAGTAATTTTCTTAACCCTCTAAGCTCTTTTCTTTTGTTCATTGCAGCTCGTACAGACTTACACTTCAGTGCTGATTTATTCTGGATTATTAGGAAGGACATATATCGATGATGCAAACCAAAATAAAGTATTAGCTCTCATATGATTTATGGTTTGGTTATGTAGTTTCGTAATATGGAACCATCAACATGAGTTATAGGAAAGAGTACGAATAAGAAAATGAAGTATGTTTGTCAGTACAACTTTTCCAATGAGATCGTAGGAGACATGAGTTGGATTATTTGTAACTTAAATGTGGCCAATTACGACTACTGAACTGTTATTGAGTGATAGTATCTTTTGATAGTTACTATTTATTCAATATTACTCGTAGATTGTTTGCTTGTTTGTTGTTGGTTAGACTCAAGTTTTAAAAAAATTGCACTATAATCGTGGTGCTTGGTTGTAGTTGCAGATGATATATATTGCTGGTGCCTAATATATGTTCGGCTTTGGAGGAGTATTGCGGTCTGCATATACAGGAGCAAGGATCTAACTATGCTGCTTTGATTTTATTCGTTTTTTGGTTTCTCCACTTGAGCTCAAGGAAAAGGCGCAAAAAATGGGAGAAAACTCAGAGAAGCTAGGTAAATGTTTCGACTAATACAAATTATCTTGTGAGACAGCTGTATAATGCATGTACACCTCATTTATCTTTACTCACTGAACATCTGAACCAGAGGTGAACGTCGCTATGTTCTTCATTACGTCTTGTTGAGTGTTGTGACGCAAAACTCTGCTCTGCTCGGCTATTTCCATCTGTTGTTTGATTGATCCTCGTGTAGTCATGTAAGTAAATGGCAGTATCGAAATTCCAATGGAAGATTTTGTGTGATTTTAGTTATCTTGTAAGATATTGGATTTTCATTTCTTCCAAGTTTGGTAGTCACCTGGACCAACAGTCAGTCAGGTGCAACGTTTCTCAGTAAACTCGGTTCCCTTTACACGTCAAGTCCTCGGCTCTAGCTTTAGAAGACAGCATTGATGGTGATCCTTGTTTCAAGTGGAACATCTTCCATGATAGCCAACATATTCGTGTCGAACTGTTGGAAACGAAAATCGTGAATTGGATCAAACATGAGTCGAGTTCAAGCCGAGCTTGGGTCGAGTACAAGGTGAAGATGCACTATCTAGCTTGAAAATTCCTTCGGTTGACTAGTGTGAGCTTTTTCCCGGCAGAATTCAAGTTTCAAGTTTTTAGAGAAACGTTTTGAGCCGTGGGCGCGTGCCGGTTTAGATTTTATAGCCAACTTTGAGTCCGTCCGTACTCAAGCTCAAAATATATGGTTGCAATAAGCTTGCGCGTCCTCTCTAGTCTGTTTCACGATATCGTAGTATATTTTCTTTAAAGTGACACCGACACGTCACAATCAATTATTCGCGAATTGACATAATTTATCTTTTAAAATATGAATATTCGTCTTAATTTAAGACCATATAATAACTCAAAACAAAAGTGTAAAAGAAAAAATTAAAAAAAAGAAAAGTGTCTTATACCCCATTATCGAGTGAGTCAATTCAACTCTTATAAGTTCAACTCTTATAAGTCGGGAGTTTAACTAAATTCAGTTCAGTTTTCATATATTCAACTCTTATAAACCGAAAAAAGACATATATTTGAGGGTTTGATAGAACAAAGAGCCCAACTTGTGCCCAACTTAGTTGTCCCACATAAAAAAAATTACTGTTGTAAAAACCTCAAAAATGATGTTAACAATGGCGATAAACTTCACTTCTTCTGTGATCTTCGTCGGTAATAATTTTGACGATTTTAGTGAGGTCAGTATATATTTTCACACAATTCGTTCGTAATTAATACTCCTTATCAATTTGCCAACTAATAATTGTTGTAGTTATTTTCTAAGAGGAAATTGTGGAGTTTTTTTTAGGTTAATTTTCCGATTATTGAAGCTATAGAAACATTCATGTTTACGGCATTTACATGTCAATTATATATAGGCGAAGTTATTATTTCTTCCGTTCTACTGAATTGTATACATTTTTCAAAATATGTGAGCGTAATTTTAACAGATGTAATTTTAAAATTTCCAGAGATTGTATCGAAAATTTCCAGAGATTTGTGTCTTTAAAGTTGTCACTTGTCACACATGAGAATTTGTAAACTTCGAAGGCATGAGGATTGTATTGAATAAAGTGATTTTGTCATTCGATTCTAATTTTGATCGAGTTAAATTGGACGCGTACCATGCTGGTTTGCCTTGAGTGTCCATTTCGGTGGATTTAATTCATGCTTGTTTAGATTACTAGTCGTTGGTGCTAATTAACAAAAGCAAGGGTCGAGGACAAATTACCGTGGATGTCTTGTCGAAATCTCAGTTGCGAAAAAGCTGCTGAAATTATGTTCATTTGACGCAAACATAATCAATCTAGTATCAAATGAGTTGTTTGATCCGTCTAATAGTTGGTAGCTTAATGTCTTCCGAGAAGTTTCGCATCTCATTACGTGCTTTGAACTTCATGTAGGAATCACTGCCTCCTGTATTAGTTTCAAACTGTGGTGTTGAGTGCATCCAGAGGAGTCGATGTTTTCAGACAGTAAAATGTCGAGACAAACTGAATGCAGTCAGTCTGCTGCTTCAGCAATGAGCCAATACAGGTTTGTCGATCATACCTTGTTTATGTTCTCTTTATTGCCTGTTTTGCTGGACCATTTTGCTGAAGTTGCTCTGCTTTATTTGATCGTTTTGATTTTAATCCTGGCAATATATCCTGAACCAACAAATCCAAAAATCGATAACTCATCATCTGATACTTTGTTACTACATTCGATACTCTAATCCTGAATATAACTACTAGAGGTTGGATGAAATGGTCACTGAAGTTTGCTAAGTGAATGCTGTACCGCGATCAGCTGATTCAATTCAGCCAGTTCACAGTTTTGACTTTTCTGGGTAGCCTTGTCATTTTGTGTTTTCATGTGAGCGACGGTCGTACGCGTACGCTGCGTACCCTGTAACTAGAAAGAGACAAAGACGCCACCCTAATGGCATTTTTAGCTATGTTTATTAATATCCAACGTGGACACCACTTCTCTAATTAAGTTTAAGTCTGACCCAAAATGCTAAATATTTTTTTTTTTTTCATGACACCATTTTGAAAAAGTTTCAAACTACAGCAAGATTCTATCAAAAGAATAAATTCAGTTGCATTATACTAATAATAACTTGAGACAAATTTTAGGCTTAATACCAAGATGGAAGAAACGCTTATCAGCCGAACCGACTTAACTCCATTATAAAAAAAAATAGTGTCACTTTAAAGATAATGCCAGTACAATAATTTAGGTATATAGACAGACTCTTTAAACCACCAATATAGACAGTTGTATGTGGGATCTACCTTGTACCGAAAAACTTAATTGTAAACATTGCATGCTAACTTGCTCTGCATCTTTTGTGTACCTTATCCACTTATACCTTATCCACTTATACGTTAGTGAGCAGGACCCAACAAATTAAATGTACTCTTGACTAAGATTATGTGGTTGGACTTGAATGGATGATATTTAACGCCAGTACTTGATTTGCTCCACACTGCCTCCACTTATACGAAGTATATATATGACGACTAAGGTAGAGCAAATAATACTCCGTAACTAATACTCCAAAATCATAACACAACAGAGAAACATTCCAAGATGGTAGAAGCTGCATTGATCAGTACAGCTACAGCCGCGGCCAAGGCTATGGCGCAGCTGGTAGCTGATCGAGCGTTGGACGAGTCCAAACTTGCTTGGGGCTTCAAGGGTGAACTTAAGAAGCTGAAGGGAAAATTTGAGTACATCCAAGCATTTCTGGAGGATGCAAGCAATTCAAAGTATGCAACTAAGAGCCAATTGGTGGATCTATGGGTGCAAAAAGTCAAAAATGCAGCCTATATGGCTGACAACGTCATAGATGAGTATGAAATCGAAATCTTTCGGAGAAAAATGGAATTGAAGAAACCCATGGATAGGTTTCGTGACTTTTTCACACCCAATAATCCTGCACTTTTTCATATGAAAATGGCTCACAAGGTTAAGAAGATTCTTTCCTTGTTCGATGAGATCGACAAGGACGCCAAGAACATTGGTCTAAACCTGGTTGATATAGCAGCTGCATCAGATACCCATACTTCCAGATATGATCATGATTTGAATCAAACTCGACAATATCCATTTACTAGTGATGCTAAATACGTAGGCAGGGAGCAGGAACAGTCTGACTTACTTAAATTCATGTGTAATCAGCTCAACAAAGATCGTCTTTTGTCTACTGTGGCCATTGTCGGTATGGGAGGTATTTTCTATATCTCTTGTTTATCTATGTCTCTTGTTTATCAATTTTGGAGTTTTTACATTTTGCTGTTTACTCTGTGTTTTGCCCATTATAGACCTAGTATGCAGTTTATATTAGCAATATTCATCAACCAAAATCACACCCAAATTGTAGCCTAAATAAAAAGTAATTTATTTTTATTATCATGGCATAAACCGTTATCTCAACCAAAAATATGATAAATTATCGTCTCGAGATTTACTTTTTCAAACCCATAATATTTTTCATGTACAAAAACAAACTCACCCATGGTTTTAATCTTGATAAATCTCAAAGAAATAATGACCATGCGACAAAACCATAAAATTATACACATCATTTGTTTATTTTTACAACCACTTGCTTATCTTTACAACACAACCATGGCGGGACCTCAAAGCCTCACGCGCCGCCGATTCCGCCGTCGTCTCGGCCGCCTTCTCATGGCGGGAACACACCCCCACCCTCGTCGGCGCCTACAACGACCCCCTCCTCAACCATGGTCATTATTCTATCAGTTTATTGGTCCGGTAAGGGCTGGGATTGGTTTAATTTAGGACTTTGGTTAGCCAATTCTGGTTATACTTTGATTTCGTGTGTTCTGAAGTCTGGTCGGTCATTTTGAGTCTCTGGTCAGTTTCACTTTTCTCAGTTTCTTTTGGGCACATGTGACCTCAACTCTGATCAATTTAAATGTCAATGCTCACGGGTGCAATATAGTCAAGCCCATTTTAGGTTATCGCAAGTCTTGATTATTGTGATTTATCTAATGAAATATGTTCAATGCAATATTAAGAAAAGCCAAGCCAAGCCTACGTGAACCCATAAACAGAAATAGCATACTATTTAGAATTACATCATTAGTTAAGATCGGAATATAATTGAGAATATAAACATTCACAAAATTGTTGTATAAGGTCTTAACCAAAGGTCATGGCCTCTTGGGTGTATGAAATGGATTTTTATTTTGAAAACCTATAATTTTATGATGAAAACAAGCATTCTAAAATTGAATAATTTTCAGGGTCCAATATGTCAGTCATCATTGTAAGAACGCCCACGCTAAAATTAGATGCTTTGTACTGAGTAATTTGTTTCGCTTTGTAGGACTAACCCTATTATTCTATAATTTCTATCCAAATAGGTATGGGCAAGACAACATTAGCAAGACATCTGTATGATTGTGAAAAAGTTGGTGATCATTTTGGTAAGAAGATATGGTTACGTGTGTCCGAAGATTTTGATGTTATCAGACTGTTGAATGAAATGATTGAGTCACTTACATCAAGTAAATCAGAGCTGTCAAATACGGATGCCATCCTAACAAAGTTGCAAGAAAAATTAAATGGAAAGAAATTATTGCTTGTATTGGATGATGTGTGGAATGATAATGAACATCTATGGGGTTCCTTAAAGGGGATGTTAAGCAAAACATCAATTGCTTCAGGAAGTGTGATTTTGTCTACTACTCGCAATCTTGAAGTCGCACAGGCCGCGGGAACGGTATTTACAAAAAACCTAGAAGGAATGTCAATTAATGACAGCTGGTCTCTACTTTGCCAAATAGTTTTCACCGACAGTACTCGTCATTGCTCTCCACAGCTGGAGGAAATCGGTAGAAGGATTGCTGTTCAGAAGTGTAATGGTGTTCCTTTGGCAATTAAAGTGATTGGAGGATTACTTAAGTTGAAGCCAGATTATGAATGGCCAAAAATAGAGTCAAGCGAGATATGGGACTTGCCACAGGGTCAAAACGAAATACTTCCATCGTTGTTGTTGAGTTTTAACCATTTACCTTCTCCATCGTTAAAGCAATGTTTTGCCTTTTGTGGATTGCTTAAAGGTTATTACATGCACAAGAGCGAGTTAATTGGTTTTTGGTTATCTCAGGGTTACCTTCATGACAGCGGAAATAGAAATATGACCACCATGGAAATTGGCGAGGAATATCTGAATATTTTACTTAGCAATTCACTGCTAGAAGCATCTGTGCCAGAAGGGCTTGAAAGTGTATGCTACAGGATGCACGATTTGATCATTGATCTTGCAGTTTTTGTTTGTGGGAAAGAGTTGATCTTGGACGCAAAAGAATTGCGTGAAAGCGGTGTTAGATGTAGACATCTACTATATCGCTGTGTAGAAAACACAATCGAAACAGATTTTCCTCCTGTAAAGTCTCTTATAGGGCTTCGAACAATACTCTTTATGGGTCCTAGTGTGCCCTTGCGATTGTTGATACACACAAGAGATTTGCGCACATTGTGCCTTGACTATACTAGCATCTCAGAGGTACCTCAAGTTATCAGTGAGTTGAAACATTTGAGATATCTGGATTTGTCATACAATCCAATCAGTACACTACCGGAATCTATTGGTAAGCTCTACCAACTTCAGACGCTGATACTCCAAGGCTGCACAAACATGGAGAAGCTACCCAAAGTAGTGAATCAGTTGGTGAACTTGAGACACATCTCCACAACAGCTCCCATGTCTGCCTGTAAAGGACTGCAGAATTTAACTAACCTACAAAGCTTACCTTGTCTTTCATTGAATAACGATGAAGATGGGTGGAACATTGATGAGCTTGGACATTTACGTGATCTCAAGGACGAAATTCATATTCAGGGTCTTGAGTGTGTAAAAGACAAGGAGAAAGCAGAGAGGGCTGATATTGCTGGGAAGACTAATGTCTTAAATTTAACTCTGCGTTGGGTGGAAGGAAGAGAAGAATACCTTGCTGGCATTCCAGTAGCTTCAATCAATAATAGTGACAGTTTTAGTGATGGGGATATTCTTGAAGGTCTTGAACCTCACGCTAACATAGCATCACTAGAAGTACACAACTTCTTGGGTTTGCAATTTCCGGCATGGATCAAGGAAATGGTAGTTCGAACAGGAGGGCAACTTAACAATCTAACGAAGATTAAACTATTGGGCTGCAATCGATGTCAAACACTTCCGAAGTTAGGGCAGTTACCGTCACTCAAGTGTTTAATTATAAGTGGATTCTGTGTAGATTCCATTGGCATGGAGTTTTACGGCGGTGATATGCTGGAAGTGGTATCATTCAAGTGCCTTAAAGAGCTTGAGATTTCTGGATTTAGCAGGCTCATCACATGGATGCAACCACCCAAAGCTGCATTTCCTAATCTCGAAACTCTGCGCATTAAAGATTGCAGTCTGCTGAAATCAGTGCCGTCATTGGAAACAGGATCCCTAGTCACCCTACAACTTGAAAACCTTAATAGCATAGAGTCTTTGGATATCATCAAATGTAGTTCGGGTCTCACTTCTTTCATCATTTACACGCTACCCAAAATCGTGAGCCTACCTGAGGAGCTAGCAAATTGTACTAAGCTCCAAACATTACGTGTCCATGGTTGTCACAAGTTGTCGCGTATGCCAGATGGGTTAGAATCCCTTGTCTGTCTCAAATCAATCAGTGTTAGTTATTGTGAAGTCATTGAGTTTGTTATGGATGATCTTCTCCCTCTCCGATCTTCACTCCGTTCCTTTGAAATTTATGGATGCCCAAGGTTTAGAAAGATCCCAAATGGTCTCGGAGAATGCTCATTGCTGGAGTCCCTCGACTTACACGCGTGTCCAATGATTGAGGGTTCACCAACAGAAATCAGCAAGTTGCGACAACTTAAGGATTTGAGTATTAAATATAGTTCAGCAGAGCATCTAAGATCTGTGTTGGAGTCTGCCAAAGGTCACCGACATCTGAAGTGTGTTGAGATTGAAGGGTTTGTAAACGATGTTGAAATGGAAAACTACTTCTCTGATATCACCCCTTTCCTCTGTCTCCCATCTTTAACACACCTAGTGTTGTGTGGACAACCAAATATAAAGGCTCTTCCGGAACAACTTGGCCACCTCACTCAAATTACATATCTCGGTATACGGCGTTTTGAAAACCTAGAAAAAATTCCAGAACGGATTTTCAGTAACTTGTCTCTCAGCTATTTGTATTTGTCACATTGCAAGAATTTAAAATACCTACCCTCCAAAGAGGTTATGAAAAGACTAGTTTATTTGGAGATTTGGTATTGCCCGCTGTTGGCGGAAAGGTGCACCATGGATGAGGGATCAGAATGGCAAAATATCTCACACATCAGAAAAATAGAAATTAATGGTGTAGTAATTCAACATCTTTTTTGAGGAACAGTAATTCAGCATCTTGGATAATAACTCATGTTCCCAAGGTACAAATCCACACACAGTGAAATTTTCTGAACCTCTTCAATTTAATCTCTTTGTTCGTTCGAACTCTTTACACTTACTACATTCATGTTTTATTATGAATTTAGAAATAGAAAAAGTATAGCTGACAACAAGAAGTTCTGATTCTAAAATGATTTATGGTCGGTTTGGACTGAGGAGAATACCAGAAGAGGCCCCGGTTAGAAGATCAGACAAATGGAAACCGGAGGTGAGAATTACAAGTAGAGGGAGACCAAAGAAAACTTGATAAAAGTTGTCGAAAGCAATATGAATATTGTCGGGGTTGAGAAGGAGACAACGTTAGATAGGTACACATGAAAGGATTATATCCATGTGATAGTCGAAGTATAGTCACATGATTTTTTTTTTTTTTTTTTTTTTTTTTTTTTCTTTTTTTTTTAATGTTTTAACCTTTTTCTTCGCGTCTTTTCCCGTCAAGTTTTATTTGTCATTTTTTTATAAAGTCATTTGTGAAATTTAATTTTATTTTTAGCGGTGTTGTTTTTAGTTTTTACCTTAATTTCCAATTTTTATTATTTTTTTTTTATTTGTTGAATTTTCTATTTTTAATTTTTTTTAAATGACCTTTAATTTATTAATTATTTTTTTCCTTCTTAATTTTATTTTAAAAAATATATATATATATATATATATGGTGTTATGGTTTGAAAGGTTCTAGACGATGATTCATGTCAGTCGACCCCAAATTTTTTGAAAAAAAGGCTTTAATGTTGTCGTAATGTAATTTGTTATATGGAATAATCAACAGGTTATTTGTAACATCCAACCATTATAACGGTTATCGTAATTGTATACGTGTGAATTATGACTATTATTGGGGACTAAAATATAGTGACAATTTGTCGACAATGGCAGTATCGTTGGATAGTTACTGTTTATTCCATAGTAGAATGTTTGCTTGTTTGCTGTAGGTCAACCTTAAGTATAACACAACTGCACTCGAATGGTGGTACTTGGTTGCACACTTGCAGTTGCAGTATTGCAGATGATACAGGAGCAGGAATCAAAATAGGCTGTTTCGATTTTATTTGGGTTTTGGCTTCTTCACTTAAACTCAAGGAAAAGGCACAAAAGGGGAGAGAGCTCACAGAATTTATGTCGATGTTTCAACTATAATGCTTATAAATCTGTCACTAGTCAATAAAAGTCTACACAAGAGGTGAAGGGGGTTTTGAGCCTCATACCATCTTCTTGCGTCCTTTCCTCGGCTATTTCCAGCTGTTTGATTCATTCTCGTGCAGGCAAGTCGTTTTCTTATTTTATTTTTTCCTCCTTTTTTTGCCGGTATTATGGAGTATTACAGTCTTGAATTCCAGTGTAAGATTTTTGTGTGATTTCAATTCTCTTGTAAGATATTCGATTTTCATTTCATTAAGTCCCTGTGTAACCTGTGTTATATCAAGTTCCGACTGTTTCTCACCTGGATCCACCTTAACCTTTGGCCCCCTTAAGCACCGACTCTAGCTTTAGAAACAACATTGATGCTGATCCTTGATTCGAGATGAATATTTTCCATGGTAGCCAACATATTCTTCAAAACGAAAATCTGACTTATACTGCGCACTTAGTACTCCAGGTAAAGTATATATATCCTGAATTGAATCAAACGATTCCAGTTCGCGCTGAGCTGGAGTCTAGGACAAAATGATGGAGAGCTACTGAGCTTAAAATCGTCCCATCGGCTAGCTTTATCGTTTTCCCGACTGCTCAGCTTCAACTTTTTAGACAAAGAAGAGTTTTGACCCGTGACCGAACATTGGTTCAGACTATACATCCGACTTCAATTTGGGTGTTTGACTTTGATTTGTTTAATTTGAATTTGAGCGACTGAGCTTGTTTTTCCAAAAGTTGCGGTTGTTGATTCTTAAGAACCGAGTAATTCTCATTTTTTTATATATGAGAATTGTTGATGCTGAAGTTGGTGTTGTTGAAGTGGGCGTTGAATGTGGTGTGATGTGATCGTTGTTGAATTGTTTTTCATGTAAGTTTAAAATTGTACAAGATGTTACAAATTTGAATAAATTAGGTTTCATTAAATCAGACAATGGTGACTGATGTTTTTAGTGGCAACTGTATTTCGGTCGCCAAAACAGAGCAATCTGTCAATTTGCTACTGTTTTGTGGTATGAATTGGCGATTGATTAGTCATTTGTGACTAATTAACTGTCGCCGAATTGGCAACTGGAACGAAGAGAGGGAGATTGAATCAGTCGCCACTTGCGTGACTACAACGGTAACCAATTGCCAAAATTTGCCTACTGTTTTGTTGTATGAAATGCGATTTTTAAAGGTGGTGTTTGACAATTAACTCATATTTAAAACATGTAATAGGTCTACATTATACAAATCTATTTAAGTACTAAGTCAGTGCTCAATAATGAATCAAACATGAGTTGAGTTCAAGCCAAGCTCGAGTTGAGTACAATGTGACCGAGAGCTATCGAGCTTGGAGTCCTTCGGTTGGCTAGTGTGAGCTATTTTCCGGTAGAGTTCAAGTTTAAAGTTTTGAGATAAAGAAACGTTTTGAGCTATGGTCAAGTGCCGGGTTCAGGTTTTTTTTTTTAAAGTGACATCAACAATATGTCACAATCAGTTATTCGTGAACCACTGAACCGGCACCAAAGTATCAATGTAAATAAACATTCTTAAACATGTTTTCGTAATGGGATCAAATTCTAACATTGTTTAGAACATATTCACCTTAAATTCATTTTAATTTAAGATCAATAAAATATTTAGAATAACACAAAAGGAAAAGTGTACAAGGAAAAACAAAAAAAAAAAATGACATTTGATTTGTTTTAAGCTTTAGTGTTACGCAGTAATTCTCTTGTGAGGCTGAACTAAGGTACAAATTGCAGTTAAAGAGATACAAAAACATAAAATAAATCTACTAAAGTCACTAACATGGGTACTAAAAGAATTTAGTAACAATTAATCATAATTATCACTATGAGCCGGATTACAATAATTTATTGTAAGGCCTGACTTACACAAGAATTAGTGTTACGGGAATAGGTAAATTTCAAGGAAAAAAGAGCCCGAGCCCGAGCCCAAGCCTAGCCTAGGTGGCCCACGTAAAATAGACAAATTAAAAAATAAAATTAAAAAAAAAAAAAAAAAAAAAATCTAGAGTGATGTAAGGGGGAGAAATGATGTCAACAATGGCGACAAAATTCACCTCGTCTGTGATCGTCGTCAGTAATAATTTTCACAATTTTACTGAGGTCAGTAAAAATCTCCACACAATTCGTTTTAAATTAGTACTACTTATTAATTTAACGAATTTATAATTGTTGTAGTTATATTTTAAGAGGAAATTATGAAGCTTTCACCTTTTAATTTTTAGGTTAATAATTGAAACTTTAGAAGATGCATGTTTCCTGTACTTGCCTGTCATTTACAGTTATTACACCTCTGTTCCATTAAATTGTACGGAGTATACATTTTCTGAGATTGCGTTGAAAATTTCCAATGATTTGTGGGAAGTTAAATTGTGTATTGATGCTTTAAATAGCAATATTAAACTATCTTGAAGTCGTCTCACGTGAGAATTCGTAAACTTCGAAGGCATGAAGATCGTATCGAATAAAGTGATTTTGTAATTCGGTTTTGAATTTTGACCGAGTTAAATTGGATGGGTATTATGCTGGATAGCGTTAGTTTCAAATTTCGGTTGGATTTAATTCATGATTGTTTCGATTACTAGTCGTTCGTGCTAATTAACAAAAGCAAGGTTAGGTCAAATTACCGTGGATGTCGTGTCGAAATTTTAATTACGAAAGAGCTGCAGAAATCATATTCATTTTACTCTTAACCTAATCAATTCAAATGAGTAGTTTGATCCGTGCTAATAGTTTGTAGGCTTGTAGCTTAATCTCATTATGTGCTTTGATATTCATGTAGGAATCACTGGTTATATTAGTTTCAAGCACTGGTGTTGAGCTCATCCTGAGGAGTCGTTCTTTTCAGACGGTAAAATGTCGAGACAAACGGAATGCAGTCAATTTGCTGCTTCAACAATGAGCCAATACAGGTTTGTCGATTGTACCTTATTTCCGTTCTATTTACTGCCTGTTTTGTTGGGTCAATTTTCTGAAGTTGTTATCATAGAATTGTGTGGTGGTTTAATAATTTGTACAGACTTAATTGTTAATTGATCGTTTTGCTTCTAATCCTGGTAATATATATCCCAAACTAGTACATCCAAAACATGAAAACTCATCATCTGATACTTTTGTTAATACGTTAGATACTCTAATCCTGAGTATAACTGCTAGAGGTTTGATGAAATGGTTGCTTTGAAAACCTGTGCGATTATCAATCTGAATGCAGACCTTGTTTGTATTATCGACTCGAGTTTGGAATAGAGGCTTGTGTAGTGGAGTACACCCATTGAAAAGTAATCATCTTATTCAAAGCTCATATGTCCATATCAGCCACAACTGTCACAGAAATGGCCACATAAGATTATGATAAAAAAAATGTCGTAAACATGCCTATCATATATTCTCTGAATCACAGTAGTGGCCAATATGTAAGCCTTTTAATATTACGTTTGTAAGTCTATTCAAATACTAAGTCAATGTTGTATCATGATAAGCTAATTCAGTTTGGTCAGTGTTTTTGTGTTTTCGTGTAATTTTATTATGGCTATTTTAAATCTAGTCACGTTTTACTCTTACATTAAGCTTATTTCCATCCCCTGTATTGTTTTGTTAAAATTACTTTACATATTATTACATTTATTTAGCTTTGATGAGTTATACATTTTTTGTTAGTATGATTTATAATCATAGATATTTATAACTGGAAAGTTTAAGAAATATTTTTTGAAATTACTTATTTTATTAGCGACCGTTTTTCTCGAAATTTTGTTAGTTACCCACTAGATCCTTTTATAATATATATTGTCAAGTGTAGAAAAACAAATGGGGGCATTTAACTAGTCAAGGTGATTTAGAAGATGAGCAAGATCACTCTTCACATTAACCCTCCAAAAAAACATCTATCTTCACAAAATCTCTCTGTCTCCCCTCCAATTGTCCACTCCATTCCCTAATAAATTTCGGAGAATGGCTTCTCAAAATTGCGGGTGAACACATGGTGGACCCAGTAAGTATCGATGTAGCAACCGCTGTGGCCAAGGTGTTGGCGCAGTGGGTGACTTCTCGAGCATTGGATGAGGTAAGTCTTGGGTGGGATTTCAAGAATCAACTCGAAAAGCTGAACAAAAAGTTTGGGTACATCCAGGCATTTCTGGATGATGTAAGCCGTAATTATTCAGCAAACAACTCGGAAAAGAGCAGTCTGGTGAATCTGTGGCTGCAGGATGTCAAGGATGCAGCCTACAAGGCTGACGATGTCATGGACGAGTACACTGTCGAAATATTTCGCAGGAGAATTGAAGCAAGGAATCCCATGGAGGAGTTTTTCAACAACTTTTTCAAACCCTCCAATCATGTACTGTTTCATTTCAACATAGCTCACAAGGTTAAGGACATCCTTTCGTTATTGGATGAGGTTGACAAAGACGCTCGCGACATTGGTCTAAAGAAGGTTGATATTTCAGCGTCATCATCTGGGACACACTCTCACCATGGTGACCGTCATTTGAGTCAACTTGAAATCGTTAATGCTTCTGAGTACGTAGGCAGGGGGATTCACCAGGAGAAGCTACTAGATTTCATTTGTTGTCCTTCTGACGAACCTCATCTGTCTACTGTCGCCATTGTCGGAATGGGAGGTACTTACACAATCTACTTCTTTGTTCTACTCTTTTGCTTACATCAATTAATTAAGAAATACAGAGTAATTATTAATTACAGGTTTTCAGGCCCTTAAAAATATGGATTTTCCAATTACAATCCTCTAATTTTTTAGATTAGCGCCAAAATTTGAGCTTTGTTCATATATTGCAGTCAAAACAGTTCCCCACATTGATAAGTGTGGAATTTGTCTAGAAATTTTAAATGACGAAACCATAGAAAAATATCACTGCTCGCCCGTGGGAAAACCGTGAAGAATTCATAGCCAGTCCATGACTCAACGTGAATTTTTCTTGGTTCTCCCATGAGAGAGCCATGATTTTTCTATGGCTCCTTTGAGGGAGAGCAGTGATTTATCGATGGCTCCCCCGAGGGAGAGTCGTGATTTTTCTATGGCTCCGCCATGAAAGAGCCTTAATTTTTCTATTGCTCCACAATCCCAGATTCCCATTGTGACTTTTTTTGGAAGCTTTTAGTAAAATGAGGTTATGTAAAAAAATAATTAGCGTTTTGGGTCGGAATTGAAAATATTTAGAGTTATAGGGTCCACGTAGGTTTGTAAATTTCAGACCTACAAAACGCCATTGCAGATGGCGATTTAAAAAAAAAAAAAACAAAAACAAAAAAAAAAAAAAATGGCCTTTTCTATATACAATTTTGTTTTTATATGTATTTTATGTTGTATTGTCATTACTAAAAGAGTTTTTTGTCAGATAGTACCTTTTATTTAGCCTCATTTGTGAGCTAGTACCTTTAATTTTTTTTTTTCTTGTTATCTAGTACTTTTTATTTTCAGAATTTGTTAAAAGGTACCAAAATAAGAATTCCGGCGATAAAAGTCGATTTTCCGGTGAAAAAAGTCAATATTCCGGTGATAATTTTAATTTGGCAAATGAAACCTAATAAACTATATTAGATCCTATCTTATTCTACCATTTCTCTCCAATATAAGATTTACCCAAAAAAAAAATTCCCCCAAATTTATCAATCTTCAATTTAACCTAAATTCAAACTTTTTCCCACAAAATATGACTTACCTTATGTAAATCGGATTTTTGAAACCTCACAAATTTTGGGGAAAGTGATAAAATTGAAGTTATCAAGTAAGATAAAACATTAAAAAAATTCAAGTGGGTATGATGATGAAAAACCAAGGAAGTAGTGAAAGAGTTGATTAAATTCAAAAAAAATTGAATTTTTAAGTTTTGAAAATTGAATTTGTCAACAACCTTAAAAATATTGCAAAGGAATATGGTGAGAGAATATTGAAAAATATTGAAATAATTAGTTAAATTAAAGAAGAAGAAGAAGATGATGATGATGAAAAAGAAGATGAAGATGATGATGATGATGATGATGAAGAAATGAGTTGTGTACGTCAATTTAGGTTAGTTTAATTGTGATTTATTGTATGTTTATGAAAAATATAAAATTGATAGAGAAATTTAATGACTTTTGGTAGGGTTTAACAAAATAAACAAATTTAAGGTAGTGTTTAACAAATAGGAAAAATTCACAAGAATAATCCCAACTGACACCCATCTTCCAAAAATAATCATAACTCAAAATAATCTCAAAATAATCCGAACTATTGAAAGTTATTCCAATAACACACTTTCGTCAATTTTAACCGGCTCAAATAGGTATAAAAGAAAGTCAAACCGATTTTAATTTTATATAGAATAAGAGTGGAATAATTTTTAAACCGGTTTAACCTTCTTTTGTACATGTTGGAGTCGGTCAAAATTGACGAAAGTATATTATTGGAATATACTTTGAATAGTTGGGATTATTTTGGGATTATTTTGAGTTGAGATTATTTTTGGAAAATGGGTGATAGTTGGGATTATTCTTGTGAATTTTTCCTAACAAATAAAATGAAAGAAAACGAAAGTCAACCGTCGGAAAATTGACTTTAGTCACCGGATTCTGATATTTGGTACTCTTTAACAAAAAATGAAAATAAAAGGTACTAGATAACAAGAAAAAAAATTAAAAGTACTAACTCACAAATGACCCTAAATAAAAGGTACTATCTGACAAATAACCCTTACTAAAAAGTCAATGTTGTATGGTGGTTTGAACATACAAGTTTGGTATTGGAGGTTAGGAGTTCGACTCCCCTTAGCTCCCTTCCTTTTTCTTCCAAATGGCGTTTTATCTTATTTCTTTTTAAATTTTATTATCGCAAAATGCCCAAAAACGCCACGCGCAATGGCGTTTTTAGCTTTGTTAAATCCCGAGCCTGCGTGAACCTCATAAGTCTAAATACTTTTTTATCCGACCCAAAACGCTAAATATTTTCCTACAAAACACCATTTCACCAAATCCTTCCTTTTTTTTTGTACAAAATTTGAAATTCAATACGTAAAGGAAATTTCGTATCAAATTATTTGCTGTTTATTTTGTGAATCGTTCCTGCACGACATTATAACCAACAACTATTTGAATTAATCGACAAAATTTACATTTTACGTTTTTTTTAAGTGAAATAAGTTAATTTTATTTTTTACAAACTTTCACCAGCATGTACCACCCAACATGGAATTCTAACTTATTATGAGTAATGGGCATTCTGGTCTTTTCATGTTCTTAATTACTCATTAAAGGCCTAATTCATTCTGTTACTCAGTAATTCATTCAATCCTTTAGTAATGGGGTTTATAAAACGAGGAAAACAACGTATATAAACAGTTATATCCCTGAGTTTTTAAACAAACTTGTTGGGACTTT
Source organism: Dianthus caryophyllus (assembly GCA_023091065.1). Taxonomy (NCBI): domain Eukaryota; kingdom Viridiplantae; phylum Streptophyta; class Magnoliopsida; order Caryophyllales; family Caryophyllaceae; genus Dianthus; species Dianthus caryophyllus. The sequence goes on from CM041522.1 coordinate 4,813,451, forward strand.
CAACCCGATTAACCGCACAGCATCCTTTTTGTTTATCACGGGTGCCCAACTACTAGGCTTAGTTTCCTCGGAAATCTGCTTTATCCTCGTGTTATTGACTACTCCCTCCGATTCTCGGATTCTTAACATTTGCTTTTGGCACAATAATTAAGGTGGACCAAAAAAATGGGTGGACAAGTGGGAAAACAAGTGGGGTAGTATTTAATTGTGAGATAAAAAACTTTCCAAAAAAGGAAATGTTAAGAAATGGAAAATCACCCCAATAAGGAAAATGTTAAGAATCTGGTGAATCGGAGGGAGTATTTCACTAAATGGGGCGAAGCCGCATCTTACCGAGTTTTACGGTTGTATAATTCATTAACTCTTAAAAAAGACAGAGAGTGAATTCTGACAAAGAAATTAGTTGCTTGTGTTGTGTCTAAATTTGTTGTTCATTCTAAAAGTTATTTTCTTTCTAATTTTGCCATTATATGTAGACAATGTACTCCGTAGTTAAAAGTTAAAACAGGAAAAAGTAACTATGTTAAATTATTTTCTTAATAACTTGTGAAATAATTTTGTTGTCTTAGTTGTTCGTTTAACTTGTTTTTCACCTAACAAAATTAATACTCAATTTAATACTCCGTATGTAGATAAAATCTCGTTAAAATTTGATTACGATTTTTTTTTTCTTTTTTCTGTTTGTAAAAACCAATTCCACTAAAAACAATCTTCAATGAGTTATTTTCTCTATTCCACTTTAAATGTTCTCATTTAACTAAACTATAAATTTATGACTTTTAAATGTTCAATGAGTTATTTTCTATTTCAACATGGCTCACAAGGTTTATTTTTATATTTCAATTTTCGAGGTTATATTTTAAGGATGATAAATTGGGGTTGAATTAGGGAAGGGTAGTATAGTAATATTGACACTTAACACTTGTAATTTTAGAATGATTTTAAAATAGGGACAATTATTTCGAGATTTTTAGAAAATTAAAAGGTGACATTTAGAGTGAGCCACATTCTCAGTTAAGATTTACTAATATGTGCCATAATAACATCTTCCCGGTTTTTAACTCTGTTATATCATATCCAAACAGGTGTGGGCAAGACAACATTAACAAAACATTTATACAATCATGAGAAGGTTCGTGCTAAGTTTGGTAGCAACAAAATTTTGATATACGTATCCCTGAAATTCGATGTCATAAAAATTTTGAATGAGATGATTGAATCAAGAACGTCCAGTAAATTAGACTTGACAAATACAGACGCATTCAAAAGAGAACTTCGAAAAGAATTGAAGGGGAAGAAATTATTTCTTGTGCTTGATGATGTATGGAACGATGACCATGATTCATGGAAAAGCTTGAAAAAGTGGTTGCACCAAATTGAGATTGCTCAAGGAAGTGTGATTTTAATCAATACTCGTAGTGACCAAGTTGTGAAGGCTGCAAAAGCGGAATTCATTTATAAGCTGCGGGGATTATCGAAAGCCAAAAGTTGGTCACTACTACACCAAATAATTTTTAACAATAGTATTTCTTCGATTGATTCGAGGATGGAGGAAGTTGGGAAAAGAATTGTTGAGAAGTGTAAGGGTATTCCTTTGGCCATTGAAAAGATAGGAAATCTTTTACAATCAAAGCAACACTTAAATGAATGGGAGACGATTGAGAAAAGCGAGCTATGGGATCTGCCATATGGCCGGAACCATATATTTCCGTCCTTGTTGTTGAGTTTTAATATTTTACCGTCTTCTTCTGTAAAGCAATGTTTTGCTTATTGTGCTGTTCTTCCGAAGGGCTTTCTCGTGTCCAAGATTGAGTTGATTGGTCTTTGGTTATCTCAGGGTTACATTCGTGAAGAAATTGGCGAAGAGAATCTAGAAATTTTGCTGAGTCACTCATTACTAGAACGTGTGTCAATGGGACAAGGAATCGTGGGTTACAAGATGCACGATTTGCTGTATGGTCTTGCCGTCTTTGTTTGTGGGAGTGACTTGATAAAGGAGATTAAACGCCCAGGTAAAATAGATAATTGTCGACATTTAATAATCAGTTCAATGGGTGATACAGCCATGGCAGATTTACCTCCACAAATGACTCTTCCAAAGCTCCGAACACTTGGTCTAAAGGGTGGTATCATAACCTTAGATAAGATTCACGCAACACATTTGCGCACATTGTTCCTCAACCAAAGTGGTATAGAAGAGGTACCCCCAGCTATTGCATTGTTGAAACATTTAAGATATCTCGACCTCTCATTCAATCCAATCAGCACCCTCCCAGAGTCAATGGGTAAACTGTACCAACTGCAAACATTGATAATTCAAGGCACAAAAATTAAGACGCTGCCAAGAGTATTGTACACGCTGGTGAACTTGAGAAATATCCCTACAACAGGTCTTCTATTTGAATTGGAAGAATCACAACCGCTAACTGACCCATCAATCTTGTCTTATCATTCTGAAGATGAAGATATAGATGCATACATAGATGCTGTTGCGAATGAAGATGACGATGAAGATAAAGATGAAAATGAGGATGGGATTTGTAATGTGGAACATGAGTTTGTAAGGGACAAATCGTTTGCTGGGGATGAGTTTCATATTTTGGGTCTCGAGTGTGTGAATAGGGAACAGGCAAGGAGATTCGGGCTTGCTGGGAAGCCAAATGTCACTAAGCTGTACTTGTCATGGGCCGCGGGAAGACGAGACATTAGTGTTGGTAACTGTGACGAAGATGTATTAGAAGGCCTTGAACCTCACCCAAACATAAAGTCGATGGAAGTTCAAAATTTCCTTGGTGAGAAATTTCCGCCTTGGATCATGGAGATGGTTAACTGGACAAAATTTGTGAATCTTACCCGGGTCAAATTATTGGATTGCAGCAGATGTCAAACACTTCCGACTCTAGGGCTCCTACCTCTTCTTAGGAGTTTAATTTTAAGTGGATTCGATGTGGAAACCATAGACGTTGAGTTTTATGGTTCTTATGGTTCTGATTTATCGGGAAAGCTACTTCCTAATAGTCGTAGAGATATCGTGAGCTCGGTCATGCAAGCCGGAGGATGGGTGCTGGAAGAGATGTCATTTAGGAGTCTTCTCGAGCTTGATATTTCTGGATTTTCTAGGCTAACTGCATGGAATGAACCACCTCAAGCTGCATTTCCTTGTCTTGAAACTCTACGAATTAGAGACTGTAGTCTGTTGGAATCAGTACCAACTTTGTCAAGTAAAACCTTAACGTTCCTACAACTCGAAAGTCTTGATAGGGTGAGGTCCTTGGATATCATCAAATTTAATTGCCACCTGACTTATCTCATCCTGAAGGGACTGCACAATCTTGAGAGCCTACCTGAGGAGCTATCACATTGTACGAAGCTCCAGGAGTTAAAAGTATATGGTGCTCACAAGTTGTCGCGTATGATAGAATAATGGAAGAGTAAGAAAGGTTTTATTAAATTCAGAATTGCATAGTTACAATATCAACAGGTGATACATATATATAGGTTTAGATGATAAATCTTAGCTAGAATAAAATCTCTAATTATAAAGATATGATTTTATTTACTTCCTAATTACAATGTGAACACAATAATAATTGCTTGATTGAGTGATAAGTAATATTTCCTAATCTTGAGTAATATTATATTGCTAATACGCCCCCGCAAGATGGACGTCCGAAGGGTAAGACCAATCTTGACCAATCATGATGAGTAGACGATGAACGACCGAGATGGAGCACGGCGAGGGAGGTGGTGGAGATTGGGGGTGCGGTCGCCTGGGGAATGCTGGTTGGTGGTGTAGTGGACACTGCGGGTTGTGCGGTGGTGCTTGATTGGGAGGTAATGTGGGTTCCTCGGGGTTTTTGACGTCTGTCATTGACGAGGGTTTTGGAGATTGAATTGTAGATTAAATTATTTGGCTTTTTTTTTTTTTTTGATAAATTTAATTTTATGGTCGTGTTGGTGGTGTACCATAAAATTTATGGGGTGAAGACTTATAAGTGTTAAAAAAAAACAAAAAAAAACAAGTGGTTGTATTGTAAAAATAAACAAGTGGTTGTAAAAATAAACAAATGGTTTGTGTTTGTAATGATATATGTATGTTTTATCTCATTGAGATTTATCAACACTAAAATTATGGGTGAGTTTGTCTTGTACATAAAAAAAATATTATGGTTTTGAATAAGTAATCTTGAAACGATAATTTATCATATTTTGGTTGAGATTAGGTTTGTGCCAAGAAGGGTTTTGGCTATGGTTTTGGCCAAGGAGGGTTTTTGGCTAAAATTTTGGTTGTGATTAGGTTTGTGCCAAGGAGGGTTTTTTGGCTATAATTTTGGTTTTTGGTTGGATGCAATTCTGAGGTGGTGGCAGCGGAAAAGATGTAGGTTTTGGCCAAGTAAAATTGGGTTTTTGGGTGGTGGTTTGGCCTCAAGATCTACTCCGAGGTGTTACCCTCTATCAAGAGCACGAGGTTCTGATACCATGATAGAATAATGGAAGAGTAAGAAAGGTTTTATTAAATTGAGTGCATGATTCTGATATCAACAGGTGATACATATATATAGGTTTAGATGATAAATCTTAGCTAGAATAAAATCTCTAATTATAAAGATATGATTTTATTTACTTCCTAATTACAATGTGAACACAATAATAATTGCTTGATTGAGTGATAAGTAATATTTCCTAATCTTGAGTAATATTATATTGCTAATAGCGTATGCCTAATGGGTTGAAGTCCCTTGTCAATCTCCAAGCAATGACGGTTTGGTATTGTAAAGTCATTAATTTTGTGATGGATGATCTTCTCCATGCCCGCTCTTCACTCGAGTCCTTTGCAATTTATGGTTGCCCAATGCTAATAAAGATCCCAAGTGGTCTCCAAGAATGCACATCTCTGAGGGAATTATTCTTAGATGATAGCCATCTGTTGAATGGGGGTTCACCAATAAATATCAGCAAGTTTCAACTTCTTTCATATTTGGGTATTAGTTGTAGTTCAGCACAGCATTTAAGATCTGTGTTGGAGTCAGCTAGAGGTCATCAAGTTTTAAAACAAGTGACCATTGAGGGGTTTAAAAATGAGGTTGAAATGGAAGCCTACTTCTCGGACATGACTCCTTTCCTCCATCTCCCATCTTTATATGGCCTGAGGTTGGTTGGACACCCAAATATAAAGACTCTCCCTCGACAACTTGATCAGCTCACTCAAATTATATATCTGGGTATAGAAGAATTTGAGGATCTGGAAGAAATTCCAGCATGGATTTGCAGTCTCTCGTTAAGGGACTTGGGATTAACAAATTGTGAGAATTTGGAATACCTACCCTCCAAACAGGATTTGAAGCATCTTACTTTCTTGTACATTTCGGGTTGCCCGATGTTGACGAAAAGATATGCCAAGGATGGCGGCCCTGAATGGCAAAACATCTCACACATCCCTAGAATAAAATTTGATTATGTAGTCATTCAAGAATGAGGGATAATTACAAAATATCTTGGATATATTATACATGCTCCTAACATACAATCCCAAAAGGTAATTTTCTTAACCCCTTTTCATTTCTTTTGTTCATTGCAGCCCTAACACTTACTTCAGCGTTGATTTATTCTACAGTAGATTTCCAAAAAAAAAAAAAAAAAATACATTGATACAGCTAACAAATATAAAGTATTAGCTCTAAAATGATTTATAGTCGTGTAATTATGTAGTTTCGCCTTTCATTATGTGGATAAGAAGGTCAGGTATGTTTGTTAGTACAAATTATCAATTAGATAGTCAGAGACATGCGTTGGATTATCCAAGTTATTGAGTGACATATATAATCATTATTGGCGAGGATGTATAATGATCATAGGTCAATTTATTCGACAATGGCCCTATCTTTGGATAGCTACTCTTTCTGCTCGGTCATTTGTTTAACTTATTATTTTTATATTATGCATTAATTGGCGTTTTTCTTTATATAATACAGTGTAAAATAATTTGGTCCAAAATGGTCATTGATTTATTAAAGATGTCGGTTCCGTGTAAATGGTTTTAGATGAAAATAATACAGTACTACAATTCAGTTTAAAATAGCGAATATGGTGCATTTACGCTCCGTCCCAAAATAGAAAAGTAAACCAATGATTGAATCGGGGAGAGTACTATTTGTTCCATATTACTTGTAGATTGTTTGCTTCTTTGTTGTTGGTTAGACTTAAGTACAATATTAAACGACTGCAGTAGCTCCAAATCTCTAATAGTGTATACATTGCTTCTGCAGAATTTATGTTCAGCTTTGGAGGAGCATTGCGGGTTTGCGGGTTGTTTGTGTATACAGGAGTAAGGATCTAACTATGCTGCTTCGGTTTTATTCAGTTTTTGACGTCTTTGCGTTAAAAAAAGAACTCATGGAAAGGCACAAAAATAGGAGAGAACTCAAAGAAGCTATGTAAATTTTCGACTATCATAAATTATCGTGGGACGACAGATGTTTAATGTTTGTACACCCTTTTATGGCTATGACTAAACGTCAAAACCAGTAGTGAACGGCAGTTTACACCTCATACTGTCTTCTTGGGTGTTCTGACGCAAAACTCTGCTCTTCGCGGCTGTTTCCAACGTTCTTTAATTGATTCTTGTGCAGGCATGTGTATTTTCTTTTCTTTTTCCAGTATTATGGAGTATTACAGAGTTGCAATTTCTGTGTATAATTTTCATGCGATTTCACTGCTCTTGTAAAACGGATTTTCATTTCATTAAAGTTTTTGTTACTCACTTGGATCCGCTGTTGCAGGTTCAAAATTTCTTAGTAAACTTGGTTTCTTTACGTGTTGACTAGCTTGACAATCCTTCTGTCGACTAGCTTGAACATTTTCCTCGACAAAGTCCAAGCTTAAACTTTATCTACAAAGAAATGTATTGTGCCGTGGTTAAGTGTCGTTTCAGATTTTGTAGCCATCTTTTAGTTTATTTGAACTTGAGCTGAAATTTGTTAGGGTGCTATCAAGCTTGAAAATCCTTCGGTTGACTAGTGTGAGTTTTTTTCCGATAGAGTTTGAAAGAGTTAGTTAGGTCCCTTTTTGTTTGTCAAAGTGATATATAATAATGGTTATTTATTTAACCAATATTATTTAACTAATCACGATGGTTTTAGTTTAATGAATAGCGGAGTAGTAAAGAGATTTACGCAGCGGGGTTTTTTAAGTGGTTCAATCTCACAAGTCGAGATCTACGTCCACTATTCTTCTTATTAATTATTTTAGTACCAAACTCGGATTACAAAATAATTAATCTACTCTACGATACTCTAATCGTACAATTTGCGAATGTAACTATACACCCGACTCTATATGTTTGAATTACAAAATGTGTTGCTATCTCGATTGATATCTTGTTCTCTTCAAGAACGTGTTTGAAACACTTGGATCAATATGTGAGAATAATTGCAACTAGATTTAAAACGTTGAGCAATAACTTAAGCACGCACTTTCAAAAATGAAAACAAAGCAAAACGATTTTGAAAACAATTTAAATATGTCTATTTGCTTTAACGGTTTTTCTGAAAATGAAAGTGTAATTTACTCAACCCTAAGTGCCTCATATTTATAGATAATAAATGGTTGGCACATTTAGGGTTTAGAAAACTCAAGCCCAAAATATAAAATAAGAATCAAAAATATCTTAGGTATTATTTTGCTTGGGCAAGAGGAAAGTGAATATTTTCAAATCTGATAATATCTAACATTCCTTAAATCAAGCTATACCTTTGCCAAAATATTTCTGAAACATAATCAAAAGTAATTTCGAAATCCTTTTAAAGATATTTTGTAAAAGCGTGCCATTGTCCAATAACCTGGTGTAACCACCCAGGTTATCAGACAATGTTATAGGAGCTGTTTTACTGAGGTTACGGATAACCTAGTGTATGCACCCAGGTTATGACAACGTGTTTTTCTAGTTGCAAATTCTCACATTCTTCTAGTCTTGCTTCCTTGTGACGTATACTTGATCTACTTTGAATACACAATCCTGTGGAAGATTAATCAAAGAACACGTATATACAAGTAAAGTAGAAAGCTATACTTGGCATCATCAAAACTAAGTTTGTGAAACCTATGGTTCCAACAATTTCCCCCTTTTTGATGATGGCAAGCTTTGTGTGAAGTATGATGACATTCCCCCTGAAATGAAGAGCGGTTAATTTGAATGGAGAATTTATCACACCGTCACACAATCCGCAAGCTATGTTCCAAGAACCAAGTAACTAGGAAAGATAAGACAAACAACACGATTTAGATAAATAGTAGACCAATCCATGTCAACATTACGATTAATTCAACGAAACTTCCCCCTCTTGCCATTATCAAAACCTACAATAACAATCAACCGGAAAATGCATCAGAGAGTATGCAAGGGAACAAACCAAAACAAGGTAAGATAATGTCTAAAAAACAACACCGAAAAACATTACGAGGGCACACAACAAAAGATCAGAAGAAAAGGCATTATCAGAAGAAAAGGCATTATTAGGTGGTTGGAAGGGGGGACGGTTTGGAAGGTTTAAGGCCTACGAGCTGCTGCACGACGCGGAGGAGCCGGCTGCGTGAGTATATTATCAATCCGGGTAATCTGGCGACTAATGGCGTCAAGGTTCGGAAGAATATCTGTAGCAATTTGGAGACAATCTCGTTCAATGTTGCCCGTACATTCTGCTAACGCCGCTCCACCTCGCCCAAGTGTTTTGACATCCTTTTTGAGAGCGTCAAATGACCGCTTGAGATCCAGCCATTCACCACGAAGGGATTCCACAGTGTTTTTGACAACCAGAATTTCATTGAGTGTCGTCTCATGAATGATCTTATGCTCAGCCAAGACCTTATTGAAACCAACAAAGGACGCCTCAAGACGAGTCATCCATGCAAGAAGGTCGGCAGCACTCATACCAGCCAAATTAGCAGCGTTGAAAGAAGGAGCAGCGGCAGTCGAAGCTGGACCCTTTGTGACTGGAGGATCCACGGTAGCGACCTTAAATTCCATTCGACCGTGTCGAATTTCCAATTTCATCTGATCAAAGATATGATCAGTCATAGGGTCATCTCCTAGGGACCCAATAGTTGAGGGAGTGAGCACTTTTTGCACAGCAAACACGTGAGACAGGACCACACCGTAGAAATGAAGCGGGATTGATCGGCGTTTTGAGCGAAGTCTGATTGCTTGGTTGTGAATATGGTCAAACATGAGCAGAGGGAGATTGACTTTTTCACCCGCAAGTAACTTATAAATCAACAGCATATCGGCATGACGGAGTTGAGATTTACTACCATGACGAGGAAGAAGAGTGCGACTAACCAGATTATAAACAAAGCGCTGTGGAGGAGTGAGAGAGTGAGACATTATCGACCCCTCGGTGGCATAGTCCTCGCCAAGAGCAGCCCGAACGGTAAGCTTCTCATCCTCAGGCATTTCATCAAACGTCTGATCAGCGCGAAGACGATAACCGGACGCAGGAATGTGGAAGAGGTGCTCGATGTCAGCCGCGGTGACCTTCACAGCCTTGCCATTGACAGTGGCATGTAAGGTGTCAGCACGATTCTCAACCGTGGCGTAGAACTGTACCAGTTCCACGGGATAAACTGGCCCATTGAACTCGATGAAAGATTTCCAGCCTTGAGTCAAAATTATATCAACAAAGAACTGAAAAGCAGGGGACGAGGTGTACCAAGCTACTTTGTAGTACCGCCCTGACAAGATTTTAACCGACGCAAGAGCCGTCACAGTGGGCGCAATTTTGGCAGGAAGAGTCAAATTTGCAACCCGAGTTGCAACTTCTGATTGAGGAACCTTTTTGACGAGTTCACCAGAAGTACAACCTTCCCCCTGTTTCCGTTTCCTTTTGGGATCCATTAGCGGCGGCAGAGCGATGGGGGGCGGAAGTTCAACCCCAAGACGAGTTGCATGCATCTTGAAGAACTCGTCTACTGTCGCCGAGGATTTGTTGACTGGAAGCGGAGCAGTAGAAGACGACGGAGCAGAAGACGAGGAGCCCGGAGCAGCAGCGGAGGACGAAGCAGCATCCACAGGAGGCCGAGAGCGAGTAGACGGCCGTGTGGGCTGCGGTGATGCAGTAGCAGCGTTGTCGGAATGGGTGGTTTTGGGTTTCTTTGCCATTGGATAGGTGAGGTAAAGCATGAGAAACAAAAGGAGGGAGGTATTTTAATGGGGGTAAAAAAAAAAAAAAAGACGGTGGAAGGGAAGGAGTGAGAGAGGTGGGTGGTTGAATTTATGTGGAGTAAATAAAAGGGTGAGGGAAGGTGAAAGGTTAAAGTAGGGTGAGAATATTCTAGGGGATTTTATTTCTGAAAAGATGGATGAAAATATTATTAACCTTGGAAGTAATATCTTAGAGTATCAAATTTTCCTTAAAACAAGAAAAAAAAAAAATATACTCACAGATATGGGTAAGATTTTGAACGTGCATTTCCCTTAAGAAAGGAAAATAAATTCAAAAGGTTTTAGAAGAGGTTAAGATCTTTGATGTGTGAACACTCTAAAGTACGACGGTAATTGCAAACAAGACGTTTATCAACCCAAGTATCTTTGGTAAAAGTTACACATACATTCATCTCATGACACAAAAAAAAATTTGATTATCAAGTAGCAAAAATAATACATGGCGCAAAAAGGAGTGACGTAAGAAATACCGTAAGTTTAGGAAGGATTGATCAAACCGATTTCTAAACGGAGTTTCTCAAATTGCTCTCGTAGTAGTGGTTTTGTGAAAATATCTGCGAGTTGATTTTCGGTTGCACAAAATTCCAGACGAATATTCCCTTTCTCGACATGATCACGTAAAAAGTGATGTCGTATGTCAATGTGTTTAGTTTTGGGATATTGGACAGGATTTTTTGAAATACATATTGTGCTAGTATTATCACAAAAGATGGGTATACAATCTAGTGTGATCCCATAATCACATAATTGTTGCTTAACCCACAAAATTTGAGAGCAAGCATGAGCGGCAGATATGTACTCGCTTTCTGCGGTGGATAAAGAAACGGTATTTTGTTTCTTTGAAGCCCACGCAATAATGCACGGTCCTAAGAAAATGGCCATTCCGGACGTACTTTTGCGATCTACGAGACATCCGGCGTAATCTGCGTCAGAATATCCAAATAGTTCGAATTTGTAGTCTAACGGATACCAAAGACTTAGGGATTGAGTACCCACTAAATATCGTAGGATACGTTTTACAGCCGCGAGGTGACACTCTTTAGGTTTGGATTGAAAACGAGCGCAAATACAAACACTAAGCATTATGTCCGGTCGACTCACTGAGAGATACAGAAGTGAACCAATTATGCCACGATAGAGTGTTTCATTTACATCCTTTCCATTTTCATCCTTCTCTAATTTAAGAGTAGTACTCATGGGGGTAGCCATGGGTTTAGCGGTTTCCATGTCGAATTTTTTCAAAATCTCCTTAACATATTTTTGTTGGTGTATCATTATGCCGTCGGAAGTTTGTTTAATTTGCAAACCTAGAAAAAAACTGAGTTCACCCATCATACTCATTTCGAACGCAGATTTCATTAGGTTTGAAAAATAATCGCACAACTTAGCATTGGTAGAACCAAAAATGATATCATCGACATAAATTTGTACAATTAAGAGAGAATTTGATTCACTTTTAAGAAAAAGTGTCTTATCAACGGAACCACGTTTAAAACCATTCTCTAACAAAAACTTAGATAGTCGCTCATACCAAGCTCGTGGAGCTTGTTTTAGACCATATAACGCTTTGTCGAGTTTAAACACATGATTTGGGTATTTTGCATTTGCAAAACCCGGAGGTTGTTCTACAAATACCTCCTCTTCTAAGTAACCGTTTAAGAAAGCTGTCTTAACGTCCATTTGGAAGAGTTTTATTCTTTTATGAGCGACGAAGGCAATTAGTAAGCGAATAGCCTCAAGTCTAGCTACTGGCACGAAGGTTTCATCATAATCAATCCCTTCTTGTTGATTATAACCTTGTGCCACTAAACGAGCTTTATTGCGAACAATTTCTCCTGCGTCGTCCATCTTATTTCGAAAAACCCATTTAGTACCAATTACGGTACGATTTGAGGGTCTTTCAACTAAATGCCACACATTATTTCTTTCGAATTGGTGTAACTCTTCTTGCATAGCGGAAACCCAATTTGGATCATTGAGGGCTATTTTATAGTTGGTAGGTTCAATGGTCGAAAGGAAAGAATGAAAGGCACAAAAATTTTGTAGAGAGCGCCTTGTTTGAACTCCGGCATTAATATCACTAATGATATCGTCATAGGAGTGCGAACTTTGATGCTTCCACTTTTTGGGTGTGAACGGAAGATTGTGTGTAGGCTGTTTGTTGTGGGAGTCTATAGTTTTGTCTTTAGGAGGATTAACGTCTTCTGATACCCTGGGTACAGGGGGTAGGTTATCAGTAGGTTTTGTATTAGGTTGTTCTGGAGATACCCTGGATGAACTCCCTAGGTTATCAGATGGCGAACTTTGATTTTCTTTTGGTAACTCAGAAGATGTACCTTCTAAATTTCCTTTTTGTTCATCCATTTCGGGTGGATCATCTCGGACCATCCCTATGGCAAAGTCATCATCTTCGCCATCGGGAATGATTTTGTCAAAGGTGTCATGCTCATCAAAAATGACATGAATGCTTTCTTCAACGCACATAGTTCTTTTATTATATACTCTATATGCTTTGCTATGGTTTGAATATCCAAGGAAAATTGCCTCATCGCTTCGCGGGTCGAATTTTCCTAATTTATTCTTTCCATTATTGTGGACAAAGCATTTACTACCAAAGCACCTAAGATGTGCTATGTTAGGTTTTCTTCCTCGAAGGAGTTCGTATGGAGTTTTCTTAAGTATGGGTCGGATACTAGTTCGATTGTGAACGTAGCAGGAAGTATTTACTGCTTCAGCCCAAAAATTTCTAGGCAACCCACTACATAAGAGAATTGTGCGGGACATGTCCTCAATAGTCCGATTCATCCGTTCAACAACTCCATTTTGTTGAGGTGTGCGAGGTGCAGAAAAATTGTGATCTACACCATTTCCTTCGCAAAACTCAATAAAGGACGAGTTGTCAAACTCCGTACCGTGATCAGTCCGTATTGAGACAAGGTTTGTAGAGTGCTTGTTTTGAGTCTTCTTAATGTGTGTCTCGAATTCTTTAAATGTGTCTTCTTTTGACCGCAAAAAGATGGGCCAGACATATCTAGAGAAGTCGTCAACTAGCACAAAGACATATGAATAACCGCCTCTACTTTTAACCTTCATAGGTCCACACAAGTCCATATGAACAAGCTCAAGAGGTTTACTCGTGCTAACGTATTTCTTAGGTTTGAATGATGATCTTACTTGCTTTCCACGAACGCATGTCCCACATAATGTGCTATGATCAAACTTAATAGACGGAAGGCCTTCAACGAGTCCTAGTGTCATTAATTTTTTGATCGATAAGCCACTTACGTGTCCTAGACGTTTGTGCCACAAGTTGGGATCATCTTGGGAGACACTCATGCATACTATGGAATTACTTGGTATTTTAAGTAAGTCCACTATATATACATTATGGTGTCGTCTCCCTTCTAGTAGTACTTGAGTAGTTTTATTTTTAATTATACGACATCTATCCGAGTGAAATACAACTTTGTTACCATTGTCGCAAAGTTGAGAGATACTAAGAAGATTGTGTCTCAAACCTCTCACAAGATAGACATTGTCGATCGAGTGAGTTGGTGAGAATTCAATTTTCCCAATCCCTACAATTTCTCCCTTTTGATTGTCTCCGAACGTGACGCTTCCTCCTTGGTAACTCTTAAGCGTAACAAACTTGTCTTTGTCTCCCGTCATGTGACGTGAGCAACCGCTATCCAAATACCATTGATTGCTCACCCTTGTCACCACCTACAAAAATCACAAGTGAGGTTCGGGTCCCCACTGTTTAATGGGTCCTAGTTTGTTAATATGTAAATCATTTTTTCTAACCCATATAGGCTTAGTTGTGTCACTTGGTAAAAGATCCTTTCTAATCCAATATTGTTTCGATTTAATTTTCTTTACGTTGACACCTTTATGTTTGTAATTAATGTTTTTGTCTATGTAACTTTGACGTTTAGGACACTCATCAAATTTATGACCGGTGTTACCACAAAAATTACAAACAACATATTCAGGAAGATCTACATATTTCCTTTTTCGAAAATCAGTTTCGGTGGGTTTTAATTTAGTAAGTCTTTGTGTAGATGGTTTAGAATATCCTAATCCATACCTATTATAATTGTTTTCTTGATTATTAAGAAAGTTCAAAACAGTAGCGCTTCCTTCCCATTTTTTTGAAATTTTCATGGCTTCAGTTAGTTTCTTGTTCAACGTCTTTATTTCATGAAGATGTTTATCACACTCGTTAGATACAATATCTAATGAACCGGATAATTCATCATTCGTGATCTTAAGAATGTCAAGTTTATCATTAAGAATGGTACTTTCTAACATGTGCTCGGTTTTTACATTCTCGAGTTCTTCTTTTAATTTGGCTATAATCGAGTGTAAAAATTCATTTTCGTTAATGACATCACATATCTTAGTTTCAGTGGGTAGATTATGTACCTGGTCAGCTTTTAATGTAATTTTATCTTCATCAGATACCCTAGGTGATGTGGGCAGGTTATGTTGTTCACAGTTTTGGGCAGATTTAACTTCATTCTCATTTCCCTTATACAACCTGGTGTTATCAGGTAGGTTACGGACTATGTTCCTTGTAGCAATCTTTTTCAATTTTTTATTTAACACATAGTTTTCTCCAGCAATTTCATCTAATTGTTTCTTAAGTTCATTTAATTCAAGTTCTTGATTTTTACAGTTTTCTAATGTGTCAATAAAATATGGAATCATTTCAGATTTAGACAATAATTTGACGTGATCTTTTAATAACTCCAAACTAACCTCTTCTTCGTCATTTCCGATTGAGTGCTCTCCAGACTCAGCCATTAAGCACTTGGTGTTGTTTGATTGTCCATAACCAGTAAACGCCGTAAGACATATATTTACTTCATCCCCATCTTCTTCTTCCGAGTCTTCTTGTTCATCATCTGACTCAAATTCACCCCAATCGGCGGCCAGCATAACTTGTTTGTAGTCCTTTTGAGATTGTTCTCTTTTTTCTTTAGATTTAATATTTTTCCAACTTGGACAATTTTTGATCACGTGTCCAGCTTCACCACATTTAAAACATCCACCATTAGGAGGCATAAAGGTATTAATGTTTTTATTTTTGAGATTGGACTTGTCGTGATATTTATCCTTGTTGATTTTAAAAAATTTCTTGAATTTTTTTGCAAAGAACCCAAGTTCACTGCTAACTTCAGCCTCACTTTCATCTTGCGTTACTTTTAACGCTATACCTTTGTTTTTGGTTGGATCTCCTTCGCGGCGATTGAGAAATAACTCATGCGCCATGAGAGACCCAATCAATTCTTCGTAGGTATATTTTGAAAGATCCTTAGCATCACCTAACGATGTGACTTTTGAATCCCATCTATTCGTGAGACTTCTTAAAATTTTCCGCAATAAATCCTCGGTTTCAAACTTTTTGCCTAGGTTTCGTAACTCATTTGTTAATTGTGAAAATCGGGATGACATGCTATTTATGCTTTCGTCTTTGTTCATTTGGAACATTTCATACTCTTGCATTAATAGGTCAATTCGATGTTTCTTAACTTGAGCGGAACCTTCATAGGCTAGTTCTAAACTATCCCAAATTTCTTTTGCGGTGGAACACGAAGAGAACCGACTATATACATGTGCCTCCATCCCGTTTTGGAGAATAGACATAGCCTTAGAATTCTTCTCGGCTTTTTTATAGTCGTCCTCAGTGTAGTTTTCCTCTGGTTTTTCAACTACCATACCTTTATCGTTTTTGTGAGTGATGGAAATAGGACCATTCTTGATGATCTTCCAACACTCCCAATCGATACCTTTAATGTGGTGCATCATCATATTTTTCCACAGACTATAATCCTCGCCCCTAAAGACGGGACCACGCGTGTATTTAGTTTCCATGATAATATCGAAGTTTAAAAAGAACGTGTGTAATTCGTGAAAAGAGAAAGTAAAATAAAAACGGATCCAACTCTTTTGTCGTTAGACAATATATAAGAGAACGAGGCTCTAAGGCCAATTGAAAGAGTTAGTTAGGTCCCTTTTTGTTTGTCAAAGTGATATATAATAATGGTTATTTATTTAACCAATATTATTTAACTAATCACGATGGTTTTAGTTTAATGAATAGCGGAGTAGTAAAGAGATTTACGCAGCGGGGTTTTTTAAGTGGTTCAATCTCACAAGTCGAGATCTACGTCCACTATTCTTCTTATTAATTATTTTAGTACCAAACTCGGATTACAAAATAATTAATCTACTCTACGATACTCTAATCGTACAATTTGCGAATGTAACTATACACCCGACTCTATATGTTTGAATTACAAAATGTGTTGCTATCTCGATTGATATCTTGTTCTCTTCAAGAACGTGTTTGAAACACTTGGATCAATATGTGAGAATAATTGCAACTAGATTTAAAACGTTGAGCAATAACTTAAGCACGCACTTTCAAAAATGAAAACAAAGCAAAACGATTTTGAAAACAATTTAAATATGTCTATTTGCTTTAACGGTTTTTCTGAAAATGAAAGTGTAATTTACTCAACCCTAAGTGCCTCATATTTATAGATAATAAATGGTTGGCACATTTAGGGTTTAGAAAACTCAAGCCCAAAATATAAAATAAGAATCAAAAATATCTTAGGTATTATTTTGCTTGGGCAAGAGGAAAGTGAATATTTTCAAATCTGATAATATCTAACATTCCTTAAATCAAGCTATACCTTTGCCAAAATATTTCTGAAACATAATCAAAAGTAATTTCGAAATCCTTTTAAAGATATTTTGTAAAAGCGTGCCATTGTCCAATAACCTGGTGTAACCACCCAGGTTATCAGACAATGTTATAGGAGCTGTTTTACTGAGGTTACGGATAACCTAGTGTATGCACCCAGGTTATGACAACGTGTTTTTCTAGTTGCAAATTCTCACATTCTTCTAGTCTTGCTTCCTTGTGACGTATACTTGATCTACTTTGAATACACAATCCTGTGGAAGATTAATCAAAGAACACGTATATACAAGTAAAGTAGAAAGCTATACTTGGCATCATCAAAACTAAGTTTGTGAAACCTATGGTTCCAACAGAGTTCAAGTCTAAAGTTTTTAGATAAAAGAAACGTTTTGAGATGTGGCTGAGCCGCGGTTCAGCTTTTATAGCCAACATCGAGTCCATCCAAACTCCAGCTCAAACTGTACGGTTGCACTTAGCCTACACTGTCTATTTCACGAGATCTATAGTATACTGCTTTTTCGCGAAAATATGAAATAATAAATTATTGGATTAATTGCCAAGAATAATCCGAACTCGTCCTCTTATTCCATAAATAATCCGAACTCGAATTAATCCACGAATAATCCCAACTATTGAAGTAACATTCCAATAATGTACTTTGGCCAATTTCAATCGACTCTAACACGTAAAAAAAATCGTGAAATCGACTCTAACTATGCCTCACTCTTATTTTATGTACAATTCAAACCGTTTTCATTTTTTTTTTTATCGATTAAAGCATGTTAAAATTGGTCAAAGTTCATTATTTATGGCCAAAGCATTATTCTTGGCAATTAATCCTAAATTATTTGCATCATTGTAGTTCATGTATTATCATTGTAGTACAGCTTGATAGTAAGTACTAAGCATTTGGAAGAGTAGTGGTGTACTGTTCCTTGTACATGAAAGGAGTAACCAACTAATGTTGATTTTCGATCCGCAGAGAAATTTGTCCAAAACCCATTGAAGAGGAACCAACCAATTACTCGGAGCTAAAATGTCGAAATCAGCCCCCGCATCATCATGGAAATGGTCATTGCTGATTATCATCAGAACTCAAAATTTCCCTGAACATGCCTATCATTGTGTGAATTACAATTGGCCAAAATGTAAGCCTTTAAGACAGGTCTGAATTTTGTTTGATACCCTGGTCATTCTCATTTTCAAGTGTCATTCTCATTCTCCAATAGTTATATTCAATAAGTTGCTACCCACTAAGTTTATTGGGGAGATTTGAATAGGTCTGAGTTTGAAAGTCAATAACCCAGTTGCTATATATAGTTAGATAGAGCACATCTTCCGCTTTACTATTCCGTCACTCGTATCTATCTCCTTGTATTTCTTATTTTTCCCCTCAAACACAGAAACCAGACATTCATTGATGGCAGAAGGTGCATTAGTCAGCACAGCGATCTCTGCAGCTAAGGTATTGGCGCGGTGGGCGTCTGATAGAGCATTGTATGAGATAAATCTTGGTTGGGGTTTCGAGAAGGAACTTAAGAAGCTCCGAAATAAGTTTGAGTACATCCAAGCATTTCTGGAGGATGCAAGCACTTCAAATTACGCAAATAACAGTCACCTGGTGAATCTTTGGGTTCAAAAAGTCAAGGATGCAGCTTATTTGGCTGACAATGTCATGGACGAGTATTCGATCGAAATCCTTCGAAGGAAACTGGAACTGAAGAATGCGATGGAACACGTAGTCACCTTCTGTACACCCTCTAATCCTATAGTATTCCATATCAAAATGGCTCACAAGGTTAAGGTGGTCCTTTCCTTGTTCGATGAGATTGTCAAGGATGCCAACAACATTGGACTCAAGCAGGTGGATATCGCAGCCACATTGGATGCCAACAACATTGGACTTGAGAATCTTACCGAGGTCAAGCTACAGAACTGCCGCAGATGTCAAACACTTCCGACACTAGGGCACCTACCTCTTCTTAGTAGTTTATTTTTAAGTGGATTCGATGTGGAAATAATAGGAACTGAGTTTTATGGTTATTATGATCTTGATTTGCCGGAAACGTTATCTGCTAATAGCGTTAGAGATACCGTGAGCATGATAACGCAAGCCGGACAGTGGGTGTCGCAGGGGGGGTCATTTAGGAGTCTTCTTAAGCTTGATATTTCTGGATTGTGTAGGCTAACTACAAGGAATGAGCCACCTCAAGCTGCATTTCCTTGTCTTGAAACTCTAGAAATTAGAGATTGTAGTCGGATGGAATCAGTACCAACTTTGTCATGTAAAACTCTAAAGTTGTTACGACTTGAAAATCTTGATAGGGTGAGGTCCTTGGATATCATCAAACTTAACCTGACTTCTCTCTTCGTGAATGGACTGGCCAATCTTGAGAGCTTCCCTGAGGAGCTATCATATTGTATGAAGCTTCAGGTGTTATTTGTATGTGGTGCTCACAAGTTGTCACGTATGCCAAATGGGTTGAAGTCCCTCGTCAATCTCATTTCAATTACTGTTTGGAATTGTCAAGTCATTAATTTTGTGATGGGTGATGTTCTCTGTGCCCACTCTTCACTCCGGTCTTTTAAAATTTGTCGTTGCCCAATGCTAATAGAGATCCCAAGTGGTCTCCAAGAATGCACATCTCTGAGGTATCTGACCTTAGAAACACGTCTGATGAGCGAGGGCTCACCAATAAATATCAGCAAGTTTCAACGTCTTTCAACTTTGGATATTCTTTGTAGTTCAGCGGAGCATCTAAGATCTGTGTTAGAGTCTGCTAAAGATCATCAAAATTTAAAACAAGTGCACGTTGAGGGGTTTAAAAATGAGGTTGAAATAAAAGCCTACTTCTCCGACATCACTCCTTTGCTCCATCTCCCGTTATTAAAATTCCTTACGTTGAGTGGATACCCAACTATAAAGGCTCTCCCTCAACAACTTGGCCTCCTCACTCGAATTACATATCTGCGTATAGAGCAGTTTGAGGATCTGGAAGAAATTCCAACATGGATTTGCGAGCTCTCATCTCTCCGCTGTTTGGTTATAGCTGATTTCAGGAATTTGAAATACCTACCCTCTAAGGAGGATATGAAGCGTCTAAATTTGTTGGAAATTTTAGGTTGCCCGCTGTTGACGGAAAGATATGAGACTGGGGGTCCTGAATGGCAGAACATTTCTCACGTCAAAAATATAGTTGTTGATTCTGTAGTAATTCAAACACACGGGATAATTATACCTCCCAACGTACAATCCCGAAAAGTAATGTTTCTGGACCCCTTTTATATTCATTTCTTTTGTTCATTGCAGCTCTTACACTTTACTTAAGTGCTGCTTTATTCTGGATTTACGAGTAGGAAGAAATATGTTGATAATGCACTCTAATACGTATTAGATTGCTTGCTTGTTGTTGTTGGTTAGACTTAAGGAGTAAACAACTGCACTCTAATACGTGGTTGTAAATTGCAGTGTTGCAGATGACACATTGCTGGTTTCTGTTTACTTATAAACGAGATCAACCCATTACTGAAAGAAGGTGTCTTAAACAACTCCTCTCTAAGTGATATTTGGTTCTAGTTGCAGTGTTGCAGATGATATATTGTTCCTGCAGAATTTATGTTCAGCTTCAGAGGAGCATTGCAGGTTTGCGTTTACAGGAGCAAGGTTCTAACTATGCTGCTTCGATTTTATTCAGTTTTTGCGGTCTCCACTTGAGCTCAAGGAGGAGGCAAAAAATGGGAGAAAGCTCAGAGAAGCTATGTAAATGTTTTGACTATCACAAATTATCTCGTGAGACAGCTGTATAATGCTTGTACACCTCATTTATCGCTACTCCCTGAACATCTAAACCAGAGGTGAACTGCGCTTTGTTCTTCATACCGCCTTATTGAGTGTTCTGACGAAAAACTCTGCTTTCCTTGGCTATTTCCGACTGTTGTTTGATTGATCCTCGTGTAGTCATGTAAATGCCAATATTGAATTTCCAATGGAAGATTTTTGTGTGATTTTACTTTTCTGGTAAGATTTTGGATTTTGGTTTCTTCCAAGTTACCTGGACCAACGGCCACAGACTCCCAGAGTCACAGGTGCGACATTTCTCAGTGAACTAGGTTCCCCTTACACGTCAAGTCCTCGAATTTAGCTTTAGAAAATAACATTGGTGGTGGTCCTTGTTTTGAGTGAAATCTTTTCCATGATAGCAAACATATGCGTCTCGCATTGGTTGAAATGAAAATCAGAGCTATATTCGCACTTCCTCTGGGTAAGAATGTATATATCGTGAATTGAATCAAACATGAGTTGAGTTCAAGCCAAGCTCGAGTTGAGTACAATGTGACCGAGAGCTATCGAGCTTGGAGTCCTTCGGTTGGCTAGTGTGAGCTATTTTCCGGTAGAGTTCAAGTTTAAAGTTTTGAGATAAAGAAACGTTTTGAGCTATGGTCAAGTGCCGGGTTCAGATTTTTTTAAAAGTGACATCAACAATATGTCACAATCAGTTATTCGTGAACCACTGAACCGACGCCGAAGTATCAATGTAAATAAACATTCTTAAACGTGTTTTCGTAATGGTATAAAATTCTAACATTGTTTAGAACATATTCATATTAAACTTTCGCAAGTTATCATTTAAGAGGGACATATGTATCTTAATTTGAGATTAGTAAAATATTTAGAATAACACAAAAGCAAAAGTGTACAAGGAAAAACAAAAAAATTGTCCTGTATCCTCGAGTGCGATGATATTTGATTCATTTTAAGCTTTACGGGAATAGGTAAGTTTCAAGGAAAAAAGAGCCCGAGCCCGAGCCCAAGCCCAAGCTCAAGCTCAAGCCCAAGCCCAAGCCCAAGCCCAAGCCCAAGCCCAAGCTTAACCTAGGTGGCCCACGTAAAATAGAAAAATTTTAAAAAAAACAAATCCAAAATGATGTGAGGGGCAGAAATGATGTCAACAATGGCGACAAAGTTCATCTCGTCTGTGATCGTCGTCAGTAATAATTTTCAAAATTTTACTGAGGTCAGTAAAAATCTCCACACAATTGGTTTTTAATTAGTACTACTTATTAATTTACGAACTTATAATTGTTGTACTTATATTTTAAGAGGTAATTATGAAGGTTTCATCTTTTAATTTTTAGGTTAATAATTGAAACTTTAGAACATGCATGTTTCCTGTACTTGACTGTCATTAAATTGTACGGAGTATACATTTTTTGAGATTGCAATGAAAATTTCAAGTGATTTGTGCCTTTTTAAGGGAAGTTAAATTGTGTATTGATGCTTTAAATATCAAATATTAAACTATCTTGAAGTCGTCTCACGTGAGAATTCGTAAACTTCGAAGGCACGAAGATCATATCGAATAAAGTGATTTTGTAATTCGGTTTCAGATTTTGACCGAGTTAAATTGGATGGGTATTATGCTGGATAGCGTTAGTTTCAAATTTCGGTTGGATATAATTCATGATTGTTTCAATTACTAGTCGTTCGTGCTAATCAACAAAAGCAAGGGTTAGGTCAAATTACCGTGGAAGTCGTGTCAAAATTTCAATTACGAAAGAGCTGCAGAAATCATTTTCATTTTACTCTTAACATTACCAATCTGGTATCAAATGAGTAGTTTGATCCGTGCTTATAGTTTTTAGCTTGATGTCTTTCGAGAAGTTTGATATCTCATTATGTGCTTTGATATTCATGTAGGAATCACTGGCTATATCAGTTTCAAGCGGTGGTGTTGAGCTCATCCAGAGGAGTCGTTGTTTTCAGACAGTAAAATGTCGAGACAAACGGAATGCAGTCAGTTTGCTGCTTCAACAATGAGCCAATACAGGTTTGTCGATTGTACCTTATTTCCGTTCTATTTACTGCCTGTTTTGTTGGGTCAATTTTCTGAAGTTGTTTTCATAGAATTGTGTGGTGGTTTTATAATTTGTACAGACTTGTGAATTGATCGTTTTGCTTCTAATCCTTGTAATATATATCCCAAACCAGTACATCCAAAATGTGAAAACTCATCATCTGATACTTTTGTTAATACGTTAGATACTCTAATCCTGAGTATAACTGCTAGAGGTTTGATGAAATGGTTGCTTTGAAAACCTGTGCGATTATCAATCTGAATGCAGACCTTGTTTGTATTATCGACTCGAGTTTGAAATTAGTGGAGTACATGAATAGAGGCTTGTGTAGTGGCGATTTTTGTTTCGCACGTAAGTAATTATTCTCCTACACGGCAACACTCATTGAAAAGTTATCATCTTATTCAAAGCTCTTATGTCAATATCAGCTACAACTGTCACGGAAATGGTCACTTAAGATTATGATAAAAAAAAATGTCGTAAACATGCCTATCATTGTCTGAATCACAGTAGTGGACTATATGTAAGCCTTTTAATATTACGTTCGTTAGTCTATTCAAATACTAAGTCAATGTTGTATCATGATAAGCTAATTCAGTTTGGTCAGTGCTTTTGTGTTTTCGTGTAATTTTATTATGGCTAATTTAAATCTCCAAACATAGTCACATTTTACTCTTACATTCGTTTAAGCTTATTTCTAACCCCTGTATTGTTTTGTTAAAATTACTTTACATATTATTACGTTTATTTACTACTCATGTCATTTGCCTAAAAATATTGAGTGAAATGTTGAAACAAAGGTAATTTGGATTATTTATTAGGGTTATTTTACAAGAATAATCCATACTATTGGTGATCTTCTCAAAATAATTCGAACTATTCTTTATCTCAAAATAAACTCAACTTTGATAGTTATCTTCTCAAAATAATCTGTTCTCAAAGTTTTCATTCTCAAAACAATCCCAAATAATTTCATATAGTTTAATCAATAGCAGGTGAACACATGGTGGACCCAGTAAGTATCGACGTAGCAACCGCTGTGGCCAAGGTGTTGGCGCAGTGGGTGACTTCTCGAGCATTGGATGAGGTTTGTCTTGGGCGGGATTTCAAGAATCAACTCGAAAAGCTGAACAAAAAGTTTGGGCACATCCAGGCATTTCTGGACGATGTAAGCCGTAATTATTCAGCAAACAACTCGGAAAAGAGCAGCCTGGTGAATCTGTGGTTGCAGAATGTCAAGGATGCAGCCTACAAGGCTGACGATGTCATGGACGAGTACGCTGTCGAAATATTTCGCAGGAGAATTGAAGCAAGGAATCCCATGGAGGAGTTTTTCAACAACTTTTTCAAACCCTCCAATCATGTACTGTTTCATTTCAACATGGCTCACAAGGTTAAGGACATCCTTTCATTATTGGATGAGGTTAACAAAGACGCTTGTGACATTGGTCTAAACAAGGTTGATTTTGCAGCGTCATCATCTTGGACACACTCTCACCACCGTCATTTGAGTCGGACTCGACAACTTGAAATCGTTAATGCTTCGGAGTACGTAGGCAGGGGGATTCACCAAGAGAAGCTATTAGATTTCATTTGTTGTCCTCTGACGAACCTCATCCGCTCATCGTCGCCATTGTCGGAATGGGAGGTACTTACTCAATTATACATTATACATCTTTGTTTTACTCATTTGCTTACATGAATTATTAAGAAATACTGAGTAACCGATTTTCAGGCCCTAAAAATAATACGGATTTTCCAATTACGATCCTGTAATTTTATTTAGCTTAGCGCCAAAATTTGAGTATTGCTCATATATTGCGGCCAAAATAGTTGATAAGGTATAAGTCGTATCGCCTATATCAAAATAAACCTAAATGACAACTAACAGCAGATAGCAGCAAGTAGGGATCGAATCCACAGGGAAACGGAGTAGTTCTAAGCTAAAGTCGGCAGAACAGGTCAATCTCCAGAGTGTGAAAAAGGTGTTTAGTATAAGCTATAAGTAAGGCAAACAATAAAGCAGATAAATAAGATATAATAAGGGAGAGATTAGGGCATCGGGTTCATATATGACAATGATTCAGGAACGCAAGTTCATAAGACGGAAGAGATAAACTGTGCAACTTGACTAGGTTTGTAAAACGCTCTCTCGAGTCAATTTTAGCCTTAAGCAAATTTAGCGGGCTCTCGCAACTTACTAAATTCAACTTATCAGTCTCGCGTAAGTCTAGTTTTAACTCGGCTTTCGATCTTAAATTAAAACATACTCAGGTTCAATTAAACGCAGACAACTCGTTGATCAGGCGAAATAATCCTAATTCAATTGATATAAAACGCGTAGAAAGAAATCAACTTGCACAATTTATTCAACCAATTTAATCTCAAAACATGTTCCTAAATCATATGTCACAAATCACCCTAAACCCTAATTAGGAAATTAGCTAGACATAATAAGGGCAATAACAACAATAATAATAATAATAGAAGACATAATTGAATCAAATAAAGTAAATAGAAATAATCTGGAATAAATACGGAGTACCGACGATTACAAGAAAACCAATCTTGAAAATAAACTAAACTAGAGTTTTTGAGAGGGAAATAAAAGAGAGCAGTAAACTAAACTAGAACTAAGCTTAGAAAATAAAACATCAGTTAAATCACGACCTAAGGAAACCTATTTATAATGTCTCCCAACTAATTACCAAAAATTAAAACAAAGCGAGTCGACGTCCCTCGGCCGGGCCTCTTCGGCCAAACTGGGCTGGACCGGCCTGACCCACTTCTGGGCCGGCTCTCCTTCTTCTTCCAATCTTAGCCCAAGTCTCCTTCTTGGGCTTGGCTTATTCGAATCCTTTAGCTCTTGGGCCAATTAGCTCGTGGCCCTTAGTCTTCCTTTGATCTCTTGGCTCGTGTCTCGAGCTCTCATGCGTGCTCGAGCTTGGTCTTTTCGGCTCAGTTCTCGTATTTGCTCCAATGTCCCGGGTTTTGGCTCAAAACCACCAAAACCTGCAAAATGTAAATGAAATCTGTGATAACGAGAAACATAACATATAGCTCCTAAAGTCATAGTAAATCTGAATAAATCTGAGCTAAATGTGGTGAGCAGGGCATAAAATGAATATAAATAACGTGTATCAAACTCCACCAAACCAAACCTTTGCTTGTCCTCAAGCAAATAGCGTCGGAGAAAATCAAAATGACACGAACTAATCACGCTAGTATCTCAGAGTGGACGACCTATGCACATAAACATACAACCATAGACTGTTTCACCGAAAATAGAGCACAAGTCTCAACCTTTCACACCACATTATACCACTAGCCTCTAACGCTTCCGCAAAAGTAAAACTGACGACAAATCAATTCAAGCAAGGCCAACCGTACAAACCACTTTCCATCATCCAAATCGTACCACATCATTACCATTTGTTCTCTTTTCTTTTCTTTTTTTTTTTCGCAAATGTGGAGCATCCCTCGTATGTAATACCGTTTAGCTTGACGTTCACTCGGTAAAAATCGCGCTCGGGTACACATATTTCCTTAAGGGTTACATCATTGCTCATACTCCCGGTCGCAACCAAATTCATGGCCACTGTGGTTACTCAAGTCAATGAGTCCCCTCCGAAAGCATCGAAGCATTGCTCCAACATAAAAGATCATTCCAATCAAACCACTAACCAACACCAAACATTCCACAAACCAATGCCAAGCTCGAATGTCAAAGTCGAAAGTAAACAAGCGAAAAACAATAAGAATTAAGCAAATACAAGTGGGCTAGTGTTAAGGCTCGCAATCTAGTAACAGGAAACAAACATATAGTGCAGCTACGACGATAGAAAGTCGACTCGGAGATACTAAAGATCAAAGTCAATGCACTAATCAATTCTCCAAACTAGACAAAGCAGGACAAAGCAGACCAAAAAGACTCGTATTTTTGTAATTTTTTGAATTTTTCAATTTTTTTGGGTTTTTTTTTTTTGTAATAAAAGCACACAAAAATAAAATGCAAAAATAAAATACAAAGCGCGACAGAGCTTCCCTCCCCCAAACCAAATCACACATTGTCCTCAATGTGGAAAACAGCACAACCACACAAGCAGAGGAGGACACAAATTATAAGGGGTAAGGAAAGTAAAACGAGAAAACGAGGGAAAATGGGGTAAAGAGGCTCACATTATCAAGTCGGAGCTCCCCCAAACCGAAGTCGATCATGGAGTGGGGCTAAAAATCCCCGTATATGCGTCCAATTCAGTCCAACGTCGAAGTACTTGAGCACGCGAGGAAACAAGGAGCGAAACAACAAAATGGTACGAGGATCACCGGTAGGTGCAGGACGGCCGGCCATTTGGACCCCATTTTTTCGATTTTTTGCGTTTTTTTCCTCTGTTTCAAATTCGACTACGGCTCGGTCTGGCGGCCTGGCGGCTGGGATGCCTTCTCGTGAGCGTTCTCAACATACTAAGGACCCAAAAGGCCATAAGTACCTGCGCGCTAAAAATCACATATAATCCCTCATCCTCGCGCTCTCAAAAGCAAACCAAAAGTCATAAAAACAAGCAAACCAAAAGTACAAATGCTAATTAAAGTACAACGTCATCGGGTTGCCTCCCGGAAGCGCTGGTTTATAGTCCAGCACGACTCTTCAAAGCTTCATAGATCAAGTATAAGCAGGCCAAGGTCGTTGGCCATTTGCTACAGCTTCACTTGGCGAAATAGCATCCAATCGCCAAAGCACTCCTTCAACTCTAGGTAAAGCAGCATAGTCCATTATCGTAGGCCCTCTGTCACGAAACGGTTCGACTGTAGGTCCTCTAGCCCCATCACCCGCGTCGTAGACGTCAGTCGTCAGCAACCTTCTCTCCCCCAAACCATCCTTGCAGCTATCCTGTCTAAATCAGTGATCCAGTCCCGCGCTCGATCACGTAGAGAAAAAGGGAAGAGCATCTCCCTAATCTGGTTTTGGGTGATCCTGCTCGCTTAATTGTTGGCGATGGTCCGTAAAAACTGCATATGCTTCCCGGGATCTTCAGTAGGATTGCCACCGAATTGATTGCGCTCCACCAAAGTAAGGAAGGCAGGGCGAATCTCGAAATTCCCTTGGACCGTATTTGGTATTGTGAATCCTTGCGGGATCGCCTCGGGCTTTGGCAACGAGTGACTATATAGTTTAGGCATAGTCACGCGTGGTGGAGAACAAGTTAGAGT
Organism: Dianthus caryophyllus; assembly: GCA_023091065.1. Classification (NCBI taxonomy): domain Eukaryota; kingdom Viridiplantae; phylum Streptophyta; class Magnoliopsida; order Caryophyllales; family Caryophyllaceae; genus Dianthus; species Dianthus caryophyllus. The sequence continues at coordinate 4,841,449 of CM041522.1, forward strand.
AATAGGAGGTGTGTCCTCTTCGTAGGACGATTGCGCTGCACTAGACTCCGAATGCGACGCTTCCTCGAAATCAGGATCAAGTAACTTTCTTGCTTCCTTACGTAGTCTGTGAAAGCGCGTTGAGGTTGGGCTCAAATGGAACTAAACTGTAGGTGACACGTGCATAAACAAAACTACAAGAAAGCGATAAGAAAGCGGTCTCAAGGAACTAGGTTCCTTGAGACAAAGAAGAAAAAACCTCGTAAGACTAACAAAAACTAAAACTAACTAAGCCGTTTCCCCGGCAACGGCGCCAAAATTGATAAGGTATAAGTCGTATCGCCTATATCAAAATAATCCTAAATGACAACTAACGTTGAGATAGCGACAAGTAGGGATCGAATCCACAGGGAAACGGAGTAGTTCTAAGCTAAAGTCGGCAGAACAGGTCAATCTCCAGAGTGTGAAAAAGGTGTTTAGTATAAGCTATAAGTAAGGCAAACAATAAAGCAGATAAATAAGATATAATAAGGGAGAGATTAGGGCATCGGGTTCATATATGACAATGAAACAGGAACGCATGAAGTTCATAAGGCGGAAGAGATAAAGCGTGCAACTTGACTAGGTTTGTAAAACGCTCTCTCGAGTCAATTTTAGCCTTAAGCAAATTTAGCGGGCTCTCGCAACTTACTAAATTCAACTTATCAGTCTCGCGTAAGTCTAGTTTTAACTCGGCTTTCGATCTTAAATTAAAACATACTCAGGTTCAATTAAATGCAGACAACTCGTTGATCAGGCGAAATAATCCGAATTCAAATGATATAAAGCGGCGTGAAAAGAAATCAACTTGCACAATTTATTCAACCAATTTAATCTCAAAACATGTTCCTAAATCATATGTCACAAATCACCCTAAACCCTAATTAGGAAATTAGCTAGACATAATAAGGGCAATAACAACAATAATAATAATAATAGAAGACATAATTGAATCAAATAAAGTAAATAGAAATAATCTGGAATAAATACGGAGTACCGACGATTACAAGAAAACCAATCTTGAAAATAAACTAAACTAGAGTTTTTGAGAGGGAAATAAAAGAGAGCAGTAAACTAAACTAGAACTAAGCTTAGAAAATAAAACATCAGTTAAATCACGACCTAAGGAAACCTATTTATAATGTCTCTGACTAATTACCAAAAATTAAAACAAAGCGAGTCGACGTCCTCAGTAGTGGCATTTCTGGCTGGCTGGACCGGCCTGACCCACTTCTGGGCCGGCTCTCCTTCTTCTTCCAATCTTAGCCCAAGTCTCCTTCTTGGGCTTGGCTTATTCGAATCCTTTAGCTCTTGGGCCAATTAGCTCGTGGCCCCTAGTCTTCCTTTGATCTCTTGGCTCGTGTCTCGAGCTCTCATGCGTCTTTCGAGCTTGGTCTTTTATTTCAGTTCTCGTATTTGCTCCAATGTCCCGGGTTTTGGCTCAAAACCACCAAAACCTGCAAAATGTAAATGAAATGCAGCAGTAACGAGAAACATAACATATAGCTCCTAAAGTCATAGTAAATACGAATAAATACGAGCTAAATGTGACTGAACCGGGGGCATAAAATGAATATAAATAACGTGTATCAATAGTGCCCTGCATTTTCACATTGATAAGTGTGGAATTTATCTGAAAATTTAAACCGTAAAAAAATCACGGCTCCCCAGTGGGGAAAATGTGAAAAATTCACGGCAGTCTATGATGATTCAACCATGAATTTTTCATGGTTCTCCCACGAGAGAGCCGTGATTTTTCTATGGCTCCTTTGAGGGAGACCTGTGATTTATCTATGGCTCCCCTGAGGAGGAGGAGTGATTTGTCTATGGCTCCGCCTTGAGGGAGCCTTAATTTTTCTATTGCTCCACAATCCCATTATGAATGACTTTTTTGTACAAAATTTGAAATTCAATATGTAAATGAAATTTCATATCAAATTACTTGCTCTTTATTTTGTGAATTTTTCGTGCTCAACAATCAACATTATAACCAACTAACCAAGTAACCAACAACTATTTGAATTAATCGACAAAATTTACATTTTACGTTTTTTTAAGTGAAATAAGTTAATTTTATTTTTTGGAAAAATTCACAAGAATAATCCTTACTATTATCCATCTTCCAAAAATAATCCCAACTCAAAATAATCCCAAAATAATCCCAACTATTCAAAGTTATTCCAATAATATACTTTCGTCAATTTTAACCGACTCAAATAGGTACAAAAGAAGGTTAAACCGGTTTAAAATTTTCTTCATTCTTATTCTATAGAAAATTAAAATCGGTTTGACTTTCTTTTATACCTATTTGAGCCGGTTAAAATTGACGAAAGTATGTTATTGGAATAACTTTCAATAGTTGGGATTATTTTGAGTTGGGATTATTTTTGGAAGATGGGTAATAGTTGGGATTATTCTTGTGAATTTTTCCTTATTTTTTTACAAACTTTCAGCAGCATGCACTACCCAACATGGAATTCTACTTATTATGAGTAATGGGCATTCTGGTCTTTTCATGTTCTTAATTACTCATTAAAGGCCTAATTCATTCTGTCACTCTGTAATTCATTCAATCCCTTCGTAATGGGGTTTATAAAACGAGGGAAACAAAGTATATAAACAGTTATATCCCTGAGTTTTTAAACAAATCTGATGAGTTTTACAGTTATATAATTCATTAACTCTAAAAGACGAGAGTGAATTCCGACAAAGAAAATTCTGACAAAGAAATTAGTTGCTTTTGTTGTGTCTAAATTTGTTGTTTCATATTTTTTTTTATATTGCGTTAAAAGCATTTAGTGTCATTCTAAAAGTTCTTGTCTTTCTAATTTTGCCATTATATGTAGACAATGTTGTTAAAAATAGGAAAAACTAACTATGTTGAATTATTTTCATAATAACTTGTGCAATAATTTGGTTGTCTTACTTGTTATTGCTTAACTTGTTTTACCTAACAAAATTAATACTCAATTTATATGTAGGTCAATTCTCGTCAAGATTTGATTACTTTTTTATTTTATTTTATTTTTGTTTTTATATCTTTTTTTGGTTGGTAAAATCCAATTCCGCTAAAAACAATCTTGAATGAGTTATTTTCTCTATTCCACTTTAAATGTCCTCATTTAACTAAACCATAAATTTATGACATTAATACCATTTTTATATTTCAATTTTTAAGGTTATATTTTAAGGATGACAAATTGGGGTTGAATTAGGGAAGGGTAGTGTAGTAATATTGACACTCAACACTTGTAATATTAGAATGATTTTAAAATGGGGACAATTAAAAGATTTACTAATATGTGCCATAATAACATCTTCAGGTTTTTAACTACATGTTATATCATATCCAAACAGGTGTAGGCAAGACAACATTAACAAGACATCTATACAATCATGAGAGGGTTCGTGCTAAGTTTGGTAGCAACAAAATTTTGATATGCGTATCCCTGAAATTCAATGTCCACAAAATTTTGAATGAGATGATTGAATCTAGAACGTCCAGTAAATTAGACTTGACAAATACAGACGCGCTCGAAAGAGAACTTCGAAAAGAATTGAGTGGGAAGAAATTATTTCTTGTGCTTGATGATGTATGGGAAGATGACCATCATTCATGGAAAAGCTTGAAAGAGTGGTTGCACCAAATTGAGATTGCTCGAGGAAGTGTGATTTTAATCAATACTCGTAGTGACCAAGTTTTGAAGGCTGCAAGACCGGAGTTCAATCTTAAGCTGCGAGGATTATCAAAAGCCAAAAGTTGGTCACTACTACACCAGATAGTTGTTAACGATAGTATATGTTCGATTGATGAGAATATGGAGGAAGTTGGGAAAAGAATTGTTGAAAAGTGTAAGGGTGTTCCTTTGGCCATTAAAGCGATAGGAGCTCTTCTACAATCAAATCACCGTTTACGTGAATGGGAGACGATTGTGAAAAGTGAGCTATGGGAACTGCCTTGTGGCCAGAACCAAATATTTTCATCCTTGTTGTTGAGTTTCAATAGATTATCGTCTTCGTCTTTAAAGCAATGTTTTGCTTATTGTGCCATTCTTCCGAAGGGCTTTCTCGTGTCCAAGATTGAGTTGATTGGTCTTTGGTTATCTCAGGGTTACATTTGTGAAGAAATAGGCGAGGAAAATCTAGAAATATTGCTGAGTAACTCATTGTTGGAACGTGTGTCAATAGGACATGGAATTGTGGGTTATAAGATGCATGATTTGCTGTATGGTCTTGCCGTCTTTGTTTGTGGGACTGACTTGATCAAGGAGATGAAAGGCCCAGGTGAAATAGATAATTGTCGACATTTAGTAATCAGTTCTACGGATGATACAGTCATGGCAGATTTACCTCCAGAAATGACTCTTCCAAAGCTGCGAACACTTGGTCTAAAGGGTGGTATCATAACCTTAGATAAGATTCACGCAACATATTTACGCACACTGTTCCTCATCCAAAGTGGTATAGAAGAGGTACCCCCAGCTATTGCATTGTTGAAACATTTAAGATATCTCGACCTCTCATTCAATCCAATCAGCATCCTCCCGGAGTCAATGGGTAAACTATACCAACTGCAAACGTTAATACTTCAAGGCACAAAAATTAAGTCGCTACCAAGAGTATTGTACACGCTGGTGAACTTGAGGCATATCCCTACAACAGGTCTTTTATTTGAATTGGAAGAATCACAACCATTAACTGACCCATCAAGCTTGTCTTTTCTTTCTGAAAATGAAGACATAGATGCAAACGTATATGTTGTTTCAAATGGAGATGACGATGAAGATAAAGATGAAAATGAAATTGCTGTTTTGGAATATAAGTCTGAAAATGAGGAGCTAGCGGAAAATAGTCTTGAATGTGTGAAAGACAGCGAGTTGGTGGGAAAAAGACGTGAGGGTGCAGTAAACAAGGATGTAGTAGGAAAAAGTCTTGAGTGTCTAAAAGACAAGGAGATAGCGGGAAAAAGTCTTGAAGCTGTTGAAGACGAGGAATATGGAGTTGCTTGGCGGAACAAGGTTAACAACTCTTGGGTGGACGGAACTGGATTACAACAGTTAACGAATCATGGAAAAATCAAGGGTAAGCTTCAGATTACGGGCCTTGAGTGTTTAAAAGACAAGGAAAAGGCAAGAAAAGTTGATCTTGCTGGAGAGGCCAATCTTACCAGGCTAAAACTGGTTTGGAGGAAGGGAAGAGGAGAAACTAGTGGGGGTGTTTTGGATGAAGATGTTCTAGAAGCTCTTGAACCTCACCCAAACATAACTTCATTGAAAGTACTTAACTTTCTCGGTGTGAAATTTCCACCTTGGATCATGGAGATGGTTAACTGGACAAGATTTGTGAATCTTACCCGGGTCAAATTATTGAATTGCAGCAGATGTCAAACACTTCCGACTTTAGGGCACCTACCTTTTCTTAGGAGTTTAATTTTAAGTGGATTCGATGTGGAAACCATAGACATTGAGTTTTATGGTTCTTATAGTTCTGATTTACCGGAAAATCTACTTCCTAATAGTCGTAGAGATATCATGAGCACGGTCATGCAAGCCGGAGGGTGGGCGCCGGAAGAGATGTTATTTAGGAGGCTTTTCGAGCTTGATATTTCTGGATTTTCTAGGCTTACTGCATGGAATGAACCACCTCAAGCTGCATTTCCTTGTCTTGAATTTCTACGAATTAGAGACTGTAATCGGTTGGAATCAGTACCGACTTTGTCAAGTAAAACCTTAACGTTCCTGCAACTCGAAAGTCTTGATAGGGTGAGGTCCTTGGATATCATCAAAATTAATCGCGGCCTGACTTATCTCTTCTTGGAGGGACTGCCCAATCTTGAGAGCCTACCTGAGGAGCTATCATATTGTACGAATCTCCAGACGATAGAAGTATCTGGTGCTCACAAGTTATCGCGTATGCCTAATGGGTTGAAGTCCCTCGTCAATCTCCAAGCAATGACGGTTTCGGATTGTAAAGTCATTAATTTTGTGATGGATGATCTTCTCCATGTTCGCTCTTCACTCGCGTCCTTTGTAATTTATCGTTGCCCAATGCTAATAAAGATCCCAAGTGGTCTCCAAAAGTGCACATCTCTGAGGGGATTACTCTTAGATGATAGATATCTGTTGAATGAGGGTTCACCAATAAATATCAGCAAGTTTCAACTTCTTTCAAGTTTGGGTATTAGTTGTAGTTCAGCAGAGCATTTAAGATCTGTGTTGGAGTCAGCTAGAGGTCATCAAGTTTTAGAACATGTGCTCATTGAGGGGTTTAAAAATGAGGTTGAAATGGAAGCCTTCTTCTCGGACATCACTCCTTTCCTCCATCTCCCATCTTTATATGGCCTGTGGTTGGTTGGACACCCAAATATAAAGACTCTCCGTCGACAACTTGATCAGCTCACTCAAATTATATATCTGGGTATAGAAGAATTTGAGGATCTGGAAGAAATTCCAGCATGGATTTGCAGTCTCTCGTTAAGGGACTTGGGATTAGCAAATTGTAAGAACTTGAAGTACCTACCCTCCAAACAGGATTTGAAGCATCTTACTTTCTTGTACATTTCGGGTTGCCCGATGTTGACGAAAAGATATGCCAAGGAGGGCGGCCCTGAATGGCAAAACATCTCACACATCCCTAGAATAAAATTTGATTATGTAGTCATTCAAGAATGAGGGATAATTACAAAATATCTTGGATATATTATACATGCTCCTAACATACAATCCCAAAAGGTAATTTTCTTAACCCCTTTTCATTTCTTTTGTTCATTGCAGCCCTAACACTTACTTCAGCGTTGATTTATTCTACAGTAGATTTACAAGCACAAAAAAAAAAAAAAAAAAAATAAAATAAAATAAAATAACATTGATACAGCTAACAAATACTCCCTTCATCCCAAAATAAATGTCCCATTTCCACTAAAATTTTTCCCAAAATAAGTGATCTCGGATTGTGAATATTTTTCAATTTTCATTGACATTCCTTGAGTCCTCCCAAAATAGAAAGGGGACACTTATTTTGGATAGAGGGAGTATAAAGTATTAGCTCTAAAATGATTTATAGTCGGCTAATTATGTAGTTTCGTGCCTTTCGTTATGTGGATAAGAAGGTCAAGTGTGTTTGTTAGTACAAATTATCAATTAGATAGTCAGAGACATGCGTTGGATTATCCAAGTTATTGAGTGACATACTATCATAATTGGCGAGGATGTATAATGATCATAGGTCAATTTATTCAATAATGGCCGTATCTTTGGATAGTTACTCTTTCTGTCAGTCATTTATTTAACTTTCTATTTTAGATTATGCATTAATTGTCATTTTTCTTTATTTAATACGGTGTAAATTAATTTGGTCCAAAATGGTCATTGATTTTTAAAGATGTCGATTCCGTGTAAATGGTAAAATAATTCAGTACTACAATTCAGTTTTCTATAGCGAATGTGGTGCATTTACGCTCCGTCCCAAAATAGAAAAGTAAACAAATGATTGAATCGGGGGGAGTACTATTTGTTCCATATTACTTGTAGATTGTTTGCTTGTTTGTTGTTGGTTAGACTTAAGTACAGTATTAAACGACTGCAGTAGCTCCAAATCTCTAATAGTGTATACATTGCTTCTGCAGAATTTATGTTCAGCTTTGGAGGAGCATTGCGGGTTTGCGGGTTTGTGCAAACAGGAGTAAGGATCTAACTATGCTGCTTTGGTTTTATTCAGTTTTTGACGTCTTGCGTTAAAAAAAGATTTCATGGAAAGGCACAAAAATAGGAGAGAACTCAAAGAAGCTATGTAAATGTTTCGACTATCATAAATTATCGTGGGACGACAGGTGTTTAATGTTTGTACACCCTTTTATGGCTACACACTAAACGTCGAAACCAGTAGTGAACGGCAGTTTGCGCCTCATACTGTCTTCTTGGGTGTTCTGACGCAAAAGTCTGCTCTTCGTGGCTGTTTCCAACGTTGTTTAATTGATTCTTGTGCAGGCATGTGTATTTTCTTTTCTTTTTCCAGTATTATGGAGTATTACAGAGTTGCAATTTCTGTGTATATTTTTCGTGCGATTTCACTGCTCTTGTAAAACGGTGGATTTTCATTTCAATAAAGTTTTTGTTACTCACTTGGATCTGCTGTTGCAGGTTCAAATTTTCTAAGTAAACTCGGTTTCTTTACATGTTGACTAGCTTGACAATCCTTCTGTCGACTAGCTTGAACGTTTTCCTCGACAAAGTCCAAGCTTAAACTTTATCTACAAAGAAATGTCTTGTGCCTTGGCCGAGTGTTGTTTCAGATTTTATAGCCAACTTTTAACTTTTAATTTATTCGAACTCGGGCTCAAATTGTTAGGGTGCTATCAAACTTGAAAATCCTTCGGTTGACTAGTGGGAGCATTTTTCCGATAGAGTTCAAGTCTAAAGTTTTTAGATAAAAGAAACGTTTTGAGCTGTGGCTGAGCCACGGTTCAGCTTTTATAGCCAACATCGAGTCCATCCGAACTCCAGCTCAAACTGTACGTTGCACTTAGCCTACACTTCCTCTATTGTCTATTTCACGAGATCTTTAGTATACTCCGTATTTTCTTTAAACTGACATCAACAAGTATGTGACTATTAGGATAATATGAACCAAATATAATTATGTCCTAGATACTCCGTATTAATACTCTATAGTATTTAGTTTAACGGTTTAATAATGAATGTCAATTTCTCGAATACTTTTCTACATGTATATATATCCTAAACATCAGCCATATAAAACTTATGTTATTATGAAATATACTCCGTATGACTATATCTTAACAGTTATGATCAATTATTCGTGAATTAGTGCAAAAATATCAATGTAAATCTATTATTTAATCCTTTTTTTAAATAGGATAAAATTCTAACGTCGTTTAGAGCATATTCATATTAAAATTTTACAAATTTTCATTTAAACGGATATATTCATCTTAATTTAAGATCGGTCAAATATATAGAATTACAGATTAGCAAAAGTCTATAAGGAAGAAAAAAAGGATGGTCATATATTATCGAGTGTGATTTTATTTAATCCGTTTTAAGTTTAAAAGAGATACGGAGTACATGGATGAAATCCACCGAAAAAAAAAAAAAAAAAAAACAACGCAAGCCCAACTTAGGTGAAATTATGTCAACAATGGCGACATATTTCATCTCTTCTGTAATCTTCGTCGGTCATAATTTTCACAATTTTAGTGAGGTCAGTAAAAATCTCCACACAGTTCGTTCGTACGTAATTAATACTCCTTAGTAATTGTTGTAGTTATATTTTAAGAGGAAATTATGGAGCTTTCTTCTTTTGACTTTTAGGTTAATTCTTGAAGATGTTGAACATTGCATGTTTACTGCATTTACATGATCATAATTTTAATAGATTGTATTGAAATTTCCAGAGATTTGTGCCGTTTTAAGGGATGATAGATTGTGTGTTCTGATACTTTGAATAGAAATATCAAATTATCTTAAAGTTGTCTCACGCGAGAATCTGTAATCTTTGATGGCATGAGGATTGTATTGAATAAAGTGATTTTGTCATTTGGTTTGAATTTCGATCGAGTTAAAATTCGACAGGTACCGTGTTGGTTAGACTCAGTTTTCATTTCGAGTGGATTTGGAAGAGTAGTGGAGTACATGATAAAGGCTTGCCTTGTGACGATTTTAGTAGTGAAATAGTCTTCCGACACCTATTGAAGAGTAATTAAGTACGGAGAAACATTCAGCGTCGTGCAGACTGCAGCAAGATTATGTCACAAGAATAAACATATTTAGTTGCATTATTTTAATAAAAAGACTTACAATCTCAAGCTATGTCCAATTAAATGTGTCCTTCACTAAAATAATGTGTTGGATCTTAATGGGGGTTTCATGTTAGATATTTAAAGCTGATTGTTGATATGCATTAACTATTACTGCAAAAGTCTAAATCATATAATCTTCTCTCTTAAACGCACTTAACACAAAAGCAAAGCGTTTCAAAATGGTAGAAAATTTGCATTGATCGGTCTGACTACGGTGCGGCCAAGGCCATGGCACGGTGGTGGCTGCTCGAGCATTAGAGGAGCCGAAAATTGGTTGGGGCTCCCGGGGTGAACTTGAGAAGTTGAAGCTAAAATTTGAGTACATCCAAGCATTTCTGGAGGATGCAAGCAATTCAAAGTATGCAACTAAGAGCCAATTGGTGGATCTATGGGTGCAAAAAGTCAAAAATGCACGACATTTATGGTCGACAATGTCATAGATGAGTACTCTATCGAAATCCTTCGGAGAAAAATGGGCGAAGAAACCCATGGATGGGTTTTGCAACTTTTTCACATCCTATAATCCTATACTATTTAATATAAGCATGGCTCACAAGGTTAAGGGGATTCTTTCCTTGTTTGATGAAATCGACAAGGTCGCCAACGACATTGGTCTAAACCGGGTTGATATAGCAGCTACATCAGTGACCCATACTTCCAGATATGATCATGATTTGAGTCAAACTCGACAACATCCATTTACTAGTGATTCTGAATACATAGGCAGGGAGCAGGATCAGTCTGAGTTACTTGATTTCATTTGTAATCAGCTCAACGAAGACCGTCTTTTGTCTACTGTGGCCATTGTCGGTATGGGAGGTATTTTCTAAGTCTTGTTATCAATTTTGGAGTTTTTTTCATTTGCTGTTTACTCTTTGTTTTCCCCATTATAGACCTAGCATGCAGTTTATTGGTCCGGTAAGGGCTGGGATTGGTTTAATTGGACTTAGGTTAGCCAATTCTGGTTATACTTTGATTTCGTATGTTCTGAAGTCTGGTCGGTCATTTTGAGTCTCTGGTCAACTTCACTTTTCTCAGTTTCTTTTGGGCACATGTGAGTTGTGACCTCAACTCTGATCAATTTAAAAGTCAATGCTCACGGGTGCAAAAGTCAATCCGATTTTAGGTTATCGCAAGTCTTGATTATTATGATTTACTATTAATAATTTATCAAATGAAATATGTTCAATGGCATTTCATAATGATTGGGTCGCCTAACTCCCACAAAATTCAATTACTTTTCTCTTTCTTTCACAGAGCATTTTTTTTAAAATGTGTGCAATTTTAAATATTAAGATGTGTTAGCAGTTTAGCACAAAGTAGTTACTTCATGCATCGACTTTAGTCTTTTAGCAGTTTAAGAAAAGTCAAGGCTACGTGAACCCATAAACAGAAATATTATGCTATTTAGAATAACATCATTAGTTAGATCAGAATATAATTGGGAATATAAACATTCACAAAATTGTTGTATAAGGTCTTAAGACCCTTAACCAAAGGTCATGGCCTCTTGGGTGTATGATATGGATTTTTATTTTGAAAACCTATAATTTTATAATGAAAACAAGCATTGTAAAATTGAATAATTTTCAGGGTCCAATATGTCAATCATCATTGTAAGAACGCCTACGCTGAAATTAGATGCTTTGTACTGAGTAATTTGTTTCGCTTTGTAGGACTAACCCTATTATTCTATAATTTCTATCCAAATAGGTATGGGCAAGACAACATTAGCAAGACATCTGTATGATTGTGAAAAAGTTGGTGATCATTTTGGTAAGAAGATATGGTTACGTGTGTCCGAAGATTTTGATGTTATCAGACTGTTGAATGAAATGATTGAGTCACTTACATCAAGTAAATCAGAGCTGTCAAATACGGATGCCATCCTAACAAAGTTGCAAGAAAATTTAAATGGAAAGAAATTATTGCTTGTATTGGATGATGTGTGGAATGATAATGAACATCTATGGGGTTCCTTAAAAGGAATGTTGCACAAAGTATCAATTGCTTCAGGAAGTGTGATTTTGTCTACTACTCGTAGTTTTGAAGTTGCAGAGGCTGCAAGAACGGTATTTAACCTTAAACTAGAAGGATTGTCAAATGACGACAGTTGGTCTCTACTTCGCCGAATAGTTTTTGCTGACAGTACTCGTCAGTGCTTTTCAATTCTGGAGGAAGTCGGTAGAAGGATTGCTGTTAAGAAATGTAAGGGTGTTCCTTTGGCAATTAAAGTGATTGGAGGATTACTTAAGTCGAAGCCAGATTATGAATGGCCCAAAATAGAGTCAAGCGAGATATGGGATTTGCCTCAGGGTCAACACCAAATACTTCCATCCTTGTTGTTGAGTTTTAACTATTTACCTTCTTCATCTTTAAAGCAATGTTTTGCCTTTTGTGGATTGCTTAGTAAAGGTTATTACATGCAGAAGAGCGAGTTAATTGGTTTTTGGTTATCTCAGGGTTACCTTCATGACAACAGAAGTAGAAATATGACCACCATAGAAATCGGCGAGAAAAATCTGAATATTTTACTTAGCAATTCACTGCTAGAAGCATTTGTGCCAGAAGGGCTTGAAAGTGTATGCTACAAGATGCATGATTTGATCATTGATCTTGCAGTTTTTGTTTGTGGGAAAGACTTGATCTTGGACGCAAAAGAACTGCGTGAAAGTGGTGGTAGATGTAGACATCTACTATATCGCTGTGTAGAAAACACAATCAAAACAGATTTTCCTCCTGTACAGGCTCTTATAGGGCTTCGAACAATACTCTTTATGGGTCCTAGTGTGCCCTTGCAATTGTTGATACACACAAGAGATTTGCGCACATTGTGCCTTGACCGTACTAGCATATCAGAGGTACCTCAAGTTATCAGTGAGTTGAAACATTTGAGATATCTGGATTTGTCATACAATCCAATCAGTACACTGCCGGAATCTATTGGTAAGCTCTACCAACTTCAGACGCTGATACTCCAAGGCTGCAGAAACATGAAGAAGCTACCTAAAGTAGTGAATCAGTTGGTGAACTTGAGACACGTCTCCACAACAGCTCCCATGTTTGCCTGTAAAGGACTGCAGAAGTTAACTAACCTACAAACCTTACCATGTCTTTCATTGAATAACGATGAAGAGGGGTGGAAAATTGATGAGCTTGGACATTTACGTGATCTCAGGGACGAAATTCATATTCAGGGTCTTGAGTGTGTAAAAGACAAGGAGCAAGCAGAGAGGGCTGACATTGCTGGGAAGACTAATGTCTTAAATTTAACTCTGCGTTGGGTGGAGGGAAGAAAAAAATACCTTGCTGGCTTTCCAGAAGAGTTTCAAGATTTAATCGATCAAGTTCCTGCATGGGTCTCGTATATGCTTGGTCAAGAAGCCGACCTTGCTGGGAAACATGATGCCATGGAATTAATCATGTGTTGGGTAAAGGGAATGGAGGAAAATGGTGGAGATAACTGTGACAACGATTTTGCACATGACCTTAGTTACCTGCAGGAAACATCAGTTGAACTGCTAAACTTTATTGATGAGCTTCCTTCATGGATGTCGTGGATGCTTGTTCAATTTGAGTACTTAGATAGGCACAAATCTTCACAGGAAACAAACGAAACTGAAAAAGGCATATGTCACGAATATGTTTTAGATTGCCTTGAACCTCAAATACATGTAACAACAGCGGAAATGCACCATGTTATCTTTGACTTTTTTAAATGGTGTATGGACATATGTCATCAAAGAGATTATCGTATGAAGATTGATGTAACATCAGATGAATCAAAATGCTTTATCAACCAGTTTTTAACAAAGATGAAGAAGATGGTTAATCTGAAATCAAGCCTTGACGTGAAGTATATTGGAGCAGGAGAGACTCTACGTTGGTCAGAGGTAAGTGACAGTTTTAGTGATGGAGATATTCTGGGAGGTCTTGAACCTCACCCTAACATAACATCACTAGAAGTACACAACTTCATGGGTTTGCAATTTCCGGCATGGATCAAGGAAATGGTAGTTCTAACAGGAGGGCTGAGCAATACTCAGGTGCAACTTAACAATCTAACGAAGATTAAACTATTGGGCTGTAATAGATGTCAAACACTACCGAAGTTAGGGCAGTTACCGTCACTCAAGTGTTTAATTATAAGTGGACTTTGTGTAAATTCCATAGGCATGGAGTTTTACGGTGGTGATATGCTGGAAGTGGTATCATTCAAGTGCCTTAAAGAGCTTGAGATTTCTGGATTTAGCAGGCTCACCACATGGATGCAACCACCCAAAGCTGCATTCCCTAATCTCGAAACTCTGCGCATTAAAGATTGCAGTCTGCTGAAATCAGTGCCAGCATTGGAAACGGAATCCCTAATGACCCTAGAACTTAAGAAACTTTATAGCATGGTGTCTTTGGATATCATCAGATGTAGTTTGGGTCTCACTTCTTTCATCATGGAGACGCTGCCCGGAATCGTGAGTCTACCTCAAGAACTAGCAAATTGTACTAAGCTTCAAATATTACGTGTTCGAAATTGTCACAAGTTGTCGCGTATGCCAAGTGGGTTAGAATCCCTTGTCTGTCTCAAATCATTGATTGTTTCTAACTGTGCAGTCATCAACTTTGTTATGGATGATCTTCGCCCTGTCCGATCTTCAATCCGTTGCCTTCAAATTTCTAAATGCCCAAGATTTAGAAAGATCCCAAATGGTCTCGAAGAATGCTCATTGCTGGAATCCCTTAAGTTATACATGTGTCCGATGATTGAGGGTTTACCAACAGAAATCAGCATGTTGCGACAACTTGAGGAATTGACGATTAAATATAGTTCAGCAGAGCATCTAAGATCTGTGTTGGAGTCTGCTAAAGGTCATCGACTTCTGAATTGTGTTCAGATTGAAGGGTTTGTAGACGATATCGAAATGGGAGACTACTTCTCCGACATCACCCCCTTCTTCGGTCTCCCATCTTTAACACAACTATGTTTGTGGGGACACCCAAATGTAAAGACTTTTCCGGAACAACTTGGCCTCCTCACTGGAATTACATGTCTGGGTGTCGTGCTATTCGAAGACCTGGAAGAAATTCCAGAATGTATTTTCAATAATATGTCTCTTAGCGTGTTGATGTTATTAGAGTGCAAGAAATTGAAATATCTACCCTCCAGAGAGTTTATGAAAAGGCTAGTTTATTTGGATATTCAGAATTGCCCACTGTTGGCAAAAAGATGCACAAAGGATGAGGGCCCAGAATGGCAAAATATCTCACAGATCGGAAAAATAAAAATTGATGATGAAGTTATTCAAGATTTTTTTGAGGGATAGTACTTCAGCATCTTGGATAATAACTCATGCTCCCAACATACAAATCCCAAGTGTAAGTTTCTGAACCCCTTCCGTTTAATTATATACCTATAGAATGTTTGCTTGGTTGTTGTAGGTCGGGCTGAAGTATAACACAACTGAACTCTAATGATGGTACTTGTTTGCAGTTGCAATGTTGTAGATCATACATTGCTTATACTAAATTTATGTTTCAGCTTTGGAGGAGTATCGAGGTTTGCATATACAGGAGCAAGAATCAAGATATTCTGCTTCTATTTTATTCGGTTTTTTTGGCTTCTTCACTTAAACTCAAGGAATGGGAGAGAGCTCAGAGAAGCAATGTCAATGTTTCGACTATCACAAACCATTGTGTGAGACAGCTTTGTAACGCTGTAAACCTTTATCGCTACTTACTAAAAGTTTAAACCAGAGGTGACTGGCGCTTTGTGCTTCATATCGTCTTCTTGCGTGCTCTCCTCGGCTATTTCTAGCTGTTTGATTCATTGTCGTGCGGGCATGTCGTTTTCTTTTTTTATTTTTTTCCCTCCTTTTTTTGCCAGTATTATGGAGTATTACAGTCTTGAAATTCCAGTGTAACATTTTTGTGTGATTCTAGTTCTCTTGTAAAATATTGGATTTTCATTTCATTAACTCTGTTATATCATGTTCCGACTGTTTCTCACCTGGGTCCACAGTAACCTTGGCTCCCTCAAGCATCGACTCTAGTATTTACACATGAATGGGAATCGATAGCGAAAAGTGAGCTATGGGATTTACTACACGGGCAAAATAAAATACTCCTGTCGTTACTGTTGAGTTTTAACTATTTACGTTCACCATCCGTAAAACAATGCTTTGCGTATCATGCAATGTTTCCGAAAGGTAAAAGAGTCTACAAAAGTGAGTTGATTGGTGCTATCAATTTTCTTATTTACTTGTGTTTATGTTTCATCTTCATACCGGCATTTTATTAACCTCTCCTCGCCGCATCCAACAATGCTATCAATTTTCTTGTCACTTGCAAATATAACAACTGAGAAGCGCTACATTATATATTTCCATAATCATGTTTAATACGTACTCCTTTTCATTTGTAATGTTGTTTTCACTTTTTTTTGATCACCTTTTATTTGTTCTGTCATTTTTTTATTTTTTTTTTGTTTAGGTCCTATGATTTTCATGTTTTGTAACCACACTTATTTTTTTAACTTCTAATCTTCACCTATAATCTCACTTTCTTATTTTTTTTTCCCCAAAAACGTTCTGGGAAGAACATAGCAAATGAGAGGAAGCAAATATTTTCTTATATTTAGGTCCATATTCCTTTGAGTTATTTTTTTTTTTTTTTTGGAATAAATTGAATTAAATGTAACTTAATTTAGTATGAAGTCAAAAAGTAAATATTTGAATTAAGTTTTTTTAAATTAAATTCATTAGGATCTGTTTTATTTGGTTTTATAGAGGTGAACCGAAGTAAATTGAACTGAATTAAGAGTGAGTTGGACGTGAAATTAACTTCAGTTAAATTGAACTTAATCGCATAATCCTTTTCCTTGGTGTAGCTCCATCTCACTCATTTCACTCCAACCGTTGACTTCATCCACCTACATCGCCATGCCCCACCACTTCACCGTCCTCCTCCTCATCACCCTCACCACCGCCACCGCCACCGCCGTCGTCGTCGCCGACGACACCCCAGTTTCCCGCTTCCAAACCTACCTCCGCTTCAACACGGCCCACCCGAACCCAAACTACACTGGCCCAATCTCCTTCCTCACTGCCCAAGCCCACTCCATCGGGCTCCAAGCCCGCACCCTGGAGTTCTCCCCGGGTAAGCCCGTCCTTCTCCTCACCTGGCCCGGTACACGGCCCGACCTCCCCTCCATCCTCTTCAACTCTCACCTCGACTCCGTCCCCGCCGAACCTCTCAAGTGGTCCCACCCTCCCTTCGCCGCCCACGTCACCCCCAACGGTCATATCTTCGGCCGTGGGGCCCAAGACGACAAGTGCATCTCAATTCAGTACCTAGAAGCGATACGAAACCTTAGAGAGAGGAATTTCAATCCAATCAGAACCGTACACGTGTCCTACGTGCCGGAGGAGGAGATCGGCGGCTTCGATGGCGCGGCGAAGTTCGTGCCGTCGGAGGAATTTAGTGAATTGAATGTCGGGTTTGCGGTGGACGAAGGACAGGCGTCGCCTGGGGATGAGTTTAGGGTTTTTTACGCGGATAGGTCGCCGTGGCACGTGACGATCACGGCCGCGGGACCACCGGGGCACGGGTCGAGGATGTACGACGGGAGCGCAATGGAGAATTTGATGAGGAGTGTGGAGATGATGAGTCAATTTAGGGAGAGTCAGTTTGAGTTGGTTAGGAGAGGTTGGAAGCTTAATTCTGAGGTTGTTTCGGTTAATCCTGTGTTTTTGAATGCCGGAATTCGTACTGGAGATGTGAGTTTTCGTGTTCATGTTTGTGTCGTCGTTTGAATCGCTGTTAGTTTGATTTAAATGTTGTTGGATAATTGATGTGTTTGTTGGTTGTAGGGTTATGCGATGAATATGCAGCCGTCTGAGGCACAAGCGGGGTTTGATATACGAATTCCTCCGACTGTGGATTCTGAGCTTATTAGGAAGAGGATCGTCGAGGAGTGGGCTCCCGCTTCTAGGAACATGACTTATGAGGTTTGTAATTATGACGACTATCGTGATGACAAAATCGTTTCGTTATGGCTCAATTCAAACAAATAGTAGGATACTTGATATGGCAAAATAGACAGAAAAATCGTGATTTTGAGCTGACGTATTATACACTGTAGCTTTTTAAAGTGGTTATGTAGACGGGATGGTTTCGGGTGATCAGAGATTTTTCTCTGAGATAAACTCCTAGCTAGTGTCGACCAAATTTAACTTGGGTAATGCTATCCCTTTCGAGGAAACTGCTGAGTTTGACTTACGTTTGCTTGAATTTTGTACAGATTGTCCAGACAGGACACAATAGAGACAACTGGGGCCGTCCATTGATAACTCCCACCGATGATACCAACCCATGGTGGTCTGTCTTTCAGAAAGCTGTCGTAGCAGCTGGAGGAAAACTGGCAAAACCTGAAATTTTAGCTTCGACAACTGACGCAAGATTCATGAGACGGAGAGGGATTCCAACTTTAGGATTTTCACCGATGTCAAATACTCCAATCTTGCTTCATGACCATAATGAGGTCTTTTTCCGGCATTCCTATGTCATATTTTTCAGATTCCTCTGCATAATGTGTGTTTAGATCATGAATTCTGACGGTCAGTTTGATTTCACAGTTTCTGCAGGACAAGGTGTTCTTAAAGGGAATCGAAGTGTATGAATCTATAATCAGTTCCCTGAGTTCATACGAAGGAGTTCAGTCAGCATGAAGCTCACTCCCGTGACTGTTGTGAGTGTACGTTGTTGCCGAGACTTGTGATAGACAGGGAATCTATCTTTTCACACGGTATGGTCATGCTCGATTTCCCATAGGATGACTCGTGTTTCACTAAGCTGAGCAGTGATTTGAAAAAATTTGCCCTTGTAACTTAATAATGTGGCAGGGAGTCAGTACTTACGTTAGGTCCTGTACATGTGTTGTACCATCATTGGTTTAGGGCATACAAAATAACCAAAACGTCTGTAAAAGTACAATGTGATTTTCGAGTTGTTGATATGAATACTCTAAGCTTGCAGAAGGATTGGAGTTCAATTTCCATCCATTCTCCTGTGCCGTGCTTTTGAATATGCATATGAAATACAAGATCCCTTGTAGGATCAAGTAGTTGCATTACTAGAAACAGAACTCGAAATGAAATGTTGTATTTGACGCTCATGTCGCTTAAGACTGCTTCATAAAGCGCAAAGGATTGCATGAGGTTATTCTTGGTGGGAGTCGTTGCACAAGTAACGATGACCTTAAAAAGGGTAGCACTTAATGTCGATTCTCCTTACAAAGGGTTGTATTGGTATTTGATACACATCTTGGGACATTTTACCAAGGTGCATGCGATTGTATTTCAAATATGAATGTAAGTTACAAACTACCATCGACTCATCCGACAAACAAGCAAACGTACAACGTTTCTGGACTAAGACATTTTACACTCTCCATCCATTTGAGCCATTCATGCGCTGCTTTGTAGCACCGAGGTATAGCTCTTACCACGTTCGTGCCTTAATTCATCCAACGAATGCAGCAATCGATCTTGAAAATGTAAAAAAGCAGCAGAGGTTGTATAATATTTTAAGGCAAAAACTTGGTAGTCTCTACATCTTCCTCCCAAGCAAATCAACTGTAGCAATGAGCAAACTCTTATCTACATGGACCATCACGTCTGTCAAAGTACCCTGATGCTACAACTAACTCTATTGATAAGTGGGTTTGTTAAACCGTTTAGTTTTCTACGTGTCACAAAAGCAACAAAAAGTCCTCAAGATGAGCCTACCAGAAAGATCACACGTCGGTTCAGGCTTCACTCCTGTTAGAAGAAGCCATCCGTTGGCTTAATGAACTGTGAAGAGATCTGACCTCTGCTATAGCAGAATTGCCTTTCTTGACGATCTTCTCAAGGTCCCCGACCTTTTCTGAAAGCACCATCACGTTTGAGTTTGTGGACTGAATTAACTTCTTTGCGGTATCCAGTGTATCACACAGCTGAGTTGAGAATAAGCAGACCAAACGGTTGAAGACATGCAGTCAGCGCAAAAAAGGTTAGACGGTAACTTCAAACGTTGAGCAATTTACCTTCAAAGTTAAAGACGTCCATGAGTGATCTGTCCCAGAAAGTGCATTGTTCAACTGATCGTAGTTTTCCTAGAAGGTGATAAATAGGAGGATAGTCAGTATCATCGCCTCATCAGGAAAGAACCTTCGACACTTTGTAAACTTATAATAAGGAAACTAGAAACTTTCTCATGACCAAGACGAGAACAGATCATGCAAATGAACAAAGGAACTAATACTCTCATGATCTCATCTACCAATGCTCACCGTAGAACAAAATAGTGTAGAAGCCAACAGCTAAATCTTGAACGTCGCACACATTCGTCAAAAATAATTGGATCTTTATATTATTAGAGACTGAATGTGCTCAGAATTTCAATTGTAACAAACAAAAAAAAGGAAACCGAGAAGACACAAAGGTTATGTTGATTTTCTAGCTACATTCGTACGATAGATAACACGTCTAGGCGGTGTCACCATCAATCCATTTTTGCAAATACCCAAACACAAGTCATGTCTCGAGGTAAACTCAAACACTACTTGTCAGGGAATGGCTTGAAACTTGATCCTTTACGAGGGCCAACAAATGCAACAGCCCAAGTTACACCTCAATAAATTATTGGAGTACTTCGTATATGATTTCACCATCATGTATACTAAATTTGAAGCGCTGCACGCTCTTTGAACTTTGAACACAATGATGTCATAATCGACGATACAGTTTCATGTTTCAACCATACTAAAGTGGGCTTCGGAAAATGTACTATGAACATAGAGATTATTAAACTTATACAATTTCAATAAGCACAAAAGTGGTTTCAATCAGAGGGGATATAACAATACTACTACAACATAACAGAAAGCAAAAATTCCCACAAAATGTGACTCAAAGTTCCAATCTTTTTTCATAGTGCTTCAACATAAGTACCCATGAACATAAAATGTTACAACGGTTTCGAAAAAGAGGAACAAACCCAAAATTAAACACACAAATTAAAGGTACTTAACAAAGATTACAACTTTATACAAAAATCAAAAACTTTGTTCCACTTTACACAGTCTTCACGAAGCACAATATAATTACAATCAAAAGGGGGTAACAACAACAATCATCCCACAAAAATCAGTATAATTTGGGTGAACAAAATAAAGTAAAATTCAACAAAAAAAAACAAAGGGAAATAAACCTGGAAAAGTTTGGAGAGATCAGAGGGTTGAAGAAGAAGTGATTGATGGGGTGAAGAGGGTGAGGTTGGTGGTTGAAGAAGGTGGTTGTTTGATTCACCCAAATCACTTAGAAGATCTCCAATACTTAACAATGGTCCTCCTATGCCTCGCATTTTCTCTATTTTATTTTATGAATTAAAAAATCCCCTTTTTTATTTTCAGTTTTGATCTCTTTTGTGTTGTTGTAATCGAGTTTTTCAGTTGTTTGGTTCAAATTTGTTATTGTTGATGTCGGCAAACCCTAATTTGAATTAAACTCAATTTTGAAGTTTGATCCTTTTAGTGTAGATGTGATTATTATTATTTCAAGTTTTTGAGTAGTCCTTTAATACGTGGATAAAGTAAGGGTTAAAATGGCCTTATTTATTTACTATAGCCAGTTGTATATGTGAATTGGCGTTATTGTCGATTTTGTCTAAACCTTACCGAGTATTTTTTTTTTTTTTTTTTTTTTTACTTATTTTCAACAGGTTCATTCACTTCAGATAAATTTTGGTTAAATGTTTTACAAATATACTCAATTTTCATTTAGTTCAAGTAATTTCAGCTCGGTTCAGTAAAATTATTTAGGGCAGCTCCGTCTGAGTGGAGTCATAACTCTATCGTGCACACAATTACAGTTATTTAGGTTAATTATTTAGAAGATATTACGGAGTACTATTAAATGTCTTAGAACAAATACACTGTTTAACATGTCTCCACTCAGTCCAAGCTACCTTTAGGGCAAACCTTGTCCTAGTTCTTGATCTTCAGAAATTAAGTGATTGATTAAGCATGGCATTGCCATTCCTGTCATTTCAAATCTTCCGTCTTCGGTTTCCAAGCATGGGGTAACGACAGCTTCAAAACGGAAAGGACTGTTTTTCCCTTGTCGTAACAACAGCTTCACCAGAATCAACCATATAGCATGGAAATCAGTGCTTTTCGATGCACGTATTTTGTCACCGATCCTTGACTCCTTTGCTCTGCAGGCTGATGCGATGGACGCATTCTTGGTTTCTTTGGTGTTTTTGTGTTGCTTGACAGCTTCTGCTGAAGATCTGTCAAATTTATCAGCTTTTTGCGCCTTGTATGACTGGTGCACTTTGTCCGCACTTATGTTCCCAAACATGATTTCAGCTGCGTTGTTCCGGACGAGAAGTGGAATGTAGTCCGACTTGTCCCATACATACAACTGCAGCAAATACATTCTCTTTGAACAGAAAATCATAGATTAGAATGATCGAAAATAGACACGGTAATTTTATTTGTTACCATAAACGGCTTGTATATTAGTCCCACGGTATGAAGTTGATTGGAGCTCTTCTTGCAGTAAAACTGATCAGCTTTCTGCACATTTAGAGAACTACTGCAACAAAGAAAGATTAACCCATTTAGTATTGAATTGAGACGGTACATCTGGAAAACTTCGATATAATGAGTATGAAAAGATCATATACTCGGAACACAGAGGCGATTCACAGATTTGACAGCCTGTACAAATCATGTCTTCAACTATACAATCTGTGCTGCTTGTAAGTCGCCTGCTTACGAACATCTTTTCTGCATCAGAATCGTGCCATGCAGACGGCAAAAAGATTTCACCGACTGATGCATGGAATATAACCTTACACGGTCTGTCAAGCTGTAATACTTCTGACAGCAGATGACATTCGACACGTTTTTGCTCTTCATCTGCTTTCCAGTTTCGCAAAGCAGGAGTCTAGCAGATGTCAAAAACAGCAGATGATTAGTGCTATTTTTTTTTTCAATCTCACGGATCTTAACTTGGATGCCATAATCACAGAAAGGCAACTACTTTTCCGAGCAATCTAAGAGATAGAGGAATGATCAGAATCACAGAACATAATACAGCATAAACATATAGTTGAACACAATTACACGAGTTTAAGACGAGTACTTGACCGCCTTTGAGTTCTCTGCAAAGAGTCGATCTGGTCCGCTGCACCCACTCAATCACTCTCCTTAGTTTATCTTTAGCAGTTCCGCCAACCCGACAATCACCCATCAACTCATCCACACCTAGGTGTCGAAACATTAACCGTTTAGCATCCATCGCATAACTTAAACTGAACTTGACGACAAACCAGTTAAGTATCGAAAAAATGAAGCACCTTTGGAAAGGAGAGAATTATAAGGATGTACAAGACAAAGAACAGATGACTGCTGTACACTTCTAGCTTCAATCATACTCCCAAATTTCACCACTTTCACATCTGCATTTCACATCATCGCAAATGAATCTCTACAACCGCTATGAACTAAACTCGGATTTTTAGTGGCACGCGTTAAAAATCCAGAAATGGATTAACAAACAGAACATTAAACTGCTTTCACAGTTTCAAATGAGAGAATTTTTTTCAATAAAGTCCATTTACGACTCTTTATCGCGTGTTCACTGTACACATGTTAGAAAAACCGTTCTTACTTTGCAACAAAATGACATCACCAGCAGAAAAACAAGAAGCAAGCGACTTATTCCACAGCGAAACTCCGAAAAACGGTCGAGTTTCGTCACCCACATGAATGTCGGTTCTTACGACATTTCCGCCACTAGACAACTTATACTGCAAAACCGATCAAAACCCGGAAAATCAAACAACATAAGAGTAAAAAGATTTGAACTTTGGAGATTAAGTAGTAACCCAGATGAAGAAATTGATAGCAGAAAATTGTTGTGATTGGAAAGAGGGAATTACTTGAATAGGGTTTGATCGATGAACAAAGACTAGAAGTTGCACGAATTCGTCAATGTGAGATGAAGCAGATGAGAGATTGATTAACGGTCCGTACCATCCTAAACCCGCCATTTTTGTTAGGGTTTTCTTCAATTTCAATCTAATTTGTTGTGTTCTTGGCGCCAATTATGTAATTGGGATTTTTGATATCAACTACTAATACCCACAATTTGTATGTACCAGAAAAATAAATAAATAAAAATTTGTAACCAATTTTTTGTTAGGAGGACATTTCGTATCGTGTTTTTGAGTGGTATTGTACATTTTGACGGGCAATACGTCCCAATAATATGCTTAACCTGCTTTCTAAATAAGTCTGGCTCCAAGTTCCACATTCTAAACCGAGAAAATTGAGAAGCCTATCCGATCTTGGATTGGGTTTAGGCTAAGCCACAACGCCTAGTTTGGTTTGAAAGCACTTGATTCACTTCCTAATTAAGCATACTAGACCAAGTCAATCTTATGCTGGTAAAGGATTCAAGTCTTTGTTGTACACTTGTACCTATACCCGCTCATGTGTTGGCAGTTCGGCCCTATAAATTGTGACTCAGGTCCTACTCGTTACTTTAGGAGGCTGTGGGTCGGGCAATCCACTTAGTTTGTCACCTCTCATTGTATGGACCTATGAAATTGACGCTGAAAACCGTTGTATCGAGGCAGAAACACAAGTTGCCTACTTATACTAAGTCAATTTTATGTACTGTGCCAACTGCCAAGTAAACTCAACCCGTTCTACGTATTATTTCACACATGTGCCAACCAACCGCCCAATAGATGACACCACCTTATTCTTTTGTTCAAAACGAGTTATTTAAAAAATAACATTGACGTAGTCACGTAGCACAAAATCAATAAGAAATACTATCAAATCTTATATTCTAGTTGGTACATGTAGACGTCAATTATTACGGCTTTTTGGAGGTGTTACCTTAATTGCTAATAAAGTCATGGGAGTTGGTTAGTTGTTTGACTCAATCATCCACACACTGATATTGCTCACATTATTGTCTTCTATGACTCATTTTCTCTTTTTATTATACTATATTACTTCGTATTATATTCATCCAATGTAGGCTTTAATTTGCTTTTTATGATTATCTAGCTCATATCTTCCTTGTTTTAGTCATACAAGTTAGTTCTATAAGGCCTCATAGTCATGCAACTTTCGAGTCGGAACTAGATACTCAATTATAAGCGAGAACTTCTGAGGCACGGGATGATATTATGGCTGGTGCTGTTCTTTTAGACTTAATTTTAACTTTGCTCAGTTCAATACGATTTTACGTTCTGTTTCAAATAATTTCAGTCGGAAAGAACATGGTCAAAGTAATGCTACATAGGGAGACAATTATGCATGATCTAAACTACTAATGAAAATCAGAATGTGTCAAAGCATACCAACTCATGTAAGGTTGTATGAGTTAATGGATTACATAATTTTATATTACTTTAATAATATAACATATCTTTAGACCATACCTAAGTGCTTCAACAAAAAAGAAATGTTAAAACTTAAAAAAAAGTAGACTAATTCAAACACTCCATTATTATTTTGCTTTGATTATACACAATTTGTTTTTCTTAATCTTTGTTTTCTTTCTTCTTTTATGGGTTCTTTGTCATATCTTTGTTATTTCTTCACCTTCTTACTAACCTTGTTTCCTAGGGTAAGTGCCCTTATTTCTACAAGCAGTATACGCGCAAACTACACTGCATCATACCTTCAGCACGTTGAAGACCATGGTGCATTCTTGTACTCGCAAAACCGAACGTTTAAAGCCGCCATTTCTAATCCCGGCATTCAACAGTTCAGGTTTTACTTCTGTATCGTGCACGTTGACTCGAACACTGTCGTATGGACTGCTAACCGTGACAGCCCTGTGTCGAAATTTGGTGTGATGGCGCTGTCTACTGAAGGTATCGTCGTGTCTGATGAAAATGGTACAATACAATGGTCAACACCGCGTTTTAGTTCATCTGTGTCGTCCATGGTACTGAATGAAGTTGGTAATCTCGTGTTGCTTGACCGAGATAATGTCTCGATTTGGGACAGTTTTGATCATCCTAGCGACACTGTCGTAATTGGGCAGAAGTTTCGTGCAGGGGTTTTGTTAACTAACTATGTCTCGGAAACCGACTTCTCTGTTGGAAATTACAGTTTAACAGTGAAAAACTCTGACGGTTTACTGCAGTGGAATGGATTAACTTACTGGAAGCTGTCGATGGGTCTACACGCGCACCAAAACTCAAATTTTGAGGTGGATTACATGCTCATAGATGAGAAAGGTCTGTATCTTTTCGGTCAAAATGGATCTTCTACTGTACTGCAGGTTAACCTACCGACAGCGGATTTTCGAATTGCTAAGTTGAGTACAAATGGGCAGTTTATAGTCCAGAGTTATTCAGGTAAAAACTGGAATGAAGAATTTGTGGGCCCTGATAACTCTTGCGGAATTCCGTATATTTGTGGCAGAATTGGGATGTGTTCTGTAAGTTCAGACGTGAGCGACCCTGATTGTTCGTGTCCAACTGGTTTTCACGCTGATGTAAGTCAAGCAAAGGGTTGTGTTCCGAGTGATAGCTCGTTTAGCTTACCGTCTGCGTGTAATTCTTCAAAGAATCAAAGTTTAGTGACTTCGGAAAAGTTCTCTTATCTAGAATTAGGCCCTGGAAAGTCATATTTTTCTGTCGCATTTTCGAGTCCTGATAAATATGGGATAAAATTGGCGGCATGTCAGAATGTCTGTTCTATGGACTGCTCTTGCTTGGGAATGCTGTTCAAAAACTCGTCAGGTTCGTGTTATTTGATTCGTAATCATCTAGGATCGATAATTTCAGGTGTCTCTGGTGGAAGTATTGAATTTGGATACATTAAAACTCGAGTTTCCCTTCCAACTGATGAGAACATCGGAAAGTCTAGTAGTCGAAGACGTCTCTCAGTCGCTGCATTGGTGGTACTTCTGGTTGTAGGAGTTTTACTAGGTGGAGCGGTGGGAATTTTCGGGTGGAGAAAATGGAAGAAATCTAGAGTTGGTCAGGAAAAATCTAGCGATTCTAATTCATCTTCTTATGAAGAAATGGAGGCGTTTTCGATTCCTGGATTACCTGTGAGGTATGATTTCGATGAATTGAAAGCGGCTACTGATAATTTCAGCACACAGATAGGTTCGGGTGGTTTTGGGGCAGTGTACAAAGGACGTCTGCCCGACAACAGTCTTGTGGCCGTTAAAAAAATGACCAATCTCGGCGTTCAAGGGAAGAGGGAGTTCTGTACTGAAATCGCTGTCATTGGAAGCATTCACCACGTGAATCTCGTAAAGCTGAGAGGCTTCTGCGCGCAGGGGAATCAACGTCTGTTAGTTTACGAGTTCATGAACCACAGCTCCTTGGACCGAACCCTGTTTGGCACGGGTCCTGTCCTAGAATGGCTCGAGAGATTCGAAATTGCTCTTGGTACAGCTCGTGGGCTCGCTTATTTGCACAGCGGATGTGATCAGAAGATCATACATTGCGATGTGAAGCCCGAAAACATTCTTCTGCACGATCATTTCCACCCAAAACTCGCTGATTTTGGTCTGTCGAAGCTACTAAACCCTGAACAGTCGAGTCATTTTACGACTATGAGAGGCACTCGTGGGTATTTAGCACCAGAGTGGCTAACTAGCTCGGCAATCTCTGAAAAAACAGACGTTTACAGCTACGGAATGGTACTCCTTGAACTCGTTAGTGGACGGAAAAACTGCTCGTTTCGACAGCAAAGTCATAGCCTCGACGATAACACCAGTACCGGTAACTCCTCCGGATCTTCAGGTTCAGGGATAATCTATTTCCCGATGCTCGCCTTAGACATGCATGAACTAGGGTCGTACTTGGAGCTAGCAGACCCGAGACTAGAGGGTCGGGTCACAAGCGACAGCGTGGAGAAACTAGTTCGGATTGCATTGTGTTGCGTTCACGAGGACCCTGGACTGAGACCGAGTATGGTGAATGTTGTCGGAATGCTCGAGGACAGGGTTCAATTGGGTCAGCCAAGGCCCGAGTCTTTGAACTTCTTGCGATTCTATGGTCGTCGATTTGCTGAACCATCAGTGATCGAAAGTGGGGATCACGTCTCAGTTTTGAGTAGGAGAGGTACAATGTCAACTTCTGTGTCGTATGATTCGTACCAAGATGTTTCGGGTCCTAGATAATTTTGCGCAGATTGCAAGCTTCGGGTACAGGTGCCTATTGAAGTATCAAGCGCGACAATATCACGTAAAAAGATCATGTTTTTGGTATAAAATGATTCATTGAGTATTTGAGGTAACACAGTTTACTAGGTACAATATAAAGTTAGTAACCTGGAAATATTGCATAATTATACCATTGTAATTACATTAGTAGTACTATAGATTAACACTGCATATATTTTTGTTTGTCACAGAAACTTGTAAAAAAACCTCTGACGGTGAACTGCGTGGTAGTTAACAATTGGCGTGCACTGGATAAACCTCGAATATGAACAATAGTCTGCAAACGCTACTTACGAACATTCGGACAATTATTCGTATAAGTTTTGTCGATCAATCTTGATCTCATTGTATGTTTGGAAATGATACTTGAAAGTTGAATAAGTACCTAGTGTGCTTATATTGACTTATAACTAGTCTATTATATTGCTCAAGATTGACTTTATATTCCCATTTATTTTGAATCAAATGAGTTTAATGTATTGGAGGAATAACTTGTGAACAATCAATTTTGGTAGTTCTTGTTATAAGTATCAAGTTGAAGTTGACTTGATATAGAAGACTTGAGAGGATCAACCTAAAATCAAAATGAACAATTTGAAATGAATCTAGGTTTAAATTTATTCGATTTGAAAACAGAATTGAAATTTGAATAAGCCACCAATACAAATTAACTTGAATGTCTCTCATCATTATCGAGAATCAACAATGATAATCTGTATACTATACACTTCAAATAATCGACTGGTACACCTAAAATATCTCAATACTTGACCTAACCTAACAAACATAACCCAACCAAACAAGACTCGAGCACAACCCTTTTTTTGGGCGGGCCGGAGCGAGCCCTTTGGCGAGCCGTGCCATTGTGCCAAGCTAGAAAAATAGCACCCATTAGGCGGGTTGAGCTAGTTCGAGCTGCTCAGTTGGCCACTTCTATCGATACTACTTTATATCAGCCGATTAAACTCGAATCGAAGCTAAGAATAGTCTAGATAAATTAATTGAACACATTGATATTTTATAACTAAACAATATCTTAAACATATTTATGATAATACAACACCATCATTTGCTTTATGAAGTAAATCATCATTAAATTTGACTCCTTAAATATATCGTGAAATACAAAAAATTCAAAAATGAAATCTATATCTATATCTATATAAAATATTAAAACAATGATGAATGGTTATTACTTCAAACAGTAGAATATACTACAACAGTTAATTCAGCGTTATAGTTAACTCTTTAAGATTTCATTCGTAGGTCATTTTCAAGGTCGCTTGAATAAAAATAGTGAAGACACGGTTGTGAGTCGAGGGCAAAAATGGAAGAGCCACAACTACTGACTATTTCCAGCGAGAACTTCTATTGAACTCTAGCTTTATGGAGTCTTTTTCTAGAATTTGATTTTTCGATTTGCAGTTGCATTAATCGTATCACTTCTCCCTTTCACCCTTTATATCACTTGGTGCCTATTTGTATCGCCATGTACTGTACTAATAACACCGACCTTTATATTTATATTGCACGGCGTTATCCAGTTCATGGGCCTCTTAATTTTGAGATTGTTTACATCTATCTCATTCCCTCTGATTTGTAATTTTACCAGAAAGGAGCAAGTGTATCATATATTACATTAATTTGTGGGGAGGCGATTTGATACACATTTCAAGCTACAAAAAAACAAATACAATAGCGAAGTAAAGCTTTAGGATCAAAATAAGTAGCGGCGTGAAGAACAAGACAGAAAAACAAAATTTATAATAGCGCGTGATTTTCACGGGTCACATCACTGATTAATAATAAAAATTAAAATACCCCAAAAGCCTCCAACTCTAAAACTATTCACACATTTTCCAGCCATTGAGCTAAATTTAATTCCTTTATTACCCTTATCCTTAATCAAAATTCCTTGACCGTTGACTTTCAAATCAGCGTTGACCACCATCTTGTGCCGTTTAGTCTTCCATGTCGGGTTTCTATATCTCATTAATGCCGCTAGCTCCACCTTAAATACCGCGGCCGCACCTTCCACATTTTCAAATTTGATCGCTTTCGTGTCGATATCACCGATGCGGTGGGTGCTCTTCCCGAACCCTTGGTAGAAGGGCTCAATGGTAACATTTCCGATGACCGAACTTTTAACCGTGGGTGGTGTGTAATAGAAGGTTAAGTTGAGGGAATCATAATAAATTCCTTTGTTGAAGTTTCGGTTTTTGAGCTTGACGTTGTAGTGGATAGTGTTGTTGCTGTTATTTTCGGGTTTTTGGAGGGCGAAAACGTCGAATTGTTCGATGGAGCATGTGGGTTTTAGATTTCTAAATGCAAGCCAAATGAAAATGCCCGAAATTGTTGTTGAAAGTATGCAACTACAACAACTACACCCTCTTGCTCCTTCTCTTGCCATTTTTAAAGTTAGATGAATTCAGTTTTAGTTTTTGTAAGATGAAAAATGAACTTAGTTATGAGAAAAAAAAAAAAAAAATTGTTTTGATGGATGAAATCAATGATTGTGATGTTGGGGCATTATAATAGTTGAACTTCTCTGGTTTGTTGACTATCAAAAGTACTCCGTACTAGTTAATACTTCCTCCATTCCATTCAATTCTATACATTTGCTTTTTGCACATACGTCGATGCACGTTTTCTTTTGTTTATATCTTTAGTTACATAATTCTGAAAAATATGAAATTTAAATATTAATAATGCTCTCGAAAAGACAATTAAAACAAAATCTCACATGACTATTTTTTATTTCATATATTAGACGATATATCGAAGATTCTCCTCACTTTTGAATAGTGTACAAAAAGCAAATGTATAGAATTGAATGGAATGAAGGAAGTATATTTTAAAACATTATAATATAATCTTCCACAAATTCAAATTTTTAACGAGAATTTTTCATGTATACATAGAGAATTTGACAATCAAAGTACCGCCTCGAAACGAAACGAAACGAAATTAAAAAATACAAAAAATACAAATAAACTATAGAATACAAATTCGAGACTAGAAACGAAATTTGTCACCTGTGTAATAACCATGGCGTATGTGGAGAGAGGTAAGTAATCTCAAATCATCATTTTTTTTTAATGAATTATGTTTCTTTGTTCATATAATTTGCGTATAATCAAGTAATTTTGCAGTAATTTGGATCAACTTTGTTGCTGCTACTTGATTCTGTAATCGAATTTGGTGTTGTAATGTATCTTTGGATTACAGTTTTGTTTTCTTGTATGAATGTGTGATCAATGTTTCTCCGGAAAGTTTATAATTCGTTGATACTTTTCGGAAATTATGATCTGTTGATTTTAGGTCTTTTTTGTATCAGAATTAGGTTTTCTCCATGCTAAATTTCGTATTTGAAGATGAATTTTGGTGGTTTCTTACGACGAAACATCCAATTAGCAAAAGAAAGATTAATAAAGCACCAAACTTTATTCAAATTAGGTTTTTGAGATACTTGAAATAGTCGGTTTCTGAAATTTGTTAACTCGATGCCATAAGCAGGAACCTTTGAGATACTTGAAATTGTCGAGTAATGTAGCTGTTGATAGGGGCGGGGGGGGGGACCAAACGTTATTCAAATTAGGTTTTTGAGATACTTGAAATAGTCGGTTTCTGAAATTTGTTAACTCGATGCCATAAGCAGGAACCTTTGAGATACTTGAAATTGTCGAGTAATGTTGTTGTTGATAGGGGATATGGATTCTTTTGTTCAATGAAATGAGCGTATTTTTACACTCGGTTTTATTTCAGGTGTTGTCAAGTCAAAGAGGTCGCTATGGCGTTTGAAGACGCTCACTGATTTCTTTTGGTCTGTCATCAACTTTGTTGTCGTTTTCTTCACAACCATGTTCTCGGTGAGTATCACCGTAAGATTTGTGCAGTCGATTATGGTTTAATTGGTATTTAGCGCTGGTGCTTTGTGATTTTGTTTTCGCTAAACAACTGAACCTGTATGTTTAATCAGTAGTCTGCTAGTTATATTTAGCTTCAAGATATATTGGATACATAGCGTGATTGGTTCATTATATTCATTTCTACCACGTGAAGTTGCGTCCCTAAATATGTTTCAAGCGTTTTTCTGCGTCTGGGACCTCTGTGTCCGCCTTCCTTGTTGAAAGCCATGTGCCTTCACCAACAAATGAGTATTAAGGACATGTTCTCCCTGTCTTGTTTTTTTCGTAACTTATTTTCTGAAAACCTAAGATAAGTTCATAAAACAAACAACTTAAGACAAAAAAAACTTAGGTTTGACGAGGATGTAGTATACGAGTATAGTTCCTTGACCCTTTCTGGTTAGACTTTGGAAAGGAAACTTCTTTATGAAATGAAAAAAACCCAACCTTTCTACAGGTAGTAAAACTTTATCGCTTTGTTCACGCTAGAGCAGATGTAAACCAATGATTCTTATGCCTTATGCAATTGGTTTTATTTCACGAGAATAATCCAAACTAAGACCCGTCTCCTCATTTTAATCCAAACTAACGTTTAACTCATAATAATCCAAGCTATAACATTATTTAACTTATATTGGACTTTTGGATGGGTTACCCTTTTAACCGGTTACTCCTTATAACTTACCAACAACTACCTTCTTGTCGTACTAAAAGCCCAAAAAAAATACGGAGTAAACAAATTTCCATTATTAATGAATCAAAAGCCTTTGAATTTGCTTTGCCCAAATTGATTTGTTCCTTCACTAATATTCTTAATCAAAGGATCTTACATTCATGTCAAAGCTTTAGTAATACAAAGAGAATACAGGTGATTGTTGACTTTAATTGACGAATAAGGCGATCGATGGCAAACAAAGTACGGTTAGAGGACAATGAGATGGGGAATGAGGTAGTGGTGGTGGGAGTCGAGGGATAGCCGGAGTTGTTGGAGGCCGGAGTGGTTGAACGCTCGAGGATGATCCACAGTGATCACTGAAGTTGTGAAGGCAGCAAGGCTTAAGGATATGGAGGTATGGTGGTTCCGGTACTACAGTGGTCGGAGAAACTCGGCAAGGCAACGACTGTGGGAGAGTTAGGGGAACGGTTTTGATGTCGGTGGAGGCAGTCAAGGAAAGAATGAAGAAATGAGGAAGGAAAGAGAAGAAGAAAGGAGGATTTAGAAAAGAAATTTAAAAATTAGAAAAGAAGTGGTCTCATGTATCACCGGTTTGAGAAACCGGGATTAACAGGTCTTTTTTTAGTTAGTTCAATAAAAGTTAAATGGTATCATAGTTTGGATTATTCTGAGTTAAATGATAGTTTGGATTAAAATGAGAAGATCGGTCTTTGTTTGGATTATTCTCGTGAAATAACCCTAATTTTTTTTGGTTTTAGATGGAGAAATCAGATGCATATAAAAAATCTTCGGGTTCTAGCAAAAAGTGGACGGTGGCGGCCCTGGTGGCGGAAGGGGTCCATATGGTGGTGGTCCACCTGGACCTCCACGTGGTGGTTTAGGCAATGTCCGTGGATTGAGGGATGTACGTGGTGCTGATCACAGTAAGTCTCTGTTCTCCCCTTGAACTGACTTTTGCACATGTAATGTACGTCACATTGTAGATGTCGTGCTGTAACTGTACGTTTCTTGTACGAATTTTTAGATTCGCTCCCAGCATGTGGTTCCTGCTGTGGTTGATATTCATCTGCGACTTCGGTATTCATCTCGGCTTTCTTGTCCAATATTCCACTGTGTGCATAAATATTAAATTTGCTTTTTCTTCATTTCTTGTTTGACGGTAGCTCTATTTAATTCAAGGATCGCCGAGAATTCTTACTTTACTTAGCTGTAGTTTGTTAAATTTTTGATGTGCTATGGCGAGGACCCTTTACGTCGACAAAATGTGACACTTTCATAATGTTGCGGAACAATTTCATATGTTACGAGTTTGACCCTCGTAAGTCTTGTCCTGTTTTAAAACCGGAACCTCTTTGATGTGCTCTGAAATGGGGATACTGACAAAGGAGATTTCCGATCTTGAAAATCAATACTCTCTCCAGCCCAAATTACTTGTCCTTTTTTATTTTTAAAAAATCCCAAATTAATTGTCCCCTTTGAAAAAATTACTAAATTACCTTTATGCCACTTATTGTGGGGATTGCAATTTACTTGATGGCTACTCTTCTACTTTCTACCAAGCCCTCCCATTTATATTAGTAGTAGTATAAGGGTAAAATTTGAATTATAGGTAAATATTGTGAAAATTAAGAGATGATTGTGACTTTTTTCTAAATTTTTTAAATCTAGCATTTTGGTAAAAGGGGATAATTAATTTGGGATGGAGGCAGTATTATTTACGGCCTTTTTCGTTGCAACAACCAACTACTTTCATTCCTCTCAACTACTTTCATTCCTCATCGAGGTAGTAGTACAAATAATTTATTGTTTCCCTACAAAATTATCACGTGTACGATAAATATTGAGCCTAATAGAATACTTTTGTCATAGGATGATAAAAATCAAGCTTCGGTACGCGACCAAGTAATCATTTAACGCTTAAAACTGAGTTTAATTGTCTGAAAATAAAGTTAGAATGCAACTACAGGATAATGACAATGATTAGAGTGCAATGTATGTTTTAAAAAATATAGGTGTACCAGGTAGAAAGTAAAAAAATTGAGTGATACCATATAAAATATTCCTAATTTTATTTTCATTTTTTTTTTCGGTCTAGTGTATTGGATGCGAGATTTTTTTTTTTTTTTTTTTTTTTTTGCCAGCTGGAGAAGGAGTGTTTAACGACTAAATGTACGGCACTCCAATCCGTACTTATAAACTACTAATACAAAAACAAAAGCAAACATAGAAATAGAGCTACTATAAGAGCTTCGGTTATATGAGATGTGTTGGTGGAGTACGGCAGAATGGGCACGAGCATCATCTTCTAACTCCTTGGCATAACGAGGAAACCTCATGTAGGCCAACCACTGGCTATTGGCGTGAGAGGTGAGTTGTACTTACGCCTGGAAGGCGTAGAAAGAACATGGTGAAAGCAAACCAAGAAAGTCTGCCTCGAGGGGAGAAATATCTCCTACAACTTGGATGCGAGATTGAACGAGCGTTTTGTTTGTTTTTTTATATTTTGAGACGGGCATTTTGGTCGTTTTCATAGACACCTACCGAGTACGTTTTGTTCTAGATGCAATTTATTTCGATAGTGAGTTGGTGTAATAATCCGACTAGTTCTAGGGCCACAAGTCATTACGGTTCAATTGACATCATGAGCAATTTACTACGAAGTAATAATGTTCAAACATCCCAAATGATTTGTAGCCAAAAGAAATGGGGTGAACCTAAATGCCCCACGTACACTTGTTGGTAGTTGGTACGATGAAGATACGTTGAAATAATATCTTTGGTCTTAAATATAGTTTAATTATGAATAAGTTTGAAATAATATCGTGATATCTAAATGTATGAAGTGTACGCTTGCTTGATTATTTACAAATTTACGGTATATGTTTGTTTGGATTTCTACGACGGGGTAATTCTGAAGAGTGAACCACTCTTCAAAATTTAGTGTTTCATTCTCGACTTTTTCTTACTTTTATCTGTAAGTATAGATGTGATAGCAAGATACTCCCTCTGTCTCAGACATTTGTTTACAATTTGACTTTTTTCCCCTCACAAAAAAGTCAAACCATAAACAATTTACTGAAACGAAGGGAGTAGATTAAGAGATGCATCGTTTTCCTCTTCATCTTGAACCAAAGATCGCAATCTACATACAATATTTCAAGTTATGTGTCTGTTTTTCGTGCAAAATGCAGAGGAACACTACCAAATCACAATGAAAAATTCAGCATAACCCAAAGCACTAATTAAGAAGTCGAATTGTTTTATTAGGAAAGCAAAGATGATTCGGCGTTTGGTTCATTGTTTATATTTTGTTTGAATCTATTATATAACAAATGATATTGTCATCAAAATCATTTAGGCAAATTACTAAGGACAATTTCATTTTAATTATTAAATTTATAAATAAACAAATGATTAGAATAGTATAATTCTCATGCTGCATATTTAAGTGTGACAATATAGTATGTTTAGACACAATAAGACTGTCGTTTTTACTAGTCGTCCTCATTGGACCAATACCCATGATTAGAGATGGTCAAGAGTCAGGCAGTGGTAAACCGGGCCAGGGACTGGGCTAGGCCGTAGAGGGTCAGGCGCCTAGAATTGCTCAACGTGAAACTGACCGGTTGATGTAGTGAGTCAAGTGGTGCCGGGTGGGCTTCTCATATCTTAGGTCAGGTCAAACCCGACCATTTGTTAAAAAATAATAAAGAAGAAGTACAGGCCAGTGGGTTAAGTAACACCTTGGCCCCTACCTAAGACCGAGAAGGTCACTGCGATAGCTCGCCAAGCTGTATAACACACAAACTAAAACGAGTTCTTTTCAGCGCATTTTGTCCTCATTCGTGCGCATGCTGGATAATTTTTTAGGACACCACTCATCCCAAAGTTGTTTTCCAACAAGAATGCTTAATTAAAGAGTTTTTAAGATGAGTCATTAGAACTGGAAAAAAAAGTTGTATCCTTTATTTTGTATAAGTAGTACTTTCAATTCCTTTAAGCACTAATGCACTAGTCTTTAATCATGTCACATGGACCTTTCCGATAAAGTACATGATTGATGATCGGGTATTACAGGATGAGCCATACGAAACACAACCTGGGGATGATCTATTGCTCGGACAGGGCCGTGTCGAGCTAGCATTATAGTGGCGTATTTATTTGGTGAGAGGGGAGGGGAGGGGAGGGGAGGGGAGGGGAGGGGGGGGGGGGGGGGGGTGTGGGGTGTTGACTTTTTCGGTAGGCGACCTCTACTTATAATTGGCAAGCTTGATCCGAATCGACTTGATTGTCTCGACCTAAACCCTAACTTATAACTTGGCATGATCTAATAAAGCTGACCCGTAACCAAACAGATAACTAATTACCGGGACAAAAAGAGTATCAGAAATTTGATACTCCGTAGTCGTACTAACAAGGAAACCGTGTACTTTATTATGCCATTTGCTCTTGTGATCATTTAATTCTCATGTGATCGAACATCTTTTCACTAATTATACTTAGTGAATTTCATAATTATTTTTTAATTTTTGTTAGTAATATTATTTATAATGTTTTGAATTACAAATTTTTAAATTTTGATATTTTCATAAAATCGGTTAATTTTTTTTATCGTTACGTTTAGGTGATTGTTTAATTTTTTTGAGTTACTCTTAAGAATAATTCATTACTCGATTTAATTTAGTCGATTTAACAAAAGTTATAATTTTAAAAAAAAGGTTAAGGATTAATAAAAAACGATTTATGCACATAAAATGTAAGGTTTAAAAATAAAAAAAAATAAAAAAATACGTGCAGATGGCGAGGAGCTATCTCGCCAACTCCATGCAGATGGCGAGATAGCTCCTCGCAATCTGCATGCAGTTGGCGAAGGGTGTGATTTTGCTAATA
This sequence comes from Dianthus caryophyllus, assembly GCA_023091065.1. Lineage (NCBI taxonomy): Eukaryota > Viridiplantae > Streptophyta > Magnoliopsida > Caryophyllales > Caryophyllaceae > Dianthus > Dianthus caryophyllus. The sequence goes on from CM041522.1 coordinate 4,879,012, forward strand.
CCGTGTTTAAAATTATACGATTTTTCGTAAAAGTTTTAAAATTTCCAAAATAATAATTCGAAACTTAATAATAGATAATAATAACCTAAATAGATAATTAATCATAAAATCCTTAAGGGGGCGTTTGGGAACTTGCATTTCATTTTAAAATTTGGATTCAAAACTCAACATTTAGAATAGAGAATTTTGAAATGACATGGTATGGGGGTGTCATTTGAAATGACCAAATGTTGTGAAGAATTTGATTATCTTTGGATTTGAATCAAATCCAAATCCAAATACTTGAGTTTGCCAAACAAGTCATTTCGTTCAAATCTGAATTTCAAAATGAAATCATGGTTTCCAAACGCACTCTAAGTATAATTAGTAAAAATAAATGTCGACTGCGGGAAGTAAAATGCCGACTGCGTAAAGCACATCCCTTTATTATCAGTCATACTTGAGTCCTTTTTTAGGTGAACATTAATTAATGTTTCTTGTCTAAAAGTAAATAATACGTTAATGTTTCCACCAATATAATCTCCAACCATCAAATGTGCGGTGGTTTGTTGCGCCATGTACGCCCACCATGTATATATAGCTAGGGGTGTGAAAAAGAAAACCGAAGTGAAAAAATCGAGAACCGCACGTTTTATAGATTCGGTGAACCGAACCGTTAAAACATAATGGTTCGATGCATCGAACTATTGTAGCTAACGGTTAATGGTTCGGTTTAGATTCAAAATTTTAAGTTAACGGTCAACTGTTAAGAGCAAATATATAAATAATTTATACTTATTTATACAAACTAAAGCATAAAGTTTAACTTTACAACTTTTATCAAACATCAAATATCAATTGTTTATTCTACCCCATTTTTCAAACACTCAAAAGCCTCATTCTCGTATATGCACCACTCTCGCTTCAATTTTAACATGTTTATTGCTTTGTTAGTGTTCAATACTCATTTTTGAGTTATAACATTGATAAATTTTCTAATCTACTATAATTTTGTTGATAATGGTACATTAGATTAGGCATTTGTAATTTGTCCTTTTTTTTTAGTATGTTGTTAAAGTGCGTCGTAATCGATAATTAACTTAATTTTTTTTAATTTGACAGAGTAATCGGTTCGCGGTGAACCGCATAACCGAACCGTTAAAAACGTGAACCGAACCGTAAATTAATCGTTCTTAACGGTTTGGTTTAAGTTCGGATTTTTCCCGAACCAAACCGTTAATAAACACCCCTATATATAGCATGCATTTCTCCCCTTTAGATCCTCACTTTTCTCTTGCATTTTCAACAGAATTCTACAAAACACCATTACAACTTTTACATTATTACTGTTAAATCAAATATATAAAACAAACAAATAAATAAATAAATAAATAAATAAAAGTATGGGCATATCTTCAGAAAGAGTACAAAACATAGCCTTAAAATCCCAGAACATAGACGACATTCCACCCGAATACATAAGATTAGAGGATGAACAACCAGCAATCACAACAGTCCTCGACACGGTTCTCGAGGTCCCTGCGATCGACCTCAGCCTCGAGGAAGACGACGTTGTAAAACTCGTCTTGAGTGCAAGCAAAGAGTGGGGGCTGTTTCAGGTCACCAACCACGGAATTCCGACTGAAGTCATTGAAAAATTGCAAAAAGTCGGTAAGATGTTTTTCGAGCTCCCGCAGGAGGAGAAGGAGACGATTGCGAAACCCGAGGGTGGTGTTGAAGGGTATGGGACCATGTTGCAAAAGGAGATTCAAGGGAGAAAAGGTTGGGTTGATCATTTGTTTCACAAGGTTTGGCCTCCTAGTGTTATTAACTACCAATGGTGGCCTAAGACTCCTTCTTATAGGTATGTATGTATGTAATCATTTGTTATATTTGCATTGCATAAAAGTTTTGTTTTTGTGTCTGCTCCGATCCAACAGGTTGTTATCATTTACTTTTAGATCTTTTTTTTTTTTAAAGTGGTATGTGAATAGACAACATTGTTTGAAAAGTTAGTGTTAGAGTTACATGAGTTCCGAAAGGTAAATTGATTTGGTAAGGAGAATGATAAGAATTACTCGTAGTTTGATCGAATGTACGTAGTAATAATTTATATGGAGTACTCAGTATTTTGAAGAATAGTAAATGTGTCTGTATATAGTAAATGTTAGGGGTGTTCATTAACAGTTCGGTGCATCGAACCGTTAAGTTTTACAGTTTAGGAAAATCAAACCTAAATCGAACCATTAAGACCCGTTACTTTACGGTTCAGTTCACGTTTTTAAAAGTTCGGTTATGCGGTTCACCGCCAACCGTTTACTCTTTCAAATTTTTTTTTTTTTAAATTAATTATCGATTACGACGCACTTCAACATAATAACGTTTCAAAATAAATATGACAAATTACAAAGGTCTCTTTTAATGTACATTATCAACTAAATTATACGGAGTACTAAGTAGAAAATTTATCAAGGTTATAACTCAAAAGTGCGTATTTAACACTAACAAAACAATAAACATGTTAAAATTAAATTGAAAGTGATGCATATGAGATTTTATTTTACGAAAATGAGAATTTGAGTAAAAATGCGGTAGAATAAACAATTGATATATTTAATCTTTGATGAAAGTTGTATAGTTAAACATTTCGGTTCATCGAACCTATAAAACGTACGGTTCTCAATTTTTTCGGTTCAATTTATCGTTCGGTTTTTTTTTTTTTGCACACCCCTAGTAAATGTCTCTGTAAATAACAATGGATCTGATACCCTTATTAATGATTAAGGAGATGCTATTTAGTACTTCCTCCATTCCGTTTGATTGTATACGTTTGGTTTTTTGACACTATTCACGAGTGAGGATAATGGTCGATATAATTTTTAACATATAAAATAAAACATAATCTATGGGATCTTGTTTTAATTGTCTTTTCGAATACATTATTAATATCAAATTTTTATAATTTTTTGAAATACGTAACTAAAGATATGAACAAAAGAAAACGTGTATCGACGTACGTGCAAAAAGCAAACGTATAGAATCAAATGGAATGGAGGAAGTATTTATGTGCATCGTACCTCTATCATGTGATGTACGAGACAATTGAGTGGTGGTGGCTGCTCACTTTATCCCTTAGTTTTAAAGTCTTGGGTCCGATACATGACCCAAGGGAATGGAGTACAATTCTTGTCTCATATAGCTCGTATGATAAAGAGAATAGTCGTTGTTGTTGGCGATGGACACCGTGATATCGACCAGTATAATAATGATAACTTTTGTGACATAGAGGTAGACCTGTCAAAATTCGACCCGACCCGCAAACCCGACCTGAACCGACCCGTTTTTATAGGGTCAAGACCCATAAATTTTGACCCGTGACCCGAAATGACCCGAACCTGAAATGACCCGTTAATTTAGGGTCAAGACCCGACCCGATCCGTTCGACCCGATGGGTCAAGTGTAATTTTGTGTAAAAAGACTTTTTGAACCTATAAATTAATATTTCATGAAAAAAATAATTTAATATTAATAACTATTACAACCTCAGTATTATAAGTTGGAATATCAAAATGATATTGAAAATTAAGATTGAATTATTATGATTATATTCATAAATAGACTATTTTAATTTTATAAATCACAAGAATGAATAAATATCAACTTTAATATTACATATGTACAAATAAAATATGTAAACACTGTAAAATAACAATAAAATAATTATTTTAATTCAAAATAATAATAAATAAAAAGGCGCGAAAAACGTATTTTTGACCCGAAACCGACCCGACCCGTATTTGAGCCAAACCCGTATTTTGACCCGACCCGTATAACCCGAACCCGACCCGCCCGACCCGTTTGACAGGTCTACATAGAGGTCATAACATTGTCTTATATAGCTAGAGGAAAATGTGCATAAGCATATGTAAACCTTTTTTTTATTTTCTCTCCACATATACAAATGTGGTGAAGTTAAGTGCCAAAGTTTGTTGAAGGTTGGTGCATTTGATGTCATCATATGGGCCTATGAGTATCGTAGTTGTTACAAGTGGGGTCACATTTCAATATACGTACTTCTCGGTATATCAATTGATTCAATCACGGTTCATGTGTCAGTCATCAGTTTAAACTTTTTGTTACGGTTCACATGTCTTTACCCTACAGGGAGGCAAACGAAGAGTACACAAAGTACCTAAGAATAGTAGCCGACAAGCTCTTCAAGTGTATGTCAAAGGGACTTGGTTTAGAAGAAGATGAAGTCAAAAAATCATGTGGCAATGAAGACATAGTGTACCTTCTCAAGATCAACTACTACCCGCCTTGTCCTCGACCCGACTTGGCTCTAGGGGTGGCCGCTCACACTGACTTGAGCGTCATCACCATTCTTGTTCCGAATGATGTTGCCGGTCTTCAGGTCTCTAGAGACGGACGTTGGTACGATGTCAAGTACATTCCTAATGCACTCATTATCCATGTTGGTGACCAAATGGAGGTATAATTCTACCCCGTGACTCGGTTTGAACCAACACAGTCGTAACACACCCCACCTAAAGATGGTTGGCTCACTATATTAGGCACAATCTATTCACTTAATCCTAAAGCACAATGCCTTGTTAGTTACTAAGATCGTCAGTAAACTTTCTTATAAACATATCACGACTCCTTCAATATTTCAATTTGCGACATTTAGCCTCATAATCTCTGAGGTGTTACGCACAACCTCATCTGTAGCCTAGCTCCTTGGGCTAGTAGCGACTCAAATGTTTAATTTGTGTGTTTAGATAATGAGCAATGGAGAGTACAAGGCGGTGCTTCATAGGTCGACAGTGAACAAAGAAAGAACAAGGATATCGTGGCCCGTGTTCCTGGAACCGCCATCAGACTTTGCAGTCGGGCCTATTCCAAAGCTCATTAGTGATGAAAAGCCAGCCAAGTATAAGACGAAGGTGTTTTCCGAGTACAAGTATTGTAAGCTGAACAAGCTTCCTATGTGAAGACTGAAGATGTTTAATATTAGTCTTATATGGTGCATATAGGATTCATATATGTTTAATAAAGGCTATTGTTGGTTATCAGTTATCACCTTGTTATTTGAATGTGCCACTAAAATCACTGTTAATTAAGGTGATATGGATATATGATTTGTTCTCATTCATGTATGTTAATTTTCGGCGTAACTTTTCAATTGCAGTTCATTTTGGAGTAGCTAGCATTCTTATGTGTTTTAACATATGATAAACTCGATTACATTCGAACATTATGATACATCATCGTAGAGACATTGGAAGCATGTCGCTATGTAGGTGAACGTGCGTGCTCGACAAACTTACAGAATATGCAAGCATGTGACGACAACGAACTATTCAAGGACACAAATCGACGGTGTTTCTATCTCAGATCGTCATAGCCATGTATGTCTCCTGATATTATCCTTCACCGTATAGTATGGCATTAAATCTTGGTCTGATACTTGATTTCAGAATCAGTTGTTCGAAATTAATTACGTCACTGTGGTCCAAACTCAAACAATATAGCCTCAAATTACGATCGTGTATAGATGATCTTAAAAATATGCCATGTGCAATGGTGACTGTTACAAGTTAAAATGAATCAACTGAATTACGAAACTATAAATATTAAGTTTTATAAAAAAAAAAAAAAAAAAAAAAAATTTAAAAAAAAAGAATAAAAAAAAAGGTGCAGGAAGCTTTCTCATATCAGAGCCAGGTTTCGATCCTGGGACCTGTGGGTTATGGGCCCACCACGCTTCCGCTGCGCCACTCTGATTTGTTGAATATTTTCTCTAACATTTTTATTTGTAGTATTAATAATAGAAACATGAACAATCGTTGTTTTATTTTGATATTCCTTTGGTGTTTTGTCTTCCCCGAAGGTTTAATAATCTGTGACTTTAAAAACAAAACAGAAATTCACCTTTACATAATTAATATAAGATCGATAAAATGAGTTTTCGACATGGTCAAAATTCGTCTGATTCCAACTTCCAAGTATCGACATTCGACAAAGAAAATATTGAAAAGGGCCGTTGTCAAGACTACACTACAGAGTACAAATTGCCCGATGATTAAAAGCCAAACGTGTATTTATAGTTTCTAAATTTTGAAGTCGTTAATAATCTGTCTATATTCGGCCATCTAGAATTGTTTCCACTTTACAAAATTACAAGCACTGTTTTGTATTCATAGCATGAGATTACAATTTGGAGGATTACTCTAGACTGTCACAGCAAAGGACAGCTCGGATACATCGAAAAATTTCGATCCTCGGAAACAAGAAGTTCTCCAGCAGTCGCCATCGCAAGAAAGCTTGTTACACAATCGGTGGCAAAAGGCAGCGCGACATCAATGATCTAAAATCTAAATTGCACCGTTGATCCACACAGGCACCGAGTATATCAAGGTTCCGAAACCAAAAGAGATGCCTATCGTCAGACCTACATATACATATGCTCTCCAACGATGACTGCTCTTCCTCAGGTCATTAAACTCCGCCATTAAAGTCGACACGGTGCTCAAACACCCCATCAGTCCAAACTGAATTCCCGTCGTAATTGTGTCACAGTCCTTCCTTTTAACCTTTGCCATTAACAGAAAACTCATTCAACGATTGAATATCTTCATTTTAGGCCCAAAACTTTGAGATTTCAGGTGCGATAGTTGTGTATAAACTCACCGATTTCTTCACAGTGGCAAGAGCGGCCATCATACATGCTGCGGATACATTAGCAATCAATGTCCCAAACGGAATCCACTTCCATCTGTGCGATTTCCCAAGTCCACGTCCATTTAGTCGAGCAAGCCACCATCGAATCCAGACACCGAAGGGGCCAACAAAGCAGGCCAACCAAAGCTGTGCACCACTGCCACCTTCTTTGAAGTCCGTTTTCTCGAGAATCCCACTTACTGTCCACAAGCCTACCCACATAAACGCCAACAGCAAAAGAAGTATTAGGTTAACTTTGTATCGGTTTACTCTCGACTTTCTAATGCTCGAATCTTTTGCTGTCGTCCTCAGAAGCTTTCGGAATACTTCAGCAGTATCAACTCCAAGGCTTATAGAACCAGCAGCAAGAATCAACCCTGAAGGGAATCAAAAGATGAACTAAATTTTCGAATGTTATCAAGGTCTAGAGTGACAGGTAAACAACCATAAAAACAACTGAAATCGCCACAAATTCCAAGGTAATAAGTAATACCTACGACAAACCCGAGCACAGCAAAAACCCAATGACCATTAACACTAAGGTCGAGCATTTTCTGATTCCATCCGCTGAATGTGGTAAGGCTGCCTAGATAACCAGTTGAAAGCCCAGTAGCTAGTTGATCGGAGACACGAGAAATATTGCTTTTGAAAACAACCCCTAGCCATCCCATCAAAAAAGAACCGATCTAAAAGCATTGTCAGACGACAGACCTATAATTAGCGACAAATTTACTCTCTTTAATCGAGAATCAAGAAACAGGTCAGTTGAAGCTACCATATTTGAAGGAAGATCTAAATACAGTATGCTTCCATCACTAGTCACACCCACTACACTTGGACCGAATAGTTTCTGCAGTAAATACCTGGTCAGCACCTGCAAGTTACAACGTCGTAAGTTCTGCTACATCACACAAAATCGATGTTTTAACATTGATAGTACTACGTAATAGTTAAGTAATGTTATGTTTACCCCAAGTATACCGAAAACAGCTAGATGAATTAGGTAGGCAATGTATTCGCATGCAGGTGGTAGCTCTCTCATGTCCTCCTGCCACTTACAAGCAATAAGTTTTTAACTTGTAATAACGATGTCGACAAACTGTTCATGTGCGCAACTGTTAAGAAGTTTTTAGACATTGTCTTACGTCAGCATGAACTAGGCCACTACCTGTCCGACTCCCTTTTCTGATAAGCAATGTGTGTAAGAAACAATCTCATTTTCCTCGTCCCCATTCGACTGAGACCTAGAATTCCCCAGAAAACCAGAATATGTTCTTAGGGAAGCATCAGTGCAGTGTGCTTGACCAACAGAAGCATATGCTACATATGCTGGAATGCTGACAGGCAGGTTTTCGTTACTGACAGTCAAATATCTCGTATCACGTGGTGCACTATGCTGATCAGTACTTCCTTCGTCGACAATTTCACTGGAAACAAGACACACAGTTCAGCACTCGAAAGCCACAAACTAGCATACATTTTGTTTTCCTTTGTTTTGAGTTTTGACCTCCATTACCAAACAATTACCTGAACGGCTGAATCAAGCGAGCCCTAAAGGGTACAGTTTTAGGGGAAAATGTCGCTAAATAGTATTGAGGCCTATAATTCAACATAGTACGGTTTTTGTTAGAATCATGTATAGCACTGGCGGCAAGTGGAAGAAGCGGCTGGTTCTGAAGTCCAAGGGTGTCCACATTTCTCAAAACCAATTGGCAATGAGAGGAGGACCCTTACACTTTATAAACCACACCAAACTCTCTTCCACAATCGATGTGGGACACTCACATGTGGGTATTATACTCCAACAGTTTTGAAAAACTATATACCTCGTGGCTTCACTTAATAACGGAGCTCCATCTGCCTGATCACTGCCTTTGAAGACGCCATGCGACTCTTCTTCTACAATTTTCGATATTGTACATCAGTAAGTGCGGGCTTCAGATAGTAGTTCGAAAATGTACATGTATTTTCCCGGGCATTATAAGTCATGAAACCTCACATATAACATGTTGAGTGACACATACCTGAACATTGTGATGATCCATGTATAAGAAGAGGCTCAGAAATTAGAGGATCGCGGCCACTTGGACCAGATAATACACGTTCCACCGGGCTCATACCTGCATACATTTACGCATAGCAAATTAATCCAGAATGCTCGACGAACTAGTTAGACCAGCAGTATTGATGACACGTTAAAAATTCATATAATCAGAAATATTTATGTAAAATTTGAGACTGCGTACAAAATAAATTTACAAAATAAATAGAGGGAACATCGGACGCATGGACCAAATCTTTAGTGATCATAGTTAAACTTCATGTCATCGTACGAGACGAAGACCTATAGGCTATACTTTGTCTTGTACATCAACGAAATTTCTTAGATGCTCTACATGTCATTTTTTTTTGTAATTCACACTTCTATTTGGATTCAATCGTTTAAGTTAAGCTACATCGCTTCTATGCAAATTCAAATCGTCATTGGCAATTATCACCCCGGCATTAGAAGTTAAAAATTCACCTCCACCATTCAATCTCACACATTCAGAAAGCATATATTCAATAGTTAAAGTTAGGTGGGTTTGGCGAGTAATGACCCAATTTCGCCAAAAGGAATCAATTTGAATTACAAAATACAGCCATAATACACGATCTGATCAAACAATTCAAAGAACAACTAAACAAAATTTCGAATTTCAGATTTCAAACAATTTAGGGCCTGTTCTCTTCGTCTGAAGTTTTCTGAACCAATCTTAAGTTTTCTGAAGTTTTCTGAAGTTATCTGAAGTTTTCTGAAGTTTTTTTGTAAAAATCTGAAGTTTTCTGAAGTTTTCTGAAGTTATCTGAAGTTTTCTGAAGTTATCTGAAGTTTTAAAATTAATATAATAATAATAATAATAATAATAATAATAATAAAATAATAAAATAATAATAATAATAATAATAATAATAATAATAATAATAATAATAATAATAATAGTTTTTATTATCATTATTATTAATATTATTGTTATGGATTGATTGATTGTTATTATTATTATTATTATTACAATTATTTTTGTTATTTTTTATGTTAATTAGTTTATTTAGAAATCTGAAGTTTTCGAAGTTTATCGATGCTTTAAGTTTATCGAAGTTTCAAGTTATCTTAAGTTTTCTGAAGTTTTTTATAATTATCTGAAGTTTTCTAAAGTTTTCTGAAGTTATCTAAAGTTTTCTGAACCAGGAAATTACTTAAGATGAAGAGAACAGGCCCTTAAAACGAAAAGTACGAACCATTATTCCTTATTGATTTATATCCACTTTATATATTTTTATTTTTGAAAAACGTGATGAGTAGTAAGTTGATAAATACAAAAAAATTATGTGGACACGTAGGAGCCAGCTAGATAAATCAAATGGATAAACTATTACACATACACCATACAAATTTACAAACACAACTACTATACCTAATAAAAAACTTCATCCTTTAAATAATACACTAAACAAAATCCAACTCACCACATCATCGCTTCATCCTAACCGTCCAAACTAAATCAGATCAACTCAATCTCCACCGTCCATCATCAACCGCGGAAAAAAACTCCATCACAACCTTCTAGAAAGTTCCAGAAACAAGATCATCATTCATCCATGGCGGAGAACAGCAACAAGTCATCGGGAACTGTGAAATGGTTCAACGGTTGGAAAGGTTTCGGTTTCATTACTCCCGATGATCAAAACTCCGACGATATTTTCGTTCATCAGACGTCGATCGATTGCGACGGTTACCGGACATTGCACGACGGTCAACGCGTTGACTACGACGTGGAGGTCGGCGAAGACGGGCGTAGTAGAGCGGTGAACGTCGTCGGCGCGCAGAGTTCCGGTACTCGCGGCGGAAAACGCGGCGGAAGGTCAGCCGGCGGCGGCGGCGGTGGTGGTGGTGCTGTGGAGTGTTATAATTGTGGACAATTAGGTCATTTTGCTCGAGATTGCGGCGGCGGTGGCGGCGGCGGTGGACGTCGTGGTGGACGCGGAGGAAGGAGAGGAGGTTTTCGAGGTCGAGGCCGTGAAGGGAGAGGTAGAGGAAGAGGAAGAGGAAGTGGAGGGTGTTATAATTGTGGAGAAGAAGGGCATTTTGCTAGGGATTGTTCTAATTCTAATAATCCTCAAAATTGATGCGATTTGTTATCGGTCTCTGTGATCAGTCAAATTGTTAATATTTGACGGGTTTTGTGAGAGGATGTGTATGTATCGTTTTTGGTGTTTTTTCGGGTTTCATATGTGAAAGTAGGGTTGGTGAATTGGGGGGTTTATGTTTGTGTATGTGTTGTTCTTTCGACATCGGATTCTTTGCTGTGCAAATTGTAATTGAACTTTTGATACTTAATATACGCAGATTGTTTCGAATTATTCATATAGATCGGTAGCTTCATGATTATTTGCTGTTGCTGGCAGCTTTATGGTATCAATTTGATGCGGTTTTCATACACACTGCATCAGAGCTCGTTTTCAGCTGCCCTCATTGAGTTCTCAGTTCTCACCGTTATAGATTTGGTTGTCGACACTGTTTACTTTGTGCTCTTGATGGGTTACGTATGTCAAGTAGCTTGACTGCGTATTGGAATTGGATTGACAGATGTGCTAAAAAAACACGCGCATTTAGCTGATGGTCATTGCTACTGTCGCAGTTGGCGTTATCATGGACACTCACTTTCGCGTTAGAGAAACAATGCGTTTGTAATTACTACTGTGAAACTAGAAAGCAAGAGAATAAAGATGGCAGACCAACTGGTGTTTTCCATGTGATTCTAACAACTCAAAAAAAAAAATATAAAAACGCCGTTGCCGGGGATCGAACCCGGGTCACCCGCGTGACAGGCGGGAATACTTACCACTATACTACAACGACTTTGTTGTTCTTCATTCTTGGTGAAATGAATATATGGTTTACATAAAATAAAACATACTGGAAACTAAGTCGGCCTCACCAACAGTTATGTTTTCTGAACGATTTCAAATAATTGATTGTTTGATCATGGAGCTCTAAAGTTTATTCCTACTTTTGATTTGTGTTATTTCTTAATATAGTCGTAATTGATCCTCCAATAGTCGTATTTATTTCATCCTAAAATAAGTGTCCTACGGAGTATTTTTCTATTGAACTAAGTGAAGTGGAAATGCAGATTTACGAGTGTTGGCCAAAGTTTGTGTATATGGTAATCAACACAATCTTGTGGGTCAGAATATGAGGTGTTCTCGAATCTTTGCAATGGAGCTTTAATTAGAATTGTTTTCCAATGAACCCACATTACATCTATTAACCTACTCCGTAGAGAGTACTTGTTTATATATGTTCACGTGTAAGAGTTTACATTAATCGTAGAAGGTAGAGTAATGTGCTCTATAATGTTCAAGGAGATTTCTCTCATTGTCAATTGCTTTGAGAAATAAGATCTTCCTTCGACGTGAGATCACTCGATCTGCACTCAAATTTAATCAGACCCGTTTGCTGTTTTAACATGGTACCAGAGCGTCAAATAGTAAGAAAAATTTACATTTCGTTCAATTTTAAGTGCTAATTGGTTTAATGACCATGAATTCTTCACATGTTCATTGTCGTTATCTATTTGATCATTTTTAAACAAAATTTTGATGAACTGATAAGAATCTAGTGAATCGGAAGAAGTAGCTAACGGCCAAAGGGGGTGCCACAGTTAATGAGAAGGCAAAAAGCTGTGTAAGTATAAATGAGAGGCAGAGAGGGTCCGATAATTATTGATGTTTAAAGAGGGGTGGTATATTGGTGTTTGATAGTGGAGTCATCAATCTGAGCACTGTCGCAACTAATAATGGAATCTTCTTTTTGAGCTTTTATTAGGGATGTGTTATTAAATCGTCACAATTACTTTCTTGATCGAACTTTCTTTTAATATTATTTTTTATTTTTTGTTACTAATATTATTTATAATGTTTTGAATTACAAATTTTGATATTTTCATTAAATCGGTACATTTATTTATCGTTACGTTTAAGTGATTGTTTAATTTTTGAGTTCTTTCTTAAGAAAATGAATTCCTCGATTTTGTATTATTCATTTTTTACAAAAAAATTATATTTTAAAAAAAAAAAAAAAAAAAAGAGTAAATTACGACTAATTTTAAAGTCGAAAAATCAAAACCGCCAAAAAAAAACAAAACTAAAAACTCTGCGCATGACATGCGCTGTAGTTTGTTTCTGATTTATGTTTTCTGACTTTAAAATTAGTAAGTAATTTACTCTTTTTTTTTTTTTTTTTTTTTTAAAAAAATATAAATTTTTGTAAAATGAATAATACAAAATCGAGAATTCATTTTCTTAAGAGAACTCAAAAAATTAAACAATCACTTAAACGTAACGATAAATAAATGCGATTTAATGAAAATATCAAAATTTAAAATTTGTAATTCAAAACATTATAAATAATATTAGTAACAAAAATAAAAATAATTATGTAATTCACTAAGATAATTAGTGAAAGAAAAAGTTCGATCACAAGAAAGTAATTTGTCGACTTAATAAAGAAATGGCTTTTATTATTATGTCCTTCACCCGTTAAAGTTCCCTAGTGGATGACATTGACGCTCCATTACATTTACCTATATGTGCCTACCATCATAAGCCACATAATTTTTCGGTCTGTTTCAGTTAATTGTTAAGATTAGTCTCATTTTGTAAACAGAGAATCAAGTAAGCATAATAAATAACTGAGTGAATAGGAAGGAGTGTAATAATAGTCAGAAGATGACACCACGACAATCTTGTCAAGCATAGCCCGCAAAGTCGACACGAGTTATTATCGGTGCATCTTATCTCAGTAGGAGACTAGGAGGTCATCCGTAAGTAGACTGCTCAAAAGCACACTTAAAAGTTACGAAATATTTAACAATGATCCTAATCTTATGAGGTAATCGGCCAATTCAACGAGATCCTCGACCTGAATAACCTCTTTAGCTTATTAGGGTATTAGGAGTACTTTGTACATCGTGAAGCATAAGTTGACTACCTAGGCTTAATACAGTATTCTACATGGGGATTGTCGAACTGTCCAACCATCAACCCATACCCAATCCATCTTATCTCGTTGTCACCTGTAAATCAAGTACTTCATATTTTTTTCTTAGAAAACAACAAAATTTGTATTCCGTACTCAATATCTCTTATATTCTTGTAGGTAAAGAACGATAGCCTCATAAGAATTGGACTGGACGGACAATAATCATATTTGACACAATATATGTGAAAGTTTTAGCATCAAAATTTACGATTGTACTTTCAGTTATCTTTTATACTCGTGGTTATATTTGATTCGAAACTAAGGCCCTGTTGTTTTCGGTTTATAAAATCTGAACTTATAAAAGTCGAACATATTAAAGTTAAATTTATAAGAGTCAAAGTCAGTTGAAATTAAAATTTAATGAGACATATAAAAATTAAACTTATAAAAGCTAAATTAAACTTATAAAAGCTAAAATTAAACGGAAAAAACATAGCTTAAGTTAAAATATAGAGTGAAAAAATTGGGAGGTCCCAAATGTGTATTGACCCAATGAATTGCCGTAGAGTCCGGAAACAATGATTAATGCCTTTTTACTTCTTGTGGAGAGCACTCAAGTGAAATAGTAATATTCCTCTCTTTTTACTAATTTGAATTTGTAAAATATTGTTCCTTTTAGGTGGAATCAAAGTATGAACTCAACTACTAACGAGGGTTAACATTAATCTTGTATTAGTCTCTATCTTCTATCAGAAAGTCTTGCTTAAGACTACTATATCCGTTTTAAGTTTAAAAGTTAAATTTGACCCGTTTTGTCCTATTAACCTTTTTTTTTTCCCCTTAAACTTAACTCAAAAAGCGAAAATAAATAAATTAAATGGTAACAATATTGATAGAAATGGTAACATACTATATTATATTGGTGACATTTCGCAAACATTGAAAACATAATACATGTTACGAATATACGAAGTATAAATTAATTATGTTTGGATCATAATATATTATGTTATCATTTATTAATGAATTATTATCAAGTTTTTTAGTATGAAAATACAAAAACAAATATGTTACATTAAAGTATAATATTTTATCATTTAATATTAACCTATTTTGGTAACATATTACTCCGTATACAATTATGTTAACATATTAAACAAATGTTATGACAATTTTTTATTCTCTATGTTTCATACTCCGTAATATGTTACAAATATAATACTCCGTATAATATGTTACCATTTTGGTCTGCTTTGTTACCATTTTCAAATACCCTATAAACACGATTTTCGACAAAAGTTTTTAAAAATAAAATTTAGGTCTTGAAAAAAAATTTCAAAAAAAAAAAAGGAAAAACGGGTCATACTTGACCCGTCTTAAGCTTAAAACGGGTATGGTGGTCTTAAATACTTCCTCCATTCCATTTGATTCTATACATATTCCTTTTTCGGAAATTCCAATCAATTCTATACATTTCTATTTTAGTCTCTACTTTATTAAACTAAAAGACCAATATACCCTTCACTAATACCCACTCAACCCACTTGCAAACAATAAAGTAGGGGTATTTAAGTAATTCCATTATCTACCCCACAGTCCCACTTGATTTTCTTCTACTTTAATTAGTGTTTTAATTATAACACTCCACAGCATAATTGACGTCTTGTCCTTTTTTGGTCAAACGCATGTTGGACTTTTCTTGTGTGGACTGTGGAGTACAGAGTACATTTTAGTTTTGGTATTTATTAACAATATATATGGAGCAAATTTTTTTTAATAATAAATATTTTAAGAGAGTGTATCATGCTAAATTAATGTGAGATAGAAATATTTGCAATCATAAAAAATCATTGAAGAATTAAAAAAAAAAAGAAAAAAAAATGTACGGAGTAACTATTTTGGAGGAAATTTAACTTGTATTAATTTTGAAGAATAATTGTGTTATTTTAAGTGTAATGTGATTATGCTTGAACAAAGTAACTGTAAATGACAACAATATGGTGATTTAGGCTTAAATGAAAACTCGTTACACGTAACGTCGACAAGTACTTGATGAACCTTATCACAGATAAATGATGAAAAATACTTCGTATAAGAGATTTAAAAAAAAAAAATCAAAGTACAATTTAAGGTTATTATTTTATTGATATAGTGAGTATTCCATACTAATACGGAGTAGAATAATTTGGTCTCACAATAATCATGGGTGAGAATGTCATACCAAAAATATTTACTTCGTACTCCGTATCATTTATTTTTGTGCTCGGTATTTATAAATGAATTAATATTATAGAAGGGGAAAATGGGCAGGTCCCAAATGGGTTAAGTGTAGTTGTCGGCCAATCTATTCTATTGTCCATTAATGCGGAGTAGTAGGAAATAAGTAAAATTGGATTATTGGAAACATTAGTAGCTCAAAAATCCCTGAAAAAACTAATGTTTGGTTACTTCCCCAAGTGTCACCTCAATTTACCGAAAACAGAGCAAATTGACACACCTTCTCTCTAAATTAATTATTTCTATAAGTTCAGCTCTTATAAGTTCAACTCCTATAAATTCTATTATGTTTTATTTTTATATAACTATTATTATTGCATAATAATAATAATAATAATAATAATAATAATAATAATAAATATAGTATATGAGAAACATACTATATAGTGAGTATTCCATATTACTATATAGTGAGTATTCCATAATAATGAAATAAATTGTTGGAATTCAACTTGTTTCAAACGTTATTAATATGAGAAACATACTATATAGTGAGTATTCCATATTAATAGTATAATAGTACTCCTACAAGATAAAGGTACTGGACTCTGATTTAGCAATTCGACATGATCTATCGTCCAACAATGGCGTGATAGACTAATTGTAATCATTACTTGACTAAAACGTGAGTAGATGACCATTTTTAGGCCTCTTTAATCACAAATTTACAATAAAACAATACCAAGTACTCCCTCCCATTTTATATGATCTTCCCCTTTTTTATTCTTTGTGAGGAGTATTATAATAAAAGGGGAAGATCATTAAAAATGGGAGGGAGTAATGGTTAAGCTCAAGTATGGCTAATCATTCACTTCCTTAGTAAAAAAGACGATACTTTTTTAAAATTTTAACATATGTCATGCTTAAGACTGATAGATCAAATAGGACAGCAATAAAGTTATAAAACTAAAGTGAAGTATATATTTTAATTTATTTTCGTTCAAAAATGAGGTGTTAGGCCATAACATCCTTATACAGAATATTTACGAGGACGAATATGTTCGTTTTAAATAATAATTTTGGTTAAAAATTTGACTGACTTTTATACACATCTTTAAATAAAAAAAAAACAGATCTAAAAATAACAGCCTTTTAATTTAATTAAAAAAAACCACTGTGCATGGGCAGTTGAAAAATCAATCACTCAACTCAAACTCAAACTCCACGGCAGTGACAGTGCCACCCTCTATGGAAATGTGCACTGCCGCATCATCCACCGTAAACCGCCCTAAACCTCGCCGGAAAATCATATACGCCGGTATTATCCTCCACCGCCGCCGCTTCTGCCGCCGCTACTGCCTCATTATACCCTTAATCTACGTCATTTCCGCCGCTTGTTTCTACCTCTTCTTCTTCCCCAATTCCCCACCTGGGTCCGTCTACCGGACCCACCACATTTTTCAAAATCTTCGTCTCGATATCCTCGCCGACTCCTCTCCTCCTCTTCAGGTTCTTCCTCTTCTAAATTTTTAATCGGGAATTATGATGGAATAAAGTATATTTTTGTAACGAATTGTTGGGGAATTATAATGCAATAAAGTAGTTTTTTTTTTGTTTTTAATAATTACAGTAGTAGGTTTCACGATGTGAGACGGTTTTACGGCAATTTTAAGAATTTGAGGTATTTGGGTGTGTGGTTTAAAATTGTGTGACGTCAGCGTTTATGAAGGGTTTTTTATAGTGGTTTTGATGAGTTGATTAACATTTTCAAAATTATGTGATGGGGTTTTAAAAAATGTGATTATATTGTGATTGATGTATTAAAGTTTTGTTCTTTTTGAATTTTGATGAATGAATGAATGTGTGAATTATTTGATTGTTATAGTGTTTGTTTTAACACGGCAATTATTTTACTTTAAAGAAAATCTGTACTAGGTTGATATATTCAGTTGAAGTTAGAGTTTTGATTATGCAATAATAGCAATTTTTATGTAAAGATTTAATTTCGGGTTTTTTATAGTTAATTAGG
Organism: Dianthus caryophyllus; assembly: GCA_023091065.1. NCBI lineage: Eukaryota > Viridiplantae > Streptophyta > Magnoliopsida > Caryophyllales > Caryophyllaceae > Dianthus > Dianthus caryophyllus. The sequence continues at coordinate 4,896,984 of CM041522.1, forward strand.
CGTAAACGAGTGCGGAATGACAGATTGGTAGAAAGGAAATGAGGACCATGTAAGTGAGATGAAGGGAGTATCTGTTTGCGAAAGAGGGATGATGTTTGGCCTTGAATTACGTTGTTTTCTCGTCGAAAGATCAAGAATAGAATGTTGTCTGTTTGTTGATTTTTGTAGTACAAGTTCGTTGACACTTGAAACGAGTATATGTGTGTTTCTGAATTTTTGTTGGTTATCTTGCAGTTGTCTTCTATTTGGTGGTATAGAAAACCGAAAAGACAGAAGCCTTGTGAAAGTGTCACTACTCGAGTACGGTTGGGTAAGTAGACTGAAGGTCATGCATCTTCGTCTTCTACATGTTTGTTTACGTTGAGTAGTGTTTGTAGTCGTCTTATCTGTAATCTGTTCATTCAGGGGCTTCGGAAAGTAATGGCTATCTCATTGTCGAGGCTAATGGTGGCCTTAATCAACAAAGATCTTCGGTACGTGGAGCTTTCAGCTTATAGTTTGATAGCAGAAGCATGTAATTTGTTGTTTTTTCCCGAAACATACGTTTTCTTTTCTTGATGCATCATTTTTGTTGGGTGTCAGATTTGCAATGCGGTGGTCGTTGCAGCGTTGTTGAATGCAACCCTTGTGATTCCTCGTCTTGAATACCACAATGTGTGGCAGGATCCGAGGTGTGTCATTCGACTGTCATTCAATGTCGCTGTTTAATATTAACTCTTTTGACGTATTTGGTAAACTTAACAAATTCTTGTTGGTCGTTTCTTGCTAAAATACCTGACAATCATTGATATTTCTTTGTTGACGAACCTTGCAGTGAATTTGAAGATATCTATGATGTGGATCATTTTGAAAGCACCCTTAAAGGCCTCGTAAGCGTGGCTCGAGAGCTGCCCAAGGCATTGATGGAACAATATGATAATAATATCAGCAGGCTACCAATTGTCCGCGTTCCTGCGTGGTCGACCGTTAGTTATTATAACAAAGAAATTCTTCCCATCTTACGCAATCAAGGGTAAGCGAGTTTCCCTTCATAAATCTTCTACTGCCTCCTGTTTCCTGATTGTTGTACCATTACGAGTGATTTTTTTCGGTTTTTTTTTTGTCTCACGGTGACTTCCACTCAATTTTGTTAACGTAACTGGGATTTTCGTTTTGCAATTATGTTGACATAGACCGTTGATGTTGGTTAGGTTTGTTCGATTAGCTCCTTTCGCCAATAGATTAGCTATGTATCTTCCTCCGGATATTCAGCATATAAGATGCCTAGCAAACTACAAAGCTTTAAGATTTGCGTCTCCGATTTCAACACTTGCCAAAAACATAGTTAAGCGGATGGTGGAGAAGAGTGCAAAGTCGGGTGGAAAATATGTCTCCATCCACTTACGGTTTGAGGAGGTAAGCACGGACTTGGCAACCTGTGTTTGGTTTTCCTCCGTTTCAAACATGGTTGGTTACCTGTGTTTGGTTTTCCTCCGTTTCAAACATAATTACTTATTGTGGCGATTATATTGGGTCTCCAAATGGATATATGTAGGACATGGTGGCTTTCTCGTGTTGCATTTACGATGGAGGAATAAGAGAGAAATTTCATATGGACTATGTTCGAGAGAAAGGATGGAGAGGCAAATTCAGACGTCGAGGCAAGTCAATCAACCCTGGACTCAACCGAATGAACGGAAATTGCCCTCTTACACCTGTGGAAGTATGTTCACTATTTTGCTAAACTCGTGTTATTTTGAGTTTTGGACCACTAGATTGAGGCAACGTCTTTGTTGCATGTACTTACATCTTCTAATCCTTAAAATTATAATTTTTTACATAATTATTTTTTGCACACATAACACCCTAAAAATAATAAGTTGCGTATAAAAATGCCCCAACTACATTTAATTTTAATTTTTTGTTTCTTGTTAGCGCAGGTCGGAATGATGCTCAGGGGAATGGGATTCAACAACAATACGTCGATCTATTTGGCCTCGGGGAAACTATATCAGGAGGAGAGGCATTTAGCTCCGTTGTTACAGATGTTTCCGCTTCTATTTACCAAAGAATCACTTGCAACTGAACAGGAGCTTGCTTATTTTAAGGTGATTGAAAAAGAGTAGGAATTTCAGTCAGTCGATGTGTTCTTATCTTCTTCTTTTCATGTGAGCTTGTTTCAAATAAACAGACACTCCAAAATGAAATTGTCTGCGTCACCTTAGTCGCATCACATGTCGACTGTCGAGAGACTTCCTGATGATGAATTGTCTGTTACAGGGCTTTTCATCGAGGTTGGCAGCTCTGGACTACGTAGTTTGTTTACTGAGCGAGGTTTTCGTTACAACTCAAGGTGGAAATTTCCCGCATTTTCTGATGGGACACCGCAGATTTCTGTACGGTGGACATGCGAAGACCATTAGACCCGACAAACAAAAGCTCGCTCTTCTTTTCCACAACACGACCGTTAGGTAACTCTCCATGTCCCCTTCTGTTTCAAATTGGGCGTCTATAAGTGACAGCGTGAGGTACAGCGCTCTTGCGTTACAGAAATAAGAATCAGATAAACTTTACGACTATTTTCATTTTTGGCAGTTGGCCTGAAATTCAACGAACGGTCAAGTTGATGCTCATGGACAGTAACAGAGAAGGGCTTATGGTGCCTGGACTCAGCAAATCTAATCGTAAAAACTCGATCTACAAGCACCCATTTCCTGATTGCAGATGTCTTCAGGAGGCGCAAAACATAACAGTCAATCAAGCCAACATCGACAACCTCCTAGACGAAAAATTACACCTTATCATATGAAGGCATTCGTGTCATCTAACATCGTCTCACAGTTGCAACCATGGCTTATTCACCGGGATTATTACTCGCAATCTTACATGGGTATTCAACCAGCGTTCAATAACCGTCGTGTCAGGCGTCGGCCAAGCAATGAGTTCATCGAATGACGGTGCAAATGCGAAGTCCGTGCTGCATTTCTGATAGATTTTGATCTGTACAACTTTGCACCCGCCAAAAGTTGCAGGGGAATGACCGAATGACCCGTAGTTGAGACCAGGGATTCTGAAGCAAATTTTGATGTATATTCTTCGCGAGATTTTCTTCTGTCTATTTAATTCTTTACTCTAATTTGAGTCTTCCAAGTTTTCACGGGTAATTTCCGTTTCATTCATACAATTTTTCGGTTATTTGTGGGTTCTTTCCAAATATTTGTTCTTGTATTATGGTGATTACTGATTACTTAATTGGTCAATGAAATATTTTTTAACATCGCCTTTTCCGTCTAGTCACGGAATATGTACTGCTGGTGCTAATTCTTATGCAAGACATGTCCGATAAATACTTCATGGAATCACGACTAATGCCTGCGTGCTTTAGGGCCGCCAAATTTTCAAGAGTTCAAGGATCATATGGTTTGAGCTTTGGGCGCATTCTTACAAATTTTATTTTCAAATTTGATTCGATTCGCCAAAGACATCTATACGGAGTATTATTCAATTGATCTTCATTGATTGATTCATTTCGATTGATTGATTAATTTCAATTCTATGATCAGAAAAAGCGAGGTTCTTTGTCACGTAAATACGTAATCTTTTACAAAAATCTCTACCTTCACGCTCATGACCTTCATTTCGTCGGGAGAAGTACTTATACAACTATATTGTTTGCTCGTCGACTGTTTTTAGAATGAAAATTTTACGGTGTTTTGGGTCTAGTCAATCTCATATTTCACGACGGGCCCGGGGTAGGACGTCGGCCCATCTATGATTTAATCTTTCCGTAATCCTATCCTTTTTTTTACCTCAACATTCTATGGACCATTTCAGCTTTTACTTTGCTCATGAACTCACCTTTGTTCATCCTCGTGCTATATGTGCAATCATTTCATCTCATTTACTTTGGATATCATATCACATAAGTATTTTACTTATCCACAAGAATTACAAAAGCATGTTCCAAGTGACCTTTTTTAGGGCATGTGTTTCATCTTTTATCGGCTTTTTGTTTCTTTAGTTTTGTTTATTGTCTTATTTAAGCATAGTTGTTCTTAAATATGTAAACCACACACACACATTCACAGGTTCACACTTACACAGGGATACACGTACTCTCTCTTTTTTTTTTTTTTTTTTTTAGAAAAGATCATTATCATTAATAAAAAGTCATACGACATCTACAACATATGTCAAACTCAAACGGATACAACTCGATAACAATCATAGAAAATAAATTCTTGTTCAAAGACTGGTCCACTTCAACAGTCATCATCGGTTGGCCTCAATGCGCCTTCATCCATAAGACGCCTTTCAACCATAAGAGGTCTCCGAATCTTCCTGACGTATCGATTTCTTCCGACGTGATTAAGTGTAGCGAATCTGGACAATATTTGTATAATCATATAACAATCAATAACAACCGATCTTCCGCATCTTCGACTATAGATAACACCCATAAAGTGAACAAACCCACCAAAAGATAACAAATCCATCAATAGATGAACAAAACTCCCATGAAGAGACCGTATTTATTATACTCGCTTTTTTATTATTTTCTATAATTTTAATTATATTAATAATATCGATAATATTATAGAATTTATGAATTTGAGGGCTTATTATCATCAAAATTGATGATAATAAATCAAAAGAAGGAAGTCAAGGTTTTTGAGAGAAAAGAGGGAGAGGGGCTAGGGTTTTTTTCAGGGATACACGTACTCTTGGAATAGGCCGAGTGTGCGATTTCCATCTAATTAAAAACTCAAATTAGTGTTCCAATCGTGTCACGTGTTAGACTAGGTTACAGACCGCTCTCAACCCGATACTAAAATAATCTCAACCAAAAGTACAATATGATACCATCTCAGAGTTCATCTCAATTAAAAGTTTAAACTGATTGTTACAAGCTCAAGATCGATTTTATATCCCATCAAACTCAATTTAATTAGTTGACTTGATTCATGAGTAGCAGAGGTTGCCATGGGCTGGTCTGTTACGGTCTAGGCTTTGTTTATTAGGCCCAGAATTGGCTCCTTAGTTAAGAAATTAGCTTAAAAATTCGTGGTTCAAGCACGGCTCGCTACTTTCGCAAAGCGTGCAAATCACGGTTCATTTGACAAGCTAAACCAGACCGCACAAACGACCACCTCTAAACGCGATGATACAACAATACAACGATTTTTTAGTCAATAACATAACAAACTCTCACACTAAAACAATAGGGACATAAAGTGAGTAGTCCAAAAATGAGACACAAGAGAAGGCAGATGATAAGGCGAAATGTAGGGTTGAGTAAAATACAAATACACATACATCCAAAGCACAAGAAGATGATTTCGAAGGTGAAGAAACTTTGAGATCAAACTTCAAGAACACACGCACACCCAAGTCATCTCAATTTTCACTACATTTACATTGTTGACCCATCTAACCTCTTTTTTCACCATTTCTCTCTATTCTATATTGTATGGGCCTTCAACTCAACGCTATTACCTAACTCATCTCATCAAAGTTTAGCTATTTGTTGTTATCTCTTTTTTTAAAATTCAAAGTTTAGTAAATTGACTTTAATTAGATATTGACATAAAATAAGTCAAATGACAAGGAAATATCCATACAACATATATGTATACCTTATTAAGAAAGAAAAAGAATTGTCTTATATGGAGTAACTATTAAGACGTACATATATTTGTTTTAAAATTAATAGTTTAAAACATGATAATCAATCTTATGAAACAGTAAAATTTTCCTTTTATTATCAGTGTGAAACTTCTTGAGGATATTTTATTAGTTTTTCCACAATATTCATAATGATCCCCCTATTATCATAGACAAAATTCGCTTCTGGTATAGTCCTAGAATATGCTCCATTTTAAGGCCTAAAAACTAATTACATTCATCTCTTATCTTACGAAACAACCATTTAAACCGAAATAAAAGTTTATTTTACCTAAATAAAGTCTCACTAGCTCTTTGAGCTTACAAATAAGTGAAAGAAATATTCTGATGATATTTATATGTTTGTAATCATTGGCGGATGCACCTTGGAGCATATGGGGTCACAGGACACCATATCGTAAATTATTTCGGTCTATTTTGTCCAATTTTAATTTTTAAAAAATTTATTTATTATATTTATACAACAAAAATATGGAAAAAAAAAACTTAGGACCCCATAATAAAATATTTTTGGGTCCGCCACTGTTTGTAATAGTCAATAAAATTATTCAACATTTTATTTTAAAATAACGTTAAATTAAATATTAGTAAAAATAACTTTTTTTTTTTTAATTTTTAAATTTTTTGATCATTACCCAAATATAAACTTTGCTCAATTGTAACCCATCTAGTAACAAGATTTGAATCTCCCCCAGGAATAATAAGCAACCGACATAATTTTTGGCCTTGCTTTGGTCAACTAAACTAAGGCCATCATTTCCATGCATGATGCAAATAGTACAAAAATCATTAATACAATTGTCCACATAATCCAAGATTTACATTAACCAAAGCTTAAATAACATAATTACATTGTACAATAAACTTAGAAGTTAGGCCTTACTTAATTAACTTATGTTAAACAAAAACATCTAAAATTAAACCCTATTATTTTTCGATGTTAACTAGAAGTATTTCCTACCGATAAATAAAACAGTCTTTTTGAAAATATATGAAAGATAACTTAATGAATAGTTCCGCTCTAACATAGTCTTTTAATTTTGAAAAGGCTGAAAATTAATCTCGTGACCAATTATTTAAAAAACAAATTCCCTTATCTCGTACGAGTAGTCGAGTACTACCCTACTTTAAATCTAAAATCCACCATAAATCACAACAAAACAAGGCAATATAGCCCTAGGGTTAAACACATATAACTCATCCAAATTTGAATAAACCTCGGTCGTCGCCCCGGCCACTGAGTCACACTCCTCCGACGGGCCCTCGGCCGGCGTCTTCCTGACCCGGCCCGCTATCACCCTACACACCAGCATCGCCCTCCTCTCAACCCCATCCGGCCCAACCTTGGCCCGCTCATGGGCCCGCCCGCTAGAAGCGGTAGTCAAGATCCCCTTCTCATGGGTGGGGCCGCCCAACGACTTAAACCCGTTTTTGATAATGCTACAAATGTTGCAATGTGGTATGGAATTGCACAAGTTGGATGACCCATTTAGGCCCAAACTACACTTAAAAGTAGTGCAATAAAACCTAAGCAATTCATTTCCATCAGCAATGCATCTAGGGTGTTTTTTAGGCAAATTAGTGGCCTTAAACTTGATTAAATCTCTATATTCCTCAAATTTGTTGATTGTTCTTTGTGTGTTGTGTACTTTGAGTATTCTATCAATTTTGCACACTGGAATTTGCTTCATTAGCCAACTTGATTGGAATATGATCTCGACGATGTTCTTGCTTGTATCGTCTGGACCTAACTCCGACACTGCACCCCAAAAAAAAGGCTTAATTTAGTTGCGATACTGAAATACGACTGTATTATTCTGCGACGACAGGTCATAATTAGAGCGATCATTACGGACTTCTAGATCTAATAGTCACATAAAAATACTTTGTGAGGTAAAAATGATATTAAAGTGTATTATAATGTACTTCCTCCGTTCCACAATGATAGTCCCGCTTTGACTTTACGCGGTCTCCAACGCTCCGCTTCGACCATGTTTTTCATCGCTTATATACAATTTTCTTGGGGTGAAAATTAAATTTTGTGAAAGATATTTTGACAACAAATGTAAATATCTTAGTATCGTATAACGATTATTTATATATTTTAAGTTATATAAGGTCAAAGTTTTAAATTTTTGACTTTCTAAAAGTGAAACGGGACTATCATTGTGGAACGGAGGAAGTATATGATTGCATCATGCCACATGGTAACTAAGCTAGAGCATAAAAATAATATTCCATGCTTAAACTACAAGGCTGATTTTTGAAGCTTTTGGTTATTTTTATTTACTTTATTTTTTGTTACCGTTTCTTGGTTAAAGAAAAGCTGTTGCTGGAATAATTTTTTTGTAAAAATGAACGAAAAGTTTGCAACGATCCTAAGGTGACATGCATACAATAGAGTCATACACCCAATTAACTAACGCTTCGTACTCTCCGGCGTAGTACTCCTTTCTTAAATACGTTACGAGTACTTAATAAATGACTTAATTGTACGTATACAAGACTTATACACAAATACGTTTGTGTAACACGCTAGATAAACAAATACGGAGTACAATCAATTTAAGCACAGTTACTCAATCGTAAAATGAATATAATTTCTTTTTAATTGTATTTTTCTTTTCGTACTAAAAATATTTCCCCGAAACCAACCCTTACCCGGCCCCTTCCTTTAATAATGGTAAATTATACGTAGATCAAATTATATTTGTAAAAAACAAGATACAGTATAAACCAGTGGCGGACCCAGAAATATTTTATTATGGGGTCCTACAAAAAATTTCCCATATTTTTGTTGCATAAAAATACTAAATAAATTTTTTAAAAATTAAAATTGGACAAAAAAAACCCGAAATAATTTACGATATGGTGTCCTGTGACCCCATATGCATATATGTGCATCCGCCAATGGTATAAACTATAAACAAATAACTAAAACTGACTGACTCGAAGAAAACGAATATTTACATAGTAAACAAATAACTGAAACAGACAGAGTAAAACGGAATACCTGCATGACGAACAGCAAGGTGAAGCTCCAAATTGTCAGGCTTCATGAAAACCTCACCACAATGAGTACAAGAACAAATAGTAGACCTTAAAGAAGGGTCTCTAGTAAACGACAAAACAGGGTCAACTATCATTCTACACTCATAACACCCTGTTAATCTCCTAAATGGCATACCCTTAACACTATAATTATTACTACTATTATTATTATTATTGTTGTGATTATTGCCCTTAATTTCAGTTGTTAATGATGATGATATTGGTGTGGTGTTAAATGACCTATTTGACCCTTCATGGCTACTACTACTAGGGGTACTTGTAGGGGTATTTTTGACTTTTCGTGTTTCCGGTGATGCTGATTGTTGTTGTTGTTGTTGTTCTGGCCTATGCATTACTTTTGTGTTGTTGCATAGTGACCCTGAACACCTCATTTTCTTGCTCTTTGGTGGTGGTGGTGTCGTTGTTGTTGTTGTTGTTGTTGTCGTCGTCTTTTGTTTATGTTTCTTGTTTTGTGGTGACGGTTGTTGTTGTTGTTGTTGTTGTAGTGGTGGTTCGACTTCGAGGTGTTTGCAAGTGAGTATGTTTCTCATTACTGCCCATGACGGCAGTTGTTGCTGTTGTTGTTGTTGTTGTTTTCCTTTTCGAGTTTTATGGATTTCTTTCGTCGGTTTTGTGGACGTGTTTTTGGCCATTGATTGAGTCGCGAAATAACGAGACAAATTAAAGAAACAAAGGGAAGAATTTTAATGGAGTTTTTGAAAGGAAAGATGTAATGTATATGAGGAAAGTTGTTGGTTTGCTTTTGGTGAATTTATGGATTTTAAGATTTGAGAGTTATGAGGATGAGGAGGTTAAATACAGAGACTTTGTTTAATGCAAGTGTTTGGACAAGTGATGAAGTTAAAGCTGTGTCAGGCCTAAAACAAACTACTAATTTTATTGCTACTATGTACTTTTACCTTATTTGTATAATCGATAATCGGGTATTCGAACGTATACGTGTACATACGCGTATTTACTAGACAGGAGATGAGATATAAATTAATGCGTGTAATGACTAATGAGTAATTTTCTTACGGAGTATAAGATTGTCGTACATGTGTTAGGGGTCGACAACAACGATTATTATAATGTTTAATTATCAGTTTACGTTGATTATTGTTTTGTAACTTGAATTGTGACGTACGCTGACCATAGTATTTCTGTTCTGACCGTTAGATTTAAGACAGATTTGAATATTATCGTGTATTAACGAGAGCGCAAGAGATGAAAGTATGATTAATTGATAAGTCAGGTAGTGTGAGGACAATGCAATATTATTGCACTACTGTGTGTAGAATGTAGATAGCTAGAAGTAAAATCTTTGGCCGAAAGGAGAAAAAGGTGAAGAAGTTCTTTGGGTTACTTTTGTTTAATGACTTTGCTATGATTAAATCCTCAATAAAAAGATACTGTAGAATAGATTATTACTCCCTCCATCCTAAATTACTTGTCCCTTTTTCACTAAAATTTTTCCCAAATTACTTGTCCTCTTTCTATTTTTAGTATGTTTTAACAAATGATTTGCAAAATTTTCTCATTTTTATTACCATCCCTTAAATCATTCCAAAATAAAAAGGGGACAATTAATTTGGGATGGAGGGAGTAATTAGATTTACTAACAAAATCATTCTACTACATGTTTAGGATTATAATAAGAGCACAAATTAATACTTTATGATTCCTATTTATACAGTTGAGATTAGTAAATAAAATATGTGAGTTGAATGAACCTATTTTAATCGAATTAAACTTATCATTTTTATCAGATTGCAAACTAAATTTATGTGAACAACTAAAAATACATCTATCATGGAATAAAGTACGGAGTAATACTTATCTCAATAAAACAAGTTTTTTTTGGTTCATTTTAAAGTAAATTATGGTGTATTCTTTTCTAAAAAAAACTTTTAGACAGCCGTAAAATAATTAATATACATGAAGTAAATTTTTACAAGGAATATTATGATAAAGAGAAAAAAAAATATAAATACACCGTATATCATTTACGTCATCGTAGATTTGGTAACTTGGTTTGGATGTTGGCCGAATAAATTAGAGAGATGATTCAACCACTAAAAAAAGCACTGTTTAATGCAAGGTCAGCTATCGGCTGTTACATTTACTGGGCCCACATAAATTTAAGGCCCAACTGTGTGCACCAACCTAAGTCTGCAGCCCATTTAATAGTTGCGCTTAAGTAACCACCTCCATCTCTGGAGTATGAGTTGTGCTTTTCAGTTTCACAAATTCTCATATAAACAGAATGCCAGGTTTTAAACGGCCAAATAATTAGGATAAGACAAAAGTAAATAGTGTAGGAAAAAGTAGAGTGTTTTGTTTTATGTGTGCAAGTGGATAGATACTTGATCCGTTTTAAGCTTAAAACGGATAACCCGTTTTAAGAGAGACTTATTGTTTCAGTTTTCACTTATCAAAACAAATGCTTAATATTAGTATTATAGACCCGGCCATGGCCGGGCTGGGCCGGGCCTGTTTTGCAGGACCCACTAAACCGTTTGTTAGGGTGGTGGGGCGGGTCTGGGCTGGATCGGACTTCTGAATCATGGGTCGAATTCAACCCGTTGTTATAATTGGATTAAAAGGGGTGCCCAGTGGGCCGGGCTTAAAAAATCGAGGTTTGGGCACGTCATGTTGCTTGGACTGAGCAAATGCGGCCCATTAGACAGACTGGGCCGGCCCAGGCTAGGCTTTACTGAAAAGTCTGTTTGAAATCCAAGATCTTTATTACAGTATAAATATTTGTCGCTGTTTATTAAGTAAAAGGTTATTGTTTTTATAGGGGAAAAAGTAAACTATCAGTCGTTTATCACAATCAACAACAAAGTTATAATCTTTTCACACAAATTATCATTATCACAATAACCAAATATCAAGGATGAGACTCTAATATATTATCATAAAATCATTAATCAAGATTAAACTTACATGAAAACAAAAGTGCATACAACTTTGAAATTCAAAAGTAGTCAACGATTAAATACTCAACTATACACTCGTGTGTCAAATAACGAGGGAAATTAAGCCATGCAAAAAAATAATTGAATTGAAATTTATGGGTGATTAAATTAACCCAAGGTGAATTTTTGGGGTAAAGTGTTAGAAACACAAAGATCAAGGTAAAAACACTAATTGCACCATAATGAGGCTTCCTATAAAATCGCGAAAATAAAGCTGAGCAATTAAAATTTGATTCCCTTTGCCTCAAAATCATGCACAAAAAAGACCATATGTTATGGCTATACTATAAAGTTATTCATATTTTTTTTGCATTTCATACCACCTTAACTAAGTTCAAATTACAATTTTTTTTTATCGTGGTACACGTTGTGCACTTGTACTATGGTTGATTTAATTTGAATTAGAAGTGTTTCTGTTGTCGGATGACGAGTACATTGTGAGTTTGATCATACGGAGTAATTAATAATAATGGATAAAACTGATAGAAAATTGTTATCGTAATTTTGGAACATAACGTAAATTTGTTTAACCGTCTATAATAATTTCAGGCGTGTAAGTATTGTGTAGCATATGATGGAGCATCAAGTGCAAACCCATAAGAAGCAATAAACTACTCCGTACATGGGTAGTAAATACATATACTAATTCTTGCATAAGACAGGTATATTCGTTTTATGTATAAAGCAGGTCAAGTATAAATAAAACCAAAAAAAAAAAAATCTAGAAATTAGCGAAAAAGTTAATATAAAATCTATTTAAATATTTAACGATTTGACCTGTTTAACATTTCAAACGGATAATTCGTTTTATGAAACACTAACTCGCGCATAAATTGTGGAATAACAAAATCAGGAGGGCCATGTACTCATGTTACAACTAACCCTAACACATTCGTTTTCCCTGCTTCTGCGGTTCTAAAGTCCTATTTTAAGGCCCATGGTGTACAAGGCCCTTTTTGTGCCCAAGGCCCACTCAAAAATGTTGGCATTGTACCTTTACGACTTCACCGACCCATGAAAGTCGACGATAATTCTCGTTTGAGACGATTTTAGGCAAAACAATACAAGTACAAATTATAGTTAAAAAAGTACAAAAACATCAAATAAATCTGCTAAACTGGGTACTAAAAAAATTAGTTACGATTAATAATAATTATCATTAAAATAGTATAGAAACTATATTATCGAGTACAAATGAGACTGACTTACAATAACTTATTGTGTGTCTTGACTCACACAAGAATTTGTGTTTTTATTTTTATATTGGTTTTTTTATGAATTGAAGAAGTTTATCTCACACTATTTTATCGTAAGACGACCTTTCACGACACCTACTCAAATATAAATCTGATCTATATATATTAGCGTCAAATTTACCTAAACAAAATGACCTTTTTTTAGTAACTAGTCTTAATCAAAATTTATCACTCGTGGTTTTTGATAATTACAAGAGCGTAGCCTAATCTAGTGCATTATGAGTTGTGACCATTATAATTATAATTATAATTATAATTATTGGTGGACTATTGTTATTATCATTAAGCGCATTATGAGTTGTGACCAAATTTTATATGCTACTGCATTTATCGTAATTATAAAACCGAAATATAGGTTACTACGTAAAAACTTTAACATTTACTTTTTAATAAGATTATTAGATTATTAGATTAGATTAAAGATTATTAGATTGCCCCATTTAATAATCCAAGTTTAAGACGGAATAATATTGGTGCTTTTATACACGGACTTTACGTTATGGCAAAGTTGTATTCCTATTTTGGTAAGTTTTCAAAATCTTACTACGGAGTACATCAAAGATAAAGAATATTATTCCTTTTTTTATTTTTTATTTTTTTATTTTTTTTATTTTTTTTTTTTTTTTTAACAAAAAATTAATTAATTAATCTCCTAATCCTAGGAGATCCTTAATAAAGTAACCTATAAAATAATGACATGACTAATTTTATAGCCTTATTATTATCTAAACAAATCTCTAATTTTAGGCAAGTGATTTTACTATTTTAGATTGTGGGAACAAATTGCTACTCCGTCATACACTTACAAGAACTTTAGCCTAGATTCTACCGTAGTATTCATCGATAATCGATGGGATATACTCGCCAAGTAAATCGGCCCTCAGTAATCAAATCCAAACGAGTTCAACCTTTGAGGTCATGCAACGTTCGACGTGATAAATTGCCCTGTGTTATACCTAAGAAAAGACGGTCCAGGATAGTTAAAGTTGCCCAAATAGATGATTTCAAATATGAAACGATAGAACTTACAGATAACAATTTTTCACTTTTGATTAATGAAGAAAACTTTACTGATACCGCGACATCAAACAAAAAATCGTCAACTGAGGACGTCCCTATGCTATCTCAACTTACCATCCCAGGAGCAATTCCAGATTTTGATAGTTTATTTTCGGAATTCTATAATTATGAAGCTCTCGTTAATTTTTTTGATGATCATTTACCATAAATTTAAAGTTAAGTTTCTCATAAAATAGAATGAGATAAAGTTGTGTAATCAATTTAATTTATGAGTTTCTTTCATTAACGTATAAACATAAATTTTACATATTGAAATAACTTCTTTATACTGGTACAAATCTGTAACAAATTAATTCATAGATTTAATTTTAAATCATGATTGGAATAATTTTTGTTAAAAGCATGTTTATATTATTGAGTCATAGCATAATGCCTTCATATGAAGGTTGGCTAACCCTACTATGCCGGTAAAGTAGCAATTGCAAACGTTTTTTCTTTCTTCATCTTCTTTTTCTTTTTTTTTTTTTTTTTTTTTTTTTTTAAAAAGATACTACTCCGTATACCATAAAGCATAGACGAAATAATTACCGGGCAAGAAGATGGTAAAATTTCTTTTACGAAAAGTAAGAGTATTATAATGGAATGGAGAGAGTAACGAATAATAAAAATAATCTCAACTATGTTTTGATTTAATTTCTTCTTTTTTTTCCCTCTCGTAAAAAGGAGTGCCTTAATACATGGGTGTAGTCCGACTCATCGAGCCGTACTTACATATTAGTTTTGATCTAAAATTGAACCTAGGCATTTATTTCGACTTCTATTCAATCCTAGACCGACAACTTTGATTTAGAACCATCCTTCAATCTTCGTCAATTAATTTTATTGATTTCCAATTCGTATCAATTTAATTTTGAGTACTTCAATCTCTTAACTCACTGAACTCATGACTCATACTTAGGGATGCCAATGGGCAGCATAAGGGCAGAGTAAAACCATATCCTTATTCCTTACCTTTTATTTTACATCATCCATATTCTACATTTCTACCTTTATCCATTTAATTATTTTTTTCATCCACGTTATCCATTGAATAATTTTCACCCATTAAATTAAAGTCATAAAAAAAAAATTCACGATAAAATAATTGAAGAAATATAATAATTTCAACAACAATAATAAATTAAGTCATATAATTTTCTAGTTAAATTAAAAATTGCTAAATTTACATTTCAAACAACATAGTAATTCAGATTTCAAAGTTCATTTAAACAAAGTTCGACATAATGCATTTGTACAATGAAATAAACAGCAAAATTTATAATCGAATCCTCTTATATTTTCTTAACGCAATAACAATCTTATACGGAGTATTAATCTTGCTCAACTACTAGTTTTCAAGGTTTATATTTTATTCGTTAAGAGTTTTCGATTTTTTTTAATAAAATAAAAGTATTTTTAAGGATACATACCCACAGGGTGTTTCGAGCAGTTATCTTACCCTCTATTCATCCGTATCCTACCCTAAATAAACCCGACCCAGATCCAATAACAATGAGTACCTGTTCTTTCCAGCTTATTTTCAGCTCATTTCAGTTCAGTTCAGCTCCATTCAGTTCAGTTCACCTCGAAAAAAAAAAAAAAAAGTCCAAAACAACACGTCCCAATAATCCAATTTGGCATTAACACAAACCGAACCAAAATTCCCAAAAGAAAACAAAGGAGATGGTGTTGCGCGCGCTCTCTCTGAACTCCCCCGTACTATCACTTCACCGTGAACCCCTCACTCTACTCCTCGCCGGAAAATCATCACCGGAGATTCAACACGCCGCCGTTATCAACTCCGGCGACTCTCTCAAGCTTCGAAATCACTCTAACCTTCTCCTTCGTCTTCATCCTCACGTCGATGCTATCGAAGACGGTACGACGCCGTTTCGTGTCGATTCGTACTTTGAATCGCTCTCTACGACGCGTTTTGGCCGATTTCTTCTCTGGTCTCCTCGCTTGCCTTCCACGCACGACGTCGTTTCTCAGTTTGTTCTTCCTTTCGTTTTCGATTTCTTTTCGAATTATTGTTCTTTATTTTTTGTTTGTTTATTATTAGTGATTTTGTTTTGATTTTGATTGTGTGAACAGAAATTTTGATGTGCTTCCTTTTGGAGCAGTTTGTGTGGCTGATGTTCAATTCGATGGACGAGGTATGGCCTCGGATTTCATTTTAGTTTCGATTTTTAATTGTTCTAATTGTTCGTTACGGAGTATATTTTTTTGCCCTAATTTCGCTAAATTCTGTCAATATCGCTTCAAAATGAGGTAAAATGTGGCCGCGCAGCCATAGTTTAGCTGAATATTGGCGGTCACGGCTTAGTTTATCTGAATTTGGCTAATATTGCTCTAGAATGCTTAACATTCAATCACAGTGATCTTCCCAACATTGATAATACGATCACATCTCGGTTTCTCAGCCTTGATTGGATAACTGTGATTATATTCATTGATTGCAATAGTTTATGTTCATAGTCGTCAATTTCTCTGAGTTCTAGAGTTGAGATGTTTGGAGAATGTTAAAGACGTTTAGAGTAGTTTGATGAGTGCATTGTATGACTTGAAGATTTAACTCAGCAGTTTTCATCATCGGTGGAATTTGTATATTTGCTTAGTGTAATGCGAATGCAACTTAGATATGATCGTCGTAGTGTGTTTGGTGAATGTGTTGGCAGTCTAAAAATCATTGCAGTTTCACTATTGGTAGAATACTACGCTGTAGACTGTGTACTTTTACCAAGTTGATTGAATATGTAAACATAAAATACAGTGGTTGTAGTTTGTTTCGCAAATGGGCAAGACATTCGAAATTTCGTTGCAGTTCCATTATCGGTATAATGTGTATCTCTGCTAACTGTATTGAGATTGTAACATTAAAATATGGTGATCGCAGTGGGTTTAACGAATGTGTAGGACGGTCGAAAAATCAGTGGGAATCTCCGCCAGGATGTCTCATGTTTTCATTTACAGTGGTGATGGACGATGGTCGAAATGTGCCTTTGCTGCAATATGTCGCTTCACTTGCTTTTACAGAAGCAATAAAGTCTCTTTGCGGTAAAATGGTATGTCATTGTATACTGTTATTGTTGGAATTTTGGCAGCGGAAGTATTTTGTGTTGTGGACCCATAATTCCCAAACATGGTATTTATATTATAGAACATATTTTTGTGTACATATGAGGAGGAGAGGGTGAGACCTAGTAACTCCACAATGGGAGTCCTAAGACTACACACATACAAATGACACACAAATCCTATTTATAATAATGCATAGATATTTCTAGATCGTGTTAATAATCTAGACTATACTATATAAATGTTACTAGATAATTCTAATGATTTCTCTAGATAAATTAAGTCTCTAGATCATATACTTTGATAGACTTTTCTAGAAAAATGTATTTCTAGATTTTTCAAGATTAATGTTTCAACACTCCCCCTTAATCTGAAAAATCTTGTTATCTTGAATTTGTTGTGATGATGTCACTCCCCCTTGATGTTGAATTCCTTCGTGCTTTTTTTCTATCTTTCTTGAGCTTGATATTGCACGCACCTTGATGATTCTCTTGTTCGTCTTTGTTTCCCATTTTAATTGACTTTTCTTCCCATGATTTGTTTAGTGCATCTTGCTTGAACTTGAGATCTTCGTCCCAAATTTTTAGGATCATCCGCTTGATCCCTTTCTTGTTTTGTTTGTTAGGCTATATGCCCTTTGTTTTCGGGCGTCTTCTTGCTTCGCCCCATGATGCTTTTGGGTTGACATTCTTTCATTTTCTTTTGTCACCCTTTGTTTGATTCAGGTTAGCCCCATGTGCTACCCTCATCGGATTAGCTTTTTCGCTATCCGAACCTTTGTTTTGGTTGCCCTCGTCGGGTCTTTTCTTTGGTTGCCCTCGTCGGGTCTTTTTTTTGGTTCCCTCATCGGGTCTTTCTTTTTGTTTGGGAAGAGTATTTTTTTTTTTTTTTTTTTTTGGTGTAATATAAGAAACAAAGAACTTATTTGAGGTAATGTCATCGCCCAGATTTGATAACCATGGGCTCTGATACCATGTTGGAATTTTGGCAGCGGAAGTATTTTGTGTTGTGGACCCATAATTCCCAAACATGGTATTTATATTATAGAACATATTTTTGTGTACATATGAGGAGGAGAGGGTGAGACCTAGTAACTCCACAATGGGAGTCCTAAGACTACACACATACAAATGACACACAAATCCTATTTATAATAATGCATAGATATTTCTAGATCGTGTTAATAATCTAGACTATACTATATAAATGTTACTAGATAATTCTAATGATTTCTCTAGATAAATTAAGTCTCTAGATCATATACTTTGATAGACTTTTCTAGAAAATTTATTTCTAGATTTTTCAAGATTAATGTTTCAACAGTTATGTGGTTATGGTATTGCTCATAGCATTGTATATCTTTATTTTAAACAATCATCTGGTTTAATGTTGAAGGCGAGGAATGTTTCATTAGCTATTTCAATACTTTTGACTTTTGAGTATCGTGTAGTCCTTGAGGAGTTTGAGGTGGTTCCTCTGAGAAAACTAGACACTAGTTCAGTAGCAATTCGGGAGGACTATTAGTTCCAAACACCTAATGTGATCTGTAGAAGTTGTTTCGACTTTCGACTGTGAGATTTGTTACTTTCGACTGTGAGATTTGTTACTTATTACTGTGTTCTTCAAAATCATCAGCTTACATGTAAGATACCTAAAGACCTTCGTAAAAATCGGTGACATGTTCCTGATTTAACAATGTTAGTGGCATAGCGCTCTACAATCTAGATGGTGTGCCGGTGTTTTCTGGGCTGAGTTTGTTCATCCATTTTTGATTAACATTAAGCATGAGAGAGGCTAATGTACCTTGCTGAAAATTTGTACTTCCATTTTCCTTGCTCTTCCTTCTTTGAATACACATAAAATTAAAGGGTATATGACACAGAATATAATGATCACAAATAATTAGCAAAATGAATAGTGTCATAGCACTAAGAATGATCATAGATAAAGAAAGTCCTATAACCAGCCTTTCATGCAATTAGATTATCGTGTCATCGTGTAAACCAATAACAAACAGTTATTAAGCAAAGCATAGTTTTGCTTTCTATACCAAATTAATGAATTTAGCTAGAAGTTGGAGTATATATACTTTCTGGGCTAACAACGGCTTCGTCTTAACTGTCCACATCTGAGTATTAGTTTTTGTTCTTTCTATTTCGGAGGCCATGAACCTGAACTAAAAGGTTTAGATTGCTTGTGATGCTGGATGGCTGGATACAGTCATTATTTCGGCACTCATGTTATACGAGGCATGTGATTTTGTAGGGCTTGCCACAGCTGGATATCAAAATAAAGTGGCCGAATGACCTTTACTTGAATGGCCTAAAAGTCGGTGGCGTTTTGTGTACCTCAACATATACATCAAAGAGATTCAACATTAGCGTGGGTATATTTACCATTATATGCAAAGATTCCAATTCAAATTTGATTTTCCCCGTCAAATGCTTTTCAACTATTTTGTAACTTCACAACGTGATAATTGTTTTTTTCTCATCAGTATGTATGATGTGACACTTTGTTTTCAGGTATAGGTGTCAATGTAGATAACAGACAACCGACAACTTGCTTGAACGAAAGATTGCAAGAAATCACCTCGGGAGATCTCCAACTACGCAAAGAAGATATCTTGAGTTCCTTCTTTGAAAAGTTTGAGACATTCTTTGAGGTTTTAATAACTCAAGGTAATTCAAGGCTAACTCTCACTGTTTATAACATTAGTAATAAACTAGTACTCCGTAATCGTTAATAAGGAGTTAGCTATATTAATTCGTGTTATCTTATTCTGGTGGAAATGTGTGGTTATAAGACTTTGTGGTAGCCCACTAGCCCTTAGCCCATGAATCATACGATCCCGTCGACCTGAGATTGAGAACTTGGTGTTGCCACAAAGATTGGGTTTCCTTCATTTTTTTTCGATTTAAAATTTTTTAAGATTTTGAACTCCTGATCTTGTACGAGATGATTGCACTAGAAGACACAATTTTTCAATCTAGATTAAATGATGGTTCGGAGAAAATAGCGCCTAAGTGGCATATGGCAAAGTTTGATCCAATCATCCTGATTTTTTTGTATTACAAAATATGATGATATCGTTGATATATGACATGTAATGATTAAAACGATGGAAGATTCAGTTGGTTCGTGTGATAAGAAATCTTTCTGGAAATGGAAAAAGCATTTTGATCAGCCTTTGGCATTTTGTTTAATCTGTTATAGACAGGTAGTCTTTTAGAATCTTCAATAATTGACGAATGACGAATGACGAATGTTAAACAATCTTTAAATTTTTTTGTGCTAAATATTTTTCAGCAAATGTTAAACAAAATACACTCAGAATAATGGTGATAATTATGACTTGGCAGGTTTCCAGCCGATGGAAGAACTTTACTACAAGACATGGCTACATAGGTTAGACACGATGTTGAAATTTTCCTTGTCTAGTAATGTCTGCCTCATAATATATCTGTTTTTTCTTGCATGATTGAAGTTTTGAGTAGATAATCACTCTTCAATCATTGTCTTATTTGTCCTAAGAACACTAGAGATAATACGGAGTATTCGGAAGAACCCATTTTATTTTTAATGGTGGTCCGTCAGCAGTAGCAATGAAGACATTCAATAGTACTGGGCATCTTTGGGATAGATTTTTTTCTATAATCTCTTCAGCGTCTTCGGGATAGATTTGTCACATAAATTTAGACAACCTCCTCTACAGAATCTGTGCGTCTTAGAACATAAGCTTCCAAAAGTAAAAATAGTACTCCGTAGTCTGTACATGGTAGTATGGTACTCCATATTAATGTGGTTGTGATACTTGATTCTGATATTACGGTCCAATCTCGGGCAATATTTCCTCAAAATGTGGTGTTTTAACATCGAAAACCGTGAGAATTTGGTTGTGCATCGGTGTCACTATCTATGTTTAAAACTTTGATTTGTACTGTTCATTATCCACGCCTAGGACAACTTTTGGAATTTATGATTACTACCACTCTGATCAGAACTGTAACATGAAGATGATCATGTAAACACTCGGTTATAATCGCCGTGTCAGAAACTATTAGCCTTAGCCCTTACCTTCCTTCGATCGCTACATTTACTTGGAAGTTGGAAGCATACCTGCTCTCTTGTATTAGCTGTTGCTTAGTTTCCTCGACTAAATGCGCTTCCACTTTGTGCGTGCAGCGGACAAAGAGTAACCATACGGGACACATGTGACGGTCAGACAGTAGATAGTTTTGTTACTATCCAGGTAATAATGTAAAGGTGATGAAATTTGTTCATCACTCACTTTTGAATTCATATTATTGTGAGTTACATACAAGTGTTCCATGCTTTCTATACTTGTATATACTATGTTAGTTGCAGGATCACTTAAAAGGGAATCAATTGGCATCGTAAGTACGCTTGTCCTTCAAATCATCCACTTTAGTAATTTATTTATGTGCAGGGATTGACGTCCTCAGGATATCTAATGGCAGTCACAGATGACGGTCAGTTATGTGAGCTTCACCCTGACGGCAACAGGTATTTAGTATTTTATGCATTCGATTTCCTTTTCAGCGCTGCAAAGCCGAATGTAGTCATAAGTAGGCTACCTTGCGGCAAATACATAACATGCTCGTAAGACCACTTCATAGTTCATACCCTTTGGCCCATCCTGTTTGTTGAAAAACGCTGGCAAATGTTGTTCGTTATAACACTAACACTGAACGACTAAATGGTTGTACGTAGATTTTAAAATCAAACTATAAAATTCCTGGTTCATTATTTCCGAGCTAAACTTTAGCAGATAAATGCAGATGTAGAAACTATTACCAAAAAAACTTCAAAAATGTGAGAATTCTTTTATGTTTTCGCACAACATGTAATGTGAATACTAGTCCACCGCAAATCTCGAATCTTTTTGATAATTATTGCGTAAATTTCCTTGAATAAACAATTCTTTCCCATAACTGCACATTTTTAAAAAACATTTACGTATTTATTACTCCGTATTATTTTAATTAATGAAAAAATATATATGAATTATCTTGTGTTTAATATTCTGCATGCCAGCTTTGACTTCTTCAAAGGACTTGTCAGACAGAAGGTGAGGTAAAGATTTTGTCTTAAAAATATTGTTATTTGGAAGTTGAGACGACAATCATCTCGTCTTTCTTGTCTTCAATGATTTTGAGGGATCGTTTTATATGTGAGGTGTCCTCTCTGCTATTGTTTTTACTGTAAACGCCACGCCACAATAATGTTATACGGCTTATATTATTTTCAAACAAAGACTCCCAAGCCATGTACGTGATCGAGTCCACCCGAATTGTTAGGTGCATCAACCGCTGCCTGTTAACATTAGTTAAGCGACGTTGGCGAATATAAAATTCAATACTTCATATTATACGGAGTACCTAATATTCCGTATAACATATACTCCGTACGGAGTAATTTGTAATATAAAATCTTCATTTAAAAATCATAATTATGTATTCCTTTCGTTCTAATGATTTGTTTAACGTTGGACTTTTTTATGAGAGAAATTTGAAAGAAGTATAAACAAATGACCGAGACAGAGGAAGTAGAAAACTATTTTGTACAACATTGAATAGCAGGTTGTTATAGTATCTTCCGGTCTCCCACCCTAAGTACAAGTTGTAGTTTTCTCCATTTATTAAGTTTACGTGGTGTTATTTACTAATTTCTGTCATGTAATTTTCAATGAATTTCATGTTTTTGATTAAACTATACTGTAAAATACGATAATAAATTAGATTGATCTTCAAGTACATACCTCGTCATTACTGCCTTGGGTACAAGCCTATCAGCCTAGTAATTAAAAAGATTTTTAAACAACAAAATCATAGTTTTATCTAAAACTATGATTTTGTATTAACAATTTTCAAAAGGATATTTAAACTAGATTTGTCAATTCAAAATCCAAACCTTTTAAAAGAAAGAAATACAGAATATGAAGTAACTTTACCAACTAGGACGCATTTGTTATTATTAACTAGAACTCTAGAAGTGATAAAATAAATTAGAAGTGGTAAAAAACTAGGTTTGTCGGTTCAAACTAGAAGTGATAAAATACCAAACTTGCAATATATCACCCATGCACACATTAGAAACCAATTAATATTAATCACATAATTCGACAATTTTTCACATCAAAATTATTTTGAGATGTAATGTCATTCTAAGTACTCCGTACATATTCTTTCCACTTTACTTTTTTCATCCCTATTACACTTTAAATTTTTGAAAAACAGCGTCACCCAGCACTATGCTAATCACTCACATTATATATACTCCATTTGCGTGAAAAACCGGTACCAAAACTCAGTACTATCTAATGAGTAGTAACGTCTTATCATAACCACATATGATATCGCTTTAAAAAATTTCGAACAAATTCATCTTTAAAAATTTAAAGTTTGAGACAAAATAGTACAAATCCACTATTCTGTAAACACAAAATAAAGAAAAAAGCCAAAAAATAAAAATACAAAAAGAAAACTCTCCTAAAATCACGAAAAAGATAGAAGAAGGAAGCAAAAAACATTTATAGTAAAGACACCAAAATTGCTTTATATCTCCAACAACAACGAATATCTGGTGTTACCCAAAGATTCCTCCTAATTAGTAATTTACCCTCTCAAATAAATTTCCTCAAAAATTTAAAAAAACAAAAAACAAAAAAAAAATTCACCCAAAGACTTCCACACAACACCACAACCGCCTTCTTTGATTATTATTATTATTCTTTTCCACAAATTTCTTCTCTCTTTTTTGTTTTCCTTTCAAAACGCAAAACACAATCAAATTATTCAAATGAAACGCGTCGTTTTATTGACTTCGCCGGAATAATCTCCCCACCGTCCGTCCGATCAATGCATCCATTTTGCTGCGTATCACACGTCTCCGATCGCAATCACCACCAGCCAATCGCGTTTCCGTCGCCAATGCAAACTCAGCCGCCGCCGCCGCAGTCGTCGCCGGCGCGTGCGGTGCTGCACGCGCCGCCGCAGATCAACGGACACGATCTCGTGGTGGTGTCGTCGCAGAGGCAGCTCTCGACTGTCGATCACAGGGAGGTGAAGATCAACGACATCGTAGGGAGTGGAATTTGCGGCGTGCTTTATAAGTGGGTGAACTACGGCAAGGGGTGGCGGCCGCGGTGGTTTGTGCTCCAAGACGGCGTCGTTTCGTATTATAAGATTCATGGACCTGATAAGATTACGCTTAGTTTAGAATCTGAGAAAGGTTTTAAAGTTATTGGTGATGAGTCTGTTCGCCGGATTAATCGCCGGAAAAATCTTCCTCCGTCGTCGTCGTCGTCTCAGCTTCGCCGGAAACCTGTCGGTGAAATTCATCTCAAGGTTTGATTGCTCCTTGTTGATGTTCTAAGAGTTTTTTTTTTTTTTTTTTTTAGTTGTGATTTTGATGATTTAGTTGAGGAAATGCGTGATGTTATGGAATTAGGTACTCCGTATTTGATTGTTGATCTGGTGATGTGATGTTGATTTCGTTAGCTTAGGGCTGAAATAGCGGGAATTAGGAAATTTGAATCGAACGAGTTGAGTTGAGTCGACGATGAATGATGAATGATGAATGAGCTAGTTACTTTGATCAATTACCGCATCAGGTGAATGATCTGGTGATGTTGATTTCGTTAGCTTAGGTTTGAAATTGCACGAATTAGGAAATTCAAATCGAATGAGTTGAGTTGAGTCGATGATGAATGATGAATGATGAATGAGCTAGTTACTTGATGTCTTGATCAATTACATTAGGTGAATGATCTGGTGATGTCGATTTCGTTAGCGTAGGTTTGAAACTGCGCGAATTAGGAAATTTGAATCAAACGAAGTTGTGTTGAATCGACGATGAATGATGGGTGAGCTAGTTAGTTTATCAGTTACATTAGGTGAGTCGGTGTGCAATGAGGTTAGCTTATACAGAGAGATAAATCAGAGAGACAGTTTTAAGATATGCCGTGATGGAGATTGTATCGAGAATTGTGTAAGTTGATGATATTTGCTTCATCATACAAGAAGCACTTGCATTTATGTGAATCGTTTTGTTGAGCTAGTCTTCTTATTTAATAGAATTTGGAAATTGCGTGAATTAGGAATTTTGTTTTGTTGATCTGGTGATGTTGTTTTGTTAGCTTAGGTTTGAAATTGCTCGAATTTAGAAAGTCGAATCAAATGAGTTGAGTTGAATTGACGATGAATGGTTGATGAGCTTGTTATTGGTTCGGTTACATTTGTTGAACTGCTGTAGTGCTGTACAATGACGTAGCTAATTATATAGGGAGATAAATCTATGTTGAGAGCCGAGAGACGGTTTTAAGATAGCTGTAAAATTGCTTCGAAAATTGCATAAGTTGACGATAATTGGTTCATCATCCAAGAAGCACGTGCAATGTTGTAAATCGTTTTGTTGAGCCAGTCTTCCCAAATGAATTGGAAATTGTGCTAACTAGGAATTTTGTTTTCTTGATCTGGCGATGTTGTTTTGTTAGCTAAGGTTTGAAATTGCGGAATCAGGAAAGTGAATGAAATCAAATGGGTTGGATTGAGTCGATGAAGACTAATTGATGAGCTTGTTAGTTGATCAGTTACATTTGTTGAATTGGTGTACCATGACGTTAGCTAATTATATAGTGAGATAAGCCTATGTTGAAAGCCGAGAGACGGTTTTAAAATGAGCCTTGATCAAAATTGCATCGAGATTTGCATAAATTGATGACAATTGATTCATTATACAAGAAGTGCATGCAATTTTGTGAATCATATAGTTGAGCTAGTCTTCTGGTTCAGTGAATTGGAAACATCATCTACATTTCATATTTCTTTGTTAGTTGAATCCTGAATTAACGAAACTATCTAGCATCATGTAGTAATTGTATTCATTTAATCGTTTGGAATTATGTTGGTGCTGAGTTAGAGATCCACGCTATTTTCAAGTATAAACTGAAGTCGATGCATGTAGGTTTCTGGAATATGTGTAGGAATTTATGTGAAACGTGTTACTCGTGAATGTAGGTTTCATCGATCCGGGAGAGCAGGTCAGATGACAAGAGGTTTTCAATTTTTACGGGAACAAAAAGGTTGCATTTAAGAGCGGAGACTCGGGAGGATAGAGCTGCATGGATGGACGCATTGCAAGCAGTTAAGGACATGTTCCCTCGGTTGTCCAACAGCGAGTTGATGGCTCCGGTCGACAATATTGCCATGTCGACTGAGAAGCTGAGGCAACGGCTTTTAGAAGAGGGTCTTGGTGAAGCAGCCATTCAGGATAGTGAGCAGATTATGAGGAGCGAGTTTGCAACGCTGCAGAACCAGCTCGTTGTGCTCAAACAGAAGCATTGGATGCTTATCGATACTCTGCGCCAGTTAGAGGTACATGCATCTGCAACTCGATTTGAGCACTCTTCTTCAGTTTCTTCAGTGATGGACTAAAATTCGGTAGTTTCACTCAAATTTGGGGGATACCAAATGCAATTGTTATTTTACTATCAAGTTGCTCATGTAAAAGATGACTAGCTAATAATCTCTCATTGTATAGGCTGGAATTTCACGTTCCTGCTGGTATACAGTATACTATAAAGTTCAATTTTTTGGATGATTCATATAAAGTATATAGTTTTAAAGGTAGAATAATTACTATACTAAGTTTATAAAACTCACTACTCTATTTTGAGTTGCATTTGCGAGTGTGGTCTAGACGGGGGAAGCCTTATTTATGTTTGATTGTCTTGTTTACCTAGTACATACAGTATAATCATTCAAGAAAAGTAGTACAGAGCACTAGACTACTGAGGATAAATGCCAGCTAATTTGGTGTCATCTTGAATCGGATCGCTGAGTCGAGGACTTTGCTTTCTGAATTAGTTGTAATGTATGTACTAATGTGTCGAGACTGGTTCTAAAGTAAGGTCTGCATATGTGCTGCATGTGCTTTAACTTGTGAGAAGTTTGATAATTTTGGGCTTTCATATGTTTCTGCTTTGATATGATCACAAGTTATGCTGAAATCCATGATCAAGGAGATAATTTGCAGGCACCTGGCCTGTCACCCCCATAATTGTGTGCACTGTCACTTAGATGGAACCTTTTTGTTCGCATAATTAGAATCTCTCTCGCCTCGCTCTATGCACACGCTTAAATAGTTAAATTATCGTGAACTACATATAATTGGGGTTGGTTTGCTGAGCATTTAGCCATTTAGTCCTTTTGAGAAGAATGGAGAAAGAAATAATTTTTTTTTCCCCGGTTTGTGTCTGTTTTAGATTTCTTAGTTATTTGGTCTTCTTATTTAAAAGCTCAGGCTGCGGGCGACCTTGGGCACATCTGATGGATTAGTGTTTTTTTCTTCTTTTCCCCCATGCTCCGTCTCTAGACAGAAAAAGTGGACTTAGAGAATACTGTGGTTGATGAAAGCCAGAAGCAATCAAAAGAGCAAGGGGCTTCTTCCAGGCCAAAGCAAGATAAATCCAGTGGTAAGATAACATATCGTTTTTTCTTTGCATGCGTTCTTATTTGCTTAATTTCCTTTTGTGTTTATTTTTTGTTGCGTAATAAATTATAGGGATATTTCCCACGGTACCCTCGAACTTTGGCAGATTACATATGGTACCCCATGTGTGAGGTTTGTTCACATGGTACCCCTAAACTTTGTAAATATGTGCCCAATATGCCCATTTTGTGACGGAAAACTTGACGACGTTAAGTTTAAAGAAGAATGCACCAATTATGAGTTTAGAGTACAATTAAAGCCACATTATTCCCCAATTAAATGCTATTATGTGTTGATTAATTAGTATATATTTTGTTGATTAGAGTCCAAATAATAGCATTTAATCGAGGAATAATGTGGGTCTAAATGTACCCTAAACTCATAATTGGTGCCTTCTTCCATAAAATTAACGCTGCCAAGTTTTCCACACAAATGGGCATATTGGGCACATATTCACAAAGTTTAGGGGTACCATGTGAACAAACCTCACACATGGGGTACCATGTGTAATCTGCCAAAGTTCGAGGGTACCGTGGGAAATATCCCTAAATTATATTGTTCTTGAATTCTTCTTTGTGTATCCGCTTTGTTCAAGCAGAGGCTAGTCCAAGTGATTCAGATGACGAAAATGATAGGGGTGATGCTGCTGAGGAAGACACGGATGAGGACGAGAACAATTTCTTTGATACACGAGATTTCCTCTCTACAACTTCTTTTAGAAGCAGTGGTTCCGATTTGAGGCTTTCATCTTTCTCCTCGGACGACAGTGGCCTACATCCTGCCGAATCTGATGAGGATATTGATCCAGCTATAAGAGCTGTTGGATCTAATTTCCCTCTAGTTAAAAGGCGTAAGAAATTACCTGATCCAAAAGAGAAGGAAAAAGGAGTTAGCCTTTGGTCAATGATAAAAGATAACATAGGAAAAGATCTTACAAAAGTTTGTCTTCCTGTGTATTTCAACGAACCTATTTCTACCCTCCAGAAATGCTTTGAAGAACTGGAGTACTCGTACCTACTTGACAGGGCAAATGAGTGGGGGAAACGGGTAAATTTATGAGGCTTGCTCATTTTTTCGTGACTTTCTCATCCATAGAGTGACTTGCTTAACAAATTTATTGATCAGAATGTCTGGCTAATATTTTCCAGGGTAACAGCCTTATGAGAATCCTTAATGTAGCTGCATTTGCTGTTTCTGGCTATGCTTGTACTGAAGGAAGAGCCTGCAAGCCATTTAATCCACTGTTAGGGGAGACGTATGAAGCCGATTTTCCTGATAAAGGGCTTCGTTTTTTCTCTGAGAAGGTTTTTCTTTCTTATCTAAAAGTATTATATTACCAATTTTCTCAATTACTGTTAGGGGAGACGTATGAAGCCGATTGTATGATTACTTATACGAAGTTATTTTACGAGAATGGTAGCATAGAAATAGACTGAAGGCTTGGGGTATACAGTATACTAGATGCATGACACTTTCATAGTTTTATAATCTTGATTACTGTTGATTATGAAAATCGAGTCACCAAAATAAATTATTTAAAAACTGAGAGTTGATTAAAAAATCTAATGCTGTGATTTGTTAGGATAGAAAGACCACCACTGACTATAAGAGATTTGTGTTCCGATCATTGATGGTTTCTGGCGAATTGGTGAAAGATTGTCCATTCGTTACTGATATATCTATTCTGTCTGGTATTTTGCGATAGGTAAGCCACCACCCTATGATTGTTGCTTGTCATTGCGAGGGCACTGGATGGAAATTGTGGGGAGACAGTAACTTGAAAAGCAAATTCTGGGGTCGTTCTATTCAACTTGATCCTGTTGGAGTTCTGACCTTAGAGTTTGATGACGGGGAAGTCTTTCAGTGGAGTAAGGTAAGCTGAAGATATATTGCTTTATGATACTATTCTCGGTTTGCAAGAGAGGAAGACGATTATTTTGTCTTGATTGAAAATAGAGAAGATTATTTTGTCTGATTTGGATTTGTCCTTCAGGTAACAACATCAATATATAACCTAATACTGGGGAAGCTTTATTGTGAACATTATGGTACAATGCGTGTACAAGGAAATCGGGAATACTCGTGCAAGTTGAAATTTAAGGAGCAGTCAATTATTGACAGAACTCCTCGTCAGGTACTTAAACCGCAATGCGCTATACGATATATCTTCTCTTATATTTCTTATACAATTTGACTTTTGCGTTCAACACCCATCCCCCACTCCACCATTTTTACGAGCCAATGTTTCTGATTCTACTAACGCTGTGTTCTTATCCTGATTTCCTGTCGCTGTCATACAAAATTACTTGAGCACATGCTATGAGTTAAGAAGAGTAGAGTGTACTTTTAGCGTAATGAAATTCTTGATGACTCTTCAGGTGCAAGGCATAGTGCAAGATAGAAATGGAAAGACGGTGGCAACACTGTTCGGAAAGTGGGATGAAAGCATGCATTATGTAAGTGGTGACTACTTAGGCAAGGGAAAGGGAGTGGATGCTGCTTCTGAAGCTCGATTATTGTGGCGAAGAAGCAAGCCACCCAAGTACCCGACCAGATATAACCTGTCTCGCTTCGCAATTACGTTGAACGAGCTTACTCCTGGACTGAAGGTTTCTTTTCAAATTTAATAGTGTTTCCTTTTCTCTTGTGTTTATATCCGTTTTTCTTGCCTGCTATTCTCGTTTTGGGCTTTGATATAGTGCAGTAATGAACTTTAAATTTCTATAAAATCTGATGTTGAATAATGCAAAAGACTAAGTATTAAAAATTTTGGATTTTGTATTAAACTTCATTTGCGGTGGGTTTGTGCCAAGGTTTGATTTTGTTTATCTTTGTCTTTTCCCTTCATTTGATAGGAAAAACTGCCTCCCACTGATTCAAGGCTAAGGCCTGACCAAAGATACCTAGAAAATGGAGAGTTTGAAAAGGCAAATGCTGAGAAGCTACGGCTCGAGCAAAGACAACGACAGGTAAGTCACGTGCCCAATTTCTGCTCCTTGTTCTTCCTTCTTTTTTTACGTGCTGGTCACAGACTCACAGTTCTCTCAAATGGTCAATATGACTCAACCTGCCTTAGGATCACTTCTCTTCGTCGTAAGTTGTCTGAAATCTAAAGTTTCCAAAGTTTAGTATTTTTTTAAGTAGTCTTTTTCTTGTAGCGTGCTGTAGTCCTATGAAGTTGTCTTGTCTAAGTTTTCTTCTGAAAATTTGCCGAAGTGTGATAAGTTTAAAATATACTCCGTATATAACATGAGGAAACAGGTGCTTAATCCAACTTGAAACCGACCCGGGTGGCCCATTTGGTAGCTTTAGGAGTTAAAACCCATGAATTACACGATTCTTTGTTCGCTTTCCAAAACTTTTTTTCATACAAGGGGAAGTGGTAAGAACTCGTCTGCTTAATGTTCCAGGCGCGTAAAATGCAAGAACGGGGATGGAAGCCTCGGTGGTTTGCCAAAGATAAAGAATCTGACTCGTACCAATTCATTGGCGGGTATTGGGAGGCTCGAGAGCAGGCAAATTGGGAGGCATGCCCCGACATTTTTGGGCAAGTACCAGCTGAGATATTGGATTGAATGCTCGCATCATGAGGGACTTCTTTGGTTAGTCCAATTAATACTCCGTATTCTTTTTTCCCCGCCTCTAAAATTCTTTTGATTCATACGTAAGTAGGGTTAGCTAAGAGCCTAAGATTATACTATATATTAATGTAAGTGATATGTGAATTATGTGATTGTAAAGTATACTAGATAATATTAGAATAAAAATAAAAAGTCGCTATTTTTTTTCAATTTGTCCGCCTGGGCTAATTGAACCCGAGATTAGTGTTAGCATAAGACCACAGTACACATCATGAACATGAATGAGTGTATTGGTTATCGTTGTTTTTGGTTTGTATTTTCTTCTTCTTTATGTAAGTAATTTGCATTTCTTGAATCGTAATTCGCCGCTTTCACACGTGAAGAACGAAGATGTGCAGAAGTAGCACCAACTCTACCCATCGACGTTAACATGGTATATGAACATTAGTAAACACAGCTGTGTTTTTCTGTGCTACTTCCTAAAAAGCCCTAGATTCATTATCGGTTCTCAGGAGTATGTTTTTTCTTTCTTTTGGGCCTATAACTCTGTACTTGCGGTCGAGCGGGGGATTAAGTCTTCGGGTAGCATGAACACCGGATTGTGTGAGAGAGCTTCTTGCTATACCGTTTCAGAATCACTCAAATTTTATAAAATGCCTCTCAAGGCAACATCCGTAGACCGTCGTATTCTAAGGCCCCCTCAATCGAGGGGTTGGGTCCGGGTCAAGATTTTGGTCTTTTGGGGGCTTAGACCTCTTTCTTTTTTTTCTTTTTTTAATGTCCAAAGGGATGGGCTCGAGTCCATATTTGGCTAGCGTGACCATCCACCCAAAAGGGTCGAGCCAAACATGTCAGGCTCGCGGCCACTTCTTTCTAGTGAACACAATGTTTTGGTTGTGGCATTTGTTGTGCATAAATCGTACTTAAGACTACAATGTGGGACCTATTCACTGAGAATACCATCTCAATGTCGGAACACCATCGTCAACCTGCGTACGAGTCGGGGACTAACTCAACGAGCATGCAGCGGTCCTAAATGACTCTTAGTTAAATTGAAACTAGCGTAGCTCCCGTGCATAATGCACGGTTCTTTGAGATATTATATGTGTTTAATTGAAAAAATATTGGAATAAATCTATTGAAGACTAAAATAGTAGTAAAAGTGCATGCTCTATTATATGATAATACTAATAATACTAATGACAATATTGAAAATTTACTAATAGAAATACGTAATCGTAATCAGACTTTTACCGGTTGTGAAAAAGACATCGATACCCTCCTCATTTCCTTCCCCACATTTTTGATAACCTAATTTTCTCTCTTCTCTCTCCTCTCTTCATCCTCCTTTACTCCTCCCTCCTCAATTAAACCACCACCACCAACCAACCACCCACCACCGCCTGTCCCACCACCATGGACCACCTCTCAATTTAAAAAAAAATAAAAAAAAAACCAAAAAAAACAAAAAAAACAAAAAACAACCCGTGAATAGCAGCACCCTCCCCCACCACTGCAAGAACCCATCCCCACCACGCGCCTCGCCACTACCACCCCCACCACGCCTCGGCCACCCTATGCCCCACCATCAACCACCCCAACCTAAACCCTAATTCAAAAAAAAAAAAACGAACACCGCAACACCACTGCCGCCGCGAAGGCCTCTCCCACCACGGCCGGCACACCACACCCACAACCACCACAGCCGCCGCCGTCCTCTTCCCCACCATCAACCCTAATGCATAAAAACAATAAAAAAAAAAAAAAAAAAAAAAACCCAACCACCACCCACTGCCACCCCCACCACAGCCAAGCCCACCCCCACGAGTGCCTGGCCACACACACCACCGCCACGCCACAGCCACCGCAAACCCAAATAATTCATAAAAAATAAAAATAAAAAAACAAAAACATACAAACAAAAACAAACAATGAATGATAAAAAATTAAATTAATGAAAACAAAAAGTAAATTACATTAAATATATCGTCACAAGGATTCATAGGTTAAGAATTGAATTAATTGTATAAGTAATTGAAGAAGAAATTGGTTGATTTAAGTTGTTTTAGGGTTTTTTTTGGTGGAAAGAGAAGAGAGAAAAATTGGGAACACAGGGGTAGGGGATGGAAAATTAATGACAAAAAAGGGTACAACTGAGAAAAAGCCGGGTACAGTTGAGCAACACCCTAGAAATATAATTAAATCTTAGGGATTACAGTGGAGACATTTGCCTTGTTGTCTACTAAGTGAAGACAAAATTACTACTTGGACTCGAAATGTTTTGCAATGAAATATATGGAAAATGATAAAAATAAAAAATGTGTAATAAAAATAACAATTGCAAAATTTGTAATGAAATAATATTAATGTACGTATTGTAGATTATTTACAAAATTGATGTGAATTTGAGTATGCAAATAAGTAGAATGCAGTGTGAACTTAAATTATGACCATAATTAAAAAAAATTCTTGTCAAAATTTGATATCAGTAAAATATGGAAGCAACGTACGTAGTAATAATTAGTATGCACAAAGTTATTTACTCCGTACTAAATTACTAAGACCATAGATTTATGTAATGAATATACTGAATATATCTTTACTAAAATAACATGAATGCACTTGACTTTTTTTTATCAATTGTTTTTTTTTTTTAATTATGAATTATGAATTATGAATTATGAATTATGATGTAAGCATAGTCATTTGGCGGGAAAAAAACTCATAGAATTGTGACACGTGGCACTTATGACATCAGCAAAAAAATGCCTTTTAGTATAATAAAGATGCTAATACCCTATTACATAATGTAGCTAATCCATTTTCAATTTGATTTTCGGCTTCATGTTAGCAAAAGCTCGTGAGTTTGGTACGGAGTACATTATATCGATCTTGATGAGTTGGTGTCGACAACTCGTTTCGTTCCATAACTCAACTGTAACTCATCCAACATATACTCCGTGTAGAATTTTATTTATTTTAAATGTCGATAAAAATTAAAAGAAGCTAGTTCATCTGTTTTAGTCATTTGTTTACACTTCTCTCAAATTTCCCTCATAAAAAAGTCAAAGTGTAAACAATTCACTGGAACAAAGAGAGTATTAAATGGTGTCGAGAATTCCACCAGCAATACCACTATAGCAGAGTGAGAGGAGCAGTCTCAAATCCACATGAAGATGACCAAAATAGGGAGTAAATAGATTGGAGTGACATACCTAGAAGTAGTTAGCAATTTAGCATAGCAGTGTGCAAATCATGTGATATGTCATTCAAACTGTTGGAGGAATATTTTGGATGTTATGTTATGTTATGTTATGTTATGTTATGTTACATGTTTGATGTGCCATAGGACATTATGTTACTATCACCTCATTCTTATGCTTCACATAACTCACTTGACCGTTCAAACATGTACGGAAATAAAATCTTTGGTATTAAAAATCTTTCTTTCTTTGTATAAAATGCTTTTAAATTATCATCTTGAAATATAAATGTAAATTTGAAAACATAACTCAAAATACAAAGTAAAACTTATACGGAGTAACAATACTTATGTCGGTCCATCAAATGAGGTGCACAAGTTTTTGATGTGTAGATAGGAGTTGTTCTATTGTGAGATGTTGTATGGATACAACGGCCAATAGAAGTGTTGAATAGTTTCACTTGTTGTTGTATGCATACAACGGTTTCATATTAGAGTTTGACATCATAATTATATGTCAATTAATCTGTAAGGCAGTCTAGTCCTTCCTTTTCTCCAATTCTCTATCTTAACCTCATTCTTTGGACTTTTTAATCGAATCAATCGAAATTTGACCCAATCGAATCAATCGAATCGAATCGAATCGAATGAAGTTCAATTAAATAGCATAGATGTCTTTGAATTGAATCGAATGGAGTTAGCTGGCCCAATCGAAATGAATTTGAATCGAAATGTCTTTGAAAATAAGTTGGAAAGAACAGGTCTATTCCACTATTCTATTTTCGTCACATTCACAATTTCTTTCACTTTTTCTTTTCGTCTAACATTTCTAATCCATTTAATTTTAACCATAAGTTACCAATTAACTTTTATTTTTATAAAAAAACAGTGGAAATAGAGTAACAAAAAATGAAAGGAAATAACATTGACGACAAAATTGAATGTGAAGACTTGAAACGATTCAAGGCAAGGCATGAGGAGGTAGATGTAATAATAAATGAGCGGTCAATTGATAAACAGTTTGGTGTCTGCAGCAACAACAAACCCATGCATGCAACGATATAACCATGCCAATTGCCCAAACACATCATCAGCAGACAGCAGAACGTATTACTTCTATTTTTGTCAGAGTTTTTAGGGACACTTCATTATGTGTCTTCCTTCACCTATCAACAAGCTTTCCCTTCACACGTAAGGCTCTTTTTTTGTCTTTAAATCGAGACGGAAAAAATATGACCAATTTACAATGAGATGTACTCTTTGTAGAGGTTGCCACGGGTCGGGTTTTACTTTTAAAGCCCTTAACCAGCCTGTGGAGATGGCAGGCTGGGCTCCGGCCAAACCGAGCTTGAAAATTAAGGCCTAAGTTCGATCTGTTAGTTAAAAAATTCCTTCAAAGGATGGACATGGTGAGCAGAGGCACAGAAATCAAGGCTTGAGTAGAACACTTACGTTGCTTGTGAGAGTCAGGCCAAGCTTTTGGCGGGCCGTGTCGGGCCATCAAAATCATGGCCT
Organism: Dianthus caryophyllus; assembly: GCA_023091065.1. Taxonomy (NCBI): domain Eukaryota; kingdom Viridiplantae; phylum Streptophyta; class Magnoliopsida; order Caryophyllales; family Caryophyllaceae; genus Dianthus; species Dianthus caryophyllus. Next base: position 4,932,886 of record CM041522.1, read on the forward strand.
ACCTAGCAGGTCGAACCGGGCTGGCATGGCCAGTTCTAATTTTCTGTAACTACTTTTGAGTATAATGTTATCAGAATAATAATCTTAGCTGAAAGTCTGAAACAACAGTTTTAATTCAACTATAACAATAGCTTTAATATTTTAACACTAAGTCACACTTTACTACTCCGTATAAAATTGGTGACATCATTTTATCCCGTCTTAAGAATTTGTCATAAATTATAAAGGGATGTCTAGGTAAATGGACAATTTTTTTTTTTTTTGCGATTTTTTTATAATCTTTTTGTGTTTTTGTCACACCGAATTATAATATTTTTATTTTTAGTGACATAAAGTCTAACAAAAGAGAACTCAATTATAGTTTTGATAAATTATGAATGAAGAAGGTCGAAAAAAACAGAAAAAAGAAGAATGTTAATAACATTGTTCAATGATTTCACATGAAAGCGATTAGGGTTAGACGTTCTTCGTCATAATCATGGACACTGAATTTTTTATTTAAAATTTTCAATTGTGTTGTTTCTAGTACATTGTGTATATACTACGGAGTACCTAATAATACATTTAATACATCCTACAAGATACTCCGTAGTCTCCGTATAAGCTATCCAATACGGAGTATATATTACGTAAGACAAGCGCAACTCCAATTCAATATATAGGAACTTCCTCTGTTTCAGTCATTTGTTTACACTTCCCTCAAATCTCCCTCCCAAAAAAGTCAAATTGTAAACAAATAACTGAAACGAAGGAAGTATATGTTTACAACGATCTTAATCGTAAAAATTCGTGTGAAGTCAGATTGTGGCACGACGGCTTATTAGATTGCCATAATAGGGCTGCTCAACAAGTGTAAAACTCGACAAACTCAATATCGTCAATAACCATTAACTCAAATATATAACATTTTAGATATAGTCATGGATAACGTTAGCTCTTAGCACTATTGTTCAATCAAAAACAAGATAAACTACTTAACTTCCTACGTAAACTTAATTTTGTATTTTAATCAAGATAATGTATATGTCTCACTTTTCCACTATACTTGATTAATTTTATTTTACGTTAAGAGTTCAAGTTTGCATCATAAACTATACAAAAAAACAAATATCCATATCAAAGTCACCATATTTAGTAAATTAATTTAATATAAAATATAATGTGATGACATACTATACAACGATAATATATATATATATCATGAACTATGAAATTTATTAGGTTAGTTTTGCAACGTACGTGACATGTATTAAGTAGAGTTATTATATGATTTGACAAATTTTATAAGGAAAAGTTCAAATTTATGGCTGCCTACTAATTATTTTAGTATATAGTTTTGTTTTATTTATTATTTTTAATGTGGATTTAAGAGTAAATTATTCCGTAATTAGTAAGCTATTAATTTTTGCCATGCATGAATGGTAAGTTATCTAATTGTAGGCTTCGCCGCCTCTACGTCACTTTGCTAAGACGTATGCTTGCTCTTTGATTTTATTTTCTTATGTTAATCTACTCCGTAATTTGATACAAAATCGAGTTTAATATATAACAAAAAATTATGTCCAAATTCAATTTTTTTTTAGGTTTGGTATGTAGCTAGATCACATGTATATTATATTTTGGTTTTTTATTTGATTTTAGTTCTTCTATTTTGATCTGATCAACTCATCTGTCAGTTAAAATTTTAATTGAAGGAGGTATTTAAAATATATTCGAAAAATACTATAGTATTATGACATTCTTAAAATTATCCACTAACTATCAATTAATAAACAAGTTATTTAAACATTAATTTATACTCCGTATATACTTATTCATGTATTAAAAAGTAAATACGACTTTAAAAAATGATGATCACACGATGAAAGTTTCATGCATGGTCATTTTCCGGAGAATTAATATATGTGGCATGTCAACTAACACTTTCATATATGAGGTACATCTCAACTATAATATTCTTCTTTATAAAGAACATTTATAAATCAATGAATTATTGTGTGATGGATATCGGAAATTTGGAAGATACAAGTCCGTTTCTTTGATCCATATTTGGATTGGATGTATTTATGGATCTTTTTGTTTGGTAATTCGGCCGACCCAATTTGTAAATTGTCATAAATACTATTGTAGAATCGATCGAAGTATAATTAGATAGGCTTTTCATAGCTTTTTTTACTACGGAGTACTAAAAATTATCAACTTATTTTAGCTTACTCGGGTTTGATTGATTCAGAGATTGGTAAATTTGAAATTTATAATTATATAAAGATTGATTAAGAAAAAAAATATCATGTTAAATCAAGCTTTTTTTTACTTTATCTTTTATTTTTATATTTGACATGTATTAAGTGATTATATGTGAAAGAATATGTCTACAATAAAATCTGACTCCAACATCCTTTACCTCATATTATACGATTTATGCCGCTAATATCTAATCAGATACTTAAATTGTAGTATACTATAAAGTGTTTATTGTATATTAAAGCAACTTAAAACATAATCAATGTAAGTTAATTTTTCATTCAAAGTACAATATGAAGTATCTATATATAAATATATTTAAAAATAATTAAATATGTAATAAATTATGGATATTGATTTTCCATATACGAATTTTACTCCCGTTATATACTTTTTTCCCTATTATTTCCAAATTTGCCCTTTTTACTCTCATGATATACAACCTTTTTTTAATTTTTTTTTATAACTTTTCCTAACTCAGATTCATTTAATTTTTAATCTTTCTTTAATCAAATTCATTAAATATTTTTAGTTTTTCAATGATGAACTACGATAATGAATTCAATGAGGTAATTTTGTTCATTAAATTATTAAATTTATTAATGTTCATTAAATTATTAAATTTATTAATTTATGGTGGATTAAATTTAAATTTAAAATTAGGGTTTATAAGTTAGATTAAAGGTGGTTTATGGTGGTGGGAGTGGTGGTGGTCGATTGGGGCGGAGGCCTGGCGGTGGTGCAGGGTGGCGGTGGTCGTGGTGGTTTGTGCTGGTGTGAATTAAGTTGGATGGTAGTGATTTTTAATCCAAATTTCAATTTTCTATGAACCCTAATTTGATTTTTAACCCAAAAATTATCAAGATCAATAAAATTAACAGAATTTTATGAAAAATATTTGAAATTGAATCGAATTACTACTTTGTTGAATTGATTATCGAAATTAATAATTAAATGAATTGAAAATTGAATGAATTTAGGTTAACAAGAGTTATGGAAAAATAAAGAAGAGAATTGTGTATAGAGATTAGAGAGTGAGTAAAAAAGGGTATGGAAGGGAAATAAAATGAAAAAAGTATATAGCGGGAGTAAAATCCGTATACGGAAAATCATATTCGTAAATTATTTATATACGTGGAAGTTTGCTTAAGAACTTTGTGGAAAAAATGAAGTTGTTAAGTGACCTAACATGTCTAATAGCATTTCCCTTTGTAACTTTGGACACCAAAAAAATAAAATCATTTTCATTCAACTTACAAATTTGTCATACATTTATCTAACTTAAGTCCCAAACAAGTTTAAGAAACTTTGGTGGGCCACGTAAGCATGAGTTGGGCCCATTACTTTATGAATCATCAATGGTGAAGCATCCATCGATTTTTAATCATATTATTGGAAATTGATTTAATATTTTTTGTTTATATATCAATGCTAAGCATATGAAAAGTTACTAATTTAGGCATATTATATATGAGTAGTAGTTGAATTTTGGTGCTTCTTGTTTTATAAGAAATAGAAATAGAAATAGAAATAGAAATTTGATGATTTGGTGAATTGGTGCCTTTGATATTGATTGTTAAGTTGTTTGGGTTTAATTTAGTTATGACTTTTTGCAAATGATAATTTAGCATATGTTCAAGTATGTCTCTTGTTAAACCGTCTCATACTGTAAGAATCACTAATTATAACAAAAATTATTTAAATTATTGTTTTGATCTACTAATAACATCTTATAATTTTTATAATGTATTAAATTATCAATTTTTCAGAATTTTAATTGATCTATAAGTAAATTAGGGTGAGAATCTTAATTTAAATTGAAAAAATAAAGGTAAAGGTGGTGGCGATAGGGAGGCGGCAGGCCAAAGGCGGCCAAAGGCGCTACGGAGGCGGGCGGCGTCAACCAGCGCGGTGGAAGCGCGGTGGGTGGTGGCGGTGGTGCAATGGTAAGTTGTTGGGAGAATAATTTGAGTTTAATTGAAAATAAATTAAAGAAAATGAAAGTGATGGTGGTAGTGGTGGGTGCCGCCCCATCTCAGGACTCCGACCGCCGTGACCGCCGCTGCCCTATCTCCGCCACCGCCGCCGCTCGCCGCCCCAATCGCCTCACATAAACCCTAATTTTAATTTTAAGTTAAACCTATTAAAATTAATTAAAATTGATAAATTAATGGAAAGAAATTGGTAATTCATTGAATTGATTGTGCCGCTCGACTGGGTGGACGAGACCATAATTCCGCCACCTACAGACTCACGCCATGATTGTTAGCCTCCACGCCTCAGAAACCACCCAAATTTCAATTTTCTATGAACCCTAATTTGATTTTTAACCCAAAAATTATCAAGATTAACTCATACAATTAACATAACTTTAAGAAATAAATTGAAATTGAATTGAAATTGAAATTGAATTGAAATAAATTGAATTGAATTGAATTGAAATAATTGAAAATTGGATGAATTTAGGTTAAGTAAACTTAGAAAACTAAAAGAGAGAAATTTGTATAGAGAATGAGTAAAAAAGGGTATGAGAGGGGAAAAAAATGAAAAAAGTATATGACGGGAGTAAAATCCGTATATGGAAAATCATATTCGATGTTCAATAAGTATGTCTCTTGTTAAACTATCTCATACTGTAAGAATTACTAATTATAACAAAAAAAAGCTATTTAAATAGTTACAGAGTATATAACTACCTCTTTGAGTAAGAAGTTTCACCAAATAATTTTGTCATGTTTAATTTGGTGGGTATAATTATAATTATATGAAATTTTTGAGGAAAGTCCGAAGGATATGGATGGAAATTCTCTATTTCTTTTCTTATTAAGATCTAAATGTTTAAGTCTCACATAAAATTGCTTCTTATTTCTTTTATTTCACTGTATTATTCTCGCTTTCTTAAAAAAAATAAAAATAAATAAATAATACTAGTCATTTAATCACTTGTACTCACAATTAGTTTCATTGTTCACGCGCATTTACTTATAATCTTGTGTACGTAACTACTTACACTCACATTTTTATTGTTTATTGTTAGTTCTTAATCTATGTGCCAAAACAAGATTAAGGACCTGTTCTTTCCAGCTTATTATTTCGATTCGATTCATTCCATTGATTCGATTCGATTCGATTCATTCCATTCGATCTCGATTCGATTCGATTCATTCGATTCGATTCGATTCATTGACAATGTTATAAATTTGTCCATTCGATTCGATTCGATTCGATTCATTCGATTCGATTCGATTCGATTGGCCATTCATTCGATTCGATTCGATTCGATTCGATTATTCGATTCGATTCGATTGATTGATTCTTCACTTAAAAAGCGAAAGAACAGGTCCTAAGTCTTTCGTGAGACCATTTCCTGCGTGAAACGACCAATATAATTTATGAATACCTCATTAGTTATGAACATTTAATAAGTCGTTGACAAATTATAATATCTGTTTCACGCTTGAAACGGTTTAACTTCAAAATTTGCCTAAAAACCAAATGAGAATAAAAAAGTAAAATTGAGAGATTAATATATTTGGTTTTGAATATTTAGTGTCAGTTTGATTGATGTAATGGGATCATAATGCTTATGAGTTCATATATATTAAGAATTTAGTATTTTTACATGAATTGATTAAAAAAAAAAAAAAAGTTTAATCGCATTAGAAAAGTTCGACCATTAAATCCAAATTAATTTCAAGCACTTATTGAACCCTTTTAATTTATAGTGACTTAGTCCCTGTTATTTTCAACTTAATTTTAGCAGCTAGAAGTTCAGCTCAGATGTTCAATTCCTTTATACGGAGTATTAAACATTACAAATATAAATTTACACGAAAAGATAAATAAAGTCTGCTTTTTTAATTCAACCTCTATAAATTGGAAAAGAAAAGCTAGTAGGAAAAATTTTAAAAATAAAAAAAATAAATTGTACGGACTTACCTTCCGCTTTAACACGTACATCGAATTACAACGCCGTCACGTGAAAATTACCGTGACACATAACTCAAGGGCATTTTCGTCATTTCACCTCCTTCCCTCCTCTCACCTTATACTCCACCTCTGTACTCATTTCTGCTTAAATCAAACCCCAAAAAAAAAAAAAAAAAAAAAAAACTTCCATACATTTCTCTCTCTACACATTTTCCTCCATAAAATCAAAACTCAAAAGCAAAAAATAATTTAATTTACAGTGTTTTATATATTTATTTAATTTATGGTGAACATAAAATCAGTGATAAAAATGGAATCAAGAAACCTATTAAACAGAACAAAATCAAGAGTACTTCCAACAAACAACAACACCCCTCTTCAAAACGACGTCGTAGTAAACAGTGAAGAACAACTAACAAAGAAGAAGAAGCAGAAGAAGAAAGATGGGTTTAATGTAACAACTACAAAAGGTTCAAACTTTGTCTTAAAGAATGTTGCTTGTAATGTTGATTTTCCCAAGATTTGTATTTGGGAAAGCGATGGCGAAGGTGGCGATATTACTTGCGATATCGTAGACAGTAGCGGTTTCTTGGGGTTTAATGAGAAGAAATTTAATGGTGTTAGTAATGGTGGTGGTGGTGGTAGTAGTAGTAGTTCTTGTTGTTTTATTAAAGAAGGTAAGAAAGCTGGTGAAGCTATTTTTGAAGGCCATAAGAATTATTTTTTGATGCTTAATCTTCAACTTGGTATCAGGTATTTTTATGTTATAATTTGTCGGTTTTAGTCGTTTGTTTATCTTTCTATTTTAAATGCTTGATGCAATTCATGTAAGTTGATTGATGGGTTTCTTTGTGTGTGGAAGTATAATTTGATTGTGGGGTTATTGTTTGATCAAATTGTGGGAGATTCTTTGATCAATTTGTTGAGTTATTGATTTATTTGATCAAATTGTGGGAGATTATGTTTGTTGATTAAATTATTACTTGTATTGATATCAATGTAAATTTAGGTGATTTGTAATCCCTCCATTCAAATATTTATTGCAATGTATAGAATCGAATATAGTCATGTGTTATCTTGTTTGATATGTATCTATGAGTACAACATGAATATCGAGATTTTATTATTTTTATGTAAGTGCCCCAAGATTTGCGCTGACAAACGTGAAAAAACAAATGACGTGAATGATTTTGAATAGAGGGAGTAATTGGTTTTGGTGTATAAGAATTTGGGGCACCTATGAATTTTCTAAGTCTGTATACGTAGAAAATGGACGAGTCTCGTACAAGTACGTTAGAGCATGTACTATAGAGAGTAGAATTTGATCCTCTTATTTCTCACCTCTCCCTCTAATTTTTTTACACATCATCTTCTCTTTCTTCCACTACATTTTCCACTATCTACATCCTCTTTCTCTTTTCTTCTTCTATTCTTCTCCTACAATAGAGAGGATCCTCCTACTTTAATTTTCTTATAATTAATTATTGTATATAAAATCATTTCTAATTTTTATAAATTATAAAAATATAAAAATAGTAGAGGAAGTGGGCACAAGGGCCAAGATGAGCTTTCCTCTAAAAGTAGAGGAAGAAACTACATTCCTCTTACTAAGAGGATGAATACTAGATAACCCACAATAGAGAGTATCTCCTCTTAGAGGAGAGAGAGTGCTAAGAGGGGGGTGATCCTCTCTATTGTACATGCTCTTATAGGGTGTAGAGCGATTTTGTAATTGGTATCGTAACAGTAAATATGGTTTGAAAGCATTATGAAATCATTTTGCGCCGAATAATATGATTTGGTGTACTAATTGTTACTTCTTTGTTATGTGATTTTGCTCGAGTAACGATGCCTCATTTATGGCTAATGTTGATGTTATTGTGAGGTCGTAGTGTGATGTGTAAGTGGTTACGCTGGAGATGATTACTCATGAGTTTGAATTTTGATGGGGTTTTTGTAGATATTCAATAGGGAAGTGTAGTCGTATGTTGAGAGAGCTTAAACCAAGTGATTTCGACCCAAAGAAGAAATTTTGGACGAGGTTTCCGTCTGAGGGGTCAAAGATAACACCAACCCATAAATCGACTGAGTTTTGGTGGAAAGATTATTGCCCTGCCGTGTTTAGGTGAGTTCAATTGTGGTCGTGTATGTAATTCTTATACTTCCATCATCGGTTTTTCTAACATGTATCCACTGATAAATTGAAGATAGTATTTAAGCTTATTCACGGTTTGAAAAGTATTTCTAAGGTGGTGTTGTGATTATTTAGGCATTTGAGGGATTTATTTCAAGTAGACGCTGCGGATTATATGTTGGCGGTATGTGGAAACGATGCACTTAGAGAGTTATCTTCACCTGGGAAGAGTGGAAGCTTCTTCTACCTTACACAAGACGACAGATTCATGATCAAAACTGTAAAGAAATCTGAAGTCAAGGTCAGTTGACGACATATCTATGACGTATTTTTTTTTAATTTTATGACCGTGAATCCGTGATTAGTGAGTAGATTTATTATGTTAATGCTTGTAATTTAATTGGCGTTTAGTGTTTGATTTAGAATGTTTTGCTTTGTATTAAACACAAGTGTGAGTTTAATAATGAAAGTGGGAATTAGAATATGAGTTTTGTACTAAGTGGGTGATTACTGATTACTGATCAGGTGCTTCTTAGGATGCTTCCAAGTTACTATGACCACGTTTGCCAGTATGAAAATTCTCTTGTGACGAAGTTTTACGGCGTGCATTGTGTGAAACCGGTTGGTGGCCCGAAGGTACGAGTTAGCTGGTGTAGGAACCTTGCTAGTATGCTCGCTTAGTTTAGAAACTTTAGAAGATCTATATTACATAAATAAAAACACGAAGTTTCGGAAAATTTAAGCAAACTTTAAATTTTAAGATAATTTAAGACGAAGAAAACAAGTCATTAAGCCCTATTTTTTTGCATTTAATTTTTCTAAACTAATGGAACTTATTTGACTTGAATGGAACTTACATTAGTGTAAATTTATGAAGGAATTATGTGAACTGAACTTATCTTGATTGAATTGAACCGAAGGGATCTGAACTAAGTCCAAAAAAAATAGGGCCTTTACGTCATTGTGTGGAACTGATGGAATCGTGTTTTGTGGTTGTTTGAATCAGACACGGTTCGTTATCATGGGCAATTTGTTTTGCTCAGAGTACCGTATCCATAGACGGTTTGACTTGAAAGGATCACGCCATGGCCGAACAACAGCGAAAGCGGAGGGCGAGATTGACGATACTACCACTCTCAAGGATCTTGACCTCGACTTCGTTTTCCGCCTCCAGAGGAACTGGTACCAGGATTTGATCAAGTAAGTGATTCATAATAAACGTATATGTCAAACGGATTCATCTTTTATTCTCGTTCTCTGTTACTAATTGTGATGTGGCTAAATATTGGTTCAGGCAAGTTGAACGGGATTGTGAGTTCCTTGAATCAGCAAGGATTATGGATTATAGTCTTTTAGTCGGTATTCATTTCCGAGATAACAGCACTGGAGATAAGATGGGTCTGTCACCATTTGTTCTGCGAGGCCAGAAAACTACATACAAGAACGAGAAGTTGCTGCGTGGGCAGCGTTTTCTCGAAGCAGAATTACAAAATATGGATCGTGTTCTTTCTGGCAGGTCTGTTTTTCTTGTACATCGCTTTCGAAATCCTCTTACTTTTGTAATCGATTTTGAAAATCCACTCTCAACCATTTCTATTATGGGTCATTTTGTGGATATGGTCCTATTATTGCCTTAGATAAGGATATTACCAATCTTCAACTTCTGTATTTCTGACTGCTAAAATCGAGTATGGGGGAAGTGTTATGGGTAATGTCTGATTTGCAGAACAGTGCAGACTTTGAGAACCGTTCTTTCGTCGGAATTTAGTCGGAACTTACATTTTTTTTTTTCGCTGTTTTATTTCAGGAAGTCGTTGATCAGACTAGGAGGAAACATGCCTGCTAGAGCAGAGCGATTAGCCAGGAGAAGCGATTTCGACCAATACGTCCCTGGTGGCTCTGGTGATCTAATCTCCTCTCGAAATAGTGAGACCTACGAAGTGATAATCTATTTTGGAATCATCGACATCTTACAAGATTACGATATTACCAAGAAGTTAGAGCACGCGTACAAGTCTCTACAAGCTGATCCCACGTTGATCAGTGCTGTCGACCCTAAGTTATATTCCAAGAGGTTCCGAGATTTCGTTGGAAGAATTTTTGTGGAAGACAGATAAGAGTGGTGTCATACTTGGACGGAGCAAAATGCAGAAGCAAGTCAAAAACACGAGGGTATTTTCCAATTTAAGAAATTCGCCTTATCTGGTGGTAATGAGTCGTCACATACTCACGTGCGTTTAAAATTATTTCACGGGATCCATAACACAGGGTGCCTTATCACCTTCAGTAGGCCCAAATTTTGTCGACTGCTACGACATTGGGGCCAACGAACTCGAGGACTATCGATGTACATTTCAAGGGAAAGGTAAATTCAATTAGAATTTTGGATTTTTTGCACTTATATGAAATTTTGTGGCATTTGAAAGACGATGGCAACATTGGTATATTAGACGAAAACACAAAAACCTGTATTAGACGATATGTCGCGACGAATGTACTTATATTGCTATATTGAAAAGGGTAAAAATGCTAAGTATTTTCCCAAGATAATTGAGATTCAAAACCAAGTTGAGCCTCGCTCTTTCTTGGCCATAGATTGAACTTATGTGAAATAACTTATAGAGTTGAAATTAACTTATGTGTTTCTGAAATTAACTTATATGAAATTTGAAACTTATGTTGTTTGAAATTAACTTATAGTGAAATGAACTTATAAATTGTTCTAACTTATGTGAAATTAATTTATAGAAATTAACTTATATGAAATTCTAACTTATGTGAAATTTAATCTTATTTGGAGTTAAATTTATTAGAATTTAAAACTTATTGAATAATAATAATAATAATAATAATAATAATAATAATAATAATAATAATAATAATAATAATAATAATAATAATAATAATAATAATAATAACAATAATAATAATTTTAATATTAATATTAATATTAATATAATATGAAAAAATTTATTAAATTAATAACAATAATAACAATGATATTTATAGTAATGATGATGACGATTACAATAATTAAAATTTTTTAATTTATTCAAAATGATTAATTTTACTAATAATAAATAATAGTGTTCAAAATTGATTTTAAGGGCCTAAAGATGTTAAATATCTCAATATATAGTTGATTATAAATAAGTTGGCTATTTAAGTTAAATATTTTAATATACTATATTTATTTTCTTCGAGAATTTTAGTATTGCATTTTGTAGAAATGTTTTATAGGTGTCAATTTAAAGATAACTCAAAACGAGTCGGGAAAAAGGGTAAAAAAGAGATTCGAGATGAAAGAAAAATAAAACGAATAAACCAAAATAACCTACAAAAATTATACTTATATAATGTGGAAAATAAAAATAAAAATAAAAAACAAACAAAGTGAATGAACAATGCTAATTCCAACATATTCATCGTCACAAAATATTTAATCGCTAATTCTAAATTAAATGAAATCATAAATCAAAATGAACAAGTCAATTCCAACAATTTATTTCATTTTCAATCTTAATTTTTTATTCCACAAAAAAAATATGAGAAACATATTATTATTATTATTATTATTATTATTATTATTATTATGCAATAATAATAGTTATATAAAATAAAACATAATAGAATTTATAAGTGAATTAACTTATAAGAATCTAACTTATATGAAATTTAACTTATGTGAAATTTTGAATTAACTTATGTGAAATTGAATTTAACTTATGTAGTTCTGAATGAACTTATGAAATTTAAAAAGTTGAAATTGAAATTATAGTGAATGAATGAACTTATGAAATTGAAATTAACTTATAGTGAAATTGAAATTAACTTATAAGAAAATTAAATTGTTCGAAAAGAATCATACCTTTAGGGAAGGGTGTAGAGTAGAGAATAACCACATAATGTACAGAGTTACTGGAAAAGTGTGACACATTAATTAATTTATACTTGTATGTAAATCAACTTTTGTTAAGTTGCTTAATTCCTGTTACTTTTGCTGCAAGTAAGGACCCTTTACCTTATCCTCTCATCTTCATTTTCTGCTCTATTTTCCGATGTTTTCCCCAAGACTTATTTTTATCACAAATTATTTGGTGAGACAAGTCTTTACAATTTTGACTTATTGTGTGACCTAGTTATATTTCTTTTAATTTAATTTTGTGTGAATTCAGTAGATGTGAGCCGGACTCATGGAAGACCTGTTACGTTGTTTCATAAATTTCTTTTATTATAAGTTGGTTTTGCAATTTATCGACCAATGTTAAATTCAGTTTAGCTCTGTTGGAAAGTAATTTAATAATTTGTCGTAAATAATTTTAATTAAATTGAGTTAAGCTGGAACACAAATTCTTGTATAAAACGGGTAATATTCGTTTCACACAAGAAACGGGTCAAATAATTGAATAAGCCAAAAGTTAAAAGCAATTAACAAAAGATTTGTCTTTTCTATTCAAATGTTTAACTATTTGACCCGTTTTACATATGAAACGAATTTTACGGGAGATTAACTCAATGTGGAAGGCTTGGTTGGGAAGTGAGAATGATGGTGTCATGAAAAGTAGAGAAAGATTGACTGTGGGATCTCTTTTGTTATTTTTTGGGAGGGTCACTTTGATGTTAACAACTCACTCTTCTTTCCACTTTTTACAGTTATTAAGTAGCTTCATTTTTTTATTAACTTGGGAAACATCATTCATCTAATTTTTTAAGGAGTACTCCCTCCATTCATAATCAAATTGTAAGTATACTTTACGCACGGGTTTTAAAAAATCGATTTTATAATATTAAAAGGACAACTAAATGAGCAAGATATTAAGATTTAATGCTTATTCAGAATGAATACGTAACCCTACTAATATAATAGTATTATTTCTATAGCCAAAAAAAAATGTGCAATTTGAATTTGAATGGCCAAAAATAAAATACTTGCAATTTGAAATTGAATGGAGGGAATATGTTTTTATATTTATTTTCTCAAGTTGTTAAAACGAAACCAGGAACAAAGAAGGTTAATAAGTTAAATTTGACCGTAGGTCCTGATGACATCATCATCATGCATCGTTATTACATGTGGGGTGACTCCTTTGCCCATGTGTCATATATGTGTGCTCCATCGAATCTTCACGCTAAAGCTTCTTCAAGGGTATCATTGTAAATTACCCTTTATTTTGGGTTTTACGTATGAGTTACATGTGACTAAAATATGATTATTACGTGACGTTTTTCTAAGAAACTAATTAAAGTGGTATCTTTAAATATTATAACGGAGATAATAATTGTTAAATCAGTTACATTTTTATTATCGGTAATCCATTATACATGTGAAATTGTTTTATTTTGAACTCAGTGAATAATCATGTAAGATTGAATCAATCTAATGTTCTCTCTGTCTCACTCAATTGTTAACATTTACATTGTTTTTCCCTCATAAATAAAGCAAACGTTAACGATTCACTAGGACGGAAGGAGTAAGAAAAATAAATTCTTCGTAACTTTCTTTTGGTAATAGGTTTGATGTAAATTTATATTAATGATTTAATTTAATTTGACAAATCCTCTTATTATACACAATTTACGCCGTAAGATAAGAATGGTTATTTAACAAATTTCAACTCATTAACAACAATATTGATAGAATTTTCTATGTAAAACCTAATTTTTAACTGCCGTTACAACTATATCTCACATAAGAGACAAACGAAAATCAAAAATAGAACATTTTGTTTGAAAAAGACGTTTTGTTTTTAGACTACTTTTTTTCACATACATTTAGATGTATGGTAACTATTACTTCGTATTAGATATTTCGTGACATTGATATTAAAAATAAAAAAATAAAAATCGTCTATCATAAGAGTTACTCATTATACGGAGCAGAAAGGACCGGTAAGAATTGAATACAAATAGACAAGTACTCCCTCCGTCCCGGTTATTTGTTTGCACTTTTCATTTTGGGGTGTACGGGTCATTTGTTTACCCTTTCCATAAATGATCATGGATACTCATGTGGGAGGTGGGCCCCTACTCCCTTAACCAATTACATTTGATAATTTTAAGCAAGCGGGACCCCCTTTGTACTTATATTATTATTTTATTAGTTTTTTCTCTACCTCCCTCTTCACATAAATAAATGTCTATAAAGTAAACGTAAATAAATCACCGAGACGGGGAGAGTAGTAAGGTGAGGAATATAAAGAGGTAAACCAACAAATATAAAATGTGAGAAAGTATTGTGTGATGTTGTTATCCGGCGAGGGCGGTTTGGCTTCTTGGCCACCTAGTCATATGACTCACGCTCAATCATATCACGTCTTCCTCATCATATCTACTACTTCTTCTTCTAATAATAATATCTCTTCAAATTACTATACTACTCATATAATTACTCATATAATTAATTGCTCATGTTTCATAAATACATCATTCGTTTTTGTATAACATGCTTATTTTTAATTATGTCACACCCATGCATGATGCATACTTGATACTTTATGATTTAATTGGTTATATGCCATTTTCAATCACCTAATTTATACGAAGTATTATAGCTTTAGGCATGATAATTTAAAAATAATCATATATGTACTCCGTAAATCGTAATTTTATTTTATTTTGGTCCAATATGAGCCACAAAGGGCAATACAATGGAGAGGGGGGATTGTATTGCTAATTTTGATAACAAATTAATAATCAGCGTGTAAATAAATCAGTAATAAACTATCTCGTGATATTACAACAAACATGATAGCCTACAAAGTACAAACCGGAACTATTTCTTTATACAATTAAGGCATCCAATTATACATATATTCACATAATTATTCAAATAATTTTATTTAACTTTTTTTTTTTTTAAAAGTCGTTTTTATATAACACTCCTATATAAGACAAATCTTTGTCAAAAGCCGTGGACCCTATTGAGTGAGGATGGAAGCAAAAAGAAGACGCGGATGTTGATACGCAATGTTCTGAGGCCCATAATAATGCACAACAAAGGCCCAACATATGTAAAGTGGGCCCACGCAACCCACATCACTTTCTCAAATGGCCCAACAACATTAATGTAATAATGTTCCAACCAAAAACATCAAGCATACAAGCTATTTTATAGGCCTAACTAAAATATGTTGGAGGTCTCTTTCCATAATATTGGTGCCGTTAGGTTTTCATTAAGACCGTTTTATCGTAAGAGTTACATGTGAACCAAAAGAAAATTACCAACTTCGGAAAAGAAGGTTTTATCATAACTTATGCTAAGACAAAAAAAAATTTATAGGAGAATTGTTGAAAAGAAAAAGTATAACCAACTACTCGGTAATAAAATTGTTTTGTTTGAGAATTGGTGTATCAGTATAACTTTTTTATCTCACTTGTTCTATACGCCTGCTACTAATGATACAGCTGGTGTATAACTAAAAGTTTCGCATGGTGTGAAAACTTTTGCGAAAAAAATCAAAAATTGTTTTTCAACGGTACCAAGTCATCACAATTTATGAGTAAGAAGAACGATAAGTCGATAAATAACGAGTTGCTCACTAATATGGACCAAAATGTTAATATGACATTTAAATTTGGATATATATATGAAAAAGTATCGTAAAGTTGTTTTCATCATTCTATGTGGTTTAAAATAAGTATCATAGCTCTACAAAAATCTTTCTAATAATGTCACTGTCATCAAAAGGGACAATACCTGTGGTGGTGCAGGTTGGTCCGCTCCTCCTACGGGGGTGCTGAAGATTAACACCGATGCGGCCTTGTTTGACAATGGCGAAGTCGGGTTGGGTGTTGTGGGGCGTGACTCGACGGGTAAGATTATCTTTGTGTCCAGCACGAGAATGTCGGCTAGGTGGAACCCGGTAGTTGCGGAGCAAAAGGCCGTGCATTATGGTATTCAACGAAGTGCTTTCTTGGGTCATCGCAAAATCATCCTTGAGACTGATTCTTTACAAGCAATCTTAGCTATATCGAAGAAGGGACCTGATCGTGGACCGGTGGGATTAGTTGTCGACAATGTGTTATTTTCAGTTAATTATTTAGAGTCGTGTAGTTTTTCACATGTTAAACGAGGGGGAAATACTGTAGCGCACTACATCGCGCGTCTTTGCCTTAGCAGTGGGGATGAGCTGATGTATCTTGATGACTTTCCGCGGTCAATTCTGGAACTCGCGGCCTTTGATCTAATATAATATTACCCCTTCTTACCGCAAAAAAAAATTGACTGGAAATCTTAACCAATATTTATGCTCATAATAATTAAGGGACATTTTTTTTTATATATAGGGTACTCCCTCCGTTTCAGTGAATTATTTACGATTTGATTTTTTTTGTGAGGGGATAGAGGGAGTATAATGTAAGTGAGTAAGGGACCAAATTGTTGAAAATGATGGATAAATATGTTTTCATGTTTTTTCATATTGTACACCTTACGTTACTTATGATTTAGATCATTGGCATGGGTAGTGAACTAATTATATTAATAATTGACAAAAATAAAAAGACGTTTCGTCTAAAATGAAGTATTCATACTTCATAAACATAGTTGAATTGAAACATCAAAGAAGAAAATTTTTATCATTCTTTGTGATACAACTCAAATTGAATTCAAAATAACGAATCGCAGACAATAAATAACAGAAATATATGTATATCTTTTTAAGTATTGTACGGAGTACGTAGGTTTATCATAAACTATTAAAGTGTTGAATAAATATTCCGTTAAATCATCTTTAATGAATAAATGATAACAGATTGGTACTCGTGGCAAACTTCGATCATCGACATCAATTTGTGGATTCAGACGCGAGGACGGAGAACTAAAGGTCGATTTAAATACAAATAAATCCCGAACTTAACGTTCATAATATCGGAAATAAATAACATAAAGGTGTATAAAACCTAAATTTCAAGTGTTTAGTTTTGTGTGTGAGTTTGTATCGTTGATTATTGTGAGAAACAAAACAAATTTATTTCAATCGATCAACTCTCCAACTCACATGGCCAATGTGCTTAATATTTTGGGCTAAATATTGCTGTTTTTGTCATTTTCAGTACGCCGTTAGTGGGCTCAATTTGTCCAAGTAAACTACGGTAGACCTGCCTACTTATTAAGCCCAAAATATTTATGAAAAACTAATCAAAGGTAACCAACGATTGTACGAGTAATTCAATATTTTTATTGTAAGACCGTTGAATATATATATTGGTGAACAAAATTATTGAACACCTTATATATCTACAATTTATAAATTTTACGTCCTTCATTCTAAAATAAGTGTCTCATTTTCTATTAAAATTAAATAGAAAATGGGACATTTATTTTGAAATAGAGGAAATATTGAACAGGTGTTGTGTAAATATGTTTAATGTTTTATGTATACAGCGATCTTAATTTAGAATTTGCCTAATGGATTAATTAGGCAAACTACTAGTACAAAAACTGAAAATAAAAAGGTACTCCTTCATCCCAATATAAGTATCCTCTTTTCTATGTAAATTACGTAAAAAAAAACACTTATTTTGGAAGAAAGGGAGTATTTTAATGAACTTGATCGAACAATATAAAAGGGCAAGAATTTTCAATAAATTGAAAATGGAAAGAAGAATAATAAAAAATTAAAAAATTAAGAGTTAGACAACTTAGGTAGAAACTACTTAACTTGAAAATTGTTAAAATAAGATTGTCTTACGATTGAGATAATTATTGATATTTTGTGGTACGAACAGGGGTTTCATTATATTAAATCAAAACCCGCAAGGTCAAGGACCGTCTGCGATAAATCAACGGAATACATCAGTTCAGCCCCACTAACGGAGCAAAGACGAGCAATGAAGTGCGCTACCATATTACCCCCACGCTTAACATGTGAAAAAGAGCACGACGATAAACTACTAGATAACATGAGGTGTTAGAAAATTATGTTATTGGTATGTGTTGATCTGAGTTGTTGAAAAAATACTTAAAACATTTTCTTCATTTAAGGTCAATTAGCATGTGACATTATTACATGCAAATTAAGGTCAAGCGGGTTCAGAACTTCTCTGCCTCTCATGATGCCGGGGCTCGGGTGTCCGCTTATATTTTTGTTCGTCTTGGCTTTGCGATAGCAAAGGGGGTGGGGGCCCAGATTGTATCTCGGCTCCCCACCAATTTTGTGTAAATGATGTAACAATTTCATTCATTATAATAACAATGGCTGCGGTTTATAATAAAAACAAAAAAAAAATAAAAAAATAATAATAATAATAATAATAATAATAATAATAATAATTAAAAAGTGACCCAAATATTAATGGCTCAATTAAAATGATTAAAGTACTCCGTATAATAAATAGAACAAGAAGTTAAGTGGGCCTAAATATTACTCTGTATTATAAAACGTGTCAATTGCAATTAAAACGTCGAAAAAATGTACCAATTGATTTTGAATGGAGTGAGTAAAAACTTCTCTAAAAGTTTGAAATTACACATAGGCAGGCGGAGGACTGGTGGAGGGTATTGAACACCCGTGATGAGTGATAAGGCGAGTGTAGAGGTGAATTTTAATTGGTGGATATAAAAAAAATAAGGTATTCTTCTTTCGCCTCTGTCCTGCCCCGTTAATATCCTTGCTAATTACACCCAAAATTGGAAGACAGGGTTGATCCATAAATTTTAGAGGTCCTGTTCTGATTTGTAAAATGGAACCCTAATTATTTGACCGAAAAATTATATAAATTTGTTTGAATATGTTCGATTTTAAAAGGAAGAAGAAAACAACACTAAGACGATTTAAACTTGGTGGCTTGAATGAAAGTTACAGTTCTTAACAACCATATCACCACATTTTGTTGCTATATTTACCTCTAGTTTAGTTTTTAACCTTTAACATATTATTAATTTTGACAGATTGACGTCCTTATTTTTTGGAGTCCTGTTCTAAGAACCTAAAAACACGTCCACTGGGCCGACCCCGTTGTGCCCCCGTTGAAAGACATGGAAGGTCAAATCTAACAAAGGAGTGTTTGACCAACGAAGTATTTTAAGCAAAGTAAAAGCCCAAGATGGTTCCATACCATGATACCATAGTACCATACCATACTAAAATTGTGAATCCACAGCACTCAAATGGTTGCGTGCACACAGTATAAACAAATCATAAAACATGAAAGATACACTAAAAAATCAGCTTTAACATAGTTTTGTTAATAAAATCCCACATAAACATAACAAAAAGGTGACTGCAACTTAATGATTAAATTGTAAAAACCTAATCAAACCCTAGTAAATAAGTAGGATATAACGTGTAAATTGAGATTAAATATTCTACTACTACCAAATTTCATGTCAAGTTTTTAAAAAATACTCCATTAATAATAATAATAAAAGAAAAGAAGTTGATAGATAGAGACAGTTATACCAAAGGAAGTAAAAGAGGAGACAGGCTTTTCAAATCTAAAAGCATGCTCCCTGACAGTAGAAGCTACTGTTAATGGTGTGACACATTTCTCTTTTTTATTTTGTCTATCTTATCTCCACCTTTCCCCTTGCCTAGGGCACCCTCTTTTTATGGAATTTTTCATCTCCTCTTTTCTTTCTCAATTGCTAAAATACAAGACCATCTTTTCTTAAATCAGTATCAGATAGGTGTCACTGAATAGTTATTAGTGATCACCATATATTTAAAGTGGGTGAAAATAAAGTGGTTTAAAAAATATACGTCTTCTTTTTTGAGACAACGTGTTGTATATATGTATTCAATACTGTCTACGGAGTATATAGAGTTGGCTATTTGTGCGAGTTGTTGCTAAAATATACGAGTAACAATATACGAAGTACGAGCATATCTTGACTGAATATGAAGGAAGTTGCTACGTTGTATTTTGTACGACTGATTAGTTGTATCACTTGTATGTAGAGTTGGTTATTTATGCAGGTCGATCCAGCTTCAACCCCTCCAAATGGGCCACTATTTGCTCGACTCAACACGGGCCGTCAAAAGGTTAAGCTTGTCCCGCCCAAGCAAGGGGTCGTACTCAAGCCCTGGTTTTTTAGGCCTAGCCCAACCCTTGACCCTGTCTTACAATTAAATACAAAGTACGGAGTAACATATTTTCTTTTCTTTTAAAAAATAAAAATATCATTATATGAAGGACAATATTATCATGATATCCAAAATGGATCCTCTCTATTTCCTTTATCTCCATTTCCTCTCACAACACATTATTTTATTATATATTTCATTCTTATCCATTTAACTTTTTATTTCCTAATAAATCTACAACCCTTTGATCAAACCCATATTTGATCTGAGCCGTTCATAAGCAATGGACTCTCCATTTCTTTTTGAGAAATGGAGAGGATCCTTATTCCATGATATCAGGGCAAGATTATTGGATAAAGATCCTATTCATTTTTTGAAAATGCTCTTGATAAGATAATTTAAACAAGATTACATATGATTATCTTTTGTTCGATTTGTAAAAAGTTATACCTAAAATTCTCATCACTTTTGAATAGTATAAAAAAACAAACGTATAGAAATCAATGGAATAGAGAAAATATTTTTTTTATTTTTTAGAAATATATTTCCCCCGTTTCATTTAATTGTTTACACTTTATTTTTATTTTTCTTTAGTGAAAAAAATTAAATATAAGCGTAAACAAATTACATGGAGGAAGTTTTTTTTTTTAGACTTAATTGAGTGGAATATGAAGAAATGAAGAATTAGTGAAGGTGTATTTAATGCAATATCACATCAATCACTCAATCAGTTTTTTGTCCGAAAAAGTAGATTAAATAGTAGATAAACTGCACACTAATCATTACAACTTGCTTCTCATGTTTCCTAATCGCATTCAGACTAAGTCATGTGACAGACGATTTTCTTAAATCACTGTCAGATAAATATAACTAAATATTCAATAATGGTCATTATATATCTAAATGTGGGTGGAAAAAAAATTAATCTAAAAAATCATCTTTTTTTTAATATAAAGTGCACATTTTTTTTTTATTGTATGGATCTTCTTATCCATTTCTTATGGGAAAATTCTAAAATTAACTATTTTATGGGAAAATACTCCATATTCAAATACAGAGTGCTACGGAGTATGTATTTTTTTGTCATCAACACATTTAATATTCAAGATAAATAAAATCCTTAGAAATTTTGTTAACATTTTATATGTACTTTACTCCCTCCATTCTAAATGAAAATGCACTTATATTTTACGCACAAGTTTTAAAAAAATGATTTTATAATATTAAAAAGGACAACTAGTGGGAGAAAATCTTACTTCATTAATTTCAGTAGATTGTATACATTTAATTTGTACACGTATGTCGATGCACGTTTTCTTTTATTCATATATTTAGCTATATAATTTATGAATATTATAAAATTTACTCCCTCCATACTATCCATTTAGCCCCATACAAAATTTCACCATTTTTAATAAAAAGTGAAAAAAGTGGGGTAGGGTAGAGAAAAAGTAAAGTAGTTTAATAATAAAAAAAAAAAATTGATTGTGAGTGAGAAAAAGTAGGTATGTGTGAGAAAAAGCGGGGTATGTGAGAGATATTGTTACTAAAAAGGGAAATGAGGCTAATTGGAAAAAAAATCCGAAAAAGGTATATGGGGCTAGAGCTGGCCATTTTAACGGGCCGGTCCGGGTCATGTCGAGGGCCGTTTTTTGGCGGCTCTTACCGGGCCTCCAAAGCCCGGCTGGACCCTTCAAATTTTAAGGGTCGGGCCGGACCCAATTTTTGGAACCCGACCCTCTAAGGGCCGCCCAAAAAAAAATGGGTAGGGCCCTTTCAGCCCGACCCTCTCGGGCCCGCCAAAGGGTCGTGCAAGGGCCCCCTTTCAAAAGCCCGGCCCTCCCCCACCCAAGGGCCGCCTCAATTAAGCCCGGCCATTGGAAGGTCGGCCCTGGCCCGCTCTATATGGGGCTAATTGAAAAAGATGGAGGGAGTAGATATTAATAAGAGTTTTTTGTCAGACACTACCTTATATTTAGGTCAAATTGTGAGGAACTACCTTACATTTTATTTTTTGTGAAGAACTACCTTACTTTTTTAAAAACTTGTGAAACACTACCAACGTTACTTTTACGTTAAATAGTAACCATTGACCGTCATTGACTAACGGTTTTTGCTTCACTTTAGCTATTCTCCCCTTCTTTAGAACAAATTTTCCCAATTATAACCATTTATTTGGAACTTACTCTTCATTATCACCAATCACCATGCAATCTCATTCTCAAAACCTTAAATTTTAAATATTTTCTTTTATATCATCAATTATGCTTCAAGCTCTACAATTAAACAATAAGTCTACAAATTATACTTCACCTTCGCAATTAAAAATCAATTCTACAACAAAACCGTAAATTTTAAATCTCTTGTTTTATTCCTATCTTTTTATCATCATATTTTCTTGCAGTTTAATCAATCTTTATTTTTTACTCACTTGTTGCAATCAAGTTTATCATTAACTTTTACTGATATTTTCATCTCATTTATCAAAAATTGATTCTCTTTAAGTAATGATTATTGAGTTATGTTTGTTAATCTGTCATGTCTTCATTAACCCACTTAAACAACTTACCATCACATATCTTTGTATAGGATATAAAATTAATAAGCAACATACCTTTTACTCGGATTTTGAAAAGTCTAAGAAGTTTGGTATGCGCGGTGGTGAAATTTTACATCTAGATGTCAACGTTTTGGGGAGGAGAGTGACTGAGTTTTAGATATTAAGTGGAGATAATGATTAAAAGTGAATGTAACTAAAGATGCATGTCTTAGAATGATAAAAATGACAATGGAGGAAAAAAAAAAAGCTTGAAAAACCAACTTAGGAGTAGTAAGAAACAAAATTCCATTAGTCAATGACGGTCAACTCACTAAAGTTAACGGAAAAGTGAGTTTGGTAGCGCTTCACAAGTTTTTACAAAAGTAAGGTAGTTCTTCACCAAAAGTAAAATGTAAGGTAGTTCCTCACAATTCGACCTAAATTTAAGGTAGTGCCTGACAAAAAACCCTATTAATAATGCTCTAGAAAAGGACAATTATAACAAGATCGCATATGACTATTTTTTATTTCATATGTTAGAAGTTATGTCGAAATTTCTTTTGAATTATGAATAGTGTCAGAAACCCAAATGTATAGAACCATATAAAAAAATGAAAGATGTAGTATTTAATGTTATCAGTTATTTGTATTAAAGATGTGGGCCATAATAATATAATAGTATTATCTGTATAGCCCAAAAAAAATGTATAATTTGGATTTGAATAGACCAAAAAGGATTAAGTGTAATTTGAAGTTGAATTAGGGAGTATAAAGTTTTTAAATGGTCTCATATTTATCTTTTCTTCCAACCAAACATACACATTCCTATCAAAGTAGGCAAAAACTTGATTTGTAGAGAAGAACTAAATTAAACGTCGAGATCTATTGGTCATTTTACTTAAAAGTCATTTAAAATATGCAAAATCCATGATAAAGTTTGAGTTCCTACATTTTTACATATTTAGGACCGCCAAATAAAACCTAAAAATTTTAATTTAAGAATCTTGAACAACCCATTAATTAAATAAGTACTATTCGAAAAACTCATTTACCGTAAGTATTGAATGAGATAATTACAAATTCTACTCCCTTTGTCTCAGTCATTTGTTTACACTTCTCTCAAATCTCCTCACAAAAAAGTTAAACTGTAAACAAATTACTGGAACGGAGGAGGTACGAAAGTTTCAATTTCACTTTAAAATTTGTCAATGACAATGTTCTACGGAGTAATTCATCAATGTTTAAGCAAAGCTATAGGAGTACAAGTACAAGTCTACAAAAGCAACTTTATGAATTATGAATATCAAGGTTAGTAGAGTTTGCCTATTTTTGTGCAAACAGATTTGCTACACATTTGACATATGTGATATGAGTTGCAGTGTTTAAAACGGGTAAACGGGTCAGCCTTGTTGCCGTTGATTTTTGACCCGCATGGGTTGACCATTACCATTTTGGGCTTTAGCACGGTAATTCATGAACTGCCTCAATTATCACCACATCATACAGTTTATCATAAAAGAGGATATAGAAATTACTTGAGAAATTAAAGTGAGATGTAGCTCATATTTGATGATGGTAAAAAGATTTTCTTCTGTTTTTTTTTTACTTTTACTGTTGTTAGTTCATGTGAAAAAAAACCAAAAAGCCTTTGAAAGTTACAATACACCAATATGTCTTGGCTACGCAACTATTTTAATTCAAATTAAATGGAGAATTTTGGAATTTCTTACAAAACTAAAGTTTATATAGTAAAGTTAGATCTTTTATTATGTCTTTGTGAATTTAACAACATTGTTAATTTTTTTCTATTTTTAAATACTGTCAAACTATATATAAATATTCGCGTCACAACATACACATTGACAAATGTTAAAAAGTAATTAATGTAACTGATGTATGGTTGAGAAGTCTGACAACCAAACATTATTAATATGAAGTATTTAGGCTTTATTGCAAATTCTAATATGATATTGTTTCACATTTTAAACATCTAATAGAATTTGTGAGTATAAAAACAACATTCAATTTTTCTATTTTAAATAATGTGAAATTATAATTATTCGTGTCACAAAATGCGTCTTAAACATTAAAAAGGTAAGTGACGATGTAACTGATGTACGGTTGAGAATATTGACAAGCAAACATTATTAATACGAAGTACTCTATATATATTAAGTCAGATTCCAATAAGAGACGGTTTCACATATAAAACAACTACTCCCTCCGTCCCGATCATTTGTTTACACTTTCCATTTATGGGTGTACGGGTCATTTGTTTACACTTTCCATAAATGTCTATGGTGACCCACTTGTAGAGGTCGACCCAACCTCCTTAACCAATTATATTGTTTTATTTTACCCACTTTGTACTTATACTATTATTTTTATAGTTTTTTTTTTTATTTACCTCTCTCCTCACATCGATAAATGTGTATAAAGTAAATGTAAACAAATCACCGAAACGGAGGGAGTAATAAAATTTGTTTGCACATCATTTAATGCTTACAGTATATAAAGTGCTAGGGAATTCTAACAATGTTTCAAGCATGAGACGATATTATAGTAGACTTACTACTTTAAGAATAAATAAAACTATTTTAATCCTTTTTTTTTTTTTTTTTAGAATTCAGCTTATTCTCATTAATCCATTTGACAAACAAAGTGTTACTATGTATTCCCTCCCATTTTCTTTGATCTTTTCATTTTTTTTTGGACCCATTTTATTTGTTCTTCCCCTTTCTTTTTTGGTCCAAATCTTATGGTTCTCATGTTTTGTGACCCCACTTTTTATCTCAACTTTTAATCTCCACCGTACAATCTCACTTTCTTATTTTTTCCCCTAAAAACTAATGGGAACATCAAACAAAATTAGAGAGAGTATTGTTGTTCTTTCATTGTGGTAGCAAAATATTCACAAATTTTTGTTTAAACTTATTAAAACTAGAAAGAAAATACTTATTTTGAGAAAAAATTGGCTGAAAATAGGATTATGCTCTTGTTTTAAGGTAAATTTCAATTTTGAAGGATTATGCTTAATTTACCTTAAACAAAATCTTGAAAGGTACTTAATTTTTTATAAAAATTTCTCTACAAATTTACGTAGACGATAACTTTTATTAAAAAAAAAAAAAAAGTTTTAGACTACCCGTAGTAGTGGTCTTGGAAGGTAGGTCTTAACCTATCCTTTGTATCAAAATATTATTTTTTCAAATCTTAACTTTCCCACCAAAGCTACATCTTATTTACCAACACAATAATATTAGGTCTAAAACTAGGTTCACATTATTTTATCAATATTTTTATCTACCTCACATTTAATATTTACACATAATAAATTATATTTAATTAAATAAAATAATAAACTAATAAAAAAGGGAAAAAAAACAAGGTTTAATCCTAGGTCTAAAAACCCTCATTTTGGACCTAGGTGGAAAAAATATAAAACCAGATCTAAAAATTACGGAGTATAATATTATTTTAAGGGAAAAGAAGGTCTAAACCTTCCTCCCAAACACTAGTACGGCTGGTCTTAGAAAATATAGTGTTTCACGAAAAAAAATGAAATATCACTACTTAGATAGTCGTCATTTTTTACTAAGTGATGATGATCATTTTTACTCCGTATTCTTCTAAACAGTGGTCACTATATATTCAATATTGATCATTATTTATTCAAATGTAGTCAATTTTTAAATTTTTTACGTTTTGGATGAAAGACCTTTTGTTTAAAAAAAAAAAAAAAAAAAAAAGTGAAAATCCCAAAAAGAGCATGCAAAAGAGAGAAGAATGAAAAGGAAAAAAAGAAAGAAAAGAAAGGGTACAAAAGGAAGGAAAGCTAATAATATCGTAGACTATTAACCTATTCCTACCACGTCCGTGTCACGTGGATGCGCCGCCATTCATGAGATTTGTTTGCGTTGTTTTTCTTTTGTTTCTTCCAACCTCATTTATTGTTTTCTCCTTTTCCCATATTTCTCATCATTGTCCTTTTCTTTTTTTCATTCTTCAAGATTTCTTTTGTTGTAAGTAATTAATTCCCATAATACCAATCAATTCCCTTAAAAAATAAAATAATTAAATACATTGTCAAATACGGAGTGGTAAGAATCTATTCTTTCGGACTTTTTAGAATTGAATCGAATCAATCGAATTGAATCAAAATGAATCAACGTAAGATAATTAAATAATATATTGTCTTTATCAATTGAAGTGAGCTAAATAGAACTGAACTGAACTGAAAATGAGCTGTAAATAACAAGTCCTAAATCTTTAAAAGAAATTACCGAGTACGAAGTACTAAATACGATAAAATTATTTTCAGTGAAAATAGTATTTTTTTCGATTAAATATTCTATGCATTTGATTATAATTATTATACTCCATTAAACTAGTAATTCTATTAAAATGTCTTATACTCATTCCATTCAGCTTTACACTACATTTATTCAATTTTACCACTATTTATCACTAAACGTTGAAGTTCACATATTTCTCGTTATATGAGTAAAAATATATTCATGTGGGGTTTTGTTTGATTCATCTTTACAAGTACATAATTAAAATTTCATATTTTTTGCAAAAACGTAGCTCACGATATTTAATCCGCAAAAGTCGTGTTGACAAATGTGGGAAAAGAAAGTGATAGTGTGAAGTTGAATGGAGGGAGTATTAAATAATTGTAACAGTGTTTTATTTGTACTAATTTTATTGTTTTTAGTTCCATTTCCAGTGATAACAATTTTATTATACTCCCTCCGATTCTCGGATTCTTAACATTTGCTTTTGGCACAATAATTAAGGTGAACCAAAAAAATGGGTGGACAAGTGGGAAAAAAGTGGGGTAGTATTTAATTATGAGATAAAAAACTTTCCAAAAAGGGAAATGTTAAGAAATGGAAAATCACCCCAATAAGAAAAATGTTAAGAATCTGATGAATCGGAGGGAGTACTATTGTACCATTTTCATATCATTTGTATATCTTTAAATTGTATAATTAACTCGTAAATTTGGGGTGAAATCTCATGGGAGGAGATTTGCTCGTGATATTTTGTATGATGAATTTTATTTTTAAGTGTTCCTTACTTCCTCCATTCCATTAGGTTCTATACATATTCCTTTTTTAAAAATTCCAATTAATTGTATACGTTTCTATTTTAGTCTACACTTTATCAAGTTAAAAGACTATACTACCCTTAATTACTACCCACCCACTCACTTGCAAATAATAAAGTAGAGTTATTTTGGTAATAATATTCTCTACCCCACTTGATTTTCTTCTACCTTAATTATTGTGCCATGGTCAAACGTATACAACCTAACGGAATATAGGAAGTATTTCCTCCATTCCGTTTGATTCTATACATTTGACCAAAACACGATAATTAAGGTAGAAGAAAATCAAGTGGGGTAGACAATAGAATTACCAAACTACCCCTACTTTATTCTTTAAAAAAGGACATTACAAGTAGGTTGGATGAGATATTAATGAAGGATATATTTGTCTTTTACTACGCTTCCTGCAAGGCACTGCCGTATAGCCACTCTCTTAAGACTTAAGTTTAAAATTCTTGGTTGAGTCCAGTGTTGTTCAGTAATGTTTCAATTTCCAACATTCTTAATCATGTTACTCCAGGTGGTTATAATTAAGATTTAAATGACCCCATAAATACAGTGTAATTAAATTTCTGGCTTTGTTGTAGATTACCCAATTCATTTCCTTTACTCCGTCAATTTTTGGGTTTCAATTACTTGTAAAATAAAAATGATGACATTATAATGGTACCGCGCGCCATTAAAAATATCGTGATCATTATTGAGAGATATATATAACAATTTGTTATAATTTAATAAAAATTAGCCATTAACAGCCTAAACGTAATTACTTTTAAATTTTAAATATTTGAGAAAGTTTTTTATAACTTTGAATCTTTGTACGGACTAGATCGAAGCATCCACAATTTTTTTATATAAAAGAAAAAATTTATAACTTTCATTTGTTGTAAATTATACTTCCTCCATTCCGTTTGATTCTATACATTTGACCAAAACACGGTAATTAAGGTAGAAGAAAATCAAGTGGGGTAGATAATAGAATTACCAAATTACCCCTACTTTATTCTTTAAAAAAGGACATTGCAATTTGCAAGTGGGTTAGGTGGGGTATTAATGAAGGGTATATTGGTCTTTTAGTTTAATAAAGTACGGACCAAAATAGAAATGTATAAAATTGATTGAAATTTCCGAAAAAGGAATATGTATAGAATCAAATGGAATGGAGGAAGTATTTTCCAAATTTTCACCTTATATAACTCCTAATTGAAAATTTCAAACTATTGTATCATAGGTTATACTCCCTCTATTCAACTCAACACTATACTCATCTATATTTGTCACTATTCATCGTTAAACATCTAATTTCAAATGTTTCTCGATATATAAGTAAAAATATATTTATATGAGATCTTATTTTATTTGTATGTATAAGTACATCAGTAAAATCTAATTTTCAAATTTATTGTAAAAACGTAGCTAACGATATTGAATGCGTAAAAGTCGTGTTGACAAATGTGAAAAAAAAGGTAGTGTGGAGTTGAATGGAGAGACTACACATTAAACAATACTCGTGGAGTAACAAAATTGACTGATAATTAATTTTTGTTGCGTTATTATTTTTCTAGGCTAATTATCGTCAACGCTTACATACCTATATAATCCAAGATACTTTGTGTTGAAAAAGGAAATCAATGGAAGTACAACGCCGTATTTTAGCCGACGACGACTATTTCATTTCGATCTCAGGAGCTTTCAATACTTTATACGAAATACCATCTAAATAATTTGTAGAAATCACGCAAACATGTGACAATTTGATATCGATAATAATGATTTGAACAATGAAAATTCTCTACCAATCGATTGTAATTTGCAAATAATATCTCTGTATAACGTCAAAGTTACAGTATACGGAGTAAATATACAAATTTTATGAACATTCATTAAGAGCAGTATTTAATTATATGTTAATTATTTATCCATAAAATAAACACAAATGATTTACTCTAATTTACTACTCCGTATAATAACAAAACTTAAAAGGTCTCAACATTGTCTACTCTCTAGTGTGTCCAAAAACCCTACAAAAATAATTAAATAAATTAATAAACACACCACTATATAAATAAACCCAAAGTTTTCCATTTTTAGGCACTGACAAAACCTCTCTTTTTTCACCTTTCTTCCTCCTTTTTACCCCCTACAGTAATTACTCCACACTACTCTCTTTACTTCACACCATTAAATTTAAATCCAACAAAATGTTCTTCTTCACTTCAACACACTCACAAAACTCTGCCCAAAAAAACTCCCACCAAACTAAGCTAAACCCGCTTGCACCAGAATATTACCCTAATTTAATTACCCCTCATTTTACCCAACCTTTACATTTTTACCCCTCTCAGCCTCTTCCTCAGCCGGTGGTAAACATTTTTTACCGCCATCAAATTTTTCCCCAAATTTCTTCACTAAAGAGTGTTTACTGTAGTACTGGTATGAACTTGTCACCACCTCCTAAACCTGCCTCCGGTCCGAACCGGGAAGGTAGGCCGGTTCGGAGGGATCATAGGCGCAGACCGAGTAATCAGGGTCGGGTGACGAGTACGGGTTCGGGTACGAGTAAATGGTTTTGGGCGAAGAAGGAAGCGATCAATCACCCGGTTGCTTTGGCGTCTAATTATCCGTTTGGGGATTCTACTTCTTTGATGATTCGGAACATTCCAGTTCGATTCAGGTACGAGAGTAATTCTTTTGTAAGACCGTCTTTAAACACTACGGAGTATTAGATAAAAAATGAGGAAAAATTAGGGATTTGAATAGTTGATGATCATTACACTATTTATAAATTAGGGAGTATTTAAAGATGTTATTTGTAGTTTTATTTGTATGTTTTTATCGGGTGCATTATTAATATTAAATTTTTTGAAACTTTTAATAATATGTGGCTTAAATGTATTATGTATAAGATCAAGTAGAATAAATAAAGTATTTCATTAATTATCCAAGTATTAATTAATTATGTAAATAAATGAGTGGAATGAAAAGATTAACACCATATTGTAATTTGTTTCATACACTTTTATTGTGTTGGATTAGTTAATTGTAATTAGTTGTTGCGGAGTAGTTTCTAATTAATTTTTTGGACATTGTTGTACACCTTGAATTAAAGCTTGTTATTTATTCTTTTTGTTTGTGTGACGGTTTTACGTGAGACATTATCGACTGGTACTTGTGTGTAATGAAATTAATCGGGGAATGTGTGTAGTCGGATGGAGCTGATGGAGTTGTTGGATGAGCATTGTAAACTTGAAAATGAGAAGATTTCAGCTAGTGATGATGGTGAAGCGGTTGTTTCGGAGTTCGATTATTTGTACCTTCCGATTGATTTCCAGTACGTATTTTATTACCTCCATCAGAATTATTTGTTTATCTTTCTATTTTATTAACTCTCTTGTTAAATTCCTCGATTTAATGATGTGATGAACGAATGTTGGAAGTTTTTGTGACCAATTTTAAATGGCAACTATATATATCTTTGCATGTGTAGAATGTATGTTTTGTTGAGATCAATTGGTTACGATCATTTTGGAATTAATTGCCTAATTGTGTTATTGATCAAGCTAATTCGAGTCAATAACCGAGTGTTTTTTAGATGGTGTTGCTTGTTTTTCTGTGTGTAAATCACGGGTTATTGTGTAATTAATAAATTGATCAACCCTTTTAGTCGATAAGTAGCGTTTCAATGTAGTTTGGACGTTGTTGTAGTTATGCTTTGTATCATCGCAGTACTTATGAATGAATATTACTCTACAAGGTATGATTGGATGTTGGATGAAATGTACGTCTTGCCAATAGTTTTGTGTTAGACCGTCTTATACAATCACTTTAGATTATAGCCTATTCATCACATTTTTGATTAATTGAGCTATTAAGTGCATGAGAAGAGTTGTTGAATTGTCACCCAACATGAATGATTTACAATTACATCATGTTATCGATTATTTGTTTGCTGTCGTTGAAATGTGAAATTATGAAGGACGAAGGGGAACTTGGGTTATGCGTTTGTGAACTTCACGACATGGGTAGGAGCTGCAAGGTTGTTTAGCTCATGGAACGGCCAACAATGGGAAAATTGCCCTTACAAAACCAAGAAGATCCGCCAAATTTGTCGTGCTCAATTTCAAGTAATTCCCATTCTTTTTATTTCACGGTCAATTTCCTTAAACCTATTCCAATACGCTTTAATTTACTTCGCTTCACTTGTCTCATTTTATACTATGTGTCATATAGGGGAAACATGAGCTGAAGAACCGCTTTCTGAGATCAAAATTACCATTTGAGACAGAAGAGTACATGCCGGTGGAGATTTCACCACCGAGGAATGGAACAAATTCCGATATAACCAACCTCTCCATCGTCGGACAGGGAATACCCAAATAGTTTCGACACATGTTAACGTCGTCTAGGACGGTTCGTTCTTAATTATGTTGATGTAGTGAGGTTGTTGAAGTTTAACAGTGTAAGGAGTAAGTGGAAAGTAGGGAACTGTTTTAAGGTGATGGTAGTTGTATTAATAAAAGGAGGAATAGCTGGCAACTGTGTTTTAAATTCTCCCCTGAAATTGCGTTGAAAATATGGGGGTGAATTGCAAACATGGTCTTCCATATTTACTCCTGTAACTTTAATTATGTAAGTAAGGTATGTAGTCTAGAGCCTACAAAGTACTCCTTAATGTACTAATGTTGGACTTGTAGTGTGTTGTATTGAAGTTGTAATATGTACTGCCCTTTGAATCTTCGATCTCGTATCGGTTAACTATTTGTTACTTGTTGACGGCCGTTATTCATATCGGTTGAGATGTAATCGGTCGAGATGTAAGGGATTTCATAACGTAACATAGTTTTTGCTACGGTAAGAAGTAATTTTTGATACTATTGGAGTTGAATTAGTGTTTCAATTGCTACAGGGTAATTAAATACCGAGGCTGAGAATAAAAACCTTGTCATTTAGGTTTGGCTCTTAGAAACTTGTCGGTTGGGTTTGGTTCGGATTCAAATTTTGAAGATGATTGGGATGTAGAGAGAATGAGAGATGGAGGAAATGTGTAATTCGTCCGTATCTTGGAGTGATAAGAATTTATAACTAGGGTTGTTTGGGTCAACATGGGCACGAGATGATAAAATTTCTATGAAAGTTTAATTTTCGTGAAATTGTTTAGTTGTCATGTGGGAATTACGTTGCCGTTGGATTGTCATTTATTGAGGGGGTTTGGTAAAAAACCTAGTTACAAGCGCAACAAAATTACGGAGTAATTTGTTTTCCATATAATTATATTATAAAAAAGATTTTGTGTTTTCAATATTCAAATCTCGTGTCTCATAGTTTGTAGCACAAACGAGTATCCTGATAATTGAATAATAATACTCGGTAATATAACGATGCTTAACATTATGAGTAAGTCTTGCATAAAACTGTCTCAAACGTACGATAAATTTTTTATGATTAAAATGTGACTATTTTAATGCTTAAAGTGATTACTTTAACGTTAAATGTGATCAGTTTTAAAGCCTCATAAAATGGTTACTTTAAATGTTAAAATAGTCACTTTAAGCCTTAAAGTAGACATATTTTATTTCCAAATATCTCGTCGCACGCGTAAGACGGTTTTGTGTAGCATTATAATGTCAAATCATCAAAATACACTTAACAAAAAAAATTCTTTTTTCGATGATTAATGTAAAGTAGATCGTATATGTGAAATAAAAAAGATCTATTGACCACTTTACCCATGAAACTGTTTTATCTTTAAATTTATCCTTACTATACGGGAGTAACTACTACTCGTATGTAGTTTGAAGTTTTCCTTCGAAAAACTTAAAACGAAACCCATCAACCGAAGGACGATATTGAGCATTATGAACCCTAACAAATAAAACTCTTAAACCAGACGTACTTAGTTTACATTAAATACACAGTTATTTGGTAGGGGAGTGAATTGTACACACAACAAAACGACGAGTTAAAATTAAGAGAACAACAACAAAAAGTAGGAAACAAACTGTAACATAAGTTAAAAAATTAAAAAAACAAGAGTAGAAAAGAACAAAGTGCAGAAAAGTAGTGAATTCAGGTGAAGCTTTATTTGATCCAGGGTTAACATGAAATATGAATTGTTTGCAGTTTTACACAACATGTTGTATTTGTTGCAAACCAAATCAATTAAGAATTTTTGAACCATTTTTGAAAACTACAAATATTGCATTGAATTATGTCTTGTGAGTTGTGACCCTTTTACCAATGCTCCTATCCTTCTTGCCTTCTTTCCCTTTTTTTTACCTTAACCCATCTAGCTAGGGCTTCTTTCCTATACTAGCTTTACTCTCCCTTTCTTTTAAAAATTGACTCGATTCGACTTGATTTGATTGCCTCATGAGTGTAAAGTTAGGATTGATCGACCACACATCAGTCTGATATTATCAACTTTAAACAAAAATCGCACGAATTTGTTTTTAAAACTCTTTCGAAATGACTCTTTTATGATAAATTACACAGTATTTCTTCAAGTATGAGTAGATGTCCGTGGCTCAACGCGTAATTTGATGGCAACTGTCCAAAAGAAGGACCATCCCCTTTTTTTGTAGTTTCGATTTGCGGAGAACTTTTTATTGACCGATTGAGAATTTGTTATTTTTCCCATAACCAATGGACTAGGCAATGAGTAAACGTCGAGTCAACTCGAAAAGGATTATATATACTCTGACTAGCTAAACTTTCTTGATAAAAAGTCGCAGATTTTATAACAAATTTTCGACACTCTTGTTCAATTGTTTCGAGGTGGCATGAATGTAATTGATTAGCTCTTACATCTCTCATCTGTAAAGGCGAAATAGATTGATCTTACCCTCAAGGATCACCCTTTCTTATCCTGAAGTACTCGACTAGCATAATGTTTAAAATTTACGTAGAACCATCTCATATAAAAATTACCGTTTTCACTGATAAGGTAAAAAAACAAAAAAGAGTAGAGGATGAAGTAAAAAACCACATGGTCTTGTCTTTCACTTGAACACACACTCTTACAAGTTACAACAACTGACATCTGTCGTCTTCCTTCACCACCTTCATATATCTCCCTCAACCCTTCCACCATTTTCACACCCCCAAAACCCTCAAACCCCCCCAAAAAAAAGCTCAAAAAAATGGTGAAATTAGAAGCCATTGCTTGTGAAGCTTCTCAAAAAACCCTCAACAAATCTTCTTCTTCTTCTTCTTCTTCCTCTTCTTCTTCTGGTTCATCTTCTCCAACTTCACCACTTGAAATTACCAAAATGCCCCCACCACTTCTCCCTCACCAATTTCATCATCATCAACCTCAACCTCAACCTCCTACCTTTGAAATTTTACCATCTTACCCTCCTTACCAATTTTACTACTGCTTCTACCCTAACCCGATTCCATACCCGGTATACTACTTCCCGGGTCAAGTCCAACCACCACCACCGCCGCCGCAGTTCTTTGTTCAAACTCCTCCTCCTCCTCCTTTCGTGGGTCCCACTTCTGTCGGGCCTCGGGTCGGGTTGTACCCGAAAAAGGCGAAACCGGGTCGTAAAACTGTTACCCCCACCACCCAAATGAAGGTGTGGAAACCCAAACAAGTTAGTTCCAATACTTCTGATAATAATAATGAAAATATTATTATTATTAGTAAGAATGTTGATGATGATGATGATGGAGTGAAGAAATCAGAAGGAAACCCTAAAAATGAAGGTAAAAAAATCGAGGGTGAAGATGAGCTGGCGAATTGCACGACAATCATGCTTAAGAATATACCCAACAAATTGAGGTCCACCTCTTTTTTCCCTTAAAATTCTTCCCCTTTTTTGTTTTTATTCAATTCATTATTTTATTAATAATTACTTAATTTAATGTGTAGAATTTAAATGGTTTGATTTGGATTTTATTGCTTTTGTTTATTCATTTATGATGATCTGCCGCATGCATTTAATTAATCGGGTGTATTAAATGTCCTATTTTTTTGGGGGTTTCGTTATTTTTAATTATTACTCGTATTTTTTTTTCCTGGGTTTGGTAAGATTTTAATTTGGAAATTTGGGTATTTTTTTTGACAGTCGAAACTGTTTGATAAGCATGTTGGACAGACATTGCCGAAACCAAAATCGAAAGAAAAAAGATGCAGATGATGAGAAGGTTGAATGTCAGTATGATTTTGTGTATCTTCCTTTTGATTTTCTGTAAGTTTTTTTTATCCATCTTCTCTTTCATTTATTCTAGTTTTTGTTTACGAGTAAGTCTTGTCAAAGACGGTCCATACTAATGCATGTTACTCAATCGTCGTAAAAAAAAAACCGTAATTAGACTGTCATTTCATTTTAATGTGATGTGATGAAGTCGATATTCTTTCATTTTATTTGATTTGTTTTTGGCACGTCGATTAAGTAATTTAAAGAAAAAATATTGAAATTCAAATGATTATATTATATGATTAAAATACTACTTTTACACTAAAAATTTGAGTGGTAAAATTGCTCCGTATTTAGTAAATACCCAATTTCTTTCATTACTCAGTTTTTATTTCAAAAACTTTTATGGTGTAACACGAATTTATTCGAGAATCAAAGGAGTACCTTCGTTAATTTTGCTTAATTTGCGTTATTAAGTTATGAAAATGGATATAATCCGATGTACTCATTGTGAAACCGTGAATGAGTGAACCAAAAATGTGATTGTGAATTTGTTTTTGTTTTCGTTTCTTAAGACATGTTTCTTTTTTAGAACTTTTGAAGTCTTCTGTAACGAAAGATATACAAATGTTTCTACAATGGTAGTACAATCGCTTATTGTTGTACTCTGCGTATCATTTAATATATGTTATGTTGTTTTTAGTCGTGGGCAGAATTTGGGGTACGCTTTCATCAATTTCACATCTGCGGAAGGGGCCTCGACTTTGTACACTTGCTGGAACAACGAGGGTTGGGCTCATCACGACAAAATCCGTGCCATCACTCGCGCTAAGTGGCAGGTTCGTTAGTTATATACTCAATAATGTAATTTGTTCCCAAAATCCATATTGCACACGTATGTTTCTAATGTACATTCTACGGGGTTATACAATTTCCAGGGATTATATCGATGCAGGCGTCATTTCGAGACTTCAGTGTTCTATTGCAAGACAGACGAGTTCCTGCCCTTGGAGTTCTCCCCTCCTCGAAACGGCTTCAATGCCGGCAAGTGCAAGGCTAAGACCATTGGCAGGTGGGTCTACCATGACTCGGGAAGGCGTGCAGGTGAGATCCGTTGGTGGGCTAATAGCGTGCACCCGCCTAGGCACTCACGACTCGTCTAAGCGACCACCTTGACTTGTTCACAGGCCTTTCGATGTCCGTGGGGTAGAATGTTGTGTGTCTTTGATTTAGGTTATGTTGTTGTTTACTTGATGTTGTAGGAGTAGTTAACTAAGTTGTAGTCGAGTCTACGACCGGTGTTTTCATTATCTCCCCTAGGGTTAGGAGTTTATGTGGCCGGGGGTGAATTGGAAACATCGGGTTTAGGATTTGTGTCCGAGTTTAGGTAATTGTCGGCGTATGAAAAATTCATGTGTTTTCGATGTAATAGTGTCCTAGGTTAGGTAAATTTAGTTAAACTAAAAAAAAGTCGATGACCTTTGTTTTCGTTATCTCCCCTAGGGTTAGGGTTTCATGTGGCCGGGGGTGAATCGGAAACATCGGGTTTAGGCTGTGTCTACCGATGTAGCATCGCGGTGTACCGTCGAACGTAGTCATGATTTGAAGTATGCATGTTATGATGTTATCTGTACTAGTTGTAACGTTGGATGGTTGAAATTGTGTTTTACTAAAAGTGTTCTTCATATTATTTGTCACTTCTACTGTTCTACTGTTCTACATTTGCCTACTGTCCTTTTTTTTGACGTTATTTCTTAACTAATGATAATCTTTTACTTAGTGTAGTGGTTTTGTTAAAATTGTGATCATCTTTTTTTACCCAAGTTTTAATATCGTGTCGAAAATTAATTTGACTAAAAATTGATTGTGGTTTTGTGGATGAAGAATTAAGGAGTAGTACTCTTTTGTTTCTGAAGACGTGAATTTTCTTTAGATTTGACTGCGTAGGATACCGCAGTCCTGATCATTAGGCTATGATATTGTCGGTTATGTTTGAAAGATTTTGCTATGCAATAATTAAGGCGATTTAAACACACATGCTCTAAGGCGATTTAAACACACATGCTCTCATGGAATCATCATTATCATTATACTTATGACTACTCTTTACGATCAAAAGTGACTGATTTAGCGTTTACCACAACCACGTGAAGAAACTGTTAGTGTAAACATTTAATCACAAGTTCAACCCATCGTAGAAATACAACCGTCATATAGAAAATTAATTCCAAGTTAAACAAAAAAAAAAGATGTCTGTGGAATTGTGGGTTAGTTTTACGCTTTGTTCTCACGGTTAGACAATCTCTACAAATAATTGCAGACTTTTGTTCATAGAGAAATTTTGATAACTTCGTATAATGGACTAAAATTTGGGTACAATTGACTTGACCCGTTACGATTCCTTATGAGATAGAGGTAGAAGACTAGCACAAATTCTCATATAAAATGGGTAACCCATCTTAAACTTTAGACGGGTTAAATAGTTAGGATAAGACAAAAGTAAAAAGTGTAGTAAAAAGTAGAATGTTTTGTCTTATGTGTGCAAGTGGATGAGTACTTGACCCGTTTTAAGCTGAAGACGGAAAACCCATTTTAAGAGAGACTTATTGGAAGACTAGAAGGTACGAGGTGGGTTTCATTGTCATTTATATGGGCCTATGATGATACAATTATTGCTGGGCTTTAGGCCCCTTAAAATCACCAAAAGATAACCCTAGAATCAATTAGCATGGGCTAAGACTGTTGCATAGTAAAAAAATGGCCCAATAAAAATAAACCACGTATATAATTAAAGCACTTGTTTGGTTCTGTTTCAATTTATTATTTGTGAAATTTTGGTTTACTCAAAATTTCAATACCTCTTTTAACTGGAAGTGTTTGGTGAAGGGTGACTGGAAAATATTTCAGCTAGCTGGAAGCTTATTTCATTATTGAAATAAAAAATACTCAGTAATTTTATTAAAAAAATAAAATTTAGTGGTTATAAGTTTGTTCTTATTATACCCTTATAACTTTATCTATAAAATAAAAATCATGTCCTTTTATGTCAATTAATTTATTTAGGTTATTATTTAGAATTTGTTTTACCAAACAATATAATTGATTTCAGCTACCTTTTCAGTCTGTTATTTCCAGCTACCTTTTCAGCTACCTATTCAGCTAGCTTTTCAGTTTCAGCTACCTTTTCAGCTAGTTTTCCCAAACAGAGCCTAAGTCATGTATAATCTTTTGGGCTCAATAATAAAATCAGATACCAACTCTTAATTATGTATAGATTTCTACCGTCTAATTTAAATTTTGAGTCACTATTTTGGTACATGTAAATTCCATCTTATAAGTTATAACAAAAAAAACGAGTTCATTATATATATATATATATAGGAATAAGATCAGATAAGAACAGTCCTTTCGGTAAGAACGGTAAGAACAGTCAAAATACATTATTAATATACATAAGGTACATTTTAAATTTAACGTGCGGGTTAGTCATGAATAATAGTTGATACGCATTTACAAATTTAGAAGGTAAATTGTCATTAAGTTGAAAATTTCTTTCAAATTTTAAGGTACATTTTACCTATACTAAACGTACATTTTAGTTTTGAACTTGAAATGTACACAAAATTTTCAAATATAACTCTTAATTTTTAAGTGTACGTAATATATATTTATAATGTACCTCACAAAATGTACGTTATATGTTAAATGAATGTATTTTATGTATATTTATAATGTACTTTAACTGTTCTTACCGTTCTTACCAAAGGTAGTGTTCTTACCGGAACTCAACCCTATATATATAAAAAAAAAAGCACAATTGTCAAACTTAATAGTTGGACAAAAAGATCTTAAAGGCTATTACAACGGGATAGGATGATTCAAATTTAAGATTTATTGCTCCGTGCACCTCCGTACTGTTCAGTAGGTCATCACGTCTTTAGTAACATTGTAACGTTCTCTCTAACTTATTTTTTTTTTTTTGAATAACGTGGGGAACCCGCAGCCGCTACCTTAGAGTCTTGTAGTAAATACGTGCGTGATAGGCTATGGCCATACAGGATTAAGCCTTTTACCAGGGCGACAGACTCGTGATCTGATTAAGCATAGCCTCAAGTTTCTCTCTAACTTATTCCTCCCTATAAAACATTAAAACTACTTAATATGATAACAATTTGTCAAGCAATTATGGTACACTTAAAATGAAAAAATGAACTCAGTAAATAATGACCCAAAAATTTGGATTTATCTTAAAAATTTGGATTTATCTTAAGAGGATATTTTTCTTGTTTTTGCACATACACTCTCCACGTTATACACTATGTCATTTTCTCTTTAGAAATGACACTATAACTGATTAACTAAAGATTAATTGATATTTCATAACTTAACCAAACACACTGAAAAAGAAAGCCTTTTAATTAATGGAGTTGTTGTAATATTTTTTAAGTAATTTCATTATTATTTCTCTATATTCACTGCATTTTTACGCTCTACTTGGAAAATTATGATTTATTTACTCTTTTAGAAGATCCTAAATTCATGGTCATATAACAGAAAAAATAAAAATAAAAATTCATTATTCGACTCATCAAAACTTCATTTCAAAAATTCTTTCGACATTTCGTTATATCGAAAGTGATAAGAAATGGGTAAATTAGAAAGCGGTAAGACGGGTAAAAATGATGTTATTGTTACGGTCTACGAAGAATCGCCAAGGGTAAGATCATTAGTACGTCCTCAGGGTGACAGGGGTAGAGTCACGAAAACGAATCAAAGACGAGCATTTGGGTATGATCGTCGGGCTGAGTTGCTAGCCCATGTTCACCTGCTTCGGAATGGTGGTTTGGAAAACGTGGACCCTGACCTTAGTCCTACCGAACCAATACCCAAACCTAAGGTAAATCGTTTTATCAAAATTATGAAATGCCTATGATTTATGTTGTTTGATCTCGACTGATGCCGTAGGTGTCAGATTCGACTGTTTTTGTAAAAGGTCCGATCATTTTCACTCGTGTTGACGTATAAAGTGAAGAGTGTTCTTTGTTTATTAGTATAAGTTGTTTTTGTTTTCCGATAATGAGTTTCAATTTTCATAGAGTACTAATTCAGAAGAGTATCGATAATGTACGTATCTGTTGGAACTTTTGTCGTGTAGAAGAAGAGAAGATTACTAGCTCCGTTGAGGAAAATAAGATTTTCGATCA
Source organism: Dianthus caryophyllus (assembly GCA_023091065.1). Taxonomy (NCBI): domain Eukaryota; kingdom Viridiplantae; phylum Streptophyta; class Magnoliopsida; order Caryophyllales; family Caryophyllaceae; genus Dianthus; species Dianthus caryophyllus. Next base: position 4,974,217 of record CM041522.1, read on the forward strand.
GTCGGATATTCGGAGAAAGGAAGAAAACATGGAGATATGAAAGCATAGGATCACCAGGGCATGGAAGAAAATACAAGTTGTGTTGTCCAAAGAAGAGAAATTGGAGCAATTTTTCTAAGGTATGAACACTTTCAAAGTTACTCGTAGTACTCATACAAGTTATTAATTTGAAACGATGTTTATCGTATCCGATGAACGGGTCTTTTGCTTGGTTTACCGTTTATATCGATTGTGTGTTAACAGAAGTTTTGCCGTGTGGTACGACAGTTCACATGTTTCTGGAAATGCAACAAGTTTTCGGGAAATGAAGAACATCAACAGTTAGATTCTCAGATGGTAGATAAAAGTTATGTAAGCAGATGAATCTCCCCTGTATATATATGCATTTCAGCATTAATTTCCGTCAATTATCACAACAATGTTCGTCTTAAAATCGTAAATACAGTGTAACGCGCGTATTCAGCGCTTTTCTTGCCTGTTTTAAGCCGGCCTTAACAGCAGAAAAAGCCGACAAAATGTAAAAGGAAATCACACAAAATGATACAAATAAGGAGATCAACCACTTTATTCCACAGAATGAAACTGTTCAATATAAAACAATGTTTTGCTGAAAGAATAGATACAAAAGCAAACTCGAAAAGCCCGTGTTTCAGACATTTTCGACGATGCAATACGACGACTTCATATACATGAAGCATCACCAGAACACAGAAATTAGAACTGTAATCACAATTTCTGGGTGTGGTTTAAACAGCAGAAAATGTTACCTGAACAATTTTAATCCTAAAAGTCAATGTTGACTATGCACAAACCAGTATTCAAATGAAGGAGGGTGCCCTAAAATCAAGAGCTTTAAGGTCGTCTAACTCCTACGTGACCGAATCAGAACGAAATCGATTTTATAAACCTGTATCTAAGACATCGATACCTTGATAATAATTGCTGAAATGTTGTGTGTATGCCCCCCTCGATTGGATTTAAATGAAGAATGGGAAAACTGTCTTGTCGAGGTTTTCCAATGGGGGCCGTGGAAATGGATGCGTGTGGGACCGTTAGTTGCGCCTCCATCGCCGACGTGGACTGCCGAAATACAGCATTCTTCCGGGATTGCGATGAAAAGGACGAACCTCGAGTTCGTCGTCGTCCTCTTCATCGTCGTCATCATACGAATCGTAGCTGTTTCCAAAGGTCCTATGGAAGTGGATACCGCTACCTCTCATTCGGTTAGCTCCGAACATTTCGAGATCGTCTTCCAACAAGTCTTCCATGTTGAAATTGAAAAAGGAATTCGAATTTGGATCGATAACGTAATCCCCAAACACGATCGTACCTGGTGGTAAAGTGCTAATGACGTCGTTCCGTTCCCTTTCGTTTTCCAAGCTTCTCCACTTCTCTTCGAGCGACGGGTCCACCTCCCGTGGTCGTGCCCAAGGGTGATCCGCTTTAACGTGCTTTTTGAGCTCCTTATAGTTCCCGACGAAAGAGCATTTCTCTTGCATACAAGTCCGTTTCTTCTTGTTTAGATGTTTCCGAGCTTGCTCGACTAAGGTCCAACCTTTCACCTGTCCGCGACAAAGTGGGCACAGAAGTTGGCATATTTCCATCTTCTCCTCAGGAGCGTTCTCTCCCGAAGCCGCTTTTGTATACGCTTTCTTGTACTGGTCGAGACAGTTAGAGAAGCGGCAGTTAGTGGCACACATGTAAGGACGACAACCTTTGTTGTACGAAGAGCAGAGCAAAAGAACAGCGTTGTGAGGCGCTTCCATACAAACCGAGCAAGTAGCATCCTCCCAGTCTTTCTTCTCCGACAGCCTAATAGGCTTCTTGACATCTTTGAAGATTTTGTGAGAGAATGACGGTATTCGCACTCGCTCGGTTTTGCCGTTGCGGCACCTGTACCTGAGGTGCCTTACCCTGCTAACTTTCGCCATAGTAAATACCTGGCAACGTAAGAAAGATTACAATATTAAGGCTGATGATTATACCGACGAAAGAAATAGCACTAGAGACACCTCCCCAAATATCTAAACCAGCAAATTCTCAATCTCCTCATTATTTATCACTCTATTAAAAATGGTGGTCTTACTGAATTGTTTAAGACCGTTTTCTTTAAAACTCTATCTAGCTATTCACCATGCCTTTATTTTTATTACAAATCTTACACATTGAGAGTGTATTCAGTGTAATATATATGTTGAGGACAGCAAAACAATATCACAGCAACGAGGCCGATGACAGTTCCTAGAATAAAAGACGAGATCTTTTCACCCTAATTTTCTTTTTCTACGACAATAATAGTTTATCAACAGTGTAAACTACATATGTTTCCTTCAATTGTGAAGTAAAACCAAATAGAACGATTTCCCAAAATTCTACGTCATTCAGCGTTTACACATTAATGTAATATCAAGGTCAACATCTCTTTGATATCTTTAAGCGAAGGCAATATCAAGGTCAACATATCTTGCTATATTTCAAATCTTAAATCCTACAACATCATTTACTCAGATGAAGACTATAGAGATTCATTTCAACAATGCCACAATATTTCGTACTCCGTATCATATATTCAAGCATAAAGGTCCTCCAGAGGCAATTCATTTGGTTGTTATTCACCATGCCATCAATCGATTCACAGTCGAGTTAGCAAAAACTAGGATATAAACAAACTGCATCGCTTAGATTTTCAAAACAAGGCAAAAGACGATATGAGATCTACTGTTTCCTCAACTCCTCAAGCGAGATCATTGACGAAGAACACTAATGAACGAAGGCAACCTACACAGAAGTCGATGCAACAATTCTACATACAATCCACAATCCACATTATAGTGTGCTCTAATACAGACAATATCAATCAAATCTTTCAAATATAACGAGTCAACAACGCGATTTAACTTCCATTGCACGCGATCAAAGCTCTACGATGAGCAATGTACTTAGTGAAAACAATTATATCGCTCGTACAATCACACATTGAATTGAATAAGCTTAAATACGACTCAATTCTCCATAAAAACACAATTTCTGCTGTAATTTCCTGCATTTGAACTCAATTAGAGCAAAACCTAATCTTCATTTTCGCATCAAAATCACCGCAAACAAAAATTCAACTCAACAACAACAACAACAACAGCATACACACATCAAAATCGTCATCGCATTCAACTACAACTACAAAATTTCAGCGCACAAATTCTCAAATAAGACGGTTTTCAATACAAATTGTGTAAGACGATCACGCTAACTACCGATTACACGAAAATTGGGAGAAATTAATGAAAAAAAAAGACCTAAAAATCGAGAAAAAGTAAAGGAAAGTACTTGATTAGAGGAGAATGAAGGGAGGAGAAAACGTGAAGAAATGATCAAAAGTTGTAGAGAGAGAAAGAAGTTGAGATATGGTTGAAGAGAGAGATAGAAAGATGGATTATGGAAGTTTGGAGAGTTATGGAGAGATGTGAGACTAATCCGATCTTCCCTCACGTTCCTCTTTTTCTTTATTTTAATTGGAGTATTATTTTTATGGAGTATCATACTTCGTATTATTAATGTACGAAGTACTCCGTATTAATTTTATTTTTTTAATATTTTGATCATTGAAAGTTACTATTCAAGTTTTAAATATGATAAATATCAAGTATTCCCTTTAATTTCATGTGTACTTCCTTTTATTTTGGGTGTTGTTCAACTGTACCCAACTTTTACTCACTTGTACCCACAAAAGACAATTTTATCCTTCTCATTTCTCCGTTACAATTTTACACACATTGATTTTTCTCTTTTTTTTCTCTCTCTTTTTCTCCCACCAATTTAACCTACCACTACAATTTTCAATGAATTGAACCTGCAAATCCAAATAAAAATCAAGACACCATTACAGCCTAATGAATTCCAAACTTTTTTCATTTACAAATTTAAATCTTTCAATCAATAGAGTTGTTATACACTAATAAACTGAATTTACAATGACTTAAATAACGGTGAACACTCAACCCCAGACCCCACCATCGCCGGCGCTTCCCCTGCCGCCACAAGCACCGGTGGCCTCCCCTCACCGTTGAGTCAAACCACCGTGAGTAGAACTGTTGTTCAGTCAAACCACCGTCGAATCGAACGACATAATTGTTGGGTACGACTTTGAAATTGGCGTTCAAATCACTTTGATGGTGACTCCTACCCTGACAGCGTCGTGGCCCTACTGTGCGGCGCGTTCGACCCTCCACTGACGGTCTCCTTGTCGGCCGTCTCCTCCGCATCCACCTTGTAGAAACCACTCAAAACCCTAATTTTTCCCTTAAAAAACTCAAAAAGTTACTGCATAGTTTTTAAAAGTTCATGAACACAAAAAAAAAAAAAGGGTCAAAAACTACTGTATCAATCTTTAATTGAATATTTCGAAGAATTTGCAAAGAGATTGATTAATTCTGATGAATTTTAGTTAAATTTTAATTATTTTAAAAGAGAGAAAAAGTAGATGGTGAAAGGGTAGATGACGGAAAATTTATGACAAAAAAGGGTACAACTGAGTAAAAGTCAGGTACAGTTGAACAATTACGTTTATTTTTGGTGTAGAAAATAAGAAGCAAATAATATGGGGGCGCCGGGCGGTAATAGAAAATAAAAATCGAGAAAAAATAAAATATGAAAGTCATAAACTATAAGAATTATACAAAATTTTAAATAAATAAAATATAAAGGGAAAGAACAAATAAAAATAAAAATGAGGATTATATTTGCATTTAATATAAAAATACAAGAAAATTTAGTGGAGTAAGAGCATCTCCAATGGAGAGCTACAATATATTGTAGCTTGATTTACCACATCGATTTTTTTTTTCAGCAATTCAGCTTTCCGGCTACGTACAGCTCCAATGGCAAACTGCAATCTTTTGTAGCTTGTATATGACCCACAACCTTGCTTTCACCAGTGAAAAATTAATAATTTTTTTTTATTTGTAAATCAAGCATGTAGCTTGGTAAAGCTACATCTCTAATTTTAGTCTCCAATGGTAAGCTACGTCTCCAATATTTTGTAAAATTTGCAAGCAGGTCCCTAATAGCAACCATTGGAGATGCTCTAAGATAATACGGAGTAATTTTTAAAATCCGTCTTACAATAACTTAGTGCAGAACAACCAAAATACAACCATAAAGTTATTGAAAAAAAATAAATACTCCGTATAAAGTAATCACTTTTATGAGAGGTATTACAATAAATTCACTGTAAGACCGTCTCACCTAAAAAGAAGTACTTATCATAAATATATGTTTCGTACCGAAAATTGTGGCGAGATGGGGATAGAAAGAGGGAATATATTTTTAAGTTTTTACACAATGTTTTTTGATTGGTTGAGAATTAAATGTAATTTTGTTGTCCCTAATTAAATAAGCAGCCAGTTTATTAATTTGTTTTTCGTAATTAAGTTTAAGTTTATTAATTAATTAAATGAGGTTGAGATGGGTAATTGTGTGTCATTTTTACGCCACTTCATATTAGAATTTCAAATGAAGTAAAGGATAGAGAGCGATTGGATAAAGTCCTTCATGAGTTTCTCACTTTTCGAATCTACCCTTGTCATGTGACCTTATTCCTTTATTCCTTTTCTTTTTTTATTTGTTTTTTTTTAAAGACTTTTATTTCCGTTCAGGCCTCCGGTAATACTAATATGAGGTACATAAATTAAAATTGTCGTGAGATCTCTTATATATGGCACTTTTTTTGTTCTACTTTGTGTATGAAATGATATTATTTAATAATTAGTAACACGCAAGATGGGAGACGAGTTCACATGAAACCTACTTGTACTAATATGAACATTTTTTATGAGTAATTTGCAGGACATTGAATTTCTTGTGAATTATTAATGACTCATAAAAAAATTGCATCAACCACATAATTAAAATTTACTTAAAAATCAAGTAAATAAAATTTTATGAATTGTTTAATTGCTAATTTCAACACTAACATCAATCAAACGATCCTAAATAGTATACAATCTCGCTACGCAGATTTAAAACTCTCACCAAATGCATTGTAGTTTTCCTTTTGTTGAATCATGTCACCAACTCTCAATGGTAATTTTTAACGTTCACGAACCACGATCAATGTTACCAATTTTTTTTTTTTTTTTAAATACAAATTATATCCCATCCCATCTAATACGAAAATTGCTATCTAGTTTCTTTATTTTTTTTTTATTTTTTTTACCTTCTGCTCCACTTTATACAACATTTGTGCATAATACATTAAATTTGTACGAGCTATTATCATATAGACCCCATTAAGGTTCCCAAATTGACAATCACATTGACTTTACCGTCGAAAGGGTAGAATTTTTGCGTTAAAAAATGACATATTTACCCTATAATTTTATCTGAAAGGTTGAAATTCATAGGTGGTTTGATTAGGTGATGGCTCTATTAGTCAAACCCGAGAAAAAATGAGGTTAAGACGTGACGGATGCAATTTTTTGACGTGATTACTTTTCAAGCCAGCAAGTTCCACTTCCCTTGCGATTGAAAGAAATAAATGAAAACTAAATTAATTTCCTATAGTCTATCCTATGCATCGTATAATAACTTTCACCAGTCCTCATTTGACGATGGCGGTATACATGGGTAAGGCTATTATAAAACTGTCACACTCTTTGAAAAGAAAAGTAAATTAGTACTCGTAGATGATAGAGAGTAATGTGCAAATAAATTTTACAAAAGGATTACTTGTGAAGTGCAAGAAGAAACTATACAAACTTAAAACTTTAATGCATAAACTGTGACCACCTTAAAATTATAGCGACCATAATTCAAGACAACATGACAAAATTTCAAGCCTTGAATAAACGCTTGCATTGTACTTAATAACGTCCGTCAAATGATTCAACACGAGAATTTGCGAATTAAAGATGAAAAATAAAAAATGCAAAGAATAGGGGGAAGGAGTGAGATAGAAGTTACTCAATGAGCGAGCAACACAAGCAATCATCACAAGACAGATCTGAAATTAGGGACACTACAGAACACAGGATATTACAGTTTATTATTATACTGACAGAAAGCCTATCATACGAATAAGTCTCCCTACAATCAGCAGTTTCCCAACCAATTTCATCTGTGTGTTAGATCAAGATTCCTACAACATCATATGCTCCATCTTTAATTTGGATCGGGTCATACTTCATAAGCTTAAATTACTAATTTTACGTTTATCTAAGATAACGGAATGCAAATCACGCAAGTTAGGAATCAAATCAGGTTATATTACTTGTATTAATTTGCTGTGGGTCCGAGTATGTAACTGAATGGACGGATAGTCGGATGGATACCTTCCTGAATGTTTTCGTTTCCGTTCAGTTGATCACCATTTGGGATAAATATTCTTGATAGGGCTCAAACCGTCAGAAAGGATATACTCCGTAGTTATTTCAGCTCCTGAAAGATTCAAACCCGAGATGGGTTTATCACACTCTTGCAGATAAAACGATGAATCTGGCATTTACGAGGAAGGTTAGTAAGCTAGACTGCCAGAAGAGAATCTCGACAGAAGGGTAATGCAGATGAGATAGTTTTCGAAGTATCAGGGTATCAGCAAAAGCAACCTAAAGAGTCTCTTGCTTCAAGCACACAAAATCGTCAAACATATGCGTCTTTACCCTGCAACAACAGAGAAATTGTTACTGAGTTTCTTCTATTAGCGGAAAACAGTATGATTGCTGGTTAGTACATGGGAATGAAACAAAAGGGGTTTCGAGAGCCTTTCTTATTTAGTCCATTATAGTTTGCCAAAGAAAGATAAATATTTTGCTCTGCTGAAAATGAATAATTGGAAACATGTGGCTACTCGTTGAAATTCTAGAAATAATAAATAAAACTCCAACCGTATAGGAGGGGAGGAATTTTTTTAATGAAATACGATTAGCACAAAACATCTCCGTTCACAACTCAGATGCGTTTTTTTTCACAATGTTTCTATTGCTACTAACCTTGCGGGTGTCGATTTTTAACACTGTATTTAATACTATATCCATTTGTACGAGCATACGACAAAGGCTTTATTGTTTATGCATTACACTATCACCAATGAACTTTATGGTAAACATCCGAAAAATCTCAATCAAAATCTGTTCTATATTCAGAACTCTCTCTACGTATGTGTACCGAATTTCTTGTCACCCAGCATAAAAGAAGTATTACTCACTAACACAACTACAGCGAGTAAAACGGGAAAGAGAGCATCATCGGGCAAACTATTTTCATGCATGCAACCATGTATTATGTTTATGAATACGAATGGATCTTAAATATACTCACCTCAAAGGTCGCAACAAATGACTGCCGCTAAATTGATATGTTAGGCAACATAGGAGACTCTGATGTGTCTTGAACGTAATGGATTATTAGGGTCCCTGTATAAACTGATGATCCAAGAGCTCAGCAGCTGTAGGGCGATCATTTGCATTCACACGTAAGCATTGTTGTATGAAGTCCCGTGCATCAGTGGAGACATAATCAGGGATGGTAGGCGGCTTGCCCTGACCAATCATGTAAATTGCATGTTGCTGCAGACACACCGTAGCAACATAAAATCATATCAAAAGCTAGAAAAATATTGGTACATACAAGTTTCTATCTGAAGTTTGACCTAGCATGGTTATGTAATTTAGATGCAACTATAAAATGGTAAAAGCAAAGTTTTGATTGCAAGACAATTGAGTGCGGTAGTATGAAGCTTCATCAGTGCGGCAGTAAATTTAAAGGAATCGATTCTGTTTTAGATAAGGGTAGGGAAGAGTGGAGAAAACAAGAACATACGTGACTGAAAACGGTATGGAGCTAAGGCCATATTCTTTCGGACATAATTTCTGTTCAGTTGAATTCAGCTCCAATAAGTCCAAAGGAACATGGCCTTACGTTGAATTGAAGAGAATATGCGTATATGAGAGAGAGGAGTTGAGAAAAGTTTCTCCACACTTACGTATACTTTTTTTTCTTCAATTCACACTATCTACACTCAATCACTCTTTGACACTCTCAATTTGACAGTGAAAACTAAGTAATTCTTTAAGCAACTGAAGTAAACCTTACACCCACATCGATACAGCTACAGCTGCTAAACACATGGCATGAAAGAAACAGGCACCAAATAAAGAAATCAACAACAGGGAGATGAAGATAGAGCGCAGTTATGTTGGGGGTTAGTGGGACGAGCGTAGCACTTACAGACTCGAAAGGAAAGTGCGGGACATGGCGTGTTAGCATCTCCAAGACTGTGCATCCAAGGCTCCAAATATCCGCTGCTAGACCATAGCCTTCATTCGTTTGATTGATAACCTGACAATATACAATTACATATCAGAATCAACAGTCCAGTTGGAGTTTATTTCTGCAGCTTGAATTTAGCGAAAATTGAAGGATCTCAATCAAAAAAAAAAAAAAAAAAAAAAAAAAAAAAAAAAGCAAAAACTTATTAAGGTTAACTGGAACATAACCTTTTTACAAATGAAACTTTGGTGACAAACTAGTGAAAATCACACGCCTCCCATTTAGTAGAGGTAGTACTAACATGTCAGCTTGGATCCTTTAATTTATAAAAACTCTTATCTAAAGGCAGTTAATATTTAATGACGAGTGTTATCTGAAGAGTTCATTAGTGTGTATCAGCTCTGATTCGCTGAACATCAGATACTTAACTCTATACAATAATAAAAGGCCAACCTCAGGTGCCATCCAGAAAGCACTCCCTTTGCAAGACTTCAAGTCATTTAATTTTGTGGCCTGTAAATCAATGGAGAACCCGTCGTAAGTAATGTTTGGAAACAACAAAGAAAAGTACTTGACTTTAAAATAACAAGGAGTAAAAAAAAATAAAAAAAATAAAAAAATCAAAGAGCAGCAAAGTGTAAAGCAATTTGGCATAGTGCATCCTCCATCGGATAAAATTAACACGGAGCAGCATACCTTCGCCAATCCAAAATCTGCTAGTTTCACTGTTCCGTTTGAGGTTACTAATATGTTAGCACACTTGATATCCCTGGCAATCAAACCAACAAAGCACATTAACCAGTTTTGCTTATATAGTTATATGTGTCAATGGTTGGGTCCAAGCAATTAATGTTCTTAACATAAAAAGGTTGCTGCTGTATAGCACCTAAAGCTGATATAAGATTTACTCGTAAAAATTTACAGTCTTAGGTTCTTGACATATACGGCATTTTCCGAAACCCACTGTTAAGAGTATCTAAAAAAATGGAAAACGTTAAAAAAAAAAAAAAAAAAAAAAAAAAAAAAAAAAAAAAAAAAAAAAAAACCTGCGTAAGTCCTGTGATATGTGCTCTGACTTGTGAACCATATCAAATTTTTATCAACAAGCAAGCTAAACTAGACAAGCACACGTTCACAAACAAACTAAGACACATAAAGTACTGGCAGTTTTATACACATTCCTGAACATAAAAGCGGAAGCAACCCAAACCACACAGCAAAAACGTAACAGTGACAGTTTAATCACGTACCTATGGACAACATTTTGATCGTGAAGATACTTCAATCCCATAAGAATATGTCTTGTGTATTTAGATACATGATAATCACGAAGATGGCACTTTTCGTAAAGGCTAGCAAGAGAACCTTGCGTCACAAGCTCTAAAAAGATGTAGAGGTTTGAATCATCCTGCATAGAAAAGTGCTAAGCAGAATTAAATACAAAAGAAATGCGTGAATAATATTTTCCCGAGTAATGTTATCAGGATGCTGCTCATGTATGCTATCGAAGATAATATGTGTCAGACAAAAGAAGTCTATAAGAAGTTAAAAAGAGTAATACCCTCTCAGTACCAAGATATCGAACTATATTTTTGTGCTCAAACCGACTTAAAAGTTCAATTTCCTGAAGAACAAGAACAGCGGTAAATACATAGACAGCTGTAGAAAATAGCCGTGAATCTCACGGAAACATAATTGAAATAAGTTTTACCTGCTCGAGTTGGCAGACACTTTGTCTTCCTTGACTTCCTTGCTCAAGCAACGAAACTTCTTTTATAGCAAAAAAGAATCCCTTGCTACACAAAAAAAAGTAGAAGCTCAATGAAATTACCAGTATATTTCAACCAGTATCGACTAATGATTGGAACACATATACGAAGGTAATATTTTTATTGTTTGCGATTAAAGCCAAACTAAACATTAACAATAGAGATTGCTTTGAGATGTTGGTGGAAAGAAAGATGGGATGATGCTGTAATATATGCAGTCCTGGTGAATTTGCGATGAGTTCAATTTCCCAGATTCTTTGATATTGGTCGTTATTTGCCACATGATAGTTTATCAGTTTATCTACACCAACAAAGACCCTATTGTGGAAGGATTCTTCGTAGGCCATTTCAACAGGATTCATCCGACTACTGGTCACTTATTCTATACCTTTCTCAAGATGCTCTCCCCATACCTCAACCTTTACTTCCTATCTATTAACTCTTACATTGCTTATCTATCAAGCATACCGCTTACTTTCAACTACCGTTTCCAACCCCTCTACAGTCTACACTAATCCTACAAACCAATTCCTTTAAGACGAACTAACAAGGGTATGACCAAAACAGAAGGGGCCAAGAATCCTTGAGTCCTTGACTAGCTAAGTATTGAGTCACAGGCTACAAGTGCACAAGAATTCTGTTAGATCGCTTAAACACGAAAGCATCAAACTGAAGGAAATAGCAGCTAGTGCAGATAATATATCAGTTAAAAGCACCATTACATACCTAGAAATCCCTTTGTACACAGTTCCGAATGATCCCTTTCCTAAAAGCCCAATTTTCTCCCACTGAGTTATGTTGATTCTGCTTCCACTTGTCGGCGAGATAACTGACAGAGGTTCCATAATTGTGCATGATGAGTTATTTTCATACACTGTTGTAAAGGAACCTAACCCCGTCATATTAACAATTACCCCATCACCTTCCTCTGTAATACCATTCAAGCCATTAGTTTCTGCATCATCAGATAGATGAGACCTATCATCATCAAGCGTTAAACGCTCCAACAGGTCCCCAGAAGCGCAACAATTGTCATCAAGAGCAAGGACAATCATAGACGGTTGGGCTGCTTGGGCAGTTAGCAAGAGGGGACGAACACCTTTGATCCCACTACCTTTGTCAGCAGTTCCCGGAACATGAACTTTGAAAGACGGAATGCAGTCACGGCCGTCAGAATCAAGTTTGGTAACCATGTGGGCCGAACCATTGCTTCCTAATCTTTGAGATAGAGGTTCAACCAACTCATTAGCCTCTTGTTTCTGAATAAAAACTCGTTTAGGTTGTTGAATTACGTTAGAAGATATTCTACTCTTCATAAGCTCATAGTCCGCTTTTGGAATGTCAAAATCTTCAGGTCCATGAAGCCCTAAGCTCCAGATAATCCATTCTATCTCACCATCATTACCATTGATACGGAAACTAGTCACATGATTACAATGCCGCAAGTCCGGGACCCGTGTTGGAGGAGTAGAGGCACCACTTGTTGAAGGGATCGTAGAAGACGGTTCTGGTGGAGTGTACTTGAAGTTCTTGGCAGCATTTGTTCGCATGAACGTCCTGGGAGACTGTGAGAGATCCATGCTTTTGTTCTTTCGTATTAGACTAATGTGTTTCATCCATTTTTGTACACTGTTTTATAAGAACAAATTTCTAGGCAAGAGATGCATACAAAAAAGCTATATATCCGTTGAAATGTACACAAACTCACTCAGATGATTATCGTCTACCTTCCATCCCTCCCTTTGTCCCTTCTCCTGCATACAACGCCCTCCGATTCAAATAGTAGATGAGCACGTGAACTCAGTAGCAAAAACTCTCGAATTTTCAACAATCTTCTCTATTAAATAACCGATCAAAGAGTAACAAGATGACAATTTACAACTACCAGAATATTGCACTCACTCCTGACAATCTCCTTCATTGCACAAACATCTTTCGGACAATAGATGACAAACTTCAAACACCAACTAAAGAACCCTCAGCGCTCCCCTAATCTTGTGCAGTATGCAACAATTATTCTCTTGTAGCTTCCCTAATCCGATCCTTTAACCCAAATTATCTCCTACGATCTTTTTATGTACCACATTCACTTTATTGATCTTTCCCAAAATTCTACAATTTAGCAAGCTTAATAAAAAACTATGCGCTAATTCGAGAAACTTCCAATTTTCGGCAATCCAAAATCAAACAAATCCATCGCATGAAGTAGCTCGAAAACTATCAAGTTTCTCCCTCAAAAACACCAAGTAAATAAATACTACCTGAGGACGAACTTACACCTCGATACTCAGGTTATTGATCTTGTAACTTGTAAGAAGCTCAATCAGCTGAAAAATGGGCAAATATCTTTAATTAAACACATTTTACGGGATCTGAGTGCTACTTTGAGATACATCTGATGCAAATTAGAATATTGTCACGTTTAGCTCTCGAGATCAAACAAGTAAAACGAAAAACAAAATATATATTTATCTCCGGAAGAGCTTTACACATTGAAAACTAGAACTAAAAATGATGATCTTGTATGAAGGCCATGCACCTTAATAAAGAATAAAGTTTCACAGAAAATTGCGCAGTTACTTGAATCACATCAAATAAATCCACGGCTTGAAGTCCTAATAGAATGAACATGTTAATCTCTCTACAGCAAACAGTCAAAGCAACGAAAACACAAGCTCCTAAAGAACTTCCGCTAAAAAATAATCAAAACTTGTATTGTTGATCTAGTTATGGAGTTGAAATTGCTAAAAATGATCAAATCTCTTCATCAATTCAACACGTTCCACAGAAAATTGCACGCTAACTCGAGAAAATTTCCAATTCATTCAATCTAAATGCAGATTGAAATACTTGTAGAATGATCAAGTTTTGTCTCTCTGCAACAAACAATCAAAGCAACGAAAACACAAGCTCCTCAAGAACATCCTGTAAAAAATAATCGAAAGTCTTACTGTTGACCTAGTTAATAAGCTGAAACAGCTGAAAATGATCAAATATCTTTGTCAATTCAACACGTTCCATAGAAAAATTGTGCGCTAACTCCAGAAACTTCCTCATGCAATCTAAATTCAGTTTGAAATACTCGAAGAATGATCGAAAAACAAGCTCCTAAAGAACTTCCATCGAAAAATAATCGAAACTCAAATTCTCGATGTAGTTAAGGAAAATGATCAAATCTATTAATCAATTCAACATATTCCACAGAAAATCAAGCGCTAACTCCAGAAATCTCCAATTCGTGCAATCGAAATTCAGTTTGAAATACTCGTAGAATGATCGAAACACAAGCACCTAAAGAACTTCCGCTGAAAACTAATCGAAACTCATATTGATGATCAAGTTACAAAAAAAAGGAACAAAATTCTTCATCAATTCAACAAGTTCCACAGAAAATCGCGCGGAAACTCCACAAATACTCGTAGAATGATCAAATTTATCGCTCAACGACGAACAATCACACAAACCTTAAAAAAAAACCACTTACACATTGAATGATGAAGCTGATAAGGTTGAAATTGAGCGAAATATCTTCGATTGAAACAAGAATTTGCAGGAAAATTGTGCGCGCGACGAAGAAAATCGAGAACAATTTCTGTAACTCTCACACAATTAGTTATTTGGGTATAGTTGATTGAAATGAGATATGTTTCCGTCAAAAGAAGTCGAACTGACTAAGTCGGAAAAGCAGGAGAGAGAAAAATTGAAGGAGTAAATTACCGGGAACCAAGTGAGGAAAACCAGAGGAAGAAAAGACCGCGTACGAAAACGACCGGTCACTTCAAATGGGGTCACTTTTTAACTAATAATATAGTAGTAATATTTTAGTTATACATTTCACCAAAAAAAAAAAAATATTTTAGTTATAAAAATTTAAAATAATGGTCAGGATAATTCGAATTGATGCTCTTATTTTAACAATAATTTGAATCCGAAGTAATCCACGAATAATCCCAACAGTTGAAACTCGAATTAATCCACGAATAATTACAACGGTTGAATAAATCATTCCAATAATGTACTTTGGTCAATATTGGCAAAAATACATTATTGGAATGGTTGGATTATAAAATTATTCCTAAAAAATTTGTCTTTAATCTTGTTAATGGAAGAACGTTTTTCCGCAAGACTTACTTTTAACTTAAACTTTATCCTTTTTCTTGGTTTTTTCTTTTTTTAAAAAAAATATTAAAAGTTTTTTTTTTTTTTTTTTAAAAAAAGTGCCCTTAATTCAACATAATTGGCAAGCTGTCTTTTAATAAAGTTCGGATTTTCTGTTTCACTTTGATGGTTGTGTCGTACTATGATATTTGTGTCTTAATTAATTTCTTGTAGCATAATAAAATTGAATATCAAATAATAGATAAATGGACACATTACTGACACATAATGGAGTAGAGAATCTCAGCTCTTGCCACAACCACAAAATAGGAGTAACATTTTTTTAACAATCATCGAAATAGTTTTTTGACGTATATTTTCAATTTGTATTTTAGGTAACTAGGTTACGAAAGATATTAAAAAGGTGTATTTCATTAGTTGTAGCAAAAATAAATTGTTCATCAATTTCTCATTATAGTTTTTGTAAAATATTTCTTTGTTTAGCTAATTAATTTGTGTACTAATGTTAGGCGTTAGAAATACTAATACTCCGTACTATGAAGAGCTATGTTCATATAATTTCTAACAAGAAGTGATTAAACATTTAAGCATACTCAAAACATTTTTCATTTTTCTCCTTGTTAAAGTGATTATAAATTTTTAAACACCCAGTAGACCGAAGATTTTCATGACATCATTTTAATGGCATTTAAGTATAACAACAACTAGTAGTTATTTTAAATACTACTCTCGTGTATTGTAGATTTTCATGAATTGTAAAATGAAGATTGTTGGATTGAGTAACTTTTTTGCGAAATAGAGGAATTGATAATTTACGAGAATTATTAATGCATACAAATAAATGATTTCATGGGATCCAAATAATATTTTAAATGTACATTTTTACAAGAGTATTTTACTATCATAAAAACTACTCCGTATTTTGATTACCACTATAAAATATAAATTTTAACTCATCCTTATTTACGACCGTTTTAAATATCTTTTAGTTATATTTTTCTCTCCCTTATCTACATGCTACTAAACCGTAATTATTGAGGGTGATTGTCTGCTTGTCATCGATGTTTGGAAGTTGCAAGAGCAAGGGAAGGAATGACTTATTTTGCAAATATCCGAATATCCGAATTTTATGTAATTGCATCACTTTACTCTTGCAAAAAAAAAAAAAAAAAAAAAAAAAAAAAAACTTATTTTTCATCATTGAAGTCAATTTTTTGGGTTTTCAATAATTTTATTTCTGATTTATGTAATTATGTGAGTAGAAAAACCAATAAAGTTGTTCATGATCTAGCTCACATTCGACTGTGTAGCATAGGGTAGAATTTTTGGTAGTGTGATTCACTCCGAAACATTTTATTTGTTGTTTTGATGGATCTTAGTAATATTAAATTAACCCATTTTTTTTACTATACTAGTGAAAACCATTTCTTATTAGACTAGAAAAACATAAAATAATTGTCCAAATTTATCAGATTGGTTTAAAAGTGCTTGATTTTCACAATTCTCATATCATCGATAAATTGTCCAAATCATTTGAAATTTTATTTTCAATAATTTGTGTTATCTTCTGTATTCGTAACATGATTTATTATTAATCAAATTAATTTTTCCGTAAAAAAAATAAAAAAATTTCAAACTAGTTTTCGCTAAAAAATACTCCGTAGTCCGTAAAAATAAGGATTTATTGTCAAACACCACCTTTAAAAAAGCGCATTTTGTCAAACACCACCTTTAAAAAAAAAACTTGTCAATTGCCACCTTTTAAAAATAATTTTTGTCAAACACCACCTTTTGGCCGGAGTTGACCAAATTCCGACGTTGACTTATCGGAATTAACGTTTTTTTCTTCATTTTCATCTTTTTACTTCCCTCAAATTCGAATTATCATCATTCAAACCCAAAATATACCATCTCAAACAAAAATTTAAGCTAAAACCTAGAAATTAAATGCTTTTCAACTTAAAAAGTCTTTCAGGTGGCCAAAATGTCGGAATTTAGTTGATCTAAGTCAAACTCAGGCCAAAAGGTGGTGTTTGACAAAAATTATTTTTTAAAGGTGGTAATTGACAAGTTTTTTTTTTAAAGGTGATGTTTGACAAAATGCGTTTTTTAAAGGTGATGTTTGGCAATAAACCTTAAAAATAAAGAGTAGTGTTCATCTTCATAGGCTATACAAATCTCTCCAACAACCTACCGTCTTTATTCTCCTCGCTCAGAAGTACTCCGTAATACATCAAAAACCCTAATTTTCGCAAATATTCAAATCTTTTCTAATTTTTCCTCTTTTTTCAACTCCATTTGACTTTTTGTTAGTAAAATTAACATTGAAATGATCATCATTTCATCACCAAAATCACCAATCTAACAATCAACAACTTCTTCGGTGCTCATGCTATTTCTGTGAACTTTGTCGTTTTGATTTTGTTACTTCGCTACCAATTTCCTAATTTTTCGGTTTTTTCTCGAATTTGTTTGATTATTGGAATCAAAATTTGTTATATCCAGCGTTAATTCTGGGATAAATATCTGGAAAGTTAGATACCATAATTAGGTTTTGTGAAATTGGGAATTATTTTATGATCATTTGAAATTAGGGTTTCTGGGAAATTATTAATTCGCAGTTTATTATTGTTTTATTTATTTATTTATTGGTATGATATGAGTGTTCATATTGTTCTAAGTTTGGTGGAAACAATGAGGGTTTATTGAAGAATTTCTAATTTTTTGTGCTGCAAATCTGTCTTTGATTAGGAAATGGAGGCGTAAACGTTCCTCGTGTTCGATTGATTTGCGCCGGAAAATTGGCCGAAAACCCTAGTCTTTTTGAGCTGCATTGAAGAAATTACAGTCTTAATTGTAGTTGACCTTAGATATTTGACTGGAATTTAGAAGGCAGACTAAGTTTTCGACTTAATGTCGGGATATTGAATCTAGTTTTGGCTAGGATATACTGTTTGAGTCGGGTTTTCGTTAGGTAGATGTCTAGTTTCGGCCTTTACGAGGTGTAATTGGCGAAGAAAAGGATGAAATAGGTCAATCTAAACACTATGTTGGTGTGATTATTATCATGCTTAACATTTTCGATGGAAAGAAGTGAACCGAGTTTAGTTCCCGAATGGTTGAGAAGTAACGGAGGTGGCGGTTCAATT
Organism: Dianthus caryophyllus; assembly: GCA_023091065.1. Classification (NCBI taxonomy): domain Eukaryota; kingdom Viridiplantae; phylum Streptophyta; class Magnoliopsida; order Caryophyllales; family Caryophyllaceae; genus Dianthus; species Dianthus caryophyllus. The sequence goes on from CM041522.1 coordinate 4,992,515, forward strand.
CACCATTTTGCATCTTCACAAGCAGGTGCTTATATCAAAGTTACTTTGCTTTTTTGCATTCGATTTCTGAGTGATGTTTTTTTCGCGTTGTATGTGTGATTTAGTATACTTTACAAATATTCATTTGTTACGTGTATTTTCTGCTGTAGATAGTGCGTTTCCCGGAAGAAATAGGTCTTCGAAGAGTATCAACAACACCAATTTTTTGCGTTCTCCTCTATTAGACCGTAGTAGTTCATCTAATTATAGGAGAAGTTCGAACATTAATGGGTCTAGTAAGCAGGATAGGGGTTCACATGCACTGGCGTACAGTAGTTTTTCTAAAAATCGTCGGGATAGGGAACGAGAGCAGTCGAGAAATGGGGACATTTGGGATTCGGAGTACTCTGATCTGTTGAGGCGCTCTAAGTCCCTGATTTCGAGGCGACAGGGCGATGCTCCACTGCGCAGGAATTCTGTAGATGTGAGAAATGGTGGGGATATGAATCATCATACCGGAAATAGTACCAACTTTGTTGGTGGTGATAGTGTTGGTATAGAGAAGGTGTCGTTTGAAAGGGATTTCCCGGTGCTTGGATCTGAAGAAATGCCAAAAACACCGGACATTGTAAGAGTTGCGTCTCCTGGCTTGAGCAGGGGCATCCAAAGCCTGTGCGTCAGTAACCCAATGTCAGTTGGCAGCGAAGCTTGGACGACTTCAGCTCTGGTGGAGCCTACGTCTGTTCTTGGAAGCAACAACGGTACAGGATCGTTACCTGCGACTACGGCTTGTAGTTCAAGTTCAGTTTTGTTTTCAGTGAGCACGGGATCAGGACTTAATATGGCAGCAACATTGGTGCACGCACCTGCACATGCTCATAGCAATCCGCAGGTACAGTAGAGCTTGTTTCGGGTTTTTGTTTGTTGAAATTGTATTTGCTTAACGATTCAAGTTAATGTTTTTGGTAGTCTTCTGCTCAGTTGCAGAAGGATGAGATGGCTGTTGCTCACTCGAAGAAGTTGATTCCGTTGACACCATTAGTCCCTAAAACTATGGTGAGAACCCTCTTCTACCTTTTTACAAGCTTGTTGCTGTTCCCACGTATTTCCATATGTATATTGCTTTAATTATTCGCATCTATATGTACTCCTAAGCAGAAATGTTATATTTAGAAAGAATGAGTGATAAGAGTACGAAGAATAACAAGAAAGCCTTCTTTAGACCTTTAATATCGTTATCAATCTTTGACTTGCCTTAATCCCTTCCCTTATGGATAGGTTTAAGTTTTGAAAGGCGTTAGGCATTTGATTTTTCGCAAGACATCTGAGTTTATAAAACATTGGCTACTAGATTCCGTTGTTTGTTTTGTCGTTTTCTTTTTGTTTCCGTTGTTTATACTGGAGATAATTGGTCTCACTTGGGAGAGATTGGTAGTGTTGTAAGGCTTTACGAGATTACCAAATTGTGCTGATTGCTGAGTAGAAAAAATGGGGTGACCAGTCCCCGGATGTTACAGTCTTTCATCTCAGTGCTGTAAAACAATTGATGTGCTCTAGAGCTCTAGTTGCTCTCTTATATTTCAAACGTGAGGGCAACCTTTGTTTTTCCCCAATTTTTATTTTTTTAAAAAAGAACTTTATTTCACTATATACAAAGCCAAAAAAATAAATTTGACGATGTACATTTTTTTCATTAGGTACTAAATCAATCTGACAAGTTGAAACCAAAGACAGCTGGAAGATCCAGTGACGTTGTAACTGGGTCTAAGAATGGGTTACATCCAATGACAGATTCCCCAAAATCTTCAGGAATGTCGCTTCTGAAACCCTCATGGGAAAAAGGTGTATCCCCTTCTTTGAAGGACATCCCTAGTGCAGCTCCAAACGGGTCATCCACCGGTGTCCCTTCTCTCATTTCTGCTCCATTTAGTAATCCAACCAACAAAAAGCGTCCCGTGAGTGACCGCAAGACATCTTACAGTTTGAGTACTGTACCGATGATGGATAAGCGGTTATCATTGGCCCAACTTCGAAGTCGGAATGATTTCCTTAATCTAATACGGAAAAAGTCTTCAGTCAGCTCATCTCCTGTTGTGGATTCTGGCACTGTAGTTCCACCTAGCATGTCGATTTCTGATGAAAGTAAGGAAACGGCTTGTGACTTGGTGACTCCCACCGAAAATGGAGAGGGAAAATGTGATTCTGACCAGAAGGAGAGTCACAATGAGGTCATCCATACTGCTGAAGAGCTGGAATTTTTACACGCTCTTGGTTGGAAGGAGGATGAAGGTGACGATGAAGGCCTTACAGAGGAAGAGATAGATTCTTTTGTTCGGAAGGTAAGTGGGTTTTGAAGCTTATAAAGTTATGCTTTTAAATTTAGGACTTTTCTCATTTGTACACCTCTCTTGGTTTGTTTTCAAACTCGTATGATTATCCCTCTTTTTGTGTTACGCGTACAAAAAACGGTACTTTTTTTTTTTTTTTTTTTAATTTTTAAATTTCAAAATGATCATCTTTTGTTTTTGAGATGGTTCTTTGAAAAAAAAAATGGCCGGTGTGAACTTATAGCCGAGAATGATGTTCAGTCAGTTTATTCGGTTAAAAACCTTTGACTAACCGTATCAACTTGGGAAAGAAAAAATCGCCGTTTCAGAAACATGTAGTCATGAATCATATAAATGGTGAAAGTTTTTTAAACGAAAAGAGGTTACAAATGAGAAAACGAAAGAGTCGAGGGATACAGTACAAGTGAGCAAAACACGTAAATTTATTATGGACTAGAGAAATCAATTGGGCGTACAACCACCATCAGAACTTTAGTTTGTACAAAGTTTATTGATACTATGTAAATATCCCATGTGGTTTAATTATGTAAACACCCATTTTGATATTTTCATGTTTTCAAAAAACTTGCAATGCATGTTTATTTTGAGAATGTCGATCGAAGTCAGCATCCTATGACTGACTATCAAAGTCAATTTGGGACAATATAAATGCGATGAAGGGAGCATTATTATTTGTTTTGGTCTAACGATTGTGAGATTATATTATATATGGTAAGTGGGTAACCATGGGGGATGATCTCGACAACATTTGTTTTTCCATACACTGTTCAATGCTCATGTCGTACTATATGATTGTACATTGTTGTCATGCTCTATCCTTTTCTTTGTACCTTGAAGGTTGTAGTCTCTACTCTGTGGAATTATTATTTTGCGGTGTTAATTTGATTTTATGTTGGGCAGTACATAACATCGAAATCCGCTGCAAAGTTGCTTAGAGGCTTGCAGTTGAAGATGATACCAGAAGCAGAGACTCAAGGATTGTGTACGAATGGTGGTGCTCTTGAGCGGAGCACATCTGCTGCTCAAATGTGAAGATTGAATTACCAGCTTTTCGTAAAAAGTTAGTGTAAGGTACAATTTTTGGGGTCTAATTTGGTATTAAAGCTGGTTACTATGTGACTGAGCAAAAAATGTTTTGGCTGTGCTACTATCTCTGTTGATGATCCCTGTGAGTCGATGCGGTGGAGAAATTTTTATTTTGATTTCTGCAATTAGAAAATGGGAAGATCTGTGATTTTTTGGTTCTTTGGGGCACTCATCTTTCCGTTTTATGTGGAAGCGACAAAAAAAAAAAAGGAAGGTTGTGGCTTTTGTCTAATTACGAGATCGAAACATTTGTACTCTGTTGAGGTTTTGGCTTTAGAGTTCTGTACATGCTCATGTTTCGAAATGCTAGAGTATATCCAGTTTGCTGTTACCCATTTAAGTGAAAAGTGAGATATTTACTTTATTATATTACGGAGTACTCCGTAGTATTTATGAGCATTTGGTTTTTCCTCTGTATTGAGGAGGTCTAGTGCGTATAAATTGCGTTGATTTGAGACACTGTCAGTTCATGTATGTTCATGTTGCTGTAAATACTAAATAGTCTGCTCGCTCGTGAATTTTTTTGTTACTACGTTGCTAACGAATGGGTGTGAATAGGAGGAACTTAGGGCTTTGTTGGATATTGAATTGTATGGAACTGAGGTCGAGGCGATGTTTTCCATGTTCTTCCTATTTTGGAAGAATTTCGATGTGCTGTCGGAGAAAAAATTGATTCATTTATCTTTTAGTTTGCTCTCGAGTCTCGAAGTGTGGAAAGACTTGAAATTTATTGTCACTTCTTCCCACTGAAGGAGTGAAGGTTTAGAAAGAAGGTTGCACCATTTGCATGTTAATTTCAAATTCCTCGTATATGAATACGTCTCAAATTGTTTGACAAGTTAGAAAATCAGACGAGAACAAGTTCTGATCTATATTAATTATATATAACAAAAATCATCCTACACACATTTTCCCTCCAATTTTCCCTCCAACTTTTTTTTACCCTTTTATTTTATTTTATTTTATCCCTTCTATTTTATTTCTTTTTTGAAATTATGTTAAGTCAAGATCTTACATGTCAAGAATATTTTTTATTTTTATCTCTTAAACTGTCCACTTTTATTTAATGTGTTTTCAATATAACATTTTAAGCGCGTTTTACCATATTATTATAATAAATGATGAATTTTAAGATAATGTATTGCAATACTTTGATCGGTTTTTGTCACATTGTGATATATTTTAAAATAAATTTATAACTATATTTGTATAAAAAAAATTAGATGTTCCATTATTCTAATTGTTTTGTTACAATTTTCAACGATTCTATCATCTAAAATTTGATAGTTAATTAAGAAAATCAAAATTGACACTTTTAAACAAATTAAACGGGTTAATTAGAAGACAATTACGGATCAAATAAGCGGGTTACATGTTAAATAAATACGCAATTAAAAATACAGTTTGTTATATTTTGGGTCTAAGAATACATGTTTATTTAGGTTGCGTTTATATTATTACTACGAAGTATTTTTATATTAATTTAATATTTAACTCAAATACCAATTCAATTAACTATTAACTTATTTTTGTACATCCCGTGCATTAATGCACGGGTATTATGCTAGTTTTCTATAGTAAAGTCGATCAAAAGAGTTTAAGGAGCATCCAACACTATATCGGTGACTTTAACTTTGCTTGTTGTGACGATCATTTTTGTACTCCATTGACAACTTTACAACTTTAGTGCAAAGAAGAAATCGAAAATGAAACATAAACACGCCACATCTAAGATATCTCCAACCTATGAGCATTGTAGCACTTCTCAACAAAACACTCCTGAATCACGACTACACACGCTATGTTGAATTCCGATCACATAAGTCATGTTATTTAACAGAGTTAACATCACACCAAAGATCTCATAAAAACGATCCATCCAACAGTAAAGCCATAGCCAAATATACCATCAACAAAGTATGTATGAGCAACGACGTGGAACCACCAAGCGATTAGACAGCTATCATTAGAAATTCAGAATGAATAAAAAGAGCAGCAAGTACTGAGTTCATAGCCAACCAGTGTCAGATTACAAGCATGTACATAAACTACTTCTCTATATCCACGTGAAAGAAACCGTATGTTCAAGATCTTCTGCTTTTGGCATTAATGTTTCATTGTCGCGTTCATTTACTCTGAATGTGCGGTCCAATAGATCAGCCCACTGCAGAGAGGGGAAAAAAAAAAGGAAGTCAGATGTAACAAGTGAATGTAATCTAAGCTCGATGAAACAAACAATTTGTCGGTTTGAAATGGATGATAGTGTCGAATTCACAGCCAGCAGTTGGCAGCGAAGTAAAGAGAAAGGGATGAAATAAATTAAGCGTATCACACCAAGTAAGTAAAATGGGCCGTAGCCCGTAGATGTCAAGGGACAAGAGCCAAGTCATGACAAAAGACCTTGGATCTTCAAAAAGAACTTGCTAGACATTGTAGGACTCCACGACGCTAAAAGATAGCGCAGTTCGATCAACATAATTTTCAGCATTCGTGATTTACGGAGTTGGTGAATGTGTATTCTTCTCCTACCCCTCTCAACGAAGAAACATATGATTGCCTAACGATTTATTTAACAAACTCGGTGCATTCACCAAAGTTCTTTTTGCCAATCATTGGTCATCACTGTACGTCTATTAACATACAGTTGACCTGATATATACTGTGTTACACTTGGTTGAACCGTCAGCAAAACGACGCTTCACATTAAACCGAATGATATCACCTCAATGAGGGGGAACCCTCGACGAGAAGCTCATAGGCTTAATCAGACAGAACCTTCATGCTATGAGCCATGAAGCTAGAATTGCTACGCAAAGGCACTGAGCTTCTACGAGAACAAAAATGCACAAAAGAAAGACGAACCTGATTAGTACAAACACACATTGCAGGACACCAGCAACACCAGTCCAAGCCGAAGGGCCAGCAGGAACAAGAGCGTCTTGAATAAGCAGACCGACTGATGCAGCAAGAGACACAAAGGCTACAACATAAGCGATAAAGAGCCACAGCTTCAACCTGCAAAAATTAGTACCATGCCAATTTTAACATACGAAGATGTCGTTTCTCAATAGAAAAACATTACACTCGATTCTCAAGTGACAACCTATGTATCCTACAAACAGCATATAAACTCTCTTTTCTGCAAGGGGTGATTTGGGTTTGACGACATGAATCGTCATATGGAACTCGATTCAACTCTCTGTTGACGCACGAACGATTAGCGTATAATAACAGCTACAAACTGAAAATTATAATACAAGAATCAATTCTTTCACAGATCTTTCAAGAAAAGCATACAAACATCATGCAAAACAACTATTAATCGACTCCAAAACACGCAAATCGATATGATCACCATCAAAACTCAACTAACATGTTAAATCCAGCAGAATTGAGCAAAATTCAAACATATCTAAACCCTAACACAGAATCAACAATCAATCACCATCACAAAAACCCTAAAATTTTACAAAATCAAACAAACAACGTCGAGCGATGAACGACAAACGATGAAACAAACCTCCATTCTCCTTCATCATAAGGCGAATAATCGATGTCTTCTTTCCGAACACAATTGAACATCAAAGCCGCCAACGACGCAAAAATCCCTAAAAATTCACACACACCATCAATCAACGAAAAAAAACCCTAAAATCGCGAAAAATTGATGAATAATGAATCAAAAAAGAAAAGGAGAGGGGTAAAATGGTAATTGTACCAGGGAGGTAGTGAAGGAAGGAGATAGCGACGGCGCTGCAGACGACGGCGTCAACCCAAAACCACCAGCCGGCGCCGAACACAGCTCCGGCAATACCCGGCCCGAATATCGACATTAATTCGGATATTTCCATATTTTTTTATACTTTTTTTTTTCTCTGTTTTTTTTTTGGGAGGTGTGATGTTTTGTCAACTTAATTGGACTGAGGGTTTGGATTTTACTCTTTGTTGTTGTTGCTGTTGTTTGTTGCTGGTGTTTGTTGTTGATTTTTTCTTTTTAAAGGGTAATCAGTTTTAATTTTTCTTTTTAAAAAACTCACATTTGTAATTTTGTTTAAAAAAATCCACCCTTTTTTATAGATAATTTTCTGAAAACACCCACTAAAATTTATGGAGTATTCCGTAATGTTTTTGGTAAAAATGAAATACAAGTACTCCGTAGTTATTTTTGAATATATTCGAAATGTACTTTACCGTTTATCGAGACTCAAACTGAAAATAAATAAAATTAAATAATAGAAAATTCAATGTTTTTATATGTCAAAACTAACATTTATTATTGTGCAAAATGAATATTTAGTACGGAGTACTCCCTCCCATTTTATATGATGTTTTCATTTGTTTTTGGAGTATTTTGAAAAAAAAAGTGGGGACATAAAACATACTCCCTCTAATCTCTATTTTAAATTGCATAAAAATATAAAAATTTGATATTAATGTTGTACTTATGAAAACGAATAAAACAATATCGCACATGACTATTTTTTTATTTATACATTACGAGTTATACCAAAGATTCTTCACCTATGTGAATAGCGTAAAAAAAGAAGGGATATTATTGGATATGAATGGAGAGAGTAATAATCACTAGATATAAACCAAAAATGAAAGGAAAAGAACAAATAAAACGCAACTAAAAACGAAAATGAAAAAATCGGAGTACTATTTTTTAAAAAATTATTTAAATGGCTATACTATTCTACTCCTATCTATCTATTTTGAATAAAAAAATTTATACTCCCTAAAGTCTTTCTAACGAGTACTCCGTATTTAGTATTTACGAGTTAAAATTTGTAAAAGTGAAAAAACCGGTCAAACTGATATTAACGTCGCAACACCCGCAGGCCGCAGCAGATAAACCAACCACACGAACCAGAAAAAGTAAAATAAAAAATGGGGTCGTTAGATCCACCGTCACACGGCGGCAAAGCTCTAATCCACGACGTCAACGGCGACAACGACAACCACCACCTCCTCCACCAACCTAACTCCGTCTCCGTCGACGTTCACCATCAGTTACCTTCTCCGGCGAGAGGCGGCGGCGACGACACCGCCGGCAAAACTCCGTCGCCGGAGAACGACTCTTTGAAGGTCCGCAGAATCGGCGGCGGAGTTCTTCCACTGGAGGTCGGAACTCGCGTGTTGTGTCGGTGGAGAGACGGCAAGTATCATCCTGTGAAGGTTATTGAACGCCGGAGATCGCAGTACGGTGGCTCCAATGATTACGAGTATTATGTTCATTACACTGAATGTATGATCTCTTTTGTTTTCTTCGTGTTTCAGTTTGATTTGTGTTTTTAGGGTTTGTTGTTTGATTTTGTGTACTTTTTGTGTTGATTTAAGTAGATGTTTGTGTTGAATTTGGCGTGTTGATGATATAATTGGTTGAATTAGTGAATCAAACACCTATTATTGTTTGTCACAACGACTGTATGATTTCTGTTATGATCTTTGCTTCAGTTTAATTTGTGTTTGTTAGGGTTTAGTGGTTTATATTTGTGTTGATTTATGTGGATTTCTGTGTTAATTTTGCTGTGTTAATGATATGTTTGGCTGAATCAGTGAATCATACATGTTATTGCTCAGTATAGGGTTTACGAGTACTATGTTCGTATCACGGAATGTTTGTTAGGGTTTGATGTTCTATAGTTTGCCTTATGGGGATGACAATTGACGAATTGTGTCAATTTACCTGGTCGCTGGTCGTTGTTACTGAATTTATCGGATTTAATGCTTCAAGTTAGGTTTTCACTGACTTGAGCTGTACATATATAGTTTTGATGCTACAAATCGTTGCTAGGATGCAGATGATGCTATGTGTTTAGTCTCTCTCGGTCTTTCTAACTTGTGCCTTATGTTGAACATTGATGAAGAATGTTGATAATTTTGTCGGTTTGATGATGGAATGACTGAATTGTGTGTTCATATTATTGATTCAAATTAAGGGTTTGTAGACCTTGAGCTTTTAGCGAATAGTTTAATGATCGAAATTGTTGCTTAAAAGCAAACTGTACAATTTTGGGTTGGAGCTTCATGTGGAAGTTGTGTTGCCGATTTTGTGTAACAATATGGTAGAGACACGGCATAAATTCGAATGATATCATGCTGTCATGGTGACTATTGAGTATGGTGGACTGATTTTGTGCCGATTATGAGGAGTTCGATTTATATTTGAGTATGTTGGCGACACGCGACACTCATGTAGGAGTAATTTGCTGGGCTAATAGATGACGGAAATTGTAGTTGTTGAAAATTGAAGAATGTTAAATTTCTGTATGATAAAGATTTCAGTATAACGTACTGAATAATTGTAATGATCGAATGATGGAGATTTCCGTACATCGTACTGAATAATTGTAATGGTCGAAACTTTGGAGAGCTTGACATTTCTGTATGATAAAGTTTTATGTTGAATGACTGATTAAACTACCTGTGGATAGTATGCTTCTGTAGAATATCTTGGCTCACATGATTACTGATTGACCCATGCAAGTAGTAGGTGTTTTTTTTTTTTTTTACGCTCCCTTACTCTGACTCCAACACGTTTGCATGTCCGACTAATGTCAGATACAGCTATTTTGGGCTTAGTTTTCATTTTCTTTTCTAAAATGAAGTGTTGAAGTGTATTGTCTTGTTGGACGCAATACGTATCCAATAAGCGACACAGAATTAAGTGTTGGGCTAACATAAGTTCTGTTTTTTTTTGGTCTATTGTTGGCTTGTTGCTAAGTTTTTCTATGCATTTGGTGCTTAATTTTTCTTATTCTTAGTGCGGTCATCTACTACAATGGACTTAATACTTTCTGAAGTTCTACAATTTTGCTGACATCCCTTTTTAAATCTCTTGGAGAAGGTTCCAAGTCAAAATCCCATACATGTGCATCGACCTGACTTCTCATTTTTAAAAATTCATCCCTTACTGTTTATCCTTGCTTATCTTGTTGGTGTGGCGTATCACGTTAGCGGTTTCATATGTTTTTCATGTTAGCTTACCCCATATCAATGTGTCCCAGACCTAGACTTGTTCTGTTGTTCTGAGGGGATATGTGAGTTCTTGAGCAAGCATTGCTGCTCCGTGTGGATATGTTTTTTGAGGTTTTTATTTATTTTTATGTGTGCGAGTGTGTGTGTGTAAAACATTCTTTATTTGTTTTTATTTCAGTCAACAGAAGGCTTGATGAGTGGATTAAGCTTGACCAGCTTGATCTGGATTCAGTGGAGACTGTTGTTGATGAAAAAGTCGAGGATAAGGTGTGTGTGTGTATTTCCTTTCGCTCAAAGTATCCTGTTTGAATATACCCCTTTTCGCCCACTAGGGTTTTTGATGTGAAAATTATTTCGGTTTCTGATGAATTATTGTGATAGGTAACAAGCTTGAAGATGACTCGTCATCAGAAACGTAAGATTGACGAGATCCATGTGGAGGTACGTTTTATTGTTTTTATACCCATCTTGTAAGTTTGTACTATGATTGGACTAATAAATATGCATAATTTTATGTTAACTGTTTTGGTATATTAACTGATTGCTTATAGGGAAAAAATATGAAGTGTCTAGAGTAGATAAGTACTCACTCTCATCTGTCAAATTTGTTACATTTGACTTTTCTCTTTGGGGGGAAATTTGTAAAAATGTAAAGAAATAGATAAATGAGGGGGACTATTAAATGCCAACGTATGACTTATGCCGCGCAATGCCACAGTTGCACAAAAGCTTTTAGAAATGACTTGCTTCGTATTTTTTTTTTCTGGGGCTAGTTTTTTCCTTGTACATTTCAATTTATGGCATGTAAAATACTAGATAGTTCTATGTCGACATGAGGATTATGAAATGATGTGTCATCCGATATTAAATGGCTGGTGGAATTATGAACCCGATAGAAATGTCAGTCTCTTCTTCCAGAAGGTTAAAATGCCGTAATGGTTGAAGAAGCCTGGAACTATTGGCTGTTCGTATTTATGAATTTTGAATTTGAATTGTAGGGTCATGAAGAGCTAGATGCTGCAAGTTTACGTGAACATGAGGAATTCACCAAAGTGAAAAATATAGCTACTATTGAACTTGGTAGATATGAGATTGAGACGTGGTACTTCTCCCCTTTTCCACCAGAGTACAATGACTGTGTGAAGCTGTTCTTCTGTGAATTCTGCCTCAATTTTATGAAACACAAAGAACAACTGCAGAGGCATATGGTAAGTTGTCGCCAAGAACTTATGTTTGTGGCTTTGGAGCAATAATTAATATCCAGGAGCATTTTTTAATAGCTGTTTATTACTTATAGGATCACTGTGGGATAGATTTTATGATACTTTCTTGAAGCTTTAATTCATCATAAAATGCTTTGATGGCCCCTTTTTTGTTTGGTTGATATAGAAGATGGTTGCCACAGTGTCATTGTTAAATCAAGCATGTTGTTATCTAATTATACTAGTTCTGTTGTTCATGACGTGCATGTTTTTTTTTCAACATGTTGCTCTTTAATTTCTCGTCTTGCATTTTGTTCTGTCAATATCAAAGTTGGACATGATTGACACTTGGACTTGTTTTTTATTCAGAAAAAGTGTGACCTTAAACATCCACCTGGTGATGAGATCTATCGAAGTGGAACATTGTCTATGTTTGAGGTATTGTCTTCTTAGCTTCTCGTCTATACTGTCTGTAAATACTTACGCCCGTCAGATGCAATATATGATAGTGCAGCTGCAATAAGTTATTTACAATGCCTTGGTACAGGTTGATGGCAAAAAGAACAAAGTTTATGGGCAGAATCTTTGTTATCTGGCGAAGCTATTCCTTGATCACAAGACACTCTATTACGATGTTGACCTCTTCCTGTTCTATGTCCTCTGTGAGTGCGATGATCGAGGGTGTCATATGGTTGGTTATTTTTCCAAGGTAAATAGAAGCTCCTTTTTTTCCTTCAATTTACTACTTTTTTTCGGTATTGAGCTTGTTTACTTAAGTTTATCATCTGATGTTTGCTGTTGCAAATTTGTGAATTCTCCGGCTCAACGAAACACACTATGATTCTTGTTAGTATGGCAGTGTGAGCTATATTTGCCTTTGCTGTTGAATTTGATCTTTATATTCTCGGGACAAAATTTATTGAATCATTTAAATTTGATCGTAGTGCTTAGTTGAATATAAGACATGGCCACATCGAACTGTTTCGTTCCTGAATCTTTAATTTTTGAGTTCATGTTTCCCCATTTTTTGCTGCGTATCAAAATTAATCTCATGTGTCATGATAATAGTTTGGTCCGCACTTCATTCTAAGCTTGTTTCTTATCTATGCAGGAAAAACACTCTGAGGAGTCCTATAATTTGGCATGTATTCTTACACTTCCTCCATATCAAAGAAAAGGCTACGGGAAATTCCTCATTGCATTTTGTAAGATTTTCAGTTCACGTGACTTGTGTTCATGTTTATTACGGTCGGTCTTCTATGAATACTTTACTGATACACTCCTTTCAGCTAATTGTTGCTAATATTACATATTGATATAACAGCGTACGAACTCTCAAAGAAAGAATGTAAAGTCGGCACACCAGAAAGACCTCTTTCAGATCTGGGATTGCTGAGTTACAGGGGATATTGGACCCGAGTTCTTCTGGATATATTGAAGAAACACAAAGGAAACATTTCTATCAAGGTATGCTTACTATATGAACCATTTCCTTCTTTTCAGCTCACACGCATCTCACAAAATCACAACTTATACACCTCATGTGCGGTCAAATTAATTGGTGAATTGATGATCGCTTTTAACCAGAAGGCTCAAGTTGAAGGCCGGGGACTACCTCTGTGTTAAATTTAGCAAGAGGGAAAGCTTTTAGGAGCTGCTCTCCGCATCTTATTTTTTCCCGACTTATCAAACACTTCATAAAATTTAAATTTCTGGAGATTGATTACATAAAAAACACTAAATTTTAGGAAACATCTTAAGATGAAAAGAGCATGTCCTAGTGTGGTTGTAGTCCTGACCATCTATGAATCTAAACTAAACCGTATAAGTTACACCCAAAAAATCACAAATTTGTGTAGATCATTTGTGCTGATCAATAGTGTTAGTCACTCAGTCATGTCGATTCTTATGAAGAATCGTTTCTGCGTGTTCCGTCGTAATGAACCTGGCTTCTGCTGCGCAGGAGCTGAGTGACATGACCGCGATCAAAGCAGAAGATATCCTGCAGACTCTGCAGAGTCTGGAGTTGATACAGTATCGCAAAGGGCAGCACGTCATATGCGCAGATCCTAAGGTTTTGGACCGTCATCTAAAAGCGGCTGGGCGTGGTGGTTTGGAGGTCGATGTCTCCAAACTTATCTGGACACCTTACAAGGAACAAGGCTGATAATCTTCTTGCTGTTCAATTTTTCACAGTTTTACGATCCTCGTCTGATGTAAATGTCTGCTAAAGGTTTAGTAGGAAACTCAGGTCGTACTGAAATTAGTTCTACGATCTATAACTTTGTATGAAATTTATGTAAAAATGTACGCCTTATTTGTTTGTTGACCGACTAAATAATGTAGAGAAGTCTAACCAACGCAGAATACTTACGACATCTGCTAGTAGACAATTTGGTCGCTTTCTTGTTTAGTCACACAATGATACGGAGTAATACGTTAGTCTTGATGACCCTGGCCTTTAGTATTTGTGATGTGTACACTTACCCTATTTTCAAAGTATGGGCTCGAAATTCGTGAACTATAAATGAATCGAATGATAATCACTGGTCAAAGAGTTGAACGCGAAGAAAATAACTAATCAACGTAAATCAAACTTCAAAAACAATTTTATAAATCATGATAGGTTGTATTTCCTTTTACTGATATACACGATGAACAGTATGGAAGATAATAAAATTTTTGTCGATGAAAGTGATAAATCTGGTTCAAAAGCAAAATATCTTTCTCGAAAAATAGTACTCTTTCTATCTCAATCATTTGTTTATACTTCCTTCATTTCTTCCCCACAAAAAAATCAAGGTGTAAACAATTAATTGAAACGGAGGGAGTAGTCCGTTTATTATGACACAAATTTGGAGATGAAGGCTCTTAGAAAAACCGAACACGTAAGTCGTAACACATCTAATCAATCCAGCTAAAAAAATTTAATATTATTGATATTTCATATATGCCATTTACATCTTTTAATGAATATATTACGAGGACTAATATTATCAGAATACAAAATGAGACCGATGATCTGCGCTGCTACTAAACTCATACAGTATTTGCAGGAAGTAAACTAAGATTTTGTTGGATAACTTCAACCCGCAAACTCTTCAATGGAGCTCCACCCGATCTCCTCTTCCAAAGTGTACTCGCACTCTCTCCATCACCGTTACCTTGTTCTCGTTTCACTACCTTTTTCGTCACAGGCAATGGCGGATCCATTTCGACTAAATTTATTAAACTGCCCTTAACATTTTCACTTTTCTCGTTGTTACCGATGTTGATATTCTTATTATCAACCTTGGATCTACACACAATGTTGTTACTCCCAATATTATTCTTTCGTCCAATTTTACCCTTGTGGGACCCACAAGCACTGGGCCTTGTTACCGCAATCACAGATGTGGGACTTTTGGTCGAGAAGAATCTCTTAATCTTATCATATTTGATAATACTATTACTCGTATAGTTGTTCGTTTCATGACATTTTATAACATGATGATTCGTACTACCGCTACTACTACCAGTAGTAGTAGAGGTAGTAAAACTAATAATACTAGGGAAGTTTACCACTTTGTTGTTCCTCTTCACTTGTCCCATGCACCCAACCTTTGGGGACGACGGTTCCTCGGTCACAGTCGAGGACGACGAGGAAGAGGAGCACCTACGGTGCGTTAGCTTGACTTGCTTAGTCGACGACGTTGAGCACAACATTGGTAAGAAAGTGAAATTCTTCTGAATTCCAGTACCACCAGGTGACGCAATCTTATGTTGCTGCATATGATGCTGGCAATTGGGCTTACTAGTCATCATAATTACATATAAATCTAACAAATTACAAATTTGTGTATGTATTATGAACTAAATTAGTAGGTTTTATATATCAAATGAATAAATTTGTTTGACAAAAAAACATGAGAAAATGTCAAACTATTGACTATGTCTTTTCTCTAGTGTATATAAATGAATAGTCTCATTAAAATTGGATTAATTTGTCAAAGTTTTTTGTTGGGAGAGAAAGAAAAGGAAGTATTAAAGAGAAATAATCAAGTTTATAAATGAGAAAATTGTGAGTAGGGTCAAATAGAGGAGACAAATTAATTAAAGTATGTGGTCATATTAATTAATTTAAATATTGACTTAAATTATTGGTAATTGGTAAATGTCATATACGGACAGTGTCACATTAATAGCAGTATTAATTGGGCTGACCGCGTTTTATTTTTAAATTTAATTTAATTTAATTTAATTCAATGATTTTTTTTATTTTAAAGGGTGTAAAAAGGTGAAAGTAAGTGTGTTTGAAAATAGTACTGTTATTTGGAATAACAACCGGCATAAATTAACTCTTTGATTAATTTAGGGTTTTACAATTTTATACATTTTAATTCTGTACATTTTATTCGACATTAAATCTTCTATAAAATCGTCTTATATCGTAAGATCTAGTGACGAACTACTCAAGTAGCTGTTGTGATCCGCACTCATGTGAGAGTTGAGATGTCTCATAACAAGATTATTGTGAGATCATTTCATATGAAAATTTATTTTTATATGGTCGAAAATTCATTTTATTTAATAACTAAGCATCGATTAATTTTGGTTAATATAAATATTAAAATTTTAGAACAAATCTATTTATTACTCCGTACTTAGTTTATATCTTGAAGCAATTTTGTATTTTTCTTTCTCTAAACAAAAATATGATAATAAAATTTTATAAATTATGTCAGTTTAATTGGTACGAATAGCTAGTCAATTAGTTAATTACTAGAGCATAAAATCTTATCAAGAAATCACTTGCAAATTAAAAACTCTTGCTACAAAGCACTTTGATGGTGTAAAATGAGAATATTTATACTATTTCCACCAATATTATTTTTATTTACTTTTTTCTCTTATCAAATTCGAAATACAATTTTATAAAAGACTAACTTTTTCCATCAAATATAAATTAATGTTTGAGGCGTTGATAAAAAGTTAGATCAACCTACCGTCCTTAAATGTTAAAAGTAGCAAATATTTCTTAGTAAAAAAAATAAATAATACTCCATGCTACACAAAATTAATATTGCAAGAAAAATGTGAAGGACTTCCACATGTAAGGTCTCACATCGATGAAATATAAGATAATTGTCCAGCTTATAAACTAAAGGAGTTACCCTACCCATTGGCCATTACCAATTGATTTTGGGTTAGCCTCCTGTAGTTGATGAAGCGGACATTCTTCTTGTTGCGGGCGTGACCCAGGCCCGTTTATCGTTCTTAATTAACAAAAAAAATTACTCCCTCCATCTCACCTTTTTCCTCCCATTTAGCCAAAAAGGAAATCCCATCTTTTTCTACCCATTTGCAAACTTTCCTTTTTCATCCATTGTTTATTATTATTTTACCCACTTGCATCATCCTTCTCCCATTTTTTATTAATATTTATTCCACTTTTTCAACTTCTACAATTTTTTATTAATACTTTTTCCACTCAAAATACTTTATCAATTGTTTATTAATATTTCTTAATATTTGGTCCAAAATGAAATGGGAGAAAAAAGGTGGGATGGAGGGAGTAAGTATATTTCGAGCAAAGGTAATAAATGACTCTCAATGTTTAAGCACGTTCACTGTTCACATGGCCTGCAATATGATGTCAAATAATATAATTTACTGCCTTACTTCTGTCCAATTTAATTATTATTATTATTCAAAGCTCAATTACTTTGTTTGAGGCAGAACTGCCTCAAACAGAAAATCAGTCAAGAGGGAAAGGACAAAGGACAAGTGGGAGAAAATCTCCTCCCCACTAGCCTTTGTCTTTTCCCTCTATTTGATTTCTCCTTAAAGCGTGAACCCGCTTGGGCTTTAAGACCTACACTTCAAAGTTATTGGAAGATTGAAAATTAGAAATTGAAAATTGAAATTGAATGACAATCATAACAAATTAACAACGTTACGTTTTATCCGTTTGATTTTTAAGAGCATGTGTCGTCACTCACTATTTAGTTTCAACAACGTCATTTTGATGTCATTTGGGCTCAAATTTTATTTTTTGGGATTTGTTAAATTGAAAATATTAAAGACAAAAATATTATACATTTATACCCCATATAAAAATTAAAAAAAAAATTATAATTTTCCATAGTAGATATGCAAAATGCATAAGAAAATTAGTTTTGAAAAGTCTTAGAAGTTAGAACATTACTCCGTATTATTTATATCTTATGAAATGATCGGTTTACGAAAAGCTAAGAAAAAAAAAAAATCAAAATTATTGCAAGAAACTAAAAGCGAACACATTATTCTACATAAAAAAGAAAACTTCAATATAAATTAAAATTTTCTACTAATAACTTTACGAGATGTGTCATGTGTGTTGAAAACTTAAAATTATTGACTACGGAATTTTATATGGATCACGGTCTCACGGAGTATCATATACTACCGACATGTGTTTTATTAGTCTCTTAATTTTAAGAAGAAAAATGCAAATTTGATAAACATAATCTGATGTTTATTAAGACTTACATAATTAAAACAAACTTCATTCTACACATGATGTGAGGTTCAAAACGCCAAAAATTATTGAATTATCATTGTCACCGTTAATATGTTAAGTTACTTTTTAATTTTTTTTTAACAAACTTAGATAACTTATGCAAAAAATTTACTGTAAAAAACTAATTTATCGTATTAATAGGCTTACATATTTTTTAAGATAACAGAGACTTTAATGTACTCCGTATTCGTTTTCTTTTAATATAGAATTATAATTATAATGATTTAAATATGTAGTGTATGACCCCGCAAGCGTTTATATTTCGTACTTGGTGGCCGAAATAAATAAATTATTTAAAAGGCAAATAATAATAATAATAATAATAATAATAATAATAATAATTTTATCATTATCAAGTCGGTGATTGGTGTATGTCTACATCTCTCTTCACTTCACACTTGACTTTCCGAAACATAATACTCCGCGTAAGAGTAACAAACAAGTTCTCTAATTATCATAAAATAATTTTTTTTTAAAAATAAAATCTCTAATATTACAATTCTAATTAACAGTATAAAATATTGGATAATTTGAATTTAAATTTATGTTGAAAGCAAAAGGAAACATGGCACATGGATGCTTTGCATTATTTGTTCTCAAAAAGCTGATTTGTAAACATCGTTTATGATCCAAACTTCTTGCATGTTCTCACATGCATGCTTGACTCCTGCTCTTTTCACTCCGGTTGTTCATCTTCACTTAAGTTAAATTAAATATTCATATCAAACGCTAAATTTTATTATAGCATATAGACTTAGAGCTGGCTTGATCCGATTCGAGTAACTCGATTTAAATTTGAGCGAACCAAACTCAACATGACTCAAAATTATTGTGACCTAAACCCAATCCAAATCTGACCCGATCTGATTACTGTCATGACCCGAAGTACTCCACCTAAGTGATTTGATTGCCAACTCTAAATATAGAGTTAACTATAAACTTAAAAATTACTTCGTATCAAATTATCGAGATATAAACTTACATTTGACCAAAAAAAAAAATAAAAAAAATAAAATTTAAACTTACAACATTGATGCTAGTAATACTTCATCCATTTCATTGAATTCTATACATTTACTTTTTGAGCACTATTCACAAGTGAGGAGAATTTTCGATATATCGTCTAATATATGAAATAAAAAATAGTCATGTGAGATTTTGTTTTGATTGTCTTTTTGAGAGCATTATTAATATTCAAATTTTATAATTTTCAGAATTATGTAACTAAAAATATAAACAAAAGAAAATGTGAATCGACGTACGTGCAAAAATCAAATGTATAGAATCTAATGAAATGGAGGAAGTATATTGGACTAAAAACATAAATGCAATTAAAGACTTGCTTGATATTTTGCCAAAAACCAACTCAATAAAAAGTAATACGGAGTAGTGAATAATTATTGGGATTAGGCGGTGATGCATCCAACAAAAATCACTAATGCTCACATAAAATCGTCTCATGTGTGCGACGGGTTACGTGCAACTAAAATATGCATACTTTAAGGTTTAATGTGACTATTTTAACGTTTAAAGTGACCATTTTATAAAACTTTAGAGTGGTCACATTTAACGTTAAAGTGATCAAATAATGAGTAAAAATTTCGTCACGCGTAAAACGATTTTATGAAAGACTTACTTAACAAAAATAATTGGAGCACCAAACAGAAAATTAATTATATTATTATACTCCGTATTATATTATATTATTAGTGAATAAATAAAACAAATGTGGGTATTAAAAGCAAAATAGTGTAGTGCTTAATATATTAACCAACAAATATTAACCAACACAACGTTGTTTTTGTCGGCCTTTTTTACCAAGTCAAAGCATATCGTAGTATTTGATCTATTTCTACTTTCACTTACTCCTACTACTTTTAGTGCATTAGTTGTTCGTAATCTAACTTCATTAATAGCTTAAACACATGTCACATGATACTTTATCTAATATCGTCAGCAATTTTGGTAATCCTTCACTAATCACTAGTTTATGTGTTACAAAGTTACGACAGATGTTAGGCGAAATACAATATAATACTCCGTATATCGCTTTAAATTATACGAGTATATAAATTTGCTTGTATTTCCTTCGTTTTAATGATTTGTTTATAGTTTGACTTTTTTGTGAAGGGAATTTGAGAAAAGGGTAAACAAATGACTGAGACTCGAGGGTGTAATAAAACTATGGAACGTATAAGGTGTAATATAGTATCCTATGACAACATATTGAATGCAATGTTCGACAATATTTTGAAATTTTGTAAACATCGTCATGGCACAATAAATGTGAAGTGGAACATCGCATAGTCGCATTATGAATTTTGGTTAGTGTTTGGTGGAGACATTATTGTTTCATCGCGTCACTAGTAAGTACGGTACAATAATCTTTCATTCACTTCAAGTATAGGCACAAGGTCATTATAACGAGAGAGAGGATTTAAACTTGGGACATACTGCCCAAGAGACCTCTGTTTTGACCCCTAACTAGATCAAGACATTTTTGGTACAATGAACATTACAGTGTTGCTACCAAACTCGAGAATGTGAAGTGGAACGAGTGTCATTTTAGGCATTTAGCGATTTGTAAAAATGCAATCGACCCGTCTATTCACAACGAAAAATATCGGAAATAATTGTATGGAAAAAAAACAGAGGCTCGTGTGGATTGAACTGGACAATCTTGTACGGGCATGCCATACTCATCTGTCATCTTGTCTTATAACTTTTGTCCTTCATCCTTTATAACTTGAATTAAAGCATCTTTTAGAAATAAAAGGCTTAAAAATTAAAATGATTGAAGACTTCATCCTCAAACGTCTTTTCTTCTTGTACTCTTTCATTGCTTTTCAATGAAAATGGTAGGGTAAGAATTATGGGAGACTTCTATGTAAATACAAGGTGATTGGAATTTTGAAGAGGAAAATGAACTGTTTTGGTCTTTCGGAGATATGTGGTGGACGATAAACAACCGCTACATGGCAGCGCTCTTGCGCGCCTAGAAAAGCCAATTCATATATAAACGTAAAAGATTGGATGAATCGGAAGTATTTGGTTATTCAGTTGTTGAATGTTCTGGTTCCAACATTTTAGTGTCAAATAATAACATAAAATGACACCGACGTCTGCAAGTGTGTTGCATTGGCGTTTCACGTTTGTTTGGTTGAACAAAATCAACTTTGGATTAGTTGATTCAAGTGGTCATGCATTGGGGTATTTAAACACGAACCAAAAGATAATTTTTACGGATACAAAAGAAAATCACACCGGATAAACCGGAGCTACAAAAGTGCGATGTTTTAATCCAAACAGAGCAAGCAATCCTCTAGATTATATCGAGCATTTGAAATTGCATTCTCTAAAGCAATACTCGCAGACATGTCCACTGTCCCAAGATTACAACAGACGCAATTCCTTAATATTTCCGTAAGTCAAAGAAAAAGGATATAAGATAAAAAAATACAACAATGTACTTTCCTCGGAAAAAAAGGAGAAAGGTCGTGCCACAACGGCCAAAATTTTCGCCATGGATCAACTACAACTGTTTTACAACTTTTCTGGTAAAAACAAAGCTTCAATAAAGTGAAAAGGGATATACAAGAAATACATCGGCATACACATTATCATATCAGTCCGCAGTTCTGCACGATGAAATGTTTTAAGTTTTGCCATGATACCTGATTTATTACAGAAGAGGAAATCTTGAAAAGCATCGACACCTGAAAGGACCAAAACGCCAGTCAATTAGGAGACGCACCCATTATATTCACATCTATTCAAACAATCTCTATTTACCGCCACAACCATGAAAATTTAGATCTTCTTGTATGATTCAAAGGGAGCAGAGAAAACTTCGTCAAATAAAGGACGATAATGATCAGTTTCAGGGAATTCCTTCAGAAGATATAGAGATGCTGAAAATCTACGTATACTCAACAATAAGCCTCACTTAAGACGGGTAGAGAATCATGATTTTACATCATGATTCTGATCTTCGGTTGAAGACATCATTTCTTTGCTGCTGTCTTCACTATTTGATGGAGCAGCAAGACCTTCCTCGGACACAATTTGTTCAGAATTTTCATTTACGGAAGTTTGTTCAGAATATTCATTTCCTGAAACTTCGTCTTTTTCTTCACCCTGCAAAGCTCGAGATTCTGCAACTTTAGGGGAAGATTGTGAACTTTTGTTGAAATTCTCGGATTCACCCGAGTGATGGACATTAGTTTCTACTTTTTTACTGGTTTCTGATTGCTCCTCAGTTTCAACAGTGTTTTGGGCCTGCGTTTGTGGAAGTGAAGTACTTGGCGGTGATGGTGTAACGCCTAATCCTTTGGCAAGACAAGCGTACTTGAAAACAAGCTTCTTGTAGTTATTAAGCAAGTCTCCGACATCACGCAAGGTTAGATCTCCGACACTAGCAAAAACATAAGGGAACTCCTGAAAAATGTTGTTAATGCGATTTTCCTTCAAAATAGTAGATGCGCCTTTCTCCTCAAAATCAGAGATGGACACATTTTTGGGTAAAGATGATTGATTGTTTGTCGTTAAATCATCTTGGCTAGCAGATCTTGTGGCTGAAGTTTGTGATGACATTTGTGACTGTCTGGTGGATCTCTCTTCATCAGGGGGCGGAGATAACTGTCTATACTTTACCGGTTGTGAACTGGACAAATTATCGGTATTTGTTGAATTTTCAGTATCTGATGTTAGGCCAGACAAAACTGCTTGAGCAGACTCCATATTCCTCTCGAATTCCATTTCGTCCATTGAAAGGGCTTGTGCGTCAATATTGGATATAAAAGAGACGGCAGAGAGGATGTTTGTGAAGTAGTAAGCTGTCTCTGAAACCATTCGAGAATGACTCCTATATCGCTGTATATACTGCAAATTTGAGTGCAGCTGGGGTGGGTTTGCCTGCATAGAGTGCATATAATTTGCATAAAAATTGAATTATTTCAGTGTCACAGACAAAACCAGTCAAAAATTAACAGACATAAAACGAAGGGTCTCAATATGTGTCGTTAGAAACCCTGTCATATAAACTTTTTCTCAATCAAGGAAACAGTTAACGATAACTTAACAGCCTACGGTATGGGAAGCAATGAAAACTAATTCAGAAAAAGCAGGACTGACCTTCAAGGTAACGTATATAAGAACGGGAAGAAATTCGTCAGCTCCAGGAGTGTCCTCGTTCGCAGTGACAGCAGCATTATGTAGCAAATTAGTTATAACTTTGCAGCAGTTAAGAATACATGCAAGCTTTTCTCTAGGCGCCTTGTACATATTTATCTTTTGAAGCTCCTTTTGTGCTAGCTGGCAAAGGCAATGAATGATAGTAACGTATAACAAACATGTAGCAATGTTTGAGAAATACACATTCTACAACGACTCAAGCTTCACATGCTTAAACATTTGGATTAAAAATTTCATCATTACGGTAAAAATGATCAAGAAAGAACCACATCAGAACTAATAGAGGATATAAGGAGCTTGATGAATGGAATAACCACAGGAAGTTATAATATATTGTTGCGAGTGGAATATAATTTACGGTTGTACTCGAAAGCCAAACAAAGTCCACGGTTGTTTCAAGAGTGCATGACAAGTTTATACTGATTTAGCTACCTGGAGTCAAAGTTTATGCCTACTTCCATAAATCCTCTCGATTTGATGAAGTCTGTAATTAATTTCAGAAAACAGGACAAATAACACAAAGAACTCAGTACACTCCTACCTAAAGCAGTTATTGTTTATAAATGCAATATAATACGAGTAACGCGTAAGATCTCACAAAGTTCCTCTCAAACACTAACCAGCCACGACGATTCATTTTGAAAAGTTGACTTGATGTCCAAATTTTCAGGCCGAATAAACTGCTGAACTAAGGCCATCTTTTCAAAGAGCTGCTCATCAGCCGTCACATCATCTGGAACCGAAGCAAACAAACGATTATAGAGCTTTGTCATCACGTACTTCTCCAACCCCTGTAACCAAAAAGTAAAAGTGTCTATACCTTGATCAAACAAAGGAACACTTCGTGTGAAAAACTAAAAGTAGAAGGCAATCGAGACTTTAACTCACTTCGCCAGCACTCTCAAGCTCCTCATCTGAACAACCAGCCCAAAGCGGATGAGCCTTGAAAGCAGCTTCCATGCTCGAAACAAACTGCTGTACGGCAGCGCTGTCCTTTTCGGCATCTGGAGGATTGTTTGAAGTGGAGACGATGAAGCTGCCAAAAGCGGAACGACCATCAGGGAGTTAACGCTAGCAAATGGGTAATTAACATAATAAAATTTACTTTTGAGGGCTGACAAACCAGAAGTCATCAAATGTTCTGATGGGCTAAATTAGGTGAAACTTATTCAAGGACGTTGTGCGTACCATGAAATCCAAACGAATCGATGAATTCGACTACGTGCTTAAAGATCATAAGTTTAGTGACCTTTCCAAAACCATGCTCATTTACTGGTGGCATTGAACCTTGCACCTAAAATATGTCAAATATAGGTCTAGGTTTCACTAATTCAAGCATCTAATTACTCAAGTCCCCTTAATTTACATGAACGTTCGCGCAAAAATAATGAAACAATGAGATGATTTGCAGTCAGTCAGTTGGACTACATGATTAGTTTTGGAAGCACACTACAGAGAATAGTAAAACCACAAGACTTCACAATTCCCTCTCACTTGATTTGCAAATATGTTCGGGCAAAAATTATGAAATAATGACATGATTTGCTGTCAGTTGGATTGCATGATAAGTTTTGGAGGCATACCTTCGAGATTAGTAAAACCGCAAGACTTAACAAATCCCTCTCACAAAACAGACTACGAGGTACTTACACGGTAACTGAGCCACAAGGTTATATTCCAATGTACAATAATATACTACCTCTTAATTGTGCTGTCAGTTGTGTTCTACTCCGTATAATTCAAAACATACGCTCCTCAAACTCTCGGCTGATAACAAATCCAACTAAATCTATAAGCAATTAATGTAAGTACGTAACACTCCTCAGTTATATCCTCACCTGCAAAAGGTTACAACTTTCGACATATTACTCCAGAAATCTTCCTCACTCAGTCATGCATTAAACAACAAATTGAGTTCATATCTGCAAATCACAACCAAATTTCCTCGAAAAAATTCACCAACTACCACATTTTTCAACATACTACCTCTTAATTGTGCTGTCAGTTGTGATCTACTCCGCATAATTCAAAACATACGCTCCTCAAACTCTCGGCTGATAACAAACCCAACTAAATCTATAAGCAATTAATGTAAGTACGTAACACTCCTCAGTTATATCCTCACCTGCAAAAGGTTACAACTTTCGACATGTTACTCCAGAAATCTTCCTCACTCAGTCATGCATTAAACAACAAATTGAGTTCATATCCGCAAATCACAAACAAATTTCCTCGAAAAAATTCACCAACTACCACATTTTTCAACATACTTACGCCAGTAGCTGCTAAATTAACAATCAACTGCGCGATGTACATAATATTCTCAAAACATCGTCGTCTAGAAACAATCTCTCTGTATCACATCCGAAACCTCTCGCTTACATAGCTACATTCGTTTGCGATGAGAGTAACACAGTTGTTCTCGTGCACCGACATTCGTGAACAAAATCATCATAATCAAAGCACTTAAGCAGCAAATTTCAGCAGTTTCATTTGCTCAACAAAAAAAAGCAAATTGATTTCCAAGTTCCAGTTCACACAAATCAACGATGAACACCGCACAAAATCAAGCTAAAATCGCACAAAACTAGACCTTTACATGCTCAACTAAACCCTAATTTTCCGAAATTAAACTATCATCATCATAAATTACGAAACAATCAATCAATCAAACAATCAATCAATCAATCAATCATAAAGCGAAGATCGAAGAACAACCTTTTGATCGCCTTGACGAATTCGGCGGCGGAAGGGTGGCGCATGCGTTCAAGGAAGTCCTGCCACGTCATCGGCACCGTCGACGAGCTAAACATCTCACTGTTCTCCATTTTTTTAGGTTAAAAAACTTCAAAATTACTATCGATTTCTGGAAAAAAAAAATTGCGAATTACTACGGCGATTGATCAATTAATCAAGGAGAAAATACAACATTGTTCAATTGAATTTGAATTGAATAGAAAACAAGTGTGTGATTGTTTTTTTTTTTTGGGGGGAAAGTCTTTGACAAGTAATCAAGTCGTGTTGATGGAGAAAGTAAATTCCAAAGAACGTGTACGGTGTATGTGACACGGTCTCACGTCGAAGTACTCCGTATAAATTCCAAAGAACGGGCATGTGTTACGATCTCACATCGAAGTACTCCGTATAGAGTTGACTGGATCATATTTTAATTTTCGATATTTTAACTATTAAAATAAAAAATAGTTATGTGTGATTTTATTTCAATTATCATTTTGAATGTATTATTATTATTATTATTATTATTATTATTATTATTATTATTATTATTATAATATTTTTTTTTGTAAGGTGTAACTAAAGATATTAAAAAAAATGTGAAAATGATTATTGACCCCTTTGTGACCATTCTTTCAGACTTTTTTGAATCAACTGAATCGAGTGGTGAAATGAAATGTCTTGAAAATAATTTGAAAAACAGTCCCTACTTTCTTCTGGAAGAATTGAGATCCATGAGAATTTCACCTATGTTTTAACCACTAGACCACACCCTTACGGCCTTAATAATTAGACATTTAGACCTCATAAGATTTGGCGGCTACCAGGACCATCAATGCTATGGAAAATCCTAACCTTCTGTCTTCCTTTGGGTGAAGAGTTTGTGAAAAGAGATATCCAAGGTCGTTATAGTACCCATTGTCCCTTATGTGATCTAGAACACAATATGGAAACATATGACCATGTGTTTAGAGATTGTGATTATGCAAAGAAAATATGGATGGGGAGTGCTCTGGGTATACGATTAGCCGAATTCACCAGTTGTTCTGTACAACAATGGATCTGTGACTGGTTGTCTTTGTTGAGTAAAAGACTGAAGGCACTAGAGGACATAGGACCTGTTCTTTCCAACTTATTTTCATTCCATTTCGATTCGATTCGATTCCACCACTTCGATTCGATTCGATTCGATTCGATTCCATTCGATTCGATTCGATTCAAAGACAATGACTATGTTATAAATTTGAACTTCATTCGATTCGATTCGATTCGATTCGATTCGATTCGATTCATTTCATTTGATTCGATTCGATTTAGTTCATTTCGATTGATTCGATTCAATTTAAAGAGTCCGAAAGAACAGGTCCATACACATCTGGCGTCTTATTCATTATATGGGTAATCTCTGGACTATCTGGATTGCTCGTAATGATGCCAAATACAAGGATGTTAGGGTGTGTCCTTGGAGAACAATTAGTTTCTACCAAGATATAAGTATATAACCTCTTCTGCTATTACTATGACCTCGACAATCATGGACCAGAAAGACAAAATGAAGAATTCTCAGATTACGAGGATGGAAGAGTGGGAGGCTGAGGAAGGAGATATTGATCACTCTAATAGGGAGTCTATTTTCCTAACAGGTAAGTGTTTGTGTGCTGGTTTTCATAGGATTGTTGTTGATGCATCTTGGCTCGAGAATGGAAGATCTGGTGCGGGTTGGATTCTTTACTTCAATGATAGATGTGTGGGTAGTAGCTGTCTGAAGTTTAGATCTGAAAACTCGGAACAAGCAGAAGCTTTTGGTATCAGGGAGGCTCTAAAATGGGCCTTGGGTAAATCAATTAGGCATCTGGAGCTTCGGACGGACTGCTTATCTTTAGTCCGACAACTCGTTAATCCTTCCCTTCTTAAGTTTAGTAATAGGGTTCTTTGTAGTGATATTAGTTTAGTAATAGGGTTCTTTGTAGTAATTATAATTGCATCAAGTTGGGTCATGGACTCATGGCACTCATGGGTGAGATTTATGTACATTAATTTTGTACTACATGAAAATAGCTGTTCTCCTAGAAGTATTATAATCTTTGCTAGGATTTCCACGATGTTATATCATGGTCTATCGATCTATAATAAATAAAGATTCTGTTTATAATTGTACTAAAGTCAACTGAGAATTCCTCAACACATGTTGTCAACGTGAGTTGTTCATCTCCACGATTCACCAAGTAATAATATTTTTAACGCATATTAGTACATTACGAGCAAACAAAATTAATCCTCTAAACTTCAAAAAAATTTCACTTGATTTTAGGATGGTGAACTTGATTGTGATTTCAGAAGAAATTATCAAACCGTCTCGTCCGACACCATCGCACCTTCGATATCTAAAAACGTCGTTGTTTGATCACGCCAACAACCCCGTGCTTATGCCACTAATCTTCTTCTTCTCAAACAAACACACCCCGTCTTCATCTACGGTCGTCCACCGACTTAGAAACTCGTTTCCTACGACATTGTCTGTGTTCTATCCGCTTGCAGGACGTGCCCTGTGCCGGAGCTATATCGACTGCAACGATGATGGCGTCCCTTATGTCCAGGCTAAGATCGTCTCTACTCGTTTATCCGACATTGTTCACAATGCCGACATGACGTTGATAGATAAGTTGATACCCTCCCAAGAAGGGTTCTCTGAACTTCTCATGACAATACAAGTCACGACATTTGCGTGTGGCGGTTTGGCTGTTGGGGTTAAGACTAGCCACGCTCTGTCCGACGCTTTCTCCTTGGCTATGTTTGTTAAAACATGGGCATCTGTCGCTAAAGATACTCTATCGCTCTACCCTATCCCTTTATTCGAAATATGGAACTTATTTCCTCCACATCAATCAAAGTCGAGCAATGTAGCAAAAACCGTACCTAAGGAACCTAATCCCGATATTATAAAGATTAAACCCGTAACCAATTGGTTCATGTTTAGTAAAGAAACGTGCAAGGCACTTCGGGGTAGGCTTGGTCTAAACAACAACCATAAAAATATACCGTCTCTCACTATGGTTTTATCGGCATTCATCTGGAGTAGAATCAAATTAGCTTGCAAGAGTGACATTGACAAAAGCGTTCCACACGAGGTTTACCACGCAGTTAATATCCGTGCCAAAGTGGTTAACACTCTTCCGAGTCCAAGTCAATCATACTATTACTTCGGCAACATGGTTGTGAATGCCATAGCCAAGCCGAGTAATTGTGACGACAATGAGACGTTATTACGCAATAGCTTAATTGCAACTATGGAGGGTTCAATTGAAAACATAATTGGTAATAGCGAATACACAGACGGTTTGAAAAATGGGGACGAGGACTTGACGTTTATGTCGGACCATTTCGAGAGGGCGAGTAGAGGAGAAATTGTGACATTTGGGTTCAGTTCACTGAGAAGTTTGCCCGTGTACGAAGCAGATTTTGGATGGGGAAAACCGGTGTGGGTTACATCGGCCACACTCGTGTTCAATGACATAGTAATAATGATCCCTGGTGGTGCTACAAGCGAGGACACTTACGTGTATGTCAATTTAAGCCGTGATCAAATGGCCAAACTTGTAGCCGATCAAGAGTTCCTTTCCTACGTTTCCAAGTCGTCCGTTTTTTTCAGTCGTAGAGGTGGCCAACTGCGTGAACTGGCAGAGTCTGGCACACGCCAACCCGGCCCTCCGCAAGACCAGCACGGCTATCCAGAGCCCATGGTAGCCCGCCTTTAATAAAGGCCGAGCTCGGGTCTAGGTTTTGGTGGTATTTTCCGACAAATCTCCAAAAATTTTGAACTTTTTACGAATTGTATTTTGTCTATTTTGCTTGGGTAAATCTTTCATAAAACGGATTATTTGACAATTTTTTTGTTAATTTTTAGTTATTTAAGTTTTGTTTTATTCAATTACACGACCCATTTTGGATGTAAAACAGATCTGTTTACTATTATCCGTTTTATGCACGAATTTGAGATTAATGACCTTTTTCATTAGATTCAAAACGCATATAATTACAATCATCCGTTTTATAATTATTTGTTCATCTTTTACATTGATAAATGACTTAATTTGTCTAAACTATTAGAGAATATTCTCTAATACGGAGTATAGAACTTTTTATGCATAAAATATTTATTCAATGTCAAATAAATACGGAGTAATAATAAGTGAAGTTGTCATCTAATTTTGTTGTGCCCACGAGTCATACGAGTACTACTTCCTCAACAATTCCAGAAATGATCATTGAAACAAGTCAAAGTAAAACGTCCAATATAAATCATAAATCATCTGAATAAAAAAGTCAACACCAATTGATTCAATAAAAACAAATAATTACACTATTTATATTGAACCCTCAACTTTCAGCAATTGTGAAATTAATTTCATAGGCTATAAATGTACTAAGAGAGCGGATCACTTGTCCCGTTGATCACTTGTCCCGTTTTTAACCTAAATTATGCACGGCTACTGTCGTAGTCATTTGTTTATACTACTCTCATTTCGCTATCACAAAATAAAAAAAACTTAAACAATTCACGGGAACAAATAGAATATTAAAAATAACAATATATATAACTAATATAAGTTAATCACAACCTAAATAATACGGAGTATTACTCAGTATTACAATTTTAAGTATTTATAACTAAGTTACTATATAACTTTTACAATATATTATTTTTTTTGTTTCTATTTTTATACATGTGATTCGTGCAAGTAATATTTATTCAATGTCAAATAAATTACATAAAATATTTGTAAGTTTGTACGGAGTACTCCGTAATAAACGTCGTTATGTGTCAATCTTTATTAATTATATATAAGGGAAACTCAATTTTGCATATTAGATATACGAGTTCAGTCATATGTTTATTCATGCTAATAATATAAACTTTTTATGTTTTATTGTATTGAAAATTTTATCTCATATTATATATGTCCGTGCATTATGCATGGGTATTATGCTAGTAAATTGTTTATAAGAATATAAAATTATAATTAGGCGAAATTACAAATAACCACCTTTTAAAACCACTTTTTTTCAAATAACTACCTTTTATAATTTTTTTTTCAAATCACTACCTTAAAACGTATTTTTGTTTTCAAATCAATACCAGTTCCCCGGAAAACGTCATATTTTATCAAATTTCGACCACTTTGAAAATTTTTGTTGCCTTTTATTTGAAACACCCATGTCAAATACCCATTCTACCTTTCTACCCTTTTCTAACCTTTCTTCCTCTATTTAACTTAACCTCTTCATTTCATCCTCTTTACCTCTTTACCTAAAATTTCTTCCATTGTTTTTAATTTTTTCTCTCATATTATTCAATCAAACAATGATTCTTTCACTTTTCAGCACTTTTCATCCTTATTTTTTTGAGTTAAATGAGATTTCCGGGGAACTGGTATTGATTTGAAAACAAAAATACGTTTTAAGGTAGTGATTTGAAATTTTTTTTATAAAAGGTAGTTATTTGAAAAAAAGTGGTTTTAAAAGGTAGTTATTTGCAATTTCGCCTTATAATTATTAGAATTGTAATATGCTTTAGAACCGATTTTAAGAAAAAAACGAAAAACAATTTGTTTAAGGCTAAATTATTAAGTCGAGTTGATCATATTTAGGTTCATGTTGTAAGTAAGATGAATTAATAGAATAAAAATGTTTCTAATAATAAATATTGATCAAATTTAATTATTCACAATGTGATGCGAGCTATTACTAAATAACGAAAAATTAATCGTTTATGACGTGTTGTTGGGCGATTTGGGAGAGGTTGCACAGAGGGGGATGGGGCGTGAATAGGTCTGACAAGGGAAGGGAGAACGAGGTTAACAGGGGATGGGTTCGGCCCGAGACTGGTGTACTTAGAATTAATGTGGATGCTGGAATCATGGATGATGGATGGGCTAGGGATTGGATGTGGGGTAGTGTGTTGGGATGAATTCGGAGAGGTGAATTGGGCAGTGGTGCATCAAGCGGAGGCGGATTGGGAGCCGTCTTATGCCGAGGCAATGCCGGTTCTTTTCGGGGTCATTGAAGCTAAGCATTTGTGGGCTTGTGGCATGACTCATGAACTTACAAAATGTCTCTACAATCAATTCATATAGAGTTATACGGAGTATTATTTGGTACAACCTTAATAAGGTCATAGATTCTCAAATTAAATTATTAATCTATTATTTGGTACAATCGTACGCGTATAATGGATAGTTAATGTCTTAAAAATGATTATTTTATCCGTTATTAAAAACACTGTAATGCTTATTATAACTAATTTAGAACCTTAAAATGACCAGTTTTAAATCAATAATGGTCATAACAAGTACTCCGTATAATACGAGTACTAGAGTAGCTATCATTTTTAACTATAAACAGCACGACGTATGCGTACAAGCGGTACAACAATCTTATTTTAGCATCCGCGTTTTTCTCGTAAATTATTCACATACCAACACTATTGATTTGCAGCTAGTTTTGCGGGAATTTAAAAGAATGACCAAATGACATAAATTAGCAAAACTCTGTTTTAGCATAACCAATGATTATATTAGCGAAATTTCGTCGTTAAAATTTTTGAAATTACAAGCATGAACAAATCACAAAACCAGAACAGTGTTTTTTTTCGCCTATATGGGGTGTCGTGCACCCCTCTCCAAAACTATACAATAACCCAAAATTGTGTCACAATCTAGAGCAAACACTATGCCTTCAATTACGAAAAATCCCCATCAACTTCAATCAATTGGCCTCGTTAAACTTTTTTCCGTCACTGAAAAGTCAAAGTGAGGATAATTGACGGCATGCCATAACAAGCGTTATTGCTAAATTGAGATCTCTCGAGTTGGCCTAGTATCTGCACACAATGTCAAAGCTCGGCACATTTGTGACGCTACTACCCGTTGTTCTGAATTTAGCGGTTTGTTTTACGTTGTCATAGAAGAACGCCCCATACTCCGTCATCACCTTCACCGCATTTTTCGTGGACGGATTTCATCTTCTCGACTGACTGACAGATGCCACTGCAGCTCCAATCGAAGGACGCTACACACACTGTACCTGCCTGTGCCTTCCATTCGCAGTCTGTGAAATAAACGGGATTTCCAATAATGGTTTAAAAGGGCAACGAGAAAAGAAAAATGAGAACTTCATACTTATCGGGATTATTTTGAGGCATAAAAAAAACGATTTTGGCCTGCATGCGTGCTATGTTCAACATGCCAACGTAAATAATTACCTGGTGGAGTTCCACAGCACATGCTACGTTCATCGATATGCTCCACGTCAAGACCAATAAACCATGAGCCAAGAGATACGTCTTCATTCGCGAATTTGTGCAATATCGGTCTGCATACACGAAACGTAAGGATGGTTTTAGATGATCTTTCTCAACAAAACAACAATCTACAATGAACAAAACTAGTACGAAAATTTCGAAAAGTTTGCCAAATATTTGCAGTTCTGCACCAAAAGAATCGGCATAAAAACTATAACCCTCAAATTTTCCTCATAAGGACTTAAGGACCATAGTGAGTAACTAAACGTCAAAAATTAGGATGCCAAATGCATAAATTCAATGGTAACGGTTAGCAATGAGGTAAAATGGTGTCTCACTGATTTATTGAGATATATGTCGCCAAATCCTTTGAGATAGCGTAGATCTGACCAGTTGCATGGCGGAAATACTTGTTCCCTTCTTCGCCAAACTTCCAAAACTCTGGTTCATGATACTTAACGTTCCTGCAAAACAAACCATGTCGGAAAAGACGACATTTAGATATTTGCATGGCTTTTCAAGAGCGACAATATACGTAAATCAGTGAGGTCTCGGAGGCTTACGTCTGGGCCAAAACAGGTCCAGATTTCATACATCCAACGTAAACTCTAGGCTTTGATCGGTAATGAGCGAGGGTTGAGGCCAGGATACCTAAAAGCATCGAGCATATATTATGTAAAGTCTCGGGAACACAATGAATCTCCCAGAAATGACAGATTAACAATTTACCTAAGTTGACATGGACGTCATCATCCACCTTAACGTAAAAGTCAGCATCCCAAATTGCAACAGCCGTGGAAAAGTATATCTTGGTTTTCGCAGACAATTCATGATAACCTTCGATATGCTCCTGCGCAATATTGAAAATCAGGATTTACAGTATCTCAAAGGTTACGTAGACAAAAGCATAATAGACTAGGTAATTCGAATCTTACCAGCCTCAGAAAGTCATGATGTTGTTCTTCCTCTGCATCAATCGCTCGATCAAGTATACTGTTTGAAGTTGCACTGGTACAAGAATGAAGAATTTCAGAGATTGTGAAGGTCACGCTCAAATGACACTACCTACTAACAAAACTTAGCACCAAAGAACGTAAAATGTGACTCATACGGTCATACCTGTGACCAATGGTAAACCGTAAGACAATGCCCTTCTCCTTTTCCATCTTTTGCAACTTTTCGCCTAAAAAGGGGAAAAAAAAAATTATTACTAACATCGCTCAGCAGTCAAAATCAGAAATCACGTCAAAGGTAACAGCAAAAGTTGAACTCACACCTTGAGGCATCCAAGTTGCCCTAACAGAATCACGTCGTTTCCTACTACTAAAAGCGGTGTTAATTCCAATCACGACAAAGACCTTCTTCTTCGGTTTGCCATCTTGAGTAATGGCACTCCCCGAATACTTTTCAGAGTGAACTAACTCCTTAGAGCTTCTTGATGCTGCCAACTCCATTTGAAGCATTGAAACCGACTTATCCAATGACCTAAACAATTCCCCAATTGTTCACACAAACCACCACAACTATCAACCAAATTACTTATTTTCGCCTAAACATAAGTAAATTACAACACTTTTCATAGCCGTGTACGCACTGAACACATGCTAAAGATTCATTAATGGACTTATAAGGAATTTTTTCTCGATACGTCCATTTATGAATCCTAACATATGTACATTGGGCACACGACAGAAAAACCGAAATTACGACACCATATAATAAAATACTCACTTAATTGCATCATGGGTTTTCTGCACTTCATCCATAACATCATTTTCACTTCCAGATTTCTGCCATAAATGAACTAAAGCTTCAATAAATAGCATAATTTCCCAAAAAATCTATATCTAGAGCTAAATTTAGAAACCTTCTTCAAAATGTTTCAAATTAAATTTCCACATTTACCAAAAATTCTAAATATAGATCGGTTTTTCAACCTGTACCCACTAGACACATAGAATACGGTAAACACACGTTAGAAAAACCGATAATTTAATTTCAAAGTTAATACCTTTCTAGTCCCACAATCTTCACAGATCAATTTGAGCTCCTGATTTTGCTGATGACTTGAAATCAAAGGGCTCTCAGATGATTGTGGTGGGTCCCACAGCCTTTCAAAAAAAAACATTTCAGCAAAATTCCATCAAAAAAGACTCTAACTTTGCATCAAAAATTTTTGCAGAATAAAAGCACAATACAATATCCAAATTACATTAAAATTCAAATTAATAAAAACCATATGATTAAAAATTCAAAATTTTTCAAATCAAATTCAAACCTGTTAGTGAAAAGCATGCCAATGAAGAAGCATGAGATGCAAATAATTGGTACCCATTTTGTGGAGATTTTTCCACTGTTTCTATTCTTCATCATTTTCTGCAAATCTCAGTGATTTAAACCCAAATAAAAAGCTCAAATTTTTATCCAAAATGAGCTGAAAAATAAGCTAACAAAAAATTCAAAAAAATATTTGGAAACTTTATCTAATGAAATTGGTGTTTACAGAACAAAAAAAATGGAATTTTGGGTTGAATTTCTTGGAGAATTTGTAGGAAAGTTTGGTGGTATAAGCTGATCAAACTAGACGTTTCAAAACATCTAGAAAACTTAATTAATTTAAGAGTCTTTTGTTAGTCAATATACAACGTTTTTGTTTTAGATTTAGATTTTCATTTTTTATTTTTTACTTTCAATTAATTTTTGAGTTACTCGTACTCCCTCCATTCAAGTCCAAATACTACATTTGTTTTATCACATTTATCGAGGCGAATGTCGGAACGGAAATATCTATAATTTCACACGATAAAAAAATTTAAAAATTGGATATTAATATTGTACTCGTAAAGACGAATCAAACAAGATCACACACGGTTATATTTTCACTTATAGATTGTCGGGAATTTTAAAGATTACCGACACATATGAATAGTGTCAAAAAGGCAAATGTAACCTTTGGACTTGAATGGAGGGAGTATTTCTTATGAGTTGAAACTTAAAACTTAAAAAGTTAGTGAGGTATGACTTGTTTACTTGTGTCCTTTTCATCTTAAACTTAATTTTGGGCTGAAAAAATGTTAATCATGCATGTTTGCTTTGTCCTTTGGGCTAAAAAACTTAAAATGTTTTTTTTTTTTTTTTTGATCAAGATTTCATATTGTCTCATTTATATCGGATTTATTTATTTTAAAATCAAGTGATAATATGAGAATTAGTTAGCTATCTTATACGGGTATATGTCTGTTTTTAATCTAGCTCTACTGATGTGATACTCTCATAGGGTTACCGAAAGTCTGAAACAACCCTGCTAATCATGCATTCATGCTACTCTAACAAACCATTTGGAGCATAAACTTCATAGCGCAACTTCTTGTCTCAAATTACAACCATCAACTTTGATACCACTAGTTAGTAATTAAGGTAAAAAAAAAAAAAAAATATAGCTCGAAACATTATCTAGTAACATAAAATTGAATTATCACAATATATAAATCTTCTAAGTTCTAAAATAATAACGACAATTCATTACAAAAAAGATACTATTTTATACTCGTATAATAACAAAACTAAGTTCTAAAATAATAACGACAATTCATTACAAAAAAGATACTATTTTATATAATAACAAAACTAAGTTTTGAAAATGGTCTATCCAAAGCTTATTTCTACAAGAAAAGCCAACTTTACAAAGCAAATAATAATTTTATCAATGAAAAAGATTAGTTGAATTATGTGACCAAAACTTGCATAGGGCTAGTTTGAGCAAAAAGAAAGGGATGAAGAAGATACTTTGCTGCTCATAAACCCAAACTTCAAAGTTCAAACAATGTTCCTCTCTATATATTCATCTTCCATAAGCACTATATTTCGTGCAAAACCGACAATAACCATTTATCACGTCAATAGTTGTTGTTAGACGGTCTTATATAAGAGTTAGTGCGCTTCATAATATGGACGAGGACTCCGTCAATGCAGCTCTCCTAGGAACTGCTGAATCGGGAAACATTGGTTACGTGAAGGAAGACGACATAGACGAAGCACATTGTATGTACATGCTAAACGCCGTTCTAAGTGGCACGGCCAGATTAAACATCCTTCTACCGAGTTTTACGATTCTAGCCTTCAGTATCTTTGCTCCCCTCCTAACCAACGACGGAAAGTGCAACAACCTCGACCGCTGGCTCATGGGCGGTTTCTGGGCACTATGTGCCGTCTCCTGCGTTTTCTTCTCAATCACGGACAGCTTCCGTGGTATGAACGGGAGGTTGTACTACGGTGTGGCAACTCTAAACGGAATATGGGCATTCAATGGAGGGCGGAAAAAGCCACTAATCCCATCCGATTACAAGCTCCGGTGGTCGGATCTCTTCCACACATCACTCTCTGTGATTGCATTCTTGACATTCGCTGCATTACATACTGATGTTCAGGAATGTTATTACCCCGGAATTCCAAGAAAAGTGACCAACACCGTTCCTCTGGTTGTCGGCTTCATCATAAGTATTCTATTTGTCGTGTTTCCACCTAGACGAAGAGGTATAGGTTACCCATTTCTACTTCAAAGAGATTCCTTGTATTCTAGGCCTTAAAAAACTGCTGTAAATTGTAATTCTATGGTCATTCCTGTAATATACAACATCCACCCCAATGAAACAAAATTCGAATATTCTGACGGTAGTATCCATATAACATCGACCCCAATGAAACAAAGCTCAAATTTGCATATCAAGCAATAGTTTGCTTTTTACGAATGATAATTATCATAGACGCAAGTTTTGTTCTCGAGCATTTGAAAGTTCAAATGCTGAAAATGAACGGCAAATCCTCTTAGGTCTCAGATGAATATGAAATATAGACGACGTACACGTCTACATAGAAACAACTGAACAAGGATTGAATCTCGTTAACCTTTCCAGTAAAATGCAACTTATTATCCTAACGGTATCAATTACATAGACAAGCAAGTGGAAAAGAACCGAAAAATTGTTGATACTAACCTGGAGACTCAAATAAGCAAGAAAAATTCTAGCTATATCAAAATACGACCCGGAAAATAAGCCTATTTAGTCATATAAGCTACCTGATGTTCTAGGCTTCTAGCTGAATGACTTCGAAATTCCAGTCTCGGACTTGGTCTCGTCTTACAGCACGGCTTCGAACTAACCTAGGTGCCCCGATATCAGCGTGATTGGAAATATCGGGTTGTGGGGTCACTTTAGAAGACGATGTGACTGTGGTCCTCCTTGGTGGAGGTATCGAAAGCTTTTTGCTCAAGCAGGCGGCCATAGCTGAACATCTCCCGTCATTGTCAGAGCTAGATGCGGAGTAACTTCTGAATGAACGTGACGGACTTTGTACGCTGTGGCACACCAGACATGCGAGACTCATAGTGTGTCTCTAATGAGACCCTGAGTTAGTCCACCGTTTCGACTCGTGAGCCTTCCAAGAGAAAACGAGACATGTCAAACTTGGTACCAGACAAATGTCGCAGTAATCTTAACAACCAAATAAACACACAACATGTGATTTTGTTTTGAAATAGGCGAGCCGTGCCAGATCCAAGGAGCACTCGTTTTAGTCGGAGAAATTTGTACATTAATAAAGTCGTGTATTCCGTAGTTCGTATACCAGATTTTTTTTTGACGTGACTCATGCATAATGTGTACCGAGGTCCTACTTACCTCATCTTCACTTAACTTATCCAACACATGAAAACCTCACAATGCTTAAGAAACGTAGGAAGCATAGTGCAGAAAAACTCTGAATTTCAGACTTGAGACTTCAGATTTCAAACGACTTAAGATGAGTAGAACATGTCCCTAAGGCCTTTACGCATTTTTGAGCTTGCTTTTGTACATTTAGACGCATGGAAACATCGAAATTCTCACTAATATAAAGCTGATTAAACAAATCTAACCCTATCACATTACCAATCTTGCCATAAAAACCAAGCATCTACCAGCGTAGACAGATCGTAAAACCGGAGCAGCAAGACATCAGTTAGCAGGAACGAAAAGACCAAGTACTCTGAACTAGTACAAGCTATAACATATCAAATACACAAAGTTATGAGTTATAGAGTACAGCCGTCAGCCGGAGATAAGTAACTGCTGTTGGAAGAACACATTAATCCGACTTCAAGTCATCGACATTCAAATCAAGATGAAAGTTTGTCTCATAACGAGTATTATTAATGTAATACACGTCTCACATCTCCTTATTTGTCTAGGATAATTATAACCAAAATCATAAACATTTGCTCGAGCATCCTACAATGTTCAATATTCTGATATGTTACTTAGCCTTAGCTACAAGTGTCGGACATGACACAATGTTAAAGTGCCAAACACGGCCACATGTTGGAGAAATTTCCATGGTTTTAGCCTAAGATAAAGAGTCAAGGTATATTGTCGTTTACAAACACGAGACACAACATCAGACCGAACTGTCAAAGTAACATAGCTGTTGTTCATCATCATCATCACATATTCATCATAGAATTTGCAAAATTATTCCAACTAATTTTAAAAACCCTAAAACCTAAATTAGCTAAAATTTCACAACTAAAGTAGAAAAGACCAAATCTTTCAATGTGGGATTTACTTCAAAACCCTAAATAACAAAAGGGCAACAAAAAGTTTCAATATTTAGGCAAAACCCAAATAAAATATTACCACATAAATCCATTTTTTTACGGGTTTGCTCAATCGTACCCAAATTTTAACCCGAATATACCCAACAAAAACGGTAACAAAGTAGAATTTACTCAATGCTAAAAGAAAAGCATAAAAATCAGATCTATCAATGAGTAACATAATGAATGCAAAAAAATTCCCAGAAAACAATCATTAATCATTAATACACAATCAAATTATAACCAAATTAAACCAAAAAAAAAAAAAAAGATTTTTTTTTTTTGTTTATACTACTACCCATAACAATACAGTAATCTACAACCAAATAAAAGGAGATAAACTAAAGAAATCAAAGAAATGATATTATAAATAAGAGATCTGAAGAAAAAAAAGGCAAGAAAAACCTTAATAATTGAGAATTTAGGAAGAAATTCACCCTCTATTTTCTGAATTTGTAAATTGCTGCAAAAATTAGGAATTAGGAGGAAGAGGGTTGACCAAAATTAGGGTGGGAATTAAATTGAAGAGAATGATGAGGTAATACAATGATTGAAGTCACTGAGTAAAATCATGCACATGCTGCACATTTCATACAACACAACATTTACGACTACTTATTATTCTTTGATTTCTTTCTGATCTTTCTTTATTAGGTCATTATGTAATGTAATTAGTACTCCCTAATTACTATGGGAGTATGGGGTATTGATTGATTTTACGTTGTTTAGAGGTGGGTAAATATACGGTTAGATA
Source organism: Dianthus caryophyllus (assembly GCA_023091065.1). Taxonomy (NCBI): domain Eukaryota; kingdom Viridiplantae; phylum Streptophyta; class Magnoliopsida; order Caryophyllales; family Caryophyllaceae; genus Dianthus; species Dianthus caryophyllus. The sequence continues at coordinate 5,033,266 of CM041522.1, forward strand.
CGGTACTTTTATAGTAGAATAAATTTAACGTGAGGAAATAAATAATCTATTAAGAGAATAAAGAAAATATAGATAACTAATACTCCATAGGATAGGAGATATCTAAATATTAACGTTAAAGTTGTTCATTTTATGCATACATGGTTATTATTGGTGTGATCTAGGTCATGTTTGTAACGGTTCAGTTGTTATATGGAGTATTATGTGAAATCAACATTTTTCTCTTTTTAGTTTTTGTTGTAATAATTTTTAAAACACGTAAGTGAGGGAAGTCACGTAGTAACAAAGGGTAGCACATGTTACCTCAAACTCGAGAAGAATATACAAAAATAAAGATATATGCTACCCCAAATTATAAATTTATAAGGCAAAAAACATATGGTATGTTTTACTCCTCCCGTCCCAGTGAATTGTTAACGTTTACTTTATTTTGTGAGGGGGAAATAAAGTAAACGTTAACAATTGACTGGAACAGAGGGAGAACGTATTTTTTTCGTTACCTCGATAATAAATTTCAGGCTTCACCCATAATGCAAAGGATGGCATGGTAAAATAGATCATCGTATAAGTTGGGCCAGCAGCATGACCCATTGACCCGTATGGGCCATACTCAATCCAATAACATTGAAAGATTGGGCCGAATTAAAGAACTTGGGCCTTCTAGTTAACTAAAATAATTAAATAATTTTAACCCAATCACCAAAGGAAGATCGGTCGATTTTAGCCCTGTAATTCTCAGCTCACATGTTTTGATATGTGATTAAGATAGAACAAATTCTTATCAGATTACATAAATACTTATAATAATTATTTCTTTCTATTAAAAAAATGAAATTTAAAATTATCTATCTATCTATATTAATTATATATAACAAAAACCATCCTATACAAATTTTCCCTCCAACTTTTTTTACCTTTTTTTTTTTTTAAACCCAATTACCCCTTTTATTTTATTTCCTTTTTGAAATTATGTCATATAAGTAAGTCAATACCTTCTATGTACAACAGAATATTTTTTTATTTTTATCTCTTAATTCATTTTTATTTAATGTGTTTTCAACATAACATTTTATGCGCGTTTTACCATATTATTATTATTATTATAATAAATGATGAATTTTAAGACAATGTATTGCGATACTTTGATCGTTTTTTTGTCACATTATGATATATTTTAAAATAAATTTATAACTATATTTGTATAAAAAAATTTAGAAGTTCCATAATTCTAAATGTTTTATTACAATTGTCAACGATTCTATCATCTAAATTTTGATAGTTAATTAAGAAAAATCAAAATAGACACTTTTAAACCTATTGAACGGGTTAATTTGAAGACAATTACGGGTCGAATAAGCGGGTTACATGTTAAATAAATACGTGATCAGTTAAAATACAGTTTGATATATTTTGGGTCTAAGAATACATGTTTATTTCGGTTGCGCTTATATTATTACTACGAAGTATTCTTATTTTAATTTAATATTCAATTCAATTACCAAAATTTTCAATTAACTATTAACTTATTTTTATACATCCCGTGCATTTATGCACGGGCATTATGCTAGTAGGACTATAAAATCAGTCTTGTGGTTTCAACCATCTATTTAAACTTTTGAATGAATTGATTCCTTATATGATACATAACCTTGCGAGGTTACGAGTTCGAATCTCACCACTCCTCAATTTCAAATCTGGTATATATTGCATCAGATAGACGGGGTCGTAACTTGGATCCACGCTTAAAGCCCAAAGGATATGAAATTGCATAAAGAAGTAATGAAACTCAAGTGATTGCTGATTTATACAGAACTGTCGTTTAAATCAATTGTGTTTTATTGATGGATATACAAATTCGATAATTCTTAAGATAATAATTTGGATTACCACCAAATGTACATCTTTTTTTTTTTTTTTTTCCTTTTTAATACAAGAATCCATTTTTTTTTTTATTATTTACAAATTAAGTAGTTTATCAGTAATTTTAAGGAACACTTCGTATATAAAATGCTTTTTAAGGTTAATAAGCACACATGATTTGCTTAATATTCATTAATTTTGCAAGATATATACTCCGTATGTAGCACTATAGGCAGTTGAAATTACAAACCTTTAATTTATCATACACGAGTAGTATGCGTGTAATTGTTTTAAGGTATAAAATAACTACATCACAAATATCACGAATTTTGGTATTATTCAATTAATTTCTATACTTTATGATGATTTCAGTAATAAAGGGAATAATACATCAATTTTTGATCACTATATATACTACCTCACACGTTACTTGTGTCGTATAAGAAGTTATTAATTCCACAATAACCATGGCTTTTTATAACTTGTTACACATTTTTTCAATTACTTTTCTCGTCTTTGCTTGCATTTCCGGCGCTAGCTCTGCAAACGCCGGAAATGTGCAAGGCTTGTTTATTTTTGGTGGCTCTATCGTCGATAATGGTAACAACAATTTTAATCCAAACACTAGTGCCCACGCTAACTATGCACCATATGGAGTCGATTATTCATCTGGCTCGACTGGTCGTTTCTCAAATGGGAAAAATATAGCTGATTTTCTAGCTGAACGTCTCGGTCTCCCTCTTATTCCGCCCTTCGCCGATCCTAACACGAAAGGTGAAGCAATCATTCACGGTGTTAATTTCGGGTCTGGTGGCTCTGGAATTCTTGATCATACTCGTTGGATTGTGGTATGTATTATTTCAATCACTCGATCTTAATAATGTACAAAGTACGGAGTAGTTATTTAAAAATATTACTGAATATAATTTCGATTTGGTGTTCCACATTGTTTTTTTAGCTCATAAATCATAATCTATTGTTCATCATGACCATCACACACATAAAAACTTGAATTTCAAGACAATTTTTTGAATTTTAATATTAATTGATTGACGTTCATGCTTGGTTTTTACTACTATTACGCAAATTTAACCAGTTTATATTTACAAGTTATACGACTTTTACATTGGAAATACTCTACTTTTTACGCATCACACTGTCTTTTAATTACTAAAACGCTAACATCAAGTCTGTGTTTATCATATCGCTGCCTATTAACGCAGTCTGGCATGAGGGGTTTTGTAGATCTGATATTGTTTTAAAGAGTGCGAAATTCATCCGATTTCGTGGATTGTTTGAATTAATTTTGTGAAAAAATACAGGGAAATGCGACAACATTATATCAGCAAATTGGAAATTTTGAGACGGTGACGTTGCCAGCGTTGGAAGCACAACTAAAATCACAAAGAAATCAATTTCTTCCAAATTATTTATTTATGATTGCTGCCGGAAATAATGACTACCTTTTATATTATTTCCTTGGTAGACATTTTTCATCTCCTAATGATTTTGCGGCTAAATTAGTCTTTAATTATTCTAATCAACTCAAGGTAACTTTTATATTTATTATCTCATGTTTTATGATTTTACTTTCATTATTTTATTCATTTTTTTTGGATGTATTAAAATCGAGCATTTATAATATTGATTTTATATAAATCATTCTCACATTTTAAAATTATACGAATTTAGTAATGACATAAAAATAAACATAATTATCAAATTATTGGTGTATGCCCCTTATCATTGTGTATGTGATATTTATGCAATAATCGACTGAGACAGAAAGAGTATAAAACCATTTTATATGCAAGTCAATCAATTAAATTATTCAACGGTTCACTTAGCATGAGCTTTAAATGAGTTGCTGAAGAAACCTATTGCAGTCCACCGTAAAACTATCTTATTTCAAAATTTAGCTCACTAAATAAACTAACCGATATAGATCATGACTCATTAATTATTCAGTACCCCATATTGAATTTCAATCATATAACATGATATGGTTTCTATAGTTTTATAATAATTTTTATTTTTATTTTCTTATATTTTTTCGGTATGGTTGATGTATAACAGATATTATACAACTTGGGAGCAAGGAAGTTTTTGTTGGTGTCAGTGTATCCCTTAGGTTGTAGCCCTGTAGTGAGCCACGGTGTCGGGTGTTTACCCTTCCAAAACTACGCCGTTTCGGTCTTTCACGACCATTTGGTGGCTGCAGTCGACAACCTCCGATCACAATTGCCTGGTGTTGACATTACTGTGGTTAATTCTGTCAAAATTCTCACTGATATCATCAGTAACCCTAGTGCATCAGGTAATTAGCCTAAACTTTGACCAAATTATTAGATAAATTAGTCTGTTAAATGAGTATTTTTTTTCGTAGTTAATTATCGTATCAAACTGTTTTATAAAAGAATTTGTGATATACTATTATATTTCGGCAACATATTATTATGAATAATCGACTCGATATGCAAAATATGAACAGGGTTTAGCAATGTGAATGGAGCATGTTGTCAATTATCAATGAATGGAGCATCATGTCGACAAAACGGAACAGTGTGCAATGATCGGAAGAGCTATGTCTATTTTGATGGCCATCACAACACCGAAGCTCTAAACGCTGCGTTTGTTGCTCGATTTTAAAATAATTCATGTCTTCTAACTAGCGCCATTTTATTAGTATCGTAAAATCATTGTACGGAGTATCACAATAATATAAGTTTATGTGTTCAATTATTCGCTAAGCTAGTTAATTACGAAATATAATTTATCGAGACTTTAGTTTGATTTAAAAAAGTGTAGAACATTTTATTGTCATTTAAAATTCTTCTGTCTGATTCATTCATTTGTTTACATTTTTCTTATTAGTGATTAGAGATAATTTAGAGACGTAATGTATTTTCTAGATAGACTAATAAAGAAAAAAAAAAAATATGGTCTTTCATATATATTTGATCATGAAAAATATTATTTTCTTTATTTATCAAAAGTCCTTTTATTTATTAGTAAAAGACAATATTACATAAAATTTACTCTTTTTTTGGTTATCAAATATTTATTATCAAAAAAATTGATTACGGAGTACGTATTAACCCATTTAGTTTTAAATAAAAAAAACTATTCTTATTCCTTAGAAAGTTCAACTTTCAAATGAGTATAAAATAGATTGTGTAACAAAAATTGATTATTTTTGAGGTTCATTTTCATATATGAAACTTAATTATAGCAAAATATTTTAGTGAAAGGAATAAAATAGCCATAATCACAAAAATCTCTATTCTTCAAAACAAAAATGCTACTCCGTATGAATTATGGTAATTAATTGCATGCAATCAACAATTATACATGATATTAACTCAACAACAAATATTACTTTTTAAATTTTAAATGAAGATATAAACTAAATACATCACCTAATTATTTGTCATTTCATAATAATAATAATAATAATAATAATAATAATTAATTTGAGTAAGATGTACGAAGTATAAGTTAAATTCTTTTATGAATTTTACAACAAATTATATTACCGATCTATTTAATTAATTCGATTTCTATAATTAAACTATCATTTTTCACTCAAAATTAGGTGCTTAATAATCTTGTAATTAGCATCTATTATGTCCTAAAATAGGATTTGTTGCTATTATTTTGCCATGGAAGAAGTGTAAAGTAGTAGAACATGTCAAACTAATACCTTCTATCATAACACTATAAAAGCAATCAACTATAACACTTGACCTCATAAGTTAACTTCTTCATAACTTTTATTTCAAAAAAAAATAATTCTAATCAATCAAATTAATTAAACCCTTATAAAATCTCAAACCATCTTTTAAAATTACTTAACATCATTCTTATTACAACATTTCTGAAATAAATCATGTCTATGGCTCGATACTTATACAACCCGATAAATATATTTTTATTCTCGATTTTTCTAGCGATTTTTTCATGCAAAATTTACGTCACACATGCCGGAAAATTACAAGGCATCTTTGTCTTTGGTAGCTCTGTAGTCGACAACGGAAACAACAACGATAAATCAATTAAAAGTGATTACTTACCGTATGGGATCGATTATCCACGTGGACCAACGGGTCGATTTTCAAACGGAAAGAATGTAGCCGATCAAATTGCCGATCATCTATCGCTTCCTCGAATTCCGTCCTTCTTGTCCCTTAGAATTAACGGCTCCCACGGTCTTAACGAATCAATAACCGGTCACGGTGTTAATTTTGCATCCGGCGCCTCTGGCATTCAAGACGAAACTAGTCTTACCTTGGTATAAGCTTATAAACACTGTCTCTATTAATTCTCCCTGTGTTTTAGTCGATTATTTTTTATTTCTTAATTTTTTATTACATTAAAATCACGTTAATAACAAATAATCGAAATGATAAACGTATTCTACTATGCTAAAAAAATGGTCACTAAATTAGAGGGCCAGTCACAATAAGATTTACCCTAACTTATGCTAAGTTTTCTTATAAAACCGTCGAGCTTATTTTCTTATTATAAAATATCTAACCAGTAAAATTAACATTTTATAATCTGTATATCTACATTTGTTAAGTTTTACGGAGTATTTTGTGTTTTTGGACCCATACAAGTATAATCGATGTAACGGTCTTATATAACAATTTATTTAATTCATAATTGCGAGTTTCGAGTCTAACGAAATGTTAATTTTATAATTGATGGAAAATAGGGGATAACAAGTTTGAAGCACCAAATAAAAAATTTCAGGAAGGTGGTACTACCACAATTAGAAGAGGAAGCATCAAACGGTAGAAGAAACATTTTGGGTGACTATTTATTTATGGTTGCTGCTGGTAATAACGACTACACTTCTTATCATATGTTGAGCCAACATACTCTTTGGGATCACCCTGTTTTTTCTGCTAGGCTCGCTAGTCATTACTTTGACCAAGTCAAGGTTCGTTCATTTCAGTTATCTGTCTGTCTATCTGTCTGTCTAAGCTGATAGTTGAAAAAGAAGATATGCTATGATGCAGTGATTGCTTGTGTCGAAAGTAATTGATAACTGTATACTGAAAAAATATATATATATATATATATGTTTTGCAGACTCTATACAAATTAGGAGGAAGGAAATTCTTACTGATGTCGGTATATCCAGTAGGATGTAACCCGGCCTTAACCGAAAAGAAAGGAGTGTGTGTTGAAAAGCTAAATGAAGGGGTGACATTGTTTCATGACCAGTTAATGAATATGGTTATGCAGAGCAAGCAACAAGACATGCCCGATTCTCGTTTTGTTGTCGTTAATTCGGGCAAAATCATCTTGGATATCATCAAATTTCCCAATGCTACAGGTATATTTTGATTAATTTGTTAGGCAGAAAATAAATGATATGGTATATATTACCAGAATATACGATTAATTATATATATTATTGTAATCTTACCGAATAAGTTATAATATCGTCTTTTTTTTTTTTCCTAAAACTTTGTAGAACATTACGAGTAACACGATGGGCGATAAAATGTGCAGGCTTTAAGAACGTACACTCCCCGTGTTGTGAAACTGGCGTAGAAGGTACATGCAAAAGAGGTGGTAAAACATGCCCTAATCGAAAGGAGTACGTTTACTTCGATGGAGTGCACCTCACCGAAGCTGCTAGTGATATTCTTGCGTCTAAAGCTTTCTATTCCAATGACGAGGAAGAGGCTTACCCCGGAAATCTTCAAACCCTAATCCGAAACAAATAAAATTCCAAATTTCGATAGCGATCAAGGGAGTTATAAAGGGTAGTTTTGGAGTTTACGAGGCTTGGAATTGTAGTGAGGGGTTATTCATCGTGATTTTACTAGCTAAAATCGTCGAGATCTGCACGGACATAATTCAATTATTTTTGTACTGCTTGTTACTGGAAAATTTTCAAGAATCGAATAAATTATGTTAATCAAATGATGTTTTTTGTGGCATAACATTTGTTTTTGTCGACAATCTTAAGTATTCAACGAGACTATTAAAACAGCAAAAATGTATTGTATTTATGATTTTACTTACAACTACAAACGTACTCCATCGAAGTAATTAACTTGGAACGTTTGTAATTTAAATTATAAAATCATACTCCGTAGGGTACAAGGCTTGCAAGTCGCAAATCATATTTAGCCATTATTAGAAAATTTGTCTAAAGCACTCGTACAAAGCTACGACGTATGACTCATAAACACTTTTGTATGCTTTTGTATGCATCATAATCAGCGTGACCGTTTACATACATGTGACTAAGCACTCGCACAAAATTACATATGACTCATAAACACTTCATTTTACGTATATATGTAAGAATATTCTTCAGTAGATAATCCAAAACATGACAACTACCAAAAAATGTGATCATATATCAGATAAATTTAGTAGCGATTGAGAAGATATGACGATACCAACTGTGTCGAATTAATGCATGTTGCTGTATTTTGGTATATTTCTTCAATCTAACATCATTTATTCATTTATATTAATACTACACCACATGGCTAGTTTCCCTTTTTCGTGTTTCTAACGCCACCATTTCATACCCACATCAATTCATGTAAACAACGACACCAAATCAAATAAATTTCTCACCATTTGTCAAAATAATAGTATAAAATTATACTCTATTTTTTTCAGATATAAAAACCAAACACATAATCCGTATCAATCAATCATAATTTTAAAAAAATAACAAAAACATGTACTATTATTTTATACTATACACCCTTACGCTAGTCCTACCCTGGGTTCAACCGTGCTGCAGCAGTTGCAGCACGGCCAAACAAGGGTCGACTTCAGGGTTCACAGGCATGCTCGTATATGGTGATTCTGTAGTCGATAATGGTAACAACAATTTTATAAACTCGGTGATTAGGAGTAATCACCCGCCATATGGGATTGATTTGCCGTTGAGCTCATTTTCGATGAGGCGATTCACCAATGGGGAGAATCCGGCTGACCTCATTGGTGACCTTTTAGGGCTTCCAATGGTACCGTCGTTCTCTGACCCAAGAACGAGTAAGGAGAGTAGTACGGTTTCTAAGGGTGTTAATTTTGCTTCTGGTGGTTCGGGTATACTTGATCTTACCGGACCAAAGGCGGTATTACTCCTCTTTTACTCTTGAGTTTTCTACTTATTTCATTCAAGACTCTCTTGTGAGGCTATCATATTATGAGGCCATGCCGTATTATGAACAGACCGAATAGGAGAATCTTACAAGAAGCAGGCTTAAGGTTTCAAAGTTAACTATGAAAATGATTGGGCCATTAACATTTGGGCTAGTCTTTTTGTAAAAATTGTCTTATATAATAATTAGTGTATTTCATTTCATTACTAAACCAGACCATAACCGCTTCACAAATAATTTCAAACGGTTATAGTTAAGGGTACGTTACGGTGTTCACCGGATATACTCTATAAACATTTTATATATATTATCATAAAAACTATATATATACGTGATACGTTACTGATTGTAAGACCGTTTTATATTGGCTAATGAAAACCGTAGTTTGAATTATGACAGGGTGTGATAAGTTTGAATCAACAAATCCACAACTTTGTGGAGGTAACATTACCCATGTTAAGGGCACAAAAAGGATGTGAAAGGGTCAAAAATGTAGTAGAGCAATATTTGTTCCTCATTTCAACAGGATCTAATGACTTTTTGGAGACCTTTTTTCAAGGACCAAGTAATATTGGTCTTTTGCAACATTTCTCTGACAATTTGACCTCTACACTTGCCACCCAACTCAAGGTTAGTTCATCCAATTTTTGCTTCATTTTTAAAGTTCTTTTAGACAATGAGGCAAATTAATTCTAATACGAAATCGTTTAATGCGTGAAATGGTCAATAAAATTTCTCAGCACCCAACAGACGTACTGTAAAGATAATAGGTTAATGATGTAAACGGTACTGAAACAGGGTCCCACCTAATGATGCTATTTCATTTTCGTTGACATGCATGCTTTCTTTTTCCCTTTTTGTTAGAATATTTTCTCGACCAAATTTTTTAGATAATAATTGAGATTTAATAATTACTTCTTACGAGTTATATATTCTCACGTCATTATACCACTATACTATCTTCCTCAAAATCTTTAGAATGGCCTTTAAATATGGTATTAGAATCCCATGATCATGAGGTCGCAAGTTCAATTCTCTTTAGCCACAAAAATGCAATGTCTTATATTTATTCCTTATGATCAATCCTCAAATACTTAAGAGTAAGTATTGTAAAAGACTATCTTTCACTTACAAAGTGGAAGACGAGCTTCTGATATATAAAACGTGATTATATTTAGGCTGTTCGTGATTATTATTGACTAAAATGTGACCAATTTTACACATGCCAATATGCATGCATGCATTGGAAATGAACATATACACCTTTAGTTTGTGAATGCATTCATTTATTGGAAACAAAATCAATTTCTTAAAATTTGTGAAGTATTTTGCATGCAGAGATTGTATGATGCAGGAGGAAGGAAGTTTGCATTCATAGGCATTGGTCCTATAGGTTGTTCTCCCATGGTAAGGGCATCAATGCCCAAAAAAGAGTGCAATGAAACTATCAATTATGCTGCTTATTACTTCAACACCCAATTACTTGTTATGCTCAATTCAACCAAATCTCGACTTCCCGGTTTCCAATTTATGGTCGTTAATTTCTTCCAAATCGGTCTTGAATTCATTCGTATTCCGTCTCGTGGAGGTAACATTATTGTTTAGCGTTAATTCGTCTAGAGAGTAACTTTCTAAGTCGTTGTATTAAGAACCTGTTCTTACGGATTTTTTAAAACTGAACTGAAATGAACTGAATCGAGCTGAACTGAACTCAAACTAGCTGAACTAAACTGAACTGAATCTAGCACTTGTAAAGTGGGCTAGCTCTCTCCAGTTCGAGTTTGCTCAATAATAAAAATTAAATTTATTAGGATTTATATATGTATAATTAGAGAAGTGGTTAATTTTAAGTGATTAATTATGTAGGGTTTGAAGATGTGAGCAACTCATGTTGTGAAGTTAGACAAGAAAATGGAGGAGCATTGTGCAAACAAGGGGGTAAGTTGTGCCCAAATAGAAGAACACAAGTGTTTTTTGATGGTATACACCCAACTGAGGCACTCTATAATATTCTAGCAACAAGAGCTTATAATTCAACTGATCTAACTGAAGTTTCTCCTTTTAATATTAGTAAATTATCTCAAATTTGAGTCCTATGAAAACTTAACTTGGAAAAGTTTTAGAGAAGTTTGTGAGTTGTGTATGTTATTGGGTACAATTAAATAAAAGTTTGGTTTGATAATCGGAAAATGTAATAAATGGATATACAATCGTTTTTGCTGTTATTTATGGTTGAATCTAATTCGACATGATGTCATGTGTAAATATGCTTTAGAGAAAGATATATACGACTAATTTTTTTACGTTCCGCTTAATTAATAATTTTCCGTATCTAAGAATAAAACTAATGCAAATTCATGATCAATCAACCTCAAACCTTACGAATGAATATTATATATACTCAAGTCAAAAAAGCTAATTTAACACAGTTAGACCTTATGAAGGAGAATTTATCACCGTACCCTTTAAATTTTAACCGACTCAAATTCAGACTAAAATAATAGTGCTATGAAATTACAAACCAAGGAAAAGGACATAAACAATTAGATAAGAGTAGCTTTCAAAAACTATGAACGTGGTCTTATTTTATGTATGTATAAAACACACCTAATTTAAGGAATGTGTCAAATGATGCAATTTAACAACAATAATCAAGTGATTATATTTGTTGATGGCCTTCAATTGGAATGAGATCCTCTGGAGTAACTCTACCGTAGAGTTACTCCATTTTTGTCACATTACTTGCATAAAATAAAAAATTTCTTTTCATCCATCACCGAAACGAGTTCACCAATTTTATGTAGGGTATCTTTTGGTTCGGATTCGGCGGCGAAGCCGCCGGAACATCCCGGAAAAAGGTTTAGGAACGCATATAAGGGTATTTGTATAAGAAAAATATCAAAATTAAATAAATTTATTATGATTATCTAATTTAAAAACCGAAAGGTAGAGTTACTCTAAAGGATTCTGACACATCTATAAGCACCCTTTAAATTAATTGTGTTAATATTTAAATAGATTCGTTGTTTAAATAGTTGGGTATCGATTCATTGACAAAAATATGTTTGGACAATTAGGAATTAGGAGGATAATAAAGTAATGTCCCAATATTTGCCTCTTATATGCTTCTTTTAGCCTATGATCTTAATGGACTAGTGAAGTAGTGAGTAGTGACACCTTGTCCTTCTTAAAGATGCCCTTTTTTAGAAGTATTTTATTACTCCCTCCGATTCATTGAATTCTTTATATTTGCTTTTGAATCAATTTTTTTGGTATGTGGGGTATTGATGCTAAATTTACCCACAAAATCTCATTTAAGACGGGTTATCCGTATTAACCTTAAGACAAGTCAAATAGTTAGGATAAGACTAAAGTAAAAAATGTAGAAAAAAGTAAAATGTTTTGTCTCATGTGTGCAAGTGGATGAGTATTTGACCCGTTTTAAACTTAAGATATTGAAATTTACCCAAATAGCCTTTTGTTTTTAAAAGAAAAAGTTGGTAATTGGATGTGTGTTGGAAAAAGTAGGGGTAAAAATGATTTTTGAATAAAGTAAACTTACCAAAAACAAAAATGTAAAGAATTAAATTGATCATCTCAATATAGAAAGTGTAAAGAATTACATGAATCAGATGGAGTGTGATTTGACGAGATCCTATCACATATATCAAACCGAAAATTATACTCTGTACTTTGTAATATACAACAATACTTTCTAACATTATATTTATATTGTATGTTTTTAATTAAATGAATAGTATTATTTGTTAAGTACTCCGTATATAGTTGAGGTGTCTCATCTTCTGTTCCACTTAGTTAATCTTTTAACACATTACAAAATTAAGGATCTCAATATTAATGATGCATGATATAAATTGACGAGATTTCATAAGAATATTAAGAGACACGAGATGAGACGTAAAAATAAAACAGATGATCTGAATTTGAGGAGCTCGATCTTTAATGCGCATGACTGCATGAGTAGTCTTAAACCATCTATGGACACTTTTTTTTTTTTGATAAAATGAGTGTCGTAATCTCCATATATCATTATAATCTCTAACATAACTTAATACTTAAGAGATGGATCAATCAAGTTGACTTTAGGTCGGGTCGAGTCGAGTTTGAGTTGGATAATTTCAGATTTGGCTAACATATCAATTTGGGTTACATTATATTGGATCTTGCGTCTATTTTGGGGCTAATGTTATTGGGTTGAGTCAAATTTACAAATTTGGTCAATAAAATTTTCTCTTGGAAGTTTAGTTACTTTTACACGCATGCAATCAATTACGGAGTACTTCGTATGTAATACTCTTAAGCTAATGTTTTTGGCTTGACTTTTTTTTTTTGGTAAAATGTAAGCAATTATATTGATAACCAAGCACTTATACAATTTGGAATACAAACTGTTGGGGGTGACTTCTCCCGGGTCCCACGACATTAGGCCGGAAGAATTGTAGGCCGGAGAATGGCCCCACACTCGTTGAACCCTCTGCATCTCGGGTACGGTCGGCGCGGAGGATTATTAATAGGATAATTTACATACCAAGCGAACCCATGTGGTCCACCTAGGAGTCGGGCATGTGGCCCACCTGTAGCGTCTTGTCTGCAGGCGGGGCACAAAAACAAACTTGGAGTAAGTATAAAGGTAACTAAAACCCTAGAAATCACTAAGTTCATGCTTTACAAAAACACCAAAAAAGGTTTTTCTCTCTTTCTCTATACAGATTCATTTGTCTTTGAATGGCGACGGCGAAATGGGAGGGCCATCACTAGGAGGCCGGGGCTAAGTTTGTTACGCCCGTTCAGGAAGCAAGGAAGGAAGAGAGAACCACCGGTAAGAACCTCAAGGGACTTAGTTTATCGAATTTGTAATCAACATTAACTTGTAATCCTCAGATTTAGTTTTGGTATTTAGTTCTTAACTTTATACCAAACAATTAGCGTAGTCTGTGGGGAAAAGTTTCACAAAATCTTACAAAAGCCATGTCAAACCCTACGCAAAATTGAGCGAGAAAGCAATGGAGGAACCAGGGAGGTGTGTCGACGGCATCCTCCTGGGCGGGCTACAAACACCCTTGACCCCGGAGGAGAAAAGATGATGAGTGCTCACTTGAAAAATTAAGGAAGGCACATTACCTGGCGTCCGCCACCAGAGTCAGCCGCCAGTCTCCACGCAAGAGAGACCCGTCCATCCGTAACACCAAGAAGCTCTTTCATGAGGACAATGAGACGTCAAGCAGCGATAGTGCGTGGCGGGGACTCGGAACATTCTCACTGGCGTCCCGATCTGCCACCTTCATCGAGAAGTGTCGAGCCTGAGGTTCCACGCACCAGAGGCCCAGCGCACAAACCTAAAGGAAACACAACACAAAGAAAAGTCACGGTAAAATCGCCTTTGGCTCTTCGGTCTTTGGGTACCCTCTTCTCCCAAGATGAAAATTCCAGCGATACAATACAGACGGAAAAGCGGACCGGGAGGAACATCTGGCGAAAGAGCCACATGATGATGTACGACTCTACGGACTACGTTTGGTGCAAAGTTTTTCACGACCACGGGGACTTACCTGAGCCTGGTTCAGTAACCTCCCAGTAGCTCGTCTATGGATATGAGGACATGTGCCGGGTGTTCCGCCCGGCCGATCACGAGGAACAAAAGGAGAGAGGTAGCTACGGAGCTCGAGCGTGGTGCAGGGAAAGAGTGAAGAGGCTGAAGGAGTATATGACCGGTTGTGAGAATCACAACAAATCAGAGACCTGGACTCCAGATAGGGTCCATGCCTTAACTTGTAGAAATTTGAAAGAGGAGAGGTGAAGAGTCCCCCGATCGAATCAGGCCGGCGACTGATGGCGACGAGAATGGCTTTGAAGGCTTTGTGCGAAGAGCGGTTCCATAAAACATTGATGAAGAAGTGACAAGAAGGAGGACGTATGAGCCCAGCCGAATGGAAAGGACCGCCCGGAGAGCACTGATAATAACAACACAACAACATAACAACAACACCCGCAGCAATTTCAACGCGGCAATCGCAATCACAACGACCGGATAGGGATAGCAGGAGGCCACGGCCAGAAATAACCCGATTCCACAAGAATGGACCCACTACACACCCTCATCGAGGTCTCGGGCGGAAATATTTGGTGACCAAAAAGCGAAATCAAGTGGGCGACTCTCGACCCATGAAAGAAACCCAGGAATGATAAAGTCCGTTTCTGCAGTACCGCTGAACAATGGGCCATGCGGAACCGCTTAACTCGTGTATCCCTGAAACACGAGGTTGAGCGGTTGATGCAACAAGGCGCCTGCGGCGCTTTGTTAAGAACCAGCGAGAGCGAGAGATGGAGAGTGAAGGTAGTGGGGACCGGTCGCAAGAATTAGAAGAAGAAAGAGAATAAGTGAAATTCATATGATCGGGAGAGAGTGAGTCTTGTCGGAAGGAAAAGAAAAGGCGGAGAAGCGTGAAGCGATCCAAGAAGCGGGTATATATTGGTAGGAAGACGCGAGGCCTCCTATCCGGACTTGACCATCACCCGAGAGGACTACCAGGGTCTCACTGCCGCGACAAATGATCCGTTGGTAATCTCCATGGATATTGGGCCCCATCCCGGTCCATGTGTGTGCATGATAGACAGAGCTGCACGACCTCTTTCAGACGGGAGGTATTTGAACTTGGCTGAAGAAGAACAATGCGCCCTACATAGGCTCACTATCTGGTTTATGGGTCGGTATCAGGCCGATGGGCGATAACTTTACCAGTCACGATAGGAGAAGAAGATATGGCCAGCGGCGTGAAGCGCCAAGCCGTGGTCGTCGGCCTTCGTCAAGATCTGGCGCCTACGTCGGTAGGCGCTGGACGCGCGTTCGTCTTTATCGATGTCGTCGGCCAGCTATGGTTTACGATGCATAATTGGACGAAGGGGAAGGTGTATGGTGACGAAGCCAGGAAGATCTGCGATTCACTCGGCCCGGCAGTCAAGCAGGCGATGCGAGAGGTTAAGTTCTAACCCGAAGGAAGAAGGGCTGGAAGTGACTCGGGGCCGGAAAGTGAGGCAAAGAAATTGAGTCAGCACCGGGAAGAAGTGTAATCATTAGGCGTAAGCCCGGACCCCGGCTTCTAAGATAGTCGATTAGCATCTTGGAGGAGAAACGAGGATGTGTTCTGCCATCATCGCCGAGATCTGGGGATAAGCCTGAGGTGATTGTGCACCAACCTGAATGTTAACCCGACTCTGAAACCAATCAAGCAGGTCGCGACCCACGGCCTTGAAGAAAGACAGCGACCATTCTTGAAGAAATAAACAAGTTCTGGAGCGGGATTCATTGAAGCGTTGTATTTACCGAATGGTTGTGGCGTGGTGATGGTAAAGCGTCAGGGCATGGAGAATGTGTGTTGACTTCTGAAAATCTAAACAAGGCTTGCCCAAAGAATTCTTACGTTTAGAGGAAGTTGATCACCGGTAGATTCTACCCGGCCACTCTACGCGAGCTTCTGGACGCTTCTCGGGTTACCACCGGTTCTATCTCGGAAGAGGGCGAAGCCAGTGCGCTTTCATCACAGTGGCACGGGGTCTACATGTACAAGATGATGCCGTTTGGACTCAAGAATGCACAGTGAGTTACATACCATTTGGTGGATGCCGTGTTTGCATGAAGCGAAGGGAGGAATATGGAAGTATATGTAGATGTTGATAGTGAAGAAGCGAAATCAGATGAAGACTGGAAGACACGAGAGAAGCGTTCAACTTCGCTCAGGAAGTATCGGATGGTCAATCCAAAGAAATGTACCTTCAAGGCGTCCGGTTCAGGAAAGTTCTTGGGATACAGTCATTTCAAGAGGATCGATGCCAACCAGAAAGGTCAAAGCTATATTGGACTTGCCGACCGAAGACAATAAAGATATTCAAATTACGTAGGGAGGATGGCGGTATTTCCAGGTTCATCTCGAGGTCGGCCAAACAAATCACGCCATTCTTTCAAATGCGAAAGAAACAAGAGGTTCATTATGGGGAAGGAGCAAGATGACCTTTGGCTTGATTGAAGAAGCCTTCTACAACTACGCTACCTTAGCAAGAGACCGGTCACGGGCGAAACTTTAATCTTATACATCGCCAGTCATGGCGCAATATCAGCGGTAATCCTCGGGAGGAAGAAAAGCAACAACAATGATCTATTGTCAGTCCATGCCTTTGGGACAATCAGAAAGAAATTATCCGATCGTCGGCGTATCCGTGGTCATAGCGGCTTCGGAAGCTTAGACCGTGCTTTGACGCCACCCTGGTGGAAATGCGCGCAGACAGCCCTGGAGACACTCGAGAAATTTGAAAAATCCGGCACTCGCCGGCAGTGAAATGGTGTCAGGCTTTGGCATAACCTCTGGCGACGGCGGTCAAGGCCCAAACCCTGGCGAACTTTATTGCGAATGCCCCCTTGGTCCAGGAGGTGCACCGGCAGAAGTATGGCGGTATATCTGACGGGTCGGCCACCATCCATGGATTCCGGTCGGACAGTTATTATCATCGCCGAAGGGCATGAGTTTAAGCGTGCTTTGAAGTTTGCCTTCCGACCACGAGCAGATGAGTCCGAATACGGCCCAGATCGGGACTAGAGCAAAGGCCATGGGGCGAAGAGATTGAATTGAGAACGGACTCACAACCTGGCTAGTAGCGAGCCAACTTCGAGGAAGTCGAGGCGCAGAGGAGAATGGCGTTGTACCTCCAAAAGCAAAAAGCTTTGGCCGGCGGATTGAAATCTTTAAGTCCATCATATTCCTAGGTCCGAAAACAACCAGCGGGACGCTTTACCAAAGCTTCGCGCGCACACAGACAACAAGTCAAAGCGATTCTGGTCGATATCCGGCAAAAAAGAGTGTTAACGATCAATGCCATATCCAAGACGGTTTGACGAGCCGATATTGAAATAGGCTGGAGGAAATCCGGAGACAAGTTGAAGCGGCTAAAGCGAAGAGACTAGCCCCATGGTTCATCCTCGTGAGCGGAGCTCTACCGTGGTCATTCTCGACCACTTGCTAAAGTGCGTGAGGCATGCGGACTGAATTCATTTTAAATGACATACGCTCGGTGCTGCCACGTTACGGGCGTCGCTAGCCCACAAAGCATTGAGAGCCGCTGGCCCACCATGCTAAAAGATGCCAAGGAATTGAGTAAGCGGTCTGCGGCGATGTCGATCTTCGCCCCGGACATCCACCTCCCGCCAGGACCTCAGGCGATCCGAGCGGTGCGCTTTGACGATGGGGATGGACATCGGGTCCGTTCAGAACGGCCAGGGCAGCGGCGAGAATGCGTAGTAGTGACTATCGGATTACGCTTCACCAGTGGATAGAGGAGGCTATCCCGATCCATCCTTTGACGGTTTGTGAAAAGTTTATCTGGATAAACGTAATCTGAAGGTTTGGGGTGCCCAGGTGGTGGTATTTGATCACTGGAAACAGGTTTGACAATGACAACATGCGGGGTGCAAAAGCGGAACGGACAATTGTCGATACTCTTCGATTTGCCACCGCATGAGCAACGGACAAGGAGACCGCCCAACAAACAAATGTTGGCGGCATGAAAAAGCGGTTTGACGAGCTTCGAGGGCGGGTCAATGAGTTGCGTGCTTTGGTCAATCAGAACTCTGGTCAAGGAATCCAAGGGCATACCCATTCAACATGGTTTACTGGGCAGCCTTACTCCCGGTCGAGCAATCTTGCAAGTCAGAGAACCGACACGACCCTACAAAGAGCAGTGAAGAAGAGGCTGGACCTCCTAGACGAGTCCGGGACCGCAGGGAAAACTAGTGGTCTACCGTAACCGGATGAGAAGGATGTACAATGAAGGGTGAAACACGGAGTTTGAACTTGGAGACCTAGTGCTAAGAAAGGCATCCGCCCGCGGGAAGGAACATTCACGCGGGAAGTTGTAAACCACACTGGGAAGGACCTATCGGATCAGGTAAAGCGGTATGGAACCTTCATGCTTGAGAGATATGAACGGCCACAACCTCCCGTCCCCATTGGAACTCGGACACTTTAAAGAAATATTATGTATAGCGTTGTACTCTTTCACTTTACCGTGGTTTTGTCCCAGCGGGTTTATGAGGAAGGTTTTAACGAGGCAATAGACACTATGCAACGCGAGTGATCGGAATGTTGAACACGCGAGCGTTTGTAAACTTTTGATAGAAACTCTTGGTAAATTTTTGCGGCATTTGTTTAGATTGTATCGCAAAAATGGTGGCGAACAGGAGGGACTACCAGGCCGATGTAATCGGCGATAGTACGATTCAAAATGGAATTTTGAAAATTTTACTAACACTTTGGGAAAAGGAGTTTGAATACGAAACCCCGCTTTGGAATTAGCGGGGCAGAAGCAAGCCGGAGCGGTAGGAACCGGAAGGCCAGGAAAAGCGAGACCGGGCGACCACCGGCGGCTCCCACTCCCGTGGGGATGAACATCGCGCCTTGAGAGTCCATGGCCTGGGGCACAGGCGCTCGCGCCCTACGCATGCTGCGTAGGAAGAACATCAGCGCCTTGAGTCCAGGGCGAGGCTGGGCGCTTTCGCGCCTATGGCCTGTGCGCCAATGCTCATCCGGCGTCGTCGGGCCGGATAGGTGCCCTAAATGCAAAAGAGCCGGGATGTCTATGATGGCTCGCGTGCAAAGGCTCTCGCGCGATGACCGACGCCTTGTGGCCGGTGGCGGACGGACCTCCCTGGTAAGAATTGTTAGCGACCCACGCCACTGCGTGCGGAAGAACATGGCGCTTGAGTCCAGGGCGGGCCTGGGCGGCTCGCGCCCTACGTATGGCCTCAGACAATGCTCATCCGGCGTCGCCGGGCGGATGAGGTGCCTCTAAATGCAAAGCCGGATGTCATGATGGCTCACGTGCCTAAGGCTTCTACCAGCGCCGATGCCGGGAAACCTTGCGTGGCGGGCGGACCTCCCAGTAATAGAGCATTAACCCATGCCTACGTCTGGAGAACATCGCGCTGAGTCGGGCCGGGGCCTGGGCGCTCGCGCCTACGTGTGGCCCGCGATGCTTTCATCCGCCGCGTCGTCGGGCGGATAGGGTGCTAAATGCAAAGAGTGGGATGTCTATGATGGCCCACGTGCTCAGCTTTGCTTCTCACCGCATGTCGATCGCCTTGGCGGTGGCGCTGCGGACCTCCCACCGAATTCGATAAGCGACAGCGGGAAAAGGGCATGGACATAAGTGCAAAAATAAAAACACAACAGAGTAAGCCAGTATGGAAGCAGCTGAGCATAAAATCACCCGACGCCAGCGGGACATAGCGTTCGAAGAAAGCCTAAAGTTTGGCTAAGTATAACGTGAAGAGAACTGAACAACATCACCCTGACCCGGAGGGAAACGTCTGAGTAAAAGCGTAATACAGCTAAATATGCAGGCAACAAGTGAAACCATATTCTCCTATTCCGGATAAAAAGCAAAGCGAGGGAAAACAGGATAAAATAAGTTAAATATGAACAAGGCAATATAGAAACAAATGTCGTGGGACCGGGTAACCTGTGGTAAGCATTAAGAGAAAAATAACAAGGAAGAATCGCTAAAATTACAGGTCCTAGAAAGATAATAGCATACGAGTGAAAACAAGATAGAAGTAAGCTAAGTATAGAAAAGCTACTCAGCGTGACGTCAATATAAATGTAAAGCTAACTAGGGCTTAAGTATGAAGAAAGCAAAATAAGCGAGTGTGGGAAAATCACGACCGGTAAGAATAAGCGAAAAATAAAATAATACGATTGAAAACATGCAAAAAATAAGCTAAGTGTGGAAAAGCAAAAGTTAAAAACTAACATTGATAAAAGAGTATATTACAAGGTTGTTTCCCAGGACCCACATGTCGAGGCGGGAGCAAATTTAAATAAGCGAAAAAGAATAACTAAATGACCTACGAGCCGTGGCCAGTCACCAAAAGGCCGCTTACTCCAGGTAGCAGTCTTATTGGAAGCTAAAATCTGAGACAAAATGTAGGCTAGGGAGACTTATCAGATCACCGGCAGGAAGATGGAAAACGGGCGAGTTCCTATGGCCGGCATCGCGCCGAACGCTCTTCGCTTCCACTCTCCGGTCCATGACCTCCTCAAGCTCGGCCGAGGCGGTCAAAGTTGAAATTGGGATCGACCTTGTCGATATATCCTTCGTTCGTTGGACCCAAAGTCAACCGTCATAAGGGCCGAGTTAGCGCGAACACGGCGAGCTTTCGGCTGATGGGCCGCCTTCATCTTCTCCATCTCAAGCTCGGATGGGCAGCTACTAGCTTTGTCCCGGGCTGACCTCTCCGACGGCCTCCGCCTCCGGGCAATGGCGTATCCGACCACGAAGACCTGTATATTGGAGGGCTGGCTCTCTTTCTCCTTGGAGAGCTCCTCACCGAGGCTTCGCCTCGCCCTTGGTGGCCCGGGAGAGTCGAGGCCTCGCTTCTTGATGGCGGCGGTCTCGCTCGCGGGCTTTTATGGCCTTTTTCGGCGACGGCCGCCTCTTTCATCTCTTTGTTGGCCTCGGTGAGTCGCCGCGCCGCATGTATGGCCGAGTTCGCCGCTACGCGATCTCAGCGTGAACTTACAAAAAGAATCACGTTGCGGCGGGCTGGCCATATCGCGACTGGATGGCAAGGCCCGGCGATAGGTGGGGTCTCTTCGAAACCAGCGGGCGCCACTTTATCATCCCGGGCCGAATGACGACTCGAGACTTGGTCCTGGCCGTGACGCCAGCGTGGAGGAGCCCTGGATGGAGAAGAAGCGGTTGTAAATATCACGCTCGCGATAGGAAAAAGGCAGGAAAGACCGTCCGAAGGGGCGTGCGGGCGCCAGACGGACTCCGCGAGGCGTGGAGCTAACCTTCCCTTTCGCTTTGCGGTGCGGAGATCTTCGAGGTGGGAGACTCGACTCCACAATGATGGCGTCAGGACACGAGAGGTTGGAGAACCTCGAGCCTCTTTGGGCGGGCTCGGGAGAGAATTCCTGCCTGACCCGGCATGCGTCTCACTCGGCGCAGGCTGGGCAATGTTGTCTTCCGGCCGGATGGGGATGAAACGGTCTGGCATTGTGCTCTTTACTTTCGGCCTCCGCTTTCCCATTGCCGGTTTGTAAGTAACCGTTCGCTTGCCCATTGGTCTTTCCGGGAACCCCACCTTGCATTATCGCTCTCAAAGTGGGCTTACGCCGCTTCAAATCTGGCGACGTTTGCAAGCGGTTCTTTGCGTCCCGCCGATAGATGCTAAGTCCCAGGTCGGTAGTCGAGATCGCTGCAAGAAACGAGACTAGGTCAGCGGGAAGACGGAAAAGTAAGATAAAAGCGAACAAGCAAAGGTAACAATAACGCTAAGTTCTGGCCACCTACCGCTTTAAGTCGGGACCAGGCCGACCACGCTCGAGGTGAATTTGTCTTACGAGATCGTATCCCCGGAGGAAGCCAATTTTAGGAGCCAATCTTTCCCACTTTGTAGGCCTTGGAAGTAGGCCGCGACCTCTGTTTCCTCTTTGGTCGTGGGAACGTCCTTCCACGAACTCTCCTCGGAACCACCACCCCGGGTCTCGGCGACACCTCACGCGTCGTTGGAAGCAGCGGGGTGGTCAAAAGCGCAGGAGACTTGAGGAAAGAGCCACCGCTCATTCCACCCTTTCATCGAGTCGTTAGGCGGATAATGAGTCGGAAGCAGGCTTCGGTGACTAGCGACCACCATCCTTTGTTGACACGTTAGTACATGGTCGGAAGTGAAGGCGGCGCGAACAGATTTATCGAGAGGAAGCGGACATGAGCCGTCCAGGCTAAAGCAACTATAATCCTCATGCCAAACCCGGCGTCATCGGCATATGGCGATGTTTGCCGCTCTTTAACACTTTAGCGATGAAGGGGTGGAGAGCGAAGCCCATGCTCAATTCTTCAAGTATGCGGCGTATGAAGGTCAGGGGCGAACCACATGTTGATGCGTTCGACGACGACAACTCCACTTCTCGGGTAAGTTGTAATGTTCGACCGCGCTTCGGCGATTCTTTTCGAGAAAGTCCACTAAAACCTAGGTTAATCCTAGTGTTCATAGAATCTGGAACACCGCTTTGCTCTAAAAGCGCAGCGTGCGGGAGGTCGGCTGAAGGTCGGCCAGAAGGGCCGGCCTTTCGAGGTCCCGACCTGGGCCTCCATGTCGGTGATCCCTCCTCCCAGGCCCAGGGTCAAGTCCTCGATCTCGGGACCCACTTCGAGTCGTAACTATGTTGTAATCCAAGTACATTTCTGAAGACGAATCGGTAGACATTGTTCTCTACTATGGGAATGAAATTTGAAATCAAACGAGAATTACCTTTTGTAAAAGCGCAAGCAAGATCTGATCGAAAGCGGAGCAAGCAAGGATGAAATGCAAAGCCGGTTTAAGGAAGTTTAGAGAATTTTTGAGAAGATATGAGACGTTTTGAAGAGCGAGTAAAAGGGAAAATGAACGAAATGGGGGTATTTATAGGAGAAAGAGTGCATGCACCACCCTCTCTGTCGACACGATGTCGAGGCGGGGAGGTGAAACGTCGCCCACCTTGGGGTTTGGAATTCAAAAGTTGCGCCAAAATGAAAGCGTACTCAACACACCACCCCTAAGCGGAACGGAAGGAACACAAGATCAGAAAGCGTAAATGGAAGAAGAACTGTCCCGGGCCAAGGAGAGATCTGCGATGAAGGACAGAGACATCTGACAAGCCGATGACTTCCCTGTATGGGAGCGATTGTTGGTGACTTCTCCGGTCCCACGACGTTAGGCTTTAAGAATTGTAGAGGTCGGAGAATAACGCTCGTTGCCAACCTCTGCATCTCGGTCCCGGTCACGAGGCCTGGAGGATTATTGACCTGGATAATTTCATATACGAGAACCTAATGGTCCACCCGGGTCCGGGCATGTGCTGCCCACCTTGAGGCCACGTCTTGTCTGAGCGGGGCACAAAAAGACAAACTTGGAGTAAGTATAAAAGGTAACTAAAACCCTAGAAATCACTAAGTTCACACACACACAAAAACACCACAAAAAGGTTTCTCTCTTTCTACTCTCTACAGATTCATTTGTCTTGTAGCGACTTGGCGTCGGAGGCCATCACCAGGAAGGCCCCGGGGCTAAGTTTATTCTGTAGTTTCGAGCGAGGAAGGAAGAGAGAAACCAGCCGGAAGCTAAGAACCCTCAAGGACTTAGTTTATCGAATTTGTAATCAACATTAACTTGTAATCCTTTGTATTTAGTTTTGGTATTTAGTTCTTAACTTTATACCCGAAACACAAACAATCCACCCTACCTATTTCAAGCCAATATTAACTAACCAATCATAAGTGGATACATCAACATCAACTATATCAATCATACAAAAACGATTTCTTAAGACTTGCCTCGTATTCCGAGAATCAGGTCGATGCACAAAACCCTCGACCCAAGCCAAATTCCTCTCTTTCCTCGTATAGTAGATCAAAGCTTGAGACCACTACCGCACATTGTCCTGCCTGCGTGCGTCTTGCATCTCGCCACACATCCCGGCTCGTTCTGAAAACCACCAACCAGTCAATCGGACCACATAGGCCATAAAGCGAGCTGTGTATAAGGACATCTCCAAAATATATGCTCATGTAGTCCTGTTTCTACACCACATCCGACATATTTCATCATCGCGGACCAAGCATATAACTTGGTTTTCACGCTCGAGGCTTCCCTAGGCATCATCCAGAAATAAAAGCGATGCTTAGGAGCGGCCCATGGCTGGACCATACAAAGGACCACAGCGTTCTTGAGGAAAATGTTCTACATAAATCGTGACGCAGAGGCAGTGTATCCGCTCAATCAAAACCCAGTCTCCATTATCAAACCCAAATTGACCACCTTGGTCTCTAGCTCGACACCATCTTCCATTTAAGACACATCCCCGTGGGCGAGAATAATACGCCCAGAAACTCCGTTCAAATACACGTGACTAACCCATCGTGTACCTGATTTTTCGGATGAGTATAAACCCACCATGCCAATTTACCAATGATAGCCCGATTCCACATTATCTTGAACTTGTCCGAGGCCACCTCTTCCTTTGGAGCACGTACCTTTTCGACTACGGTGGGGTTCGATCCGCTTGAGAACCACTCGAAAGATAATTCTGCGCGACACTGGCATTAATTTTAAGGGCGCACCCTTAGCCGGTAACCGCACAAAACACTCATCGATAACCATATAGATGTAAGACGAGAATTCACCAAGGTTAATCTACGACATGGGATAAATCTTGAGTTCCAAAACACCTTATCCACGCGCATCAATCTCTCGACTAGCGATTCTGATCGACTTTTTCAATCGTCTCCGCGAGAATTTTGCCCCAGTATCGAAGGAAGGCTCCGCTCGCTGATACAAGAACGCATATATCACTCTTAATGGTCTGAGAAATCCCATTGAAATACGCATCAGACTTTCGGGGCTCATCACGAAGACCAGGCCGCGAAACGTAGCAAAAGATCGGAAGAGGATCATGATTGATCCATCTCGCTTTACTTAAGCAGAAGGTCGTCCAGACTTGTCAAATAGAGGCAAATTTCAGCTTGGCACACATAGGATGGAATTTAAATCCCATTGTTGCTGTAGTGTAGTCCAAAATCCTACTAAGATATTCCATGGCAATGGTAAATAAAATCTCTTTAGAGCAATTTGATTTCTCTCGGGTTAAACTTATAGTCTAATGCATATCCACATATCAAATTCAAATTTTAAAACAAACATTTGTTAATCGAATCAATTTTATCTGATCTATTTGAACATTAATATACCCTGAATTAAATATGGTAAAAGAAAACGGCTCTAACACAAGAAACTAGTAAAAGAGCAAATGTTGCACCGGATGTTTTCCACGGTCGTTCTTAAAAAACCAAAAACAGTAGCAATAAGTGAGTAAGGTTTGACCCTTCAAAATAAAAGTCCACAAGTAGCCTTCCAAGAGGTCACTATGGTCAGCCATTTAACACAACTGTCCAACTGACACCCCTTCATTTTTACCCTCTTTATTAAATTATTTAATTTAATTAATTAATCCACTCTATTTTATTTCCACCATTAATTAACACAAAACATACCCTTTAATACTCACTTAATGGACACACTCACTCACTCACTCACCCTTTGTTTACTGCTATGAGCCTATGTGTTTTAGGTCCCGTTCTTTTCAGCTTAATTTCAGCTCTTTCAGCTTCAACAGGCTTTAATTTCAAATTTTCAACTGACTTCAACTTCTGTAAGTTCAGCTCCTGTGAGTTCGGTTCAACTCATATAAGTTCAGCTTTTATAAGCCGAAACGAACATGGGCTTACTTCTCTTCACCATTATAATACACGAATTCTTTGGTGAGACGTCTTACAATAACGTTATTATAAGACCTCTTATATAAAGGGTACTCTGTAGTTATTACTAATGTATTAGTTTCCCATAAAATAAATTATCCGTTTTAATTACAAACGAGTCAAATAGTTGAACATTTAAATAAATAGACAGACATTTTATTTATATAACATTTTACTTTTGCCTTATTTAATTATTTAACCCGTTTTATACCGATATACCATTCCAGAGTCCAGACAAATATTTGTATTAAAAGGCTTAGTTTAATATTTGACCCTTCATTTTTGGACTCCTCTGTTTCTTCTTCTCTTAAATAAATACCCCACATATATTTACTTCTCTAAAGTCTAAAACTGTACTCCATTTACTAAAAAAGATTCAAACTTTGGTTGATAATTTTGGTATTATTTTTGTTAGGAAGTATTATACAATTAAAGTAACTACAATGTCTGAAAAAGATCAAGATTTTTATTCTCACAAACACCCTTCATTTTCTCAGGTATTTTCTTCCTTTTTCTTTTTCCCTGTCTTTTTTTTAGTTCCAAATTGTCTAATTTATCCTGTGTTTGAGGTGTAGTATTAAATTGTTTGAAATCTTGAAAAAAGTTTGAAGTTCTTCAAAAAAAATAAAATTCAAATAATGTTTAAGTTGTTTGCTTTTTCTTTCGAAGATCAATGTACTTTTTAGTTAGTTACGGAGTATTTTTTTTCCTAAAGTTTTCTGAAATTATCCGAAATCTTGTATACTGTTTGATAAGTTAAAGAAAAGTAATAAAAATTCCGTCATATCACACAGTTGACAATGTTATGTTTTTATCCATGTTTGCATGTGTGATGCGTCGTTAACTGGTATATTTACAGTAATTTTATTGTGAGACCGTCTCAATTTTACCACGCAGGTAATAGAAGAGTTAAAAGAATTATGGAGCATGGCACTACCGATAACAGCAATGAACTTACTAGTTTACGTCAGAGCAGTCGTCTCGGTACTCTTCCTCGGACGACTAGGCAGCCTACAGTTGGCAGGTGGGGCCCTCTCAATAGGGTTCACCAACATCACGGGGTACTCAATTCTAGTCGGTCTCGCCTCGGGATTAGAGCCCGTGTGCGCTCAGTCGTACGGGTCACAAAACTGGGACCTTCTGTCAGCGTCACTGCACAGAATGATCTTCATAATGTTCCTCGCAATCGTGCCAATTGGTGTCTTGTGGGCCAATTTGGGGCCCATTATGGTGTTCTTGGGCCAGGATTTGGAGGTCACATCTACGGCCGCGGTTTATTGTCTTTACTCGTTGCCTGATTTGGCCACGAACGCAGTGTTGCAGCCTTTGAGGGTGTATTTGAGGTCGCAGGGTGTGAGTCGGCCGCAGATGTGGTGTACTTTGATTGCTGTCGTGTTTCACGTGCCCTTGAATTATTGGGTTGTGTCGGTTTTAGGGTTTGGGGTTGAGGGGGTCGCGGTTTGTTCCGTGGTCACAAATTTGAATATGGCGGTTATGTTGGTCGGCTACGTGTATTTTAGGGAACAAAAAAGGATTGTCAGTATTAATCATATCAACGGTGGTAGTGTTGGGGGTAATAAGGTGGGGTTTGGCCGGTTTTGGGGCGCGATGAGAGGGGTTGAAGGGATTGGGCCGTTGTTGAAGTTGGCCGTGCCGAGTTGTTTGGGGATTTGCTTGGAGTGGTGGTGGTATGAAATCGTGACGGTCTTGTCGGGGTATTTGGATCATCCTAAGGTTGATGTTGCGGCCACCGGGGTGTTGATTCAGACTACTAGTCTTATGTACACGGTTCCAATGGCTTTGGCTGGCTGTGTTTCTGCAAGGGTATGTCATCTTTATTTTGTTCAACTATCATTTTGTGTGTGTTTTTATTTGCTTAATTCGATTTTCTTATTAATTGAATGAGTTGGTTTAATCTGATGGGTGAGACGGCTGAGACCTAATAATGTGTTATGTACCTATGGTTGATATGATGTAACTCGATCTCTTCGTGTTGTCTTGTGCATTCAAATGTGACTTTGACACTCGTCACACACGTATATATGTGAGTTTGGTACTAATACATAAAAGAGATAGATGAGCAAGTGCATCATCACATGGACATACAGCATGTCGGATACTTCCTACAGTTCCTAGCCATTATTCATATCATAAACATTGTCTAAACGAATGATCATGCTTCATGTCGAAGAGGAATACAACTAGTTATGAATCGTGATCATAATTGTTGAGTACGGATTCATTGTATTGGTGCGTCATGTATTTCCTGGATATATTTTTAAAAAGAAGCATGATATGATCATCAAAGTAAACCAAAAAAAAAAAAAAAAAAGTGACTTAAGTATTGTGAACTAGTTGATGTTAAAATAAACTATTGCTTTGAATCTAGGCTAGTTTTGCTTGCATGGGTACTATGCAACTTTTAGGAACACTTGCCCACATATCATGGTATTATACCCTATTTTTATTCCTCATTCTTGCTTTTGGTACTTTGTGCTTTCCTATGTGTATGTCCTATGGTACCACTCCTTCTGTTTCAGTGAATTGTTTACAGTTTGACTTTTTTATGAATGAGATTTGAGAAAAGTGTAAACAGATGACTGAGAGACAGAGAGAGTACTAAATTGGTATAAACAAGCAAAAAAAAGGCCATCAAAGTATCATACTTCACCCCGGTTAATGACCTACGATGTTTTCATTTTTCGTTATAAGCTAAGCCTTTAGCTGAGAGACAATTATAAAACACATTTGGTTAGATCAGTACGGAAACAAAAAAAGAGTTTTGTAATTGTGTATTTCACAACATTTGTTCACATATTTAAAAGACACTGAATCGAAAACAAACTGTATCATGAAAACGAGAATGATATATATAGAGAGAGAGAGTGTGTATTTTTAGGGACCATCTTATGTAAATAAGAAGTGGACATGTCTAGAATGTTGTCCCATATGAATGCACTAAATTTGGGGGGGGAGGGGAAACAATAAATCTTGAATATACTATGTTAAAGGTTCTTGTCTTTTGGTATATGATATGATTATATTGCATCACTTGTTGGATCAACTCATGGGTCACTAGTGAAACAAAGCTAGTTGAGAAGGTTTTTAAGCATTGTACTTGTTCATCTTTTTTCATTTTTTAAACCAAACATTTCAACTTAAATCTATTAACAAGTTGCCTTAATCTTCTTCTTTTTGTCTTGTGAATCCTTTTGCATTTCTTTTATGGATGCTCATTTTTGGCAACTTGTGTTCTTTTTTTTGTAATGCATTGTGACTTGGCTTGGGTGATAGTCTCTTCGCTTCGGTCAGTTAGCCTTTATGTTAAGAAGGATAGACGGGCATGGGCCACGCCTGCAACAAGAAGAATGTCCGCTTCATATACTGTGAGAGGTTCCATTCCAAAACCAATTGGCCATGGGTGGAGTGGCTCCATTAGTTTATAAGTTGAACAATTCTTTTTTACTCAACTGATGTGGGACCTTACATGTGAAAGTGATTCACACTTTATTTGACTGTTTTTTCCGAATTGAAAATATTGAGAGGTATAATAATAGTTACGGAGTACATTTTAGTTAGTAATAATCACGATCAGTCTAAAAGTTTTCTCATTTGATGTATTATTAGGAAAGTTTTGTTTTATTTTATTAGTGAAAAACGGTTTTTTTCAAATGTGTTTTCAATGTGAATGTGTCGACTCCGAAGTCCGAAATCTAGGTACCGACTTTAGTGATCGGACAGTATCAACTTCAAACAAGTAATTAACTGCACCTGACACGAATTACGGTCTTTACAGGTCGGAAACGAGCTAGGCGCGGGAAAACCGTACAAAGCGAGGCTAGCAGCAACAGTAGCCTTAAGCTGTGCATTTCTAATAGGCATAATAAATGTCACATGGACTGTAATCTTCAGACAAACATGGGGTGAACTCTTCACACCCGACAAAACCGTGACGAGTTTAGTCGCGTCAGTGATGCCGATCATGGGCCTGTGCGAGCTCGGGAACTGTCCGCAGACGACAGGGTGTGGAATTCTGCGTGGGACTGCCAGGCCCGCCGTGGGGGCACGAATTAATCTTGGGTCGTTTTACTTTGTGGGTACGCCTGTTGCTGTTGGGCTGGCCTTTTGGTTTAAAGTTGGGTTCAGTGGGCTTTGGTATGGGCTTTTGTCGGCCCAAGTGGCGTGTGCCTTTTGGGTGTTGTACGCAGTTTTGGGGTCCACCGATTGGGAGGCCGAGTCGTTGAAGGCTCGGAAAGTTGCTGGTGGTGTCGAGATGGTTAGATTGTGTGATGATTTTGACACGGGAAATGTCGACGAGGCGAAGAGTTTTTTGGGGGTTGAGAGATTAGAGGGCGGTATTGTGAGCAATACATTGTGATAATTTTGAAGAAATTGACCTTTTCTTTTCGCTTTTTTTTTTTTTTAACAATTGGTGTGCACTGGGTAAATTTCGAGTGTGTGCTCTAACCTGTAAACGGTGGTTGGTGTTAAATTCACGATTACCGAGTTGTGTTTCACATCTTTGTATTTTGATTTCGGAAGTTGTTTACTTATGTTCGTTGATATTCCCATTGATGTAAGTAAAAACATTTTGATTTTGTGACAGATAAACGTTAACTTCATGCAATCGTGCAATTAATTAACTCATTTAAAATCAATTTACGACCCAAGAGCCTCCACCTGGCCGAGTCAGGTCTTTCAAAGCAGAATGGCAGGAATTAAGAGGTCCTGGGTTCGACTCCCTGGGTGGGCAATGGCTTGCGGATACACCTGCCATCCTAAGGGATGACTTACCTGGCACATGTTGTTTGCAGGGTATTGCAAGTGCCCAGGGGGAACCAACTCCTCGTTACCAAAAAAAAAAAAAAAAAAAAAAAAAAAAAAATCAATTTACGTTTCACTTATACTAATTTAGTTCAAGTAAACACTACCGAAAGTCAATATTATTTTACGAGTGTCTTACGACGAACACTAGAATTCGTTATTTCTCACGAAAAAAATTGTCTGTTTTTTTTTTTTAAAAGGAATCAATTACCTATTTTCAGAAGTTAGTTTTCATATTGATCCTATAGTATAGTTTAGCTAACTACGATCCAATATGTTAGAAGTTGTAAAGATAATATTTATCCTTTTTATCCCAAAAAGTATGCCAACAAAGAAGTAAAATAGTAAATAATGTGTTGAATGCTTTAAAATACTTCCAAATAAAGTAACAATTTGTTACAATATTCAGCAAGTTTTATCTATTTTCAATGGTGTGACGCATTTTTCTCATTTTTACCACATCTATACTTTTTCACAAACCTTTTAAATTGAATCATTTTTTTTTTCATTTACAATATCAAATTCATCCAAATCACTCTACAAGAAAATTACAATTCTTCACTAGTACAATTTCAAAAAATTTACTCTAGAAAAACTCGATAATTATACGTTCATCTAACAAAAGAGTTTATAGTTGCGTAACTAAAAAGTTATAAACCATTATAACTAGGGTATAACAAAATTTGTTGTTAGTTAAGTCGAGTGATATTATATTAGATAATATGAATTCCGACGAGCCTCAGAAACACATGCCTAGGGACTCTACGCCGATATGGAAGATTATATCGGTCGCATCAATAGCAGCCGGAGTACAGTTCGGGTGGGCCCTACAATTGTCACTTTTGACACCCTATGTACAACTTTTGGGTGTCAGTCACGCGATGTCGTCACTGATATGGTTATGTGGGCCAATATCTGGTATAGTGGTCCAACCAACGGTGGGCTATTCGAGTGATCGGCTCAAATCCAAATTTGGACGTCGTAAGCCTTTCATTACGATTGGTACCCTTTTGATATGCCTTGCTGTGCTTTTGATTGGGTTCGCGGCTGATCTTGGGCATAGCTTTGGTGACGATCTTAGTAAGAAGACTAAGCCTAGAGCTGTGGCCCTTTTTGTTATCGGGTTTTGGATTCTCGATATCGCTAATAATATGGTCCAGGTTAGTCGATTAGTTAGTTTAACCGACAAAGTTAATAAGCTTAGCTCGTCTCACGTGAAATTGGACCGAAATTGTACCTTTCTTTACACAAACAAATTAAAAGATAATTATGGACTGTTGTATACTCTTACTATCTCAATCAATTATTTATTTTTTATTTGATCACGAGAATTTCAAATAAAAATAATTATGGACGAGACAAAAGTAATACAGAATACATTGTTATTGTACGAGTTTGTGACAGGTTAATAATGTTTGCAGGACCCAAGTAGGGCATTTTTAGCCGATCTCTCGAGGCACAACCACAAGAAAATGAGGTTAGCGAACGGATTCTTCTCGTTTTTCATGGCGGTAGGCAACATTTTGGGCTATGCAGCCGGTTCAGGCGCGACATTGTACAAGTTCCTACCCTTCACAAAGACGACCGCGTGTGACGTATACTGTGCCAACCTTAAGACATGTTTCATAATCGACATCGTTTTTCTCTTCCTAGTGGTCTTCATTCCCGTGTTTATAGTGGCAGAGCCAGAAGTTGAGAGCGTGCACGATGACGGGACTCCCTTCTTTACTCAAGTCAAGATAGCCTTTCAGAACCTTGGGAAGCCAATGTGGCTCCTCTTCCTAGTCACCGCATTCAACTGGATCGCTTGGTTCCCTTTCATCATGTTCAACACTGATTGGGTTGGTCACGAAATTTACGGTGGTAAACCTCAGGTAACTTTCTAACATAAAAATTCACTACGATCACTAGTAACTAGTACTCCGTATAAACTTTTAGTTGAACTGATTTCTTAACATGATATCGGAGCCAGTATGATTAATGAGAGGTCTTGGGTTCAAATCTCACATTAAATCGTCTAGAATTCAGTGACTTCAATCCAATTGACGGTGTTTTTTTAGGGTACTCCGGATCAACAAAGGTTGTATGACATGGGAGTAAGGTCAGGAGCACTAGGGCTAATGTTAACCGCAGCGACACTAGGAGTAATGTCTCTGTGCATAGACCCAATGTCGAGGTTGTTGGGTGGTGCTAGAAGAACTTGGGGAGTCGTCAATTTCGTGTTGGCTGCCGCTTTGATTTGCACATTGCCCTTATCCAAAGCCGCTCAACGTGCCCGAAGACATCTGGCTCCGGGCACGCCCCCTGATAGCGGCATCAAAACCGCTACTCTAGTCCTCTTTGCTGTCACCGGTATTCCACAAGCGGTAAGCCCTTAGAAATACCGATAACATAGGGGTCGAAACTTTGTTCCTTTATAACAATACAATTACTAAATATGTGTCTGTCACACAGGCCACTTACAGTATTCCATTTGCATTGGCATCGATGTTCTCATCTGACTCTGGATCTGGTCACGGTAAGACGATTTAGTTCGTCCAACAATATAATTATGTTTATAATATTTTTTAATTATCGTTAATCGATGTTTTTTAAATTGTTTTCGTAAATAGGTTTGTCGCTGGGATTGATGAATATGTCGATTTGCGTACCACAGGTAATGTAAATCATGACTAAATCAATTAACACTTCGATATATAAGAAAAATCATCAATTAGTAAATTCTTTTGCGTTCTGTAGATGTTGGTTTCATTGATCAGCGGACCGTGGGAAAAATTATTTGGAGGCGGTAACATACCGTCGTTTATGCTTGGAGGAGGCGCTGCAGTGATAAGCGGGATATTAGCTCTTACGATCATCCCTCCTTCTAGCGCAAATGCTTAAAAAAAAAAAGGCTTAAGATAACAATGGCGTACGATTTTAATTGCCGAAATTAAATTTATTTACAAATCGAGGGTGGAATGTCGATTGTAACCCTCGATATATGTTCATCCGGCCGTATCTCCGACGAGGCAAATTATTCATAAGGCTACTATGTCACAATTTAAAATTGGGCATAGCAGACTTTAATCGTTCTTTTATACTCCGTATGTTTCAAGAATAATTTGCTATTCTAGGCGTGAACTAGCACGCACAAAAAGAACAAAAAAAAAGTTGTTGTAAGCTTGTATTTTCGACCGAGAAAAAAAACATTGTTATATGGAATTTTTAATTTTTGGCAATAAGAAATTTATTGATCATTGATTGATTTCTTGCACTCCTTTCATTACAATATCATTTTGCTTTTCTTTTTTTTAAAAGTTTGACAATGGATAATAAATTAATAAAATTTAGTTAATACAGAGTACAATTTTGTGTTCATATAAAAGTTAGTGTTTTATACGAAAAAGCTATATAAGGGTATTAAATTATGATCATTTCTAAACTTTTTATACCACCATAATTTACTAATCACAATTCACAATAAACATAATACTATACTCGTATATAATATAAACTCAAAATTAAATTTTTGTAATTATATCCCCTAATAATCTAATATACATCAATATCTCAAAAACAAAAGTTACTCATTTTGTTAATCTTGTTTTTATTACTCTTGTGACATTGACTATTAGAGTATATAAAACCGATCTTGGGCCTCCAACCATCAGCTTAAACTTTTGGTTGAGTTGGGTCCTAACATGGTATCAGAGTCTTGTGACAAAAGGTCACGGGTTCGAATCTCACCACCCCTCACTTTCAAAGTGGTATATATATTGCACTGAGGTGCAGAAAGGCGTCCACGCTTCAAACCCAAAGGGCATTCGCGTGAGGGGGCGTGTTAGAGTATATAAAACCGATCTTGGGCCTCCAACCATCAGCTGTCATGATATTATTAGCTTTGATGTATGGAAATAATGGAATGAATGTCAAAATTCCAACGTAAAATGTCAATACAAATGAAGACTAATTATTAGTGATCACCGATATTGACCAAAGTTTGGGAATAATATTAGATCATAGTGAGTACCATATTATACACGGAGTAGTTACAATGACATAAAAATATATTTTATTGAATACGATTTTTAAAATATTAAAGAGAGTACTTCCTGCTTATTATTTTGTTTATTTCATTTATTGTTTTGATAGTAAAATTCTTAAAAGTTTGACCATTAATATCTTAAAACGTACAATATAAATAATGAAAGTATAATAATATACTCCGTAATATTAACATTTGTCACCAACTTTTTCCTAAAATTATGTTTTCAACTAAAAAAACGTTATATATATCAAAAAAAAAAAAAAAAAAGGAACAAACGGTAACATTGGAGAATACTCATAAAATAAAGGTTTATTGGTAATTCCCACCTTTTCTAATCTTCATTTTAAAAACTCCCACCTTTTCTAACTTTTTTTAAAATCTCCCACCTTTTCTAACCATTTCTTTAAAAACTCCCACCGAAATTCCATTTTCACCAAAAAAATTCAATTTTTACCAAAATAAAACTTTATTTTGACTAACAAAAACATTAAAATTTCGCTTTTTCTTTTCACTTTTTGAATTTCGGTGGACAATAGAGTACATTCGAGACGGACATATTAAAAAAAATTCTTTCATTTTTACCAAAAATAGCATTTTGGTGGGAAATTTTAAGAAAATGTTTACAAAAGGTGGGAGTTTTTAAAAAAATTTACAAAAGGTGGGAATTATTAAAGTTGTATTTATAAAAGGTGGGAATTATCAAATCACCCTTAAATAAATGACATAAACATTGTGATTATGAGAGATTAACATATTCCACTTACGCTAACATATAAAATACAAAGTATTTTTTTTATTTGTTACTTCCTCCATTCCGTTTGGTTCTATACATTTGACCAAAACACGGTAATTAAGGTATAAGAAAATCAAGTGGGGTAGACAATAGAATTACCAAACTACCCCTACTTTATTCTTTAAAAAAAAGACATTGCAAGTGGGTTGGGTGGGGTATTAATGAAGGGTACATTGGTCTTTTAGTTTAATAAAGTACGAACCAAAATAGAAATGTATAGAATTGATTGGAATTTCCGAAAAAGGAATATGTATAGAATCAAATGGAATGGAGGAAGTATATATTACAGAGTATCATAATACGTCTTTTGTTTTAATTTTTAAACATAAATAATTTGACAAGATGGTACACTAAAATTTAAAACGAAAAATTGATCCTTAAAAAGTTAAAAGATATAAAAATAATTTACATTGTAAATGACTCTCTCTATTTCAATTATTTATTTACACTTCTCTTAAATTTCCCTGACAAAAAAGTCAAACCGTAAATAATTTACCGGAAATAAATGAGCACAAATTCTCATATAAAACGGATAACCCGTTTTAAGCTTAAAACGGGTCAAATAATTAGGATAAGACAAAAGTAAATAGTGTAGGAAAAAGTAGAGTGTTTTGTTTTATGTGTGCAAGTGGATAAATACTTGACCCGTTTTAAGCTTAAGACGAATAACCCGTTTTAAGAGAGACTTATTGATAAATGAGTACTTTTAGAATGAGCGAAGTCTTTCAAATGTTCAACAATAGAAGTCAACGGTCAATAACTCAACACCATAAAGTCAACGGTCAAACGAAGCTTTGTTTTTCTTCATCATGTATATATACGATAACAACTTCACTTTTCAGTTTTCACTCATGACTAACAAACAATAACTGAAACAAATTTTTCCCCCAATTTCTAGGGTTCTTCTTCAATTTCGCGATTTTTTTATTTTTTAAACTCAAATCATGGAAGATTCACACTTCAATTCGATTTATACTTCTTCAACTTCAATTCATCCTTACGAACTCATACTTGAAGCTCTTGTTATGATCCCAATTTCACACTACTTGATTGGATTATCGATTTTCGTCGCTGTAATTCTGTATAATTTTTTGGAATTTCATGTAATTAGTGATGCATTAAGTGGATTTAGAGGTCAATCAATCGATTTAATTTATCATCCTGAGTCGAAAATTTATCAGGAAGTTGTTTCCAAGTGTCGGATTTTACATGGAAGGTAGGTAAATTGTTGAAAGACGGTTTTTCGCAATGAATTTGTATCGTCGGAAATCTGGGAAATGTCGGAAAGTTGATGTTTGATTGATTGATTGATTGATTTTGCAGATATTTGGTGACACCATGGCTTGCAAGTCCACATATTCAAACTGCTTTTATGAATTTTTTTGGGAGGCCTCCTGTGTTCAGTTATAGGAGGTAAAATTCACTTGTTGACGTAAGACGGTTTTATAGGAGAGTTATTGTGGTTGATTTGAGTGCTAATGATATGATTTGAGCTTTTATTTAGCGACGCATTTGTGATGTGATCTTAAGTAGTTGCTGAGATATCTATGATCATTTTATATACTAATGTGTGCTGTCTCGTCTTTTGTTGCACGG
The DNA here is from genome assembly GCA_023091065.1 of Dianthus caryophyllus. Classification (NCBI taxonomy): domain Eukaryota; kingdom Viridiplantae; phylum Streptophyta; class Magnoliopsida; order Caryophyllales; family Caryophyllaceae; genus Dianthus; species Dianthus caryophyllus. The sequence goes on from CM041522.1 coordinate 5,070,875, forward strand.
ATATGTTATGAGTACTTTTCGTCTTGTCGAAACTACAATTTTGTGAAGGGATCTTTGGTAGCAAAGATCTAAGTTTTATCATCATCATTATAAATATTTGTAGCTTGGTCAAAGCTGTTAATGTTTGACCTGAAAAACGGGATATGAGAAAACATTGCACGTATGATGGCGTATTTTCTACTAATGTTATGAGATTTTATGATATATATCCCGGAATGAATTTGGAAACATTTGATGCATTGGGAGTTCTAGGTTAGGAGCAGAGACAATTAGAGGAGAAGACCAAGTTAAGAAAGCTAAATCCATTGCAGTTTGACTGGTTATTGATCTTGAATGCTTGACGATTAACTCAATTCATGATCAATAGTACGAGTACTCTGCTTATGACTAATCAGTGCTTTATTAGGATACTTCAAGTTGTTTTTCTTCGTTAGTCTTTTCATCTATTATTTGTGACTTGTGGTGTTGTGGGTTTATTCACCTTGATGCTTCACATTTGTAAAGGCTCGCCTATGACGGATAAGGGAGAGTTAGATGTATGTTGCCTTAGTGGTATCTAAAGAGACTGTTGCTTTTGAATTTTTTTAGTGTGGGGTAATATATTTAAAGTTCCTTTTGATCCGTATCTTTCCTTAACTTTTCTCATGATAACGTGATTTTAGTAGTCAAGTATTGAAGTTCTATGCTGCTTATCGTTTCCACGTGCTCTCTTGTACCAGGCAAATTTTCCGTACTTCAGATGGTGGGACTCTCGCTCTCGATTGGCTTTTGAGTTCTGATGGTACATATTAAATCCTCTATCAGTAATTTGTAATTATAGAAAAGTTGTTTCCGACTTTCTGTATCTAATTATCTAAAGTGCTTTATGATTGCTTCTTCAGTTTCTGGAGGGGGAGTTTATGTTGAGAATGTTATACCAAAGCATGATAAAACTCCTATTGTGATTGTTATCCCTGGCTTGACAAGTGATTCTGAATCCGCGGTAATTTTCTAGTTAATACTCGTATTTATTTAGTAGACTTCTCATAACTCTCTGTGATTTAAAGCAATTCGTATCATGACTGCCTCGGCTAGTAATTGTAAATGTGCTCTGATTACTTTTTAAATATACGGATCCGACATTTGTTTTCCAGTATTTGAAGCATCTGGCATACACAACCGCAAAACGTGGGAGGAATGTTGTTGTTTGCAACCACAGAGGCTTGGGTGGCGTCTCCATTACTGTGAGTATTAAACCTAGATCTTTTGAGTTGCAATGATCACTGTGGGATCATCTTTTGCTTGTGTAAATCTAATTCACACACAGTGGCGTCTCTCTTTGCTTCCCTTCACTTGTTCTGGCCTCAAAATAGTCGTGTCCACAAACTTTTATCCAGTATTTTATATTACTATATGTGATTGTTTCAGTCTGATTGCTTCTATAACGCTGCATGGACGGAGGATATTCGAGTTATCGTTAAGCATCTTCACTGTGAATACCCAGATGCTCCTCTCTTTATTGTGGGAACAAGCATTGGAGCCAATGTTGTGGTACATCTATCCAAACATTATTCTTTTGAGTAATATGTTATGTTGGACTGTTACCCCCTTTTCAATGTACATAGCTGTAATTGTTCTCCACGATTCTATTATCTTCACAAATTCAATATTGAACACATGGATACTTTCTTGCATTGGTTTTTTTTTTTTGGTGATGATTTTCAAGATATTGCACCAGAAATGAGTTAGCAACCCATCAAAGGTTATTGGTTTGTTACTTAGATTTTAGAAAGAATAAGTTGAAGATGCTTGTACAATCTTTATTGGATAGAATGAAAGATACTTCAGTGCTACTAAGTCATTATAGAATAACGTACTTATCGGTAATGACATGATATTGATGATCTTATTAACTAATCATTCAGGTAAAATACCTTGGCGAAGAAGGGGAAGACATTCCAATTGCAGGAGCTGTTTCTATCTGCTCTCCATGGGATCTTTTGGTTAGCTCTTAATCTTACTATATGATTTTACCCTATCACATGTTATAGAATTATTAGAATCTATAATATTGCGAGTCCATATATCATTGCTTAATCCTAGACTCAGCCTTTTGCGGGTTTGCTCAAGTTTGTTTCCGGAAGTATATTCGTATTGAGCTACCTTTGAGATGGTGTTCATTATTGAATATATAAAAAAGTTCACTTTTCTTTCAAATAATTGAATGATGTGGTTTTGGTGGAATCTCTTTTGCTTCTCCAGTAATACGCGTGTTTGTTAATCTTTGTCGTTACCCTGTTAGAAAGTGGGCACCGGGAAGGATTCAAGTACATGAAAATTTCGTCAAATCTGACAGCCTTACTAAGGGATATTTTCTGTCAGAGTAGTGTGTATCTCAGTTCTCTTCTTGTCTGGTAGAGACGATAACAATTAACAATCTTAGTTTTTGTGACATACTCCTGTGGTTTATATTTGTATCTGATCAAAGCTATTCACCTTCATTAAATTGTTTAAATTATCTTTGAAAATGAAAAGTCTATTTTTCTTCTCAATTGCCTCGATTATGTTACTTAGACTATTCGATATGGTAGCTATGTGAAGTGCCGAAGTAACATAGCCCTTAATGAACAAGATTGCCAGTTATTTACATTTTTATATAAATGTTACTCATCTATTCTTTTTTTTGGACGTACTCAGATTGGTTCGAGATTTATTGGTCGTAAATTTATCCAAAGGTTTTATGACAGAGCATTAGCCATTGGTCTGCAAGGATATGCGCAACTGTATGTCCTTTTCATCGCATTTAGTGCAACTGTGATCTGGATTTGAGGTTTACTTGGATGTCAATTACCTTATCAGTTGGTAATTTCATCATTTGTTCTTTGACCTATACTCCCCTGCTTTATTTTCAGACATGAGCCGCGTTATTCACGTCTTGCCAATTGGGAAGGAATATTACAGGTTTGGTTTCCTCAATGTAACTAAATATACTCTTGTTTGATCTGTGTGTTTTATAGTGTACAGTTTAGAACTTTTTCAAAGATTTCCATTTTACCAAATTCAAAGATTTCATGTTGGCTAAATTGCTTTCCTAAAGCTTTAGATGGTTGATTTCTGTTGGTTGATGCAAAATGCTGAAGCCTATTTTGACAATCACAAATTTCTTCATTGTAAAGCTGCCGTCATTCTGTGTTGTGTGGTACTATGGGAGTAGTAGGGGAGATTGGGGAGGGATAATCTGCCTATATCTAAGTATCACTGATTGGGAACAGACGAACAGTATCTTCATGACTACTTATTGCCACCATAGTGTCTGTGATCTCTCTTATTCCCCTAGGAGGCTAGGACGGTATTTATGGCCGTCTAGAGTGATTTGAGTCTCTTCTGTTTTCTTGGCATAAAACGAGTTGCATGGACTTACTTTTGGAGGGGTAGTTAAGTTTGAATATGATTATAGTTCTCGTCCATGAATGGGGTCTACGACATGCAGGCTGTGACTGAATTTTGTAAGCATTATGGTTTGTCTTATGGCTCAGATTTTCCGTGTCTCAAACAACACATTTTCGAGTTGTTTTGCTGCTTTTAGTCATTTATTTTTGATGTAATACCGTATTGGGTGAATCATGTTCCTGATATGGAGTACATACTTTGTACTGATTTTGTGTTTCTTTTGCATCATGTAACAGTCTCGCAGTATCAGAGATTTCGATAACCACGCCACTCGCATTGTAGGGAAGTATGAGGTAATTATTTTCTTAGTTTTGTATCTGCGGTCTTTCAATAGTGTGATCTACCATGCTTAAGACCTGTATCTTGTTATTGAACTATCATTCCACATGGTATCAGACTGTTGACACATACTACAGACGGAGTAGCAGTACCAGTTATATTGTGAATATAGCTGTTCCGTTGCTCTGCATTACTGCTTTGGATGACCCAGTTTGCACCACAGAAGCCATTGCTTGGGATGAATGCAGGTAATTACCGACTTGTAGCATGTTAAACTGCACGTTATAGGTGACCTTGATGTTTAATGGTATCTGTTGTCTTTTCTCAGAGTGAACAAAAACATTGTTCTGGCTACCCCGCAGCATGGTGGACATCTCGCTTTTTTTGAAGGCATAACTGCTTCCAGCCTCTGGTATTCACCTAAAGCTCAATTTCTTTGATAGAGATATATGAATGTAGATGATATTTCTTAAGTTCGAGAAATGCGTAGTGAAGATTCCGATTGCACCCTCCTATCTCTTTCCTCATTATTGTCTGTGGTTTTTGTTCAAATCTTCATCACAAGGCTTTTTCCCCCCTTCACTTAGACTAGCGGTTTTGCCCAACTTGAATAATTTAGCAGCAGTTAGTATGTTACTCTATTGTTGTTAGGTATGAAACCGATCTTGAGCCTTCAACCATCAACTTAAGTTAATGGTTGAAGGCTCAAGATCATTTTTATACTCTAAAACGCCCCCTTACACGAATATCCTTTGGGCTTGAAGTGTGAATGCAACTACAGGCTCCCATACCTTGTGCTAAATATTCCTCTTTATAAATGGGGGTGGTGAGATCCGAATCCGTGACCTGTGGTCACAAGGCTTTGGTATAATGTCATAATCCATATCAACCAAAAGCTTAAGCGTAAGGTGATGGTTGAAGGTCCAAGATCGATTTTATACTGTTGCAGAAATAAGGATGACTGACTGTATTTTCGTTAAAACTGGACTGGGAAATTGTTTAGGAAAGCCCAATTAGTTAGTTGACAGAACTCAAATCAAATGTTCTACTTGTCTATTCATTATCATGGCCGGGTGTCATCTATTATGACTATATTAAGGTCAACATCATCTTGAATGAACTGCTATGTATATGCAGGTGGGTCCGAGCCGTCAACGAATACCTAGATGCTCTACATATGAGTCCTTACATGCATAAACAGAAAAAGGTAAATTTTCTTCTTCTAGAGTTCGTGTTAAACATTCAATGTTGCAGGGTTTTCTGTAGTAATAAATGAAGTATATTGTGCAGATTTCAGCCCAAGTACCTACACCTGAACCTTCGATAGATCAGGGCCCATTTGTAAATATGTCTGAAGATGGAATGGTTGCCGCTGCATCCCGTGAAACATTAAAAACTGAGGCGGTCGAAGACTCTTCTGAGCTTGATAAACAAAATGGTGACATGTCAGGTTATGAATCAAATGACAGTCCTCCGGTTTCTCACACCCTAGGAAAAGTCTCTAGCACCTCTAATAATAACACTCTACGGACTGCAACTTCCCTTATCAAGCGACGCTTGGAACAGATATCTCGAAATTCTAAAAAATCGATGTGGTTGCTCACTTATGTTGCGCTCGTGACAAGTTGGCCTTTGGTAGGCTCAGCACTATTCTTCTTTTTCAAAAGGAAGATTCAGAAGTCCCCGCTTTCCGTCCTACCGAAAAGATAGTAACTCAAACTGGTAACAATACCCAACATTCTGTATTTTCTGTATTTCTATACTTGTATTCTGTTACCTACTTGTATTTAACATTTTTTTTTATAATATATCAATTACAGTCTTGTTTGGCCATAAATCTCTCGTGAAAATGATACTCCTTTGCCTTCGTTTCCTTCTTTCAAATTTAAATATTTTGGTATTGGTAGTGTTGTTGCAATTTGTCTCAATATATTTCGTGTCATCGGTTTTGAATGACACGCGAAACAAATAGTTTCGGAGACTGTGCAGCCTCTGTTTACTGTCGCTAAAAAAGCGAAGACGGAAGTTGAACCTACCAATATCTTTTCGTGATCACGAGAAACTTTATTAAACATCCTGAAACATGTGGTTTTGAGTGGGAGGGTTGGTTAAATGAATTGAAGAAGAAACAAATTTTGGTGTTGACTAATGTTCTTCACCCCTGAAATCAAGTGCTTGAACCCTAATTAAAGGTGGCATAATCTGTGCTTTGCTTACGCATGTAAGATACCCTTTACTTTAGCAGATATGACCTCTTTATCCTCTTTTAGGTTCTCCTAATTATAATTTGAATATGACTCTTCTTGTGCATCACTAAACCTCGATGCCGACAATTTATATGTTACCTACTCCATAATTTCTACATCGATAAAATTTTGTGTATAAGACAGCCTTAAGAAAGCATATTAAGTACGATATCTGCTCTTCTTTTCGAGATTTTTAGGATTTTTGGTTGTAGGTTTATGTTTTTGTGCTGTAGTAATCACGCTTTGTTTGTTATGCTAATTTTTTTTTTTTTTTTTTGTCTGGTGTTGCTATAAGACCGTCTTACCGAAAACTTGCTGTTTTTAGATTTGAATAGAGAAACCTAGATATGGAAAGTAGTTGCAATAATTCATAAACACTCACCTAATATCATCATCTAGGAGGATAATTGTAAACAATATAATGAAAAATATAGTGGGTAGAAATATTATATTCCACTTGACATTTATGGACACAAGTATGCATCAAAAACCAGCCGACATGGCACTTATATAGGAAGAAAAACCCAAGTAAAACTGCGCACGGTATGAAGTTCCAGACATAATCTAACAAAGTTCCTTGAATATGCTGTCTTGTCTTAACAAAGACAAATGTTTAGGTAGGAAATTATGGAGGTCACATAATCATAAGTTTGGAAGAGACAAATGATGTCTTAATCATGCTCCAAATCTAGGTCTTATTATAGAAGTTTCTACTTGTTTTTGATTGGTGTATACTTTATATAAAGAAAAAAAAAAAGGAAATAAAGAATACTTTTCACCAAATGAAAGAATATTTTGAACCTAATATTGGGGAAGAGCCATTATAACATGACTTTGGTGATATATAATCAGCTTTTCAGTAACTGTTAAGGTTCCGAGAATCTGAGGTGTTAAGCGTCTGTTGTATGTGTAAAACGGGTTTTTTTGGTTAAAGTCAATACTGCGAATGTTGTAACCATTAACCATTACTGAGTAAATTGTCATTATTTTTAGTGGTTACGATGACCTTAGAAATGGTCAGTTGGTCACATTACTCGGGAATTATGGGAAATGTTGAGTTTTTCAGTATAGGATTCCTGACTACCTTGGTTGTCTTCAGGAGGTTAAATGTTCCTACATAAACAGCTGGATTTAGGACTAATTTGAAGGATGTGGTTTGACTTTGTAAGTGAGGATTTTTCACAATATAGATGTTTAACTACCTCTTGAGTAATCTGTAGGAAGGATTTTCCTTATGCGGCTTCATTTTTCTGTAATCTATTATTCCCGAGTCCTGACAGTTCAGTACATCCATTGATAATTTTTGCTGCTTGTTTTTTTTTTTGTTTCGATCGATGATGTTTTGACAGTCGTCAAAATTCTAATGTCTGTGATCCATAATCCAAATTGATCGTGCTGGAAAATAGTCATTTGCCGAGTTCATCAACTGAGAGTTACAGAGTGGAGTCATATGCATAGAAGTGAACTTATATTCTGTACAAGTCTCACCCGATTGTGAAATACAATAAAAGCTTCTGCTTGGTCATACAGCCGGATATAATCGAGATTATACCGCCATGTCAATGTCGATATTTCACGGGGTGATGAAAGCTGATGTCTTGAATGGTTCTGTGATGTCCTTTGAAGAGCCTTAAACAAATCTAGGATCTCTGTGAAATATAGTATATACCCTTAAAATTCTATTGGTAGGACACTGTTAAGGTATCTTTTATGCTTTTTTTTTTTTTTGTTAATCTTTGGAAGATTACTTAAGGCATAATTAGTTACCCTAACAATCATGGAAGAGGTATTAACCCCATGTTTGTGGAGAAGATTCAGGTGTGTCTTTTGCTGTAAAAGTGACAGTAATACTTGTTTAAACTCTTCAGAAAACTACTTGTGTTAATTATTTAGGAACATAGGTTTGACTTGTTTATATATGCCCTAGTTTCTATTTGTTCTCCAATCAAATTTTGAGCATTCATAGGAATATCAGATACATCATGCATACACTAAACTGTACTTGGTGGCCTTTCAGATCGCGTATGAGTTACGTTAGTTTGGGTCGCGTATGTTTAAGTTTTGCTCATTTTAGGTTGTGTGACCTGGTTTTAAGCGTGTTTTTATCAAACTTATTATACGAGTGAATCCTTTCAGCTAGGCAATTCAAATCGGTTTTTTTTTTTTCAGCCGTATGATTTTCGTAAAGTCTAACTGATGAAGGAAGACATATCTTAGGGTTTAGATACACAAATGTCATGTAAGATGTCCTTTACTTAGTCTAGATACATTTTTTTTTTCTACAATATAAACAAGCATAAATTTGCAATTTTTTACACATTTGACATTAAAATGTGTAACTAGGAATGGTTGACACCTGAGATATCCATTTAACATTTACTTGGTCTCATTAATTAAAACTATTTAAGAATTATGTCTTGGTGTTTACAGGCAAGACATAAACTATTGGAAAATGTCTTGTATTTACAAGACAAATATGCTGTGTTGTGAGAGTTTAGAGGGACTCAAATCCCATGTTTTTTATGCAGCTTTTGAGGTTTTTATATGCCCCTATGAGACTTTTCAGAGTAATACTAAGTAGCTTTCCTTTTGAAAATGACTTTTAAATTATCCTGTATGCTTAAATATATTCTGAGTATCGGACATGGCCATTTTGTGAAAGGAAAAAAAAAAAAAAAAATCCGTGTTTTTAGCTTAAGATGAAAGTGTAATGTAAAATGTCGGAGTAGCATAGCTGAGTAATATATGCTGCTTCTTAGTATTAATTTTCTCTAATTTTCGGTAGGTTTACGTGAATTTATACTGAGGATCGAACTGACAGCAAATAAGTTACTGAGGATCGAACTGACAGCAAATAAGTAACTAGTAGCTACGCGTTAAGTCTTTAACTAGATAATTCTCAGGTTCGAATCACCCCAAAAGACTGCATGCATTATTTGCAATTTTGCACATAGTAGTGGTTTGTAATTTATTAAGTTCTGAAAGCGTGTGTTGAAATTTAATCGTCGTAAAAGTAGTATTCCTTAGAAAAACTGATACACGATTGTTAATTATCAGTAGTTCGGGTGCCAGTCTAGAAAATGAATGATTAAATAATGTTGTATGGCACATAGTTTTTCCTGTATGATTCCAATAATTTCACAATTATTGAATATTTGAATTGTTTAGTCACCAGAATCTACGGAAGACACTATTTTGTAGTAGTTGATCATTGTTTTATCTGAGTATCTTATCTCTAAGCGTGCAGAGTTCGTGTTTGGTGCGCACGAAGGAAAGTCTCGTCGTCAGCATTATCTGAAATCAGTGCCGTGGCCACCTGATCTGATCTTGGTTACTGGCTCATGTACGAAGTACGACTTGACTCAAAATGTGGCCGCAGTAACCTTCTGAACCCGTAAAACCACTGTGTAAATTGTGCAGAGGCGGTAGGTTAGATGAAACTTTTTTATCTCGGATTTTTGTCGTTTGCAGAAGACCTTCCTTCCTTTTCCAAACTACCAAAGGACTTGCAAAAATCTTAAGACAGACCTTTCAAACATAGGAAAACTGCCCCTTAAGATATAATTTTATTCAAAAGAATCAGGGCAAAAACTATGTAAATGACCCTTAAATTTTAAGACATGGAATCTTTAGAGATAACATAGTTTATATAATATATAAATCTCATCTGCTACATCACTTACCTGAAACTTATTAAAGGAAAACCTAACTAAATGGGTCTTATTTTTCCATATTTTATATAATTTTAATATAATTTATTTGTTTTATATATATATATACAATCTTTGTCTTGGTCTTGTCATTATGTAATGCAAAAGAATTTTGTGTAGGATTATTCCATTATACTTTTTATAATACTTTACCATTTTATTCTTCATTTGTCATCTGATGAAGTTGTTTAATTTTGTTTCGGGTTCTTGAGCGGTTTCTGAATTCTGATTATGGAAACTATAGACAGCACTGAGGATTTTCTGAGCCTTTCCTTGGCTGTTTCAAATCACTCTAACCGTGTCGAGAACAAGTTGAAGAGAAAGAGGAAGGAAGTTGTGAATACTGTCGTTGTCGTTAGTCCAGGAAAAGACTATGAAGGGAGGATAACTCGGCTGCTCAACGAGAGACGTCGAATGTTGAACAGCAATCACAAAGGAAAAGGTCCGACCCAAGAAGGATCCGGGTTGCACCTGATCCATTTACTGCTGGTGTCTGCCACGCTAATCAATGAGAGCAACGCCAGCGCAGCTGTCGAGAACCTGACGGAGCTGTACAGGTATGTCTCGGTTGCTGGTGATTCGGGTCAAAGGGTTGCTGCTTATTTTACTGACGGACTGTTGTCGAGGCTTTTGACCCCGAAATCTGCGTTTTACAGTGCAGTAATGAGCCGACCGAGTGCTGTGGAGGAGCTTATGGGTTTCGCTCATTTGTATCGAGTCTCGCCTTTTTACCAGTTTGCTCATTTTACTGCGAACCAGATCATTCTCGAGGCGTTTGAGAAGGAGGAGGGTAAAAATAATGGTTCATTACACGTGATCGATTTTGACGTTTCACATGGTTTTCAATGGCCTTCTCTGATACAGTCTCTCTCTGAGAAAGCTACTGTCGCAAACCGCTCATTGTCTTTTACGCTTACAGGAATAGGAAAAAGCGTTGAAGAGCTTGTCGACACTGAAAAACGCCTCGTTAGCTTTTCTATGGAATTTCACAATGTGGAGTTTAAATTTCATGGGGTGTTGAAGGGATCAAAGATGAAAAACTCTTTACAGAGGAAGGGAAATGAAACAGTCGCGGTAAATCTGGTTTTTCACCTCAGTAGTTTAAATGACATAGTCGAAATCTCAAACACGCTAACAGGTGTACACTCCGTGAACCCTTCAATTGTAGTACTTGCAGAACGAGAAGGAAGTCGAAATAACTGTGGCGTTCTGTCAAGTTATGTGGATGCTTTGCATTATTACGCAGCAATGTTCGACTCATTGGACGACTGTCTACCATTGGACAGCCCCGAAAGGCTGGCAATCGAGAGGAATCACCTCGGACGTGAGATAAAAGAAGCGATAGCTCTCGACGAGGTGAACTGCTCACGATTTGAGATGCTGGAGACGTGGAAAGGAAGGATGGAGAGACACGGGTTTACGAGTACAGAACTAAGTTCGAAAGTTAGTATGCAAGCAAAGTTGTTGTTGAAGATGGGGAGCCATTATCATCCTCGATTCGAGGGTGAACACGGTGGTGGAGGGTTTCGAGTTTACGAGAGAGACGAAAGGAAAGCCATTTCTCTAGGTTGGCAGGACAGGGTCCTGGTAACAGCGTCCTCGTGGCGCCCCAAATGATAACATCAGCGTACAACAGCGTTACACCCCCCAAAATCACTTCAAAGGCTCCTCCCACAGTGTCTCTCCTATGACGAGATCACGTGGTCGGTTTTATGGTTCGACCATGTGGAATGAGCCAATGAGGGGCTACGACTCATTGGACACCCTCAATTTGCACCGTCATGCAACATCTTCTGACCTTTGCTTATTGGTTTATTATCTCTGGTCATACCTCCGTGCAGAGCACAAAGAGATTTATTCAAGTGACCTAAAATGGAATTTACTATGGAAATGCATACGCAAGGGAAAAAGGTCTCAAACGCCAAATAATAGCGAGTTTCTGACTCCATTGCTATCGATAAGTCACAATCGAGTAGGTACTCTATGCACGGAGTTATTCGTTAATTCATTTAACACACACATATACTGATATATATGAAGAATTCATGTTTACATGAGTTCAAACAATTTTTTTTTGGGTACAAAAGAATATACTCTAATATTGTTTTGTAGATTTATGGAATACCATAAATCACTAGTTTCTTCTGTGTTATCTTTTTTGTGTTTTACTACGAGAATGATGATAATGCTGTGCATTGTGTGACAGCTGAAATTGTAGTGTGTGCTCAGTATTGGGCATTTTAACATCACTTGTAACTTTGTAAGTGACCGTCTTCATCTTCATATAACATCGCCTTTGGTTGAAGTCGAATTGTTTTCAGTCATGTGTTTGGGACTGGTGAGACCGTCTTCGGACAACACCACCAATTTATTATGGAATGGAGTACCTTATGTATGGACAACATCACCCGAGACCCGAACTGACCCGATGCAGACCCGACTCAGCCCGATATGTCCGCCCGCCCCGAACAGACCCGACCCGAGTGACCCGTTTGCCAGATCTAGTAAGAATGATTCGCTCCACGGCAACAAGTTACTTGTGACAAGTTGTGATATGCTTAGCTTACATGTTAAACTGTTGTCGACGAGACTTAACGTGTTCGACTGCCTTTCTATCCTAAACAAGTAAACAATCATCGTGTTTAGGCTTGAGCCGTGTTTTATACATAGTGTTAGCTCGGTCTCCTACAACCAAAGTTTCACCATTTTTACGCGGCCAATGACATGGCAAACATTCCGATCGAGTCACAATGAATTGGATCGAGTCATTTCGGGTTCAAACCTTATTTCGAATATATCTCGACGTCGTATCGTATCGTATCGGTTCTAAGCCCACAAATTATTTGGGCTTAAATTATAAATAATTAAGCCCAAAAAAAATAGCCCAAAAGAATTAATTAAAATTGTACGGAGTAGTTTTTTGTGGAGTACGGAGTATTTGTTATAGAATCGAACTCAAATTCTCACTTGAAACTTCCATAAACTCTTCAACAATTTTCTGGAAAATTTTGCAACTTTTATATAAAAATAATTCTTCAGGAAGTTCGAAGTATTCTTCTACATTGTGAATCGATTTTATTAGGTTGAAATTCGAGAGAAGATATGGAAGAGCTACGATCAACAATGGAGGATCACATGAATCAGATGGCGGATCTCATTCAAAAGTTTTCCGGCGAACTTCGCTCCAGTTTCGCTCCTGCTTACGACAATTTCATCGGTTTTTTTCACGCCATTGATTGGAAGGTTCAACATTGCTTCAATTTTTTTCGTTCTTTTGTTGATCTTAACTGTTTCGAGTTTTGATTGATGTTCGTTTTTCTCGATTAGTTTGTGGAATTTGATTTTTGAGGTTTGATTGATTGAAGCTCTTGAGATGAACTTTGATTTTGATTAAGTTGTTTTTGCGATATTTTGCATCTGATTTAGTATGAAATTGCCGCGTGATTGGAATTCGTAAGGCGTAAAGTTGATGATAATTTGAAGATGTTGAGATGAAATCGTAGTTTGCGCAAAAAAAAGGTTTAAGGTTGAAATTTCATTGGTAAAAAGTAGAGAATTTCTGAGGAAAACAGCAGAATTTTGAGATGAACTCGTAGTATGTAGTTGCAGTCTGTTGTTTGCACATGATTCCTCCTTAGGTTTACCTTGCAAAGTGAAATCATCGGTGGAAGAACGAGATGATAGGTTGATCATAGATGGTTGCATCACACTGAATACGACGTTTTTTCTGTCTACTTATGCAAAATCTCGTAAGCACAAGGAACGTCTCTGACTCTCTGAAGCGCCTGCTTTATGTATGCAAGAGTCGAAGTGTCACTGGATAAGTAAGCTCGATTATTTTTGGGGTTTGTTTGATACTTTTTTTTCTAGTCGACTGCCCGATAATTTGATACTTCAGAAGGCCCTCCAGTGATACGGCACCTTTGCAAACCATTGTACTTCTGTGCGTGGTGGTGTGGTCCCCTAGTGCAAAAGATGAGCAAGTTGTTTGCTTGATAAGAATTAGCAAATTGGGAGAAGCAAAATTGATTGCCCGTTGAAATTTATTTGATCATCTTAATTTTATGTGCAAACTATGATCTAGTTCTGTGGTTATATAAGGCAAGAGGTCATGTAGCGTTGATAGTCAATGAGCTATGCAACGAGAAATTTATTTCGCAAAATAAGTGATATTGATGATTGATTTCTGTTGATAATTAGGGTTTACGTGGATGTTTTTCTGGATCATCCATAGTTAACTTTTTTGTGCCTTTTTTTTTTTTTTTGTCTTTTCACTTTCACACAAATTGATATCTACACACCTTTTGTACTCAAGACACCTTTTGTACTCTTGATCTTCAACATGTGGATAAGTGTCGATTGTGGTGATGATTTTGTTAAACGTCAGCTTAGGTCCAAGTGTTTCCTTTTATATGTTTTTCTTGTGGGTTTAGGGGGGCATGAATGCATAATATATTTAGTAAGGTGATAGTTTTGTATTAACTGGCTTATCGTTTGCATGTGATTTGAAATTGTCATTCCTCACGTCTACTATCTAACGTAAATTGTGCTGCGATGTCTTGTCTTCATTTACTTCGTTTTAATGTTATTTTCCCCTGAATTGTTGTCAACTTTACTCTTTTTCATTCATGTACGTGTCCTTACCCTTGGTTTAATTCAGGAGCCGTGGTTAATGGGCTTGCTGGGATTCCATTTTCTGTTGTTGGTGACGTTTATCTTCACTAGAAAAAATATCAACTTCCAGATGTGCTTGTTTCTATTGGCTCGTAAGTTTCTCCTACGCTTCAATTTTATCTTCATCTCATCCTGCACTTCTCCAGAGAGAGCACTTAAAAGAAAAATTCTACCATGTCTTTTTTTACCTTTCCCTCCCCCAAACAAAAAACAAAAACGAGAACACCCCTTCCTTATCTCAAACAGTTTAAAGGTGAGAAGTATTGGTTCTGCATGATGAGGCTAATTGAGTGAGTTAAAATGAGTACGACTCGTTCATCACTCTGAAAGATTTACTACTACGTATTATTTTTTACTGAACCACTCTGTCAAGTGTCAACTAAGACTGAACTTCGAATTTGATAACCTGTTGTGTACAGTGTCGGGTGTATATCTTGCTGAAAGACTCAATCGGCTCCTGGGTAACCACTGGCAAAGCTTTGCCACTCAGAATTATTTCGATCCACTTGGAGTTTTCATGTCTGTGTTATGGTCTGGTCCACTTCTCATTTTTGCAATGTTGATCTTGGTTAGTTTTGCTGACTAATTTCTCGTTCATTGCTTTGTGTAACATTCATATTCTGCTGACAAAACCCATAACGCTGTTTTTTTTTTTTTCCCCTCCAACTATTCTACTATAGGTCAACACCCTCTTCTCTTTATGCCATTTGATTGTTCGTTGGAAAAGGGCCGAACTCAGGCATCGTGCAATGTTAGCTGAGAAGAAGACAGAATGAGTCTATACATCTGCCCCCTCATTGACAATGATAGAGAAAACTCTTTGTAAGCTCAGTTAGGCCTATACATTCAGTTTTTTCCGTTTTACTGCGTGTTTTTTGGGTTTTTATCATCAGCCAGGGTTGACTTTTATGTATTAAGATTTTGCTTCTACTTGGTTAGTATTTTTAGTATTTCCGTCATTCCATGCTTATGGTCTATTAAAATTAGTCAATGCGCGACAAATTTGAAATGTCTTGAGCACAAACTTTAATCTGCATTTATTATATAAATCGATTTATTTACCCAACTCTGAAGACATTAGAGGACCCTTTTGCCCCTGTAGTGTCGTTTTTTTCTATTATTGAAATGTGAACATTGAGGCCCTGTTTTACTCAATATTGATCCTTACCAGTAATTAATTGCCAACCAAAAACAAATTAATGAAGGTTGTGTAGCGAATATTACCTGCCGCGTCACAATTAGCAACGCCTGGTAAATGACTCTGACTCAGTGAGTGACTTCTCGTACCGTTGTTTGACCGTGTCTCAGCGACTTATGGCATTGTTTGGATGTTTACTAGGAAGAAAGGAGGGAGTGGATTGGGCTAAAATGGTCTATTTCTTCCATATCTTTCTGTACGATGGAAGGATTTAGTGTGCCTTGTATGTTAAACGGATTCCCCCCTACTAGTTTTCTCGAACCCCAATACAAACTCCACCCTTCCTAGTTCTCCTAACCAACTGCTTTTGTTTCATGCTCAAATTACTATCAAGTGATGATGAAACAAAATGTCGATATATTATTTTAGCTAACTAGAATATTTGGACATGCTAAAGATCCGTGGCCTTAAACATAGCTATATTATTACAAGTTGTAAGCTTGCTGTTTGGATTTGTGAACGGTATGTAATATTACCTTGCATTTAAAAGCATTCTCAGTACAGTCTTCATCTTTGGCCGTGCCTCTGAAGAGGCATTAATGCATGCCAAAGCGATTCTGAGAACTCTTAGCATCTGGCTTTTGACTGTCGGTGATGCTCTACTGATACTGTAATCGAGAATCCGATCCCACCTTTGTGGCTGTGATGTGTTATTCGATACCCATTTCGCTAGTTCTGTCCCTTCGCTCACTGCTTGCTTTCCTGTTACCAGCTCTAGTAGAATCACCCCAAAACTGTATACGTTTCCCGCCTGTGTTACCCTCATTGTGTATGCATATTCTGCACGCCAGATTTTTCAAACATGATTTTTCACCCATTCATGAAAATTTGCATGTTAAACTTTTCCTATATAGTTTTCGTGTGTGTGAAAATCAACTGTTTCATTGTGATATAGACATACACCGTGGATATGATGAAATGCATTTCTCAATAGAGATGAGGGTTTAGTCTTCCACCTACTTTTTCGGTATGACTACTTTAAAACTATTTTGTTATGGCAAAAGAGGGAAAAAAAAAAAAAGATCAGAAACCAGCTCCATTGGAGTGGTGTACGTTTGTTTACCTGGTGGGATGTATCCAACAGAACCAGCCACAGCTGAGAGGCTGCTAGTGCTCTTCGAGGGGTCGATCACCTTGCACAGTTCGATGTCTCCTATCTGCGGCTCCTTGAACGACTTCAGCATAACTGTTTTACTCCCGAGATCGAAGAGAAGTATCGGTCCAGATGAGCATCCATGGAGAAAAG
This sequence comes from Dianthus caryophyllus, assembly GCA_023091065.1. Lineage (NCBI taxonomy): Eukaryota > Viridiplantae > Streptophyta > Magnoliopsida > Caryophyllales > Caryophyllaceae > Dianthus > Dianthus caryophyllus. The sequence continues at coordinate 5,087,657 of CM041522.1, forward strand.
ACAGGCCTTGCGCTAATCCAACTGCTATACTGTGCCGACTTACCCAGTCTAAAGGCATGCCTGGACTTCTGTGCAGAACATCAAACAAGGTACCTTTCGATGTTGCTTCATAGAACAAGTAAGCGCTATCTGCCGCTAACATGTATGCCAGAGGAATCATGATGTTCGAACTGTTCAACTTTCCTAAACTCTCTAAATCCTTGCCAAAACTTTCATGGCTGCTTGGTTCAATTATCCTGTCGCTGCAGTTGATTTTCTTAACAAAATAAGTTCTTCCCGAGGGCATGATCACTTTATAGTAGGACGTGAACTTGGTACTCAAGACAAGGTTCAGTGGGTTCATGACAGCTTCCATGGCTTTGGTAAAGTCAATGTTTGCTTTATGTGTACTGTTTGTGGTCAACATGTGACTTTCAATGGCCCTTGCAGGAGAAAGTTGAACATTGTTCAGTTGCACTTCATGACCTTGAGCTCTGCAGAAAACTCTCCTTGATGTGAGAACTACAAGAAACGCGACTATCCCTACAAACAGTAAAGCACCGATCTCCACTCCAATTTTGACACCCACCCGTCCATTCCTGTGTCTCGAGACAGGGCCTGAAGCTGGAGGTAATGCTTTAAGAAGAGGATTTCCATCGGTGTCTACCACAACATTGGAAGAAAAGCCGGGACGCACACCAGAGAGGTTGTTGTTATTAAGCAATAGGGTCATGAGTGGCAGATCATTTAAAAAACTCGGAATTGGCCCTGACAATCTGTTGTATGATAGGTCTAGTATCTCGAGAGAACTCGTCTGTCTGAGTGAATCGGGGATTGTTCCTTCGAAGTGGTTGTGGCTGAGATTCAGAGTAGAAAATTGCAACGTTTGTGGTAGTGACAAAATTTTCCCACTGAGGTAATTTTTCCCTAGTTGAAGCTCTATAAGAAAGTTCATGCTACTAATGCTTACAGGTATTGGACCACTGAGATTGTTGCCCTCCAAATGCAGGAACGTGAGGTTTTTCAAGCCCGAGATCGAAGGAGGGATCGAACCATTCAATGAATTCCAACTGATATTCAGGGTTAACAAACTGGTTAACTGGGTGATTTCGTATGGAATTGGGCCAACTAAGTTGTTCTGCTGCAGATATAAACCCCCAAGCTGTTTTAGATTGCCCAAATTACGAGGCAATTCGCCTGAGAATTTGTTTCCTGCCAAGTTTAAGAAACTTAACCTGTGGCATGAACCCAATTCTGGTGGGATTGGACCACTTAAATCGTTTTTTTGAACGTCTAAATATTGGAGCTTCTCTAGTTCAGTAAAGTTGATCGACAAAAGTGTCCCGTTTAGTGAATTTCCTCCTGCTCTCAGTCTAAACAAACTTGAACTAACTTTGGCAGGTATGCTTCCTACCAACATATTGTTAGAGACATCGACCGACTGCAAATTTGGATATGAGAGAAGATCATCAGGTATCGACCCACTTAAGCTATTGTAACTTAAGTCCAGAGTTGTAACGTACTTTGAAATCCCTGCAGGAATTTGACCTGTGAAATCGTTTTGGTACGCGGCAAACCTCTTTAATGTTCCAATTCTTGTTACTGCTAATGGGATTTCACCACGGAGACTATTTTCCGAAAGTATTAAGATCTCGAGCTTATGAAGCTCCTGCAATGAGGTTGGAATGTTGCCTGATATGTTGTTTGAACTAAGATCAAGAATCGTAAGGTTTTTGAAATTGAAAAGTTGTGCAGGTATCGGTCCCTGAAACTTGTTTGCAACTAACTGAAGTTGCTCTAAACCCGTGAATTTTCCGAGTTTGACAGGAATCGATCCAGTAAAACTATTGAAGCTAAGATTCAAGCTTTTCAGACTTACCAATTCCCCGAGTTGCACTTCAACGCTTCCTGACAACGAGTTATAAGATAAATCTAGGGACTGTAATGACGAAAAACCACCACCAAACGACGGTAAGATGCCAGAAACTCTGTTGTTGCTGAAGTTCAACAGTTTAAGCTCCTGAATCCCCCCGCAGACGTTGAAAAACGTGTCTGGTATCGAAGATAACGAGTTTCCAGAAACATTGAGAGCCTCCAAAGTGGTAATTTGGCATACAACAGGTAAGAAGCTGGAATCAACGAGTCTTTTGCTAGACAAAGAAATTTCAGTAACATAAGAACCGGTTTCGTTGACAGAGCATGTTACACCTGACCATGAACATGGGTTTTTGACATCGGTCCACGATATTGATGTGTTTTGATTGCGCAGAAGTTCCGAGAGAGCGATCATGGTAGAATTTTGTGCTGGTAATAGCTGAGAGAACACCGAACTAGTACTGCTAAATAATATCAACATAACCATTATACCAAGTTTCATGCTGATAATTTTATATTAATTGTGTTGTTAATAAATTATAATATTTGATGATAATATTTATAAAAATTATATTTATTATTATTATGTGATTAGTAAGCAAAGTTTTGATGTTAAGAGGAATGAAGACGTGAAAAACCTGTGGGAATGAATGTATGATATTATGGCGTGCTGAAGGGGCATTGACTTGGAAAAAAAATGGGGTGAAAAGTCTTAGAAGCACTTTCTTAGAATCATACGTTTGACTGAACACTAGTACGGTCAATATTATCATTTCTTAAATGAAATAAAACTTCGTAGTAAATTACACGGAGTAATACAACTTCATTTTGTCTTCAAATGGTTAAAGCCCTTAAAAATGTGGGTCCACGCGGGTAACCCATATCGATTCACATTGGCCGGTGCCGGTCCATTTTGGTCTTTGGCTTCAAAAACATAAGAAATTTGGTATGCAGTTCGATTTGGTTCGGTTCAATTTTAGAAGAAGAAAAAAAAAAAATAATTGGACTTTGTAATAACTAGATACGGAGTACTTGTTTTATTCGCTTTGCTTTTAGCAAGTCTTCGAGTCTCTAGTTCGAATCAATGAACAGCCCTACAAATAGCTAGAAAGAATACACGGTAATATTGTGATGTTTAGTTATTGAGTGATGAATCGGGTAGGTTCTTTTTATGAACAAATCACAAAATATTTTTAAGTTTATCCTACCCTTATTTTTCTATGGTCTTATACTCTTATATAGAGCTGACAAGTTTACCTGACTTGAGTTATTCGTTTTGAGCCTGAGCAAAATTCGACCTGACAGAGCCCGAAAAAATTACGACCTGGTACCAACCCGACCCTATGATGACTCGTAAATTGGATGAGCCGATAATTATTAAGCTCAACATTGATAAAATTGAAAGCAAATTTGTTACTTTGAACTTAATAATGAATTAATTAAATCCAATAATGGTTGAAATACTAGTTTAATGGTTGACTAAAGATTGTAGTGATTTGATAAAATCGCGCAAAACCGATAACGATACGATCTAACAAGATACATCATTCGACCCTAAATAACCTGACCCAATAATGACCCGAGCCATACCTACCCCGACCGAAAAGGTTAGACTGAGTCGAACCCGACGTCATCCAATCCAACCCGATCAAAATAACCCACCCAATTGCCAACTCTAAATTCTTATATAGAACAATTTATAATTTTATTATTCCATCTATCTCCGTCATTTGTTCACACTTTTCTTAAATCTCATAATTTTAAATGACCTAAGACAAAGCCCAGTTCCATAAAACAAATTACACATATACCAAACAAATTAAGGGCATGTGGCCTTATTTTCTCTGGTCTTGTTGTTTTTGTGTGGACTGTATAAATTAAACTAATTAAAGGGTGTTCTGTTTTATTTTCAGCTTTTCATCTCTGCTCATTTTTACAGGTATAAATTATTCACCTTTCTGGGTTTTGTTCTAATTCTAACTAATTTTTTATGTTTATATTGTTGTTAAATGTTTAGTTATTAGAGACTTGACTATGTTACTTTGATCATTTTTTTTTCTAATGTTTATATTTGTTGTTATGAGTGAAAACATATGGAGTAGATGATTTTGTATTGTAATTTTAGTTGCCTGGGATTTGATTTGGTTGATGTGGGTATTTGCTTATGAATTGCAAATCATGGAATGATCAACGTGGGAGGAGTAGCCCGTTGACTTATAAAAATGTTCACTCTCTTTAGTTCAGTCGATGTGCGAGCCTTAACTTATAAAGGGTTCAACTCTCTTTAGTTCGGTCGACATGGGAGCGTTGACTTATAAGTGTTCAACTCTCTTTAGTTCAGTCGACGAGGGAGCGTTGACTTATAAGTGTTCTAACTCTCTTTAGTTCGGTCGACGTGGGAGCCTGAAGCTCTTCTTCATAGATACCTTTCTCAGTTTTCAGGCTAAATGGTTCGATTGAATTTTGTGTAATGTCAAAAGAAAGACTATATTATTAGTTCATGTTCTCAAATCTCAAACCTCGTTCGTGTTGGAGATCGTTTTTGTTGATAAAATGAGATGAGGAGTACATGACAATACTATCAAAAGGCTCTTCAATGTCGTAAATGGTCGGTCCTATTGTTGTGTTTGCGCATATATATGACTATCGAATTTCACTTCTTATTCATCTGTGAAACGTTTGATCCACCCAGCACACTAGAAATGCGGTCAAAATTATCTTAAGAGGAACGTGCTTGAGGTACCGATAGTTTGCTGATCGCTCTTATAGGTTATTAATAGTGTCACAATGGCGCACTGTGATTTCGCTAAAATGGGCCTTATTTATTGGAAAAGCCCTCCCTTCTGTTAGAATTAAAGCGATTTCATACTTCATAGATAGGTGGACGTCACATCTTCCTTAGATTTTGCAACAAAAGTTGCATCAGAACTAAGTATACTGTAAACAGTCGACTACTTCATCATCATTGTGAAACGCAACTTTTGTGGACATTTTAATGTTTCGAGTCTTAGCACAGATAGCACTTCACAATTGCTATTCTCTGTCATCATTCTGTTCTTTAGACCTCAATGTTTAAGTTGGATTTGGCAAACAGTGCAGGGATGCTTGCAAAGACTTTACCTTCGCCGCTTGCAACATTTCATCATGGATCACCTCTACGTATATCTTCCGTAAGTTGCTTATCTAAAGCCCGACTACGTACGATTTTATGATGTTACATTAATTAAACTCGACATATACTTTTACATATACGTCATTCTCTTGATTTGCTCGTTCATTTATGCAATGAATGAATGAATGACGAAATATGACTTTTGTGACAGACAAGTCACGTCGTCAGAGTGATTTTGACTAGCCTCTTCTTTCTATCGACGACAATGCAAATGAAATGAAATGAACGTGGTAATATTATCTGTGACCACCCTCATGCAGGCTGATTTAGCACAACCAGTAACTTTAACGTCATCAGTAAATGGGCACCCACCAAACACTTCTCTCAAGTTGGCACAAAATTCACGGGTTAACAGTCGTTCATCCAAGAGATGGAAACTGCAATCAACGTCTCCCAAACTGGATATAACCTTAAGCAACGATGATGCAGAGAAATGGACAGCTTGCAGAGAATGTTTGTCTGCCTTTGATTTCACCACAGAAGAGCAGGACAAAATACTCGGGAAAGCATTTGGTCAGGTCCGATCTCCTTACTGGGGTGAAGAGCGAAAACCCGAAATTCCAAATTACGAGACTGTGAAGGGAATACTGGATTATCTTAGGTTTTTGAGCCTCTCAGACGACGATCTTTCCAAACTTCTTAAGAAATTTCCTGAAGTTCTCGGTTGCAGTCTCGAGAACGAGTTGAAGAACAATGTACAAATCCTCGAACAACAATGGGGTATAACAGGTAAATCCTTGCGGAACGTTCTTCTTCGCAATCCCAAACTGTTGGGTTATAATGTTGACTGTAAAGGCGATTGTATCGCGCAATGCACTCGTTGCTGGGCTAGGTTTTAGATTAATTTCACTTTTTTTTATTTTGAATTTTTGATCCAAATGTTTTGTAAGTTTAATGTATAGTTATTGTTCAATGGTTGAAGCATTGGATTCATCAAATTCTTGTTGCAAAAACCATGTTTACTTATGCTCCTACGATGAGTAGACCTAAACGAGTTATTTAGGTCAGTTTTCGACCAACACGATTTTGTTCAAGTCACTCCAGGTTAGTTATAAACTTCGGGTCGAGTGAAGTTGGGTCATTTATCCATGTCAAGTTTGTATCTTTACTCATATTAATCCATAAAACGGGTCTAAGTCATACCCATAATGAAGAGAGGAGGTCCAGGTCAGGGTAGCTTTGAGCTGACCATAATTAGGCCACGACATATTCAGTTAAAAATGTTCCATTTAAAACTAATCGATAGTCGTGAGCAATAACTTTAGCTCCAATTTACGTAGGACTCTCACATGTGAAATATTCACCAATTTCGAATTTCTGAACCAGGCAGATTTATCGATGTCAAATTTACTCTAAATTCAAATTTAATCATGAGGGAGGCTACAAAGTAGTCCATATGGCAGACCGCTCAATTGTATGATAATTGGGTGAATGGAGTGATTTTATTTGATAGATTGTGAAACACATTTACAATAATTCATCAAGGATTTTGTTCACATTATAACACAAATTTTTTTTAAACTTTTTAGAGTTAGTGTTAGATTGTGCGTGGGAAATAAGTACATGAGTGGGTTATACTTATATAAGAAGGCCCAACAAAATTAGCTCAAAACAATCATATCACATCTCATGTGTCATGATTTCATTGTTTTAAATAAACAACGTAAAAATCTTGGATTTTTATGGTGAATAATGTAATTAATCTTATGTGCATTTTGATTGGCTTACAAGACCGACGTTCAATTTTTTCATTTGGTAGCAAATTTGTCAAACTTCATAAGGATTACTTGCTTTTTATTATAAGTGGCATTGTAGTAAAACCCGTATCAGATTAATATAATACTCTCTTCGATTCAACAGGTTCTTAGCGTTTGACCAAAATTCCCTTATAAAAATGGTCAAACGTTAAGAACCTGTTGAATCGGGGGGAGTACTTCCTTAACTCAATTTCATTTGATCTGATGAAGTTTATTATTTATGATCAATCATTATTCTTTCATGTAGTAGATTTTTTAGAATTTTTGTAATATACGGAGTATAAAATATAATATTATCATGTGGACATTGATTAATTGTCATTGCGAGTACATATACGATACTAATAACACATTTATATAAAATTATATGATGTGTAATCATAGTTATCCTTGTAAAATGATTATCAATAAGTGTGATAGAATAATCTATCATTTAACCCAAAATTGAGAGACTATAACTAGACTAATATCGATACTTTGTAACAGATAGTTCAAGTTTCAACAAAAGTTACTCCCTCCGTTCCAGTGAATTGTTTACAGTTTAACTTTTTTGTGAGGAAGATTTGAGAGAAGTGTAAACAAATGACCGAGATAGAGGGAATACATTAGATAGCTCTTAATTTGTGATCCAAATCCTGCCATCAGCCTTATAAATCAACATGAATACTACTCGTATTATTTTTCATGTTTGTTATGTATATACAGTATAAATTTTTCTGATGTGTCTTATAACTCATATTAAATTTGATAAGTTATATCAATAAATAAACTAAAGTTATTATTTATATATAACCTAAACCTTGTACACCAACCATACAAAAAATATTATAGGTTGGTGTTTCGAAGCTCCCATCATTATGATCTAAAACACAAGGAGAATCTTTTAAGATGACGAGTAGCCCTAATCAAAATTAGTAGACATAATAAACAATTAAAAATATTTAATTAATTAGAATAATTAAATAGGCATCAACATCCACTTAACTATATATATACTCTAAACTAGTACACTCCACAAATGAAACAAAAATAAAGTTATCTATCTACTTAGCCTTCAACTGTAAACCTTGCTCATTTTTAGGTTGTTTATACTTGAAATTTAAGTTAGCCTATAATATATTATAATAATCTGTATATATAACAGGATAATATAAAAAGTAAGTACATACAAACATTCTCGAACTTCTTAATTAGTTAAATTAAATAATACTAATGTATGTATGTATGTCTTGACTTAAATAATACTATAACGTAGTACCATATATATGCTTTTTTTAAAATTCATGCTTCAATGATGTTTTTCCATGTCACAACCCTAAAAGTTGTTCTATGTACATATATTGTATCATCAAGATTCCCTAATGAATATTGGCAACACAAAAACATTAGTTAGATATATAGTAGACGGTGTAACGTGTTAGAAGTATTTTTGTAATCACTGTAATACATATAATGATTGTTATTAGTTACGATAAGATAAATTTTTAGAAGTTAAATTGTGACAATTATTGCCTTGAGGGATAACACTTTTCCAAACACTCTAGATATAACAATTGACATTTCTTAATTCTTTTTTTTGTCCAATATAAACCATAAGGGCAGTAAAATTGATCGACATTTCTCACGGTATTTAAGAAAATAAAAATAAAATTAAGAAAAATCAAGAAAGAGGTATGCATAAATTATCTGTATATAAACATTTCTACAATTACTTTCTGATAGGATATATATGACAATCTCATTAATTCTATATACGGAGTATAACGAGTTGAATTAGAAATAAGCCCGTCAAACTCCTTTGCAATGACGCATGCAAATTCTCAAATAAGATGGTCTTAATATAATAC